>OY728120.1:1080157918-1081407918 GCA_963277665.1 Viscum album | reverse complement strand
GTTTTTAATCGCGATTAAAGGTAATTAGTGTGATTTAAGGAAAAAATGATATTATAATAAAATGAAAATATCTTAACACTTGTCCTAAACCTATTGGATGAGTCTTGGCCGACCAAGACAACCCATGGGTCGATTTTTGGGACCCGATGGAGCCACTTGGGTAAGATAATGACATTAATGTCTTTTATTTAAAGTAAAAGTAAAAATGGCACAAACATGTATTGTTTTACTAAAACAATTTTTACATGGGGTTATAAAAGTCATATTTTTTACTATAAATATTAATTATAAAGATAAAAATATTTCCTACATCATGATATTTTTTTTATAATTTTTATACATTAAATAAATTAAATTATTTATGACACCATGATGATGCATTGATTACCTCATTATTTAACGATTTAAATAAAATGGAAAGATAATGTAAAATCTAAGACCTAAAAATGTCAAAAACCTATTGTATGTGTGGATTTAGAACCCTTATCACCTTATCCTCGAAACACATAAATGTGGGACCATTAAAATCCGAACCTCATTTGAAAATAAAGTAACATTTTATACCTTTCCAAGAGTGCCCCTCCTCTCCTCTTATAAAAGGCCCCCAACTCTACCTCCTTACCCACACTTCTCATGCCTTTGGCTCAGCCAAGATCTGATAATTTGTTCTCTCCACATCCCTCTCCTCATCCTAGAAGCCTTAACTTAGGCATGAATCTCTTCAAGAAACCCTTTTGGTTCAAACCAAATAGAGTTACCTGGTTTTAAGGTAATATCTTCACTTGTGTTCTTTTGTTCTATTTTGATTCTCCAACCCCCTAAACTCTTTTTATTAATTTATTTTGTAACAAATCCAGTATATTTAATATACTATGATATTTTAATAAGAATTATTCGAGCTACACTTACACACACCTACATCTAATGGTTAAATAACATACTATTTCTGTGGATGGTGAATTTCTGCCTCACAAAACGATGATTGTTCAATATTCTTTTAACACATTAAAAGGTGGACATTAATATTTCAATATATTCATATATGATATATAATATTTTTATATTTTCCTTAAGCTTATTTATTTTTCATTTGTGGAATACCTTTATGGTTTCCATTATGGGGAAACGCGATATCTTCATTTTAGGAAGTGCGGACTACCGCCCCCTCAAAATGATTTTATTCGTTAATACCATATTTGGTATATATAAAGGATATATTTAATGATATTATATATGATATTATACTGGAATTATAATATACCTTTATATCATTCTGATTTCACTCCGTTAAATATGAAATAGAAATGAAAGTAGCATCCAAGCGTACGTACGACTTACCGTCTCCATGAACAGTGCATTTCATTTATTACCACTAAATGTTATATACTATTGTAAATAAATGTATGTAATGGATATATATGATATATATGGAATCTAAATCATGAATATTATTCTTGAGTTAATGGATATTTGATTACGTGAACAACTTGTAAATATAAGAAGTTCACTTTTGACTCAAGTACCAAATATCGACAAAACGACCGTTATTAACTTAAATGATTACATAATGTTCATAGCATGGTAATAAGTGATATAAAAGAAATAATGAACATGAAAAGGTTCTTAAGAAAGTATAAATTAACTCATGTTTATTATTCAGGACATTAAAGAATGATGGAGTCAAGTCGGACACGAGGTAAGGGACTTCATCTCAATCTCCTTTCATTGAGGCATATTTTGTTCTCATACAAGCCTTTCCTTCTATATGGTGTATAAAACCCTTTGAGTTTTAATTTTATACAAAAGGAATCTTTTTCTATGAATTTTTTTACAAAATGACAAAAAGGAATGTTTCTTTTCACGTACACGGTGACAAAGACCTTTCCGCCGCCGCGAGTATTGATTGATCTTTGGCTTCCTCAACAAGCTGTTATATTTTTAAAAGTAAATAAATACCATATACTCTTTTTTGGTATTGAAAATGGTTTTGATAATGGATTTTTTATGTCAATATATTTAAATGATATATTGTGCTTGAAATGTGGAAATGTTTTCTTTCCTTTATAACTGTTTTATGTGTTATGATTTTATAATGGTACTTGGACATTTGATGGGTGGTTACGTGATAAACCATATGACGGGTGGTGCCGTGAATACCAAGATGGATGGTTACGTTAAAACCTCCAATGCATTGGGTATGGAAGTTGGCCGTATGGCTATTCCATTTAAGTATGTGTGGAAGTCGACAGTATGGTTATTCCATTTAAGTATGTTTATGTCCCAAGTTACCTTTATATGCTATGTGTTCTTTATATGGGTTTTATGGTAATCTTTTGGTTACAAAAGGTTATGTAATGGTCTTTTATTCAGTAAAGAGTTTTTACTACTTCATAAAGGTGAAAGGTATTAATTTGATAAAGTATACATGGTTTACTTGTTATTTTAAAAAACTAACAGTTTTCATTCTTTGTGTATCCCTTACTGAGCTTTTTATGCCCACCCCAAGTTTTCTTGAAATTATTTTCACAGAACTTAATGTGGATTAGGGTCAAGGATGGGATAAAGGTAAGGCCATGCTATATAAAACATGGAACTAGACATGTTTCTTTTTAAGAGTTTTTTATTTTTATGGGAACTTAGTAGAAGTGTCTACTTTGTAATCTTTTGAGATGTAATAGTTATGTCCAAATTCTCTAAAACTCTAAATCTGAAAAGATCCTCAATGTGAATTATTCATTTAATTCAATATTAAGTAAGGTTTAAGGTCAGGGCCTTATACACATAATCCTATTAGGTTCACCTATTACTATGTTTCCTTACATAAGATAATTGAAGGGTGCCCAAATTTTTAAATACCTTCCTAGTCAGATAATTGAGGTTGAGAAAAGTCTTAACTTTGGAAGGTATCTAATACTCAATTTTTTATAATGATTTAATCTCACTATATTTTCTCATGAATTTTTTTGAAATTCAAGTCATCCAACTACCTCATAAACCCATATCTCTCATTAACCATGTACTCATTACTATAACGAACCACAATGTGTTTTTAATCCAAAATAGTATGATTTTAATTCTAGGTTCTATTCTTATTACCTATCCAACTCTCATAAAACAAAAAAATTAAACGTATATAAATTGGTTATCCTCAATATATTTATATTGTGAAATGTTATTAATTATGTATATACAAATAATTAAAAATAAGGTTTGACAATATATCATTACTATTTTCTTTGTAATGTTCTAAAATACATCCTTGAAAACCCATATATGATTAAAAATCCAAAAACAATGAGATGCAGTGCTTCTATAGTATATAACTAATGGATTTATAAGGATCAAATAGTAGAAGTATAAAAGAAACCTCAAATCCCAAGATCAACATAAAATAAAACAAAAAATATATAAAAATATAAAATTAATAATATTGGGTACCTTAAATATATTATATCCACCTCATCTACTATATTTATACATGTTCTTGATGAGGATCACTATGAATCTTCTTTATGACCCCTTCATCTTCAGTGTGTCCACGAATAAACCAAATCACCCAACACTTGAGTGGTGTCCCTATTAAAATATTAATATACTAGTATATCTTGGAAGATAAGATTATATAAGAATATATATTAACTTGGGAGAATAAAAAAAAATATAACCACCTCCATGGACTTTGTATTACTTATATAGGCCTTAGGAAAATTCTATATGCCACAATACATTTACTCGTACTTTTTAAAATGTATGTGAAAATTTAAATGATCATGGACCTTAAAACCCTTCATTATATTTATTATCCCACATGTTTCACCAAATAAAACATTAATAATAATGATATAAAATCTATGGTATATTTGAATTTTAACCATTTAATGTTTTTATACGATAACACTCAAGCTTTAATTATAGTAATCTTTTATTTATAAAGAAACAATATTACAATACACACAGATTTACTCAACAATGTGATTCAAAACTAAATTCTAGAATTTTATAAATTAAATTTTATTAAATTAATTTTATTTTTGAATCCACCGTTTCAAATTTATTTAGGGTTAATTTTTTTTGACTATTCAGAAATGGTAGATTTTTGGGTGAATAATGAAAAATACTGATTTTACAAAAACTATTACTTTTATGACATTAAAATGATATAATAATAACTTAAAAGATTAAAAAATTCTTATAAAAAATAAAAAAAAATTAATAATTAATTTAATTCATATTAAAATATAATTTTGAACTCAGAAATATATGAATATCCAATTTTCATGTCTGTGTAATGTTTTTGTTCAAATAAAAACTTTTTTTAGTTCTTCTCTTTTAGTCAATTATTTAAAAGGTTAATTTGGTTTTTGTTTGGTTTTAAAGGTAAATAATCCTCCTTTTATTTATAATTATCCAATTAATTACATTTAAATCAATATTATACGTTTTTTTTTGTAAAATCATTCTTATCCTTAAAATAAATAAAAAATTCTAAAAAAAGGTTTTCATTGTGTTTTGTTCCCTTATATTAAAATTAGTTTCCTCCAATTATAAAAATTAAATATTTTAAAATGTGTTATATATTTATAATAATAATAAATAATATTATTTAATAATTTCAATTTGTTTTTTGGTCATAACTAAAATTAAAAACAGTAAAAATTTGTTACATTGGTTAGGGTTAAAACGGGTTTACCTGGTGGTAACTAAGAGATAAGGGTAAACATACAACTAATACCTATATAAACCACTTTTTTTTGTTTTATTTTGAAATTAATTTTATCATCTTATATTATATGACTATTTGGATTCACTTTCCCATGAAAATAACTTTATATTATTAAAATCTTATAAGTAAATCCAAGTATGTATTTCCCTCACTTATAAATGGGAATGAATTATCAATGATAATATACACATATTTATTCAAATAGAGTGAAAAATACATCCCCTTTTCCATTAAAAACCTCCTTATCTATTACATATAGTATCTTGTATCCTCAAAGGAATAACCTATAAGGATTAATGTGTAATCCAAGGGTGGTTTTCCGATGAAGAGGTATAACTATTAACCGAGTGTTTTCATTTTATTTCCTATTCTACCTCTATAAAACATTTTATAACCATGATCATATAATAACATAAGTATATTAAATATACATAAATTTTAGTATTATTATGAAACAACCCTTATTCATATCCTTTCTATCCTATGGTAAATGAAAACATTACTCATGCGTACATTCGGTCTATTGTCTCCACATAGCGGTGTAATTCATTTTTAATCACCACTTAACAAGGAGGGTATAAAGAAGTAATTAATCAATATATATTATATTTATGTAATAATTAATATTATTTTAATATAAAATACCATTTACCTTCTTACCCTTCAATCCATTAATATGTGTTGACTACCACTTCCATAAAGTGATTTGATTCATTTTTCATGATCTCCTTTTAGTAATTAATATAAATTTGTATATAGTAAACATATATGATATTTATATCATGATTAAAAAAAATTAGATTATGTGACAAAGAGAAATACTAAAGGACTGAAACAACCAAAATGAAACTTACATGAAAAATGAAACAAGTAACACTTAGAAACTATGATTTGATAAATAATTATTAAGAAATGGGTGTTGAAATGTTATAAATTGATCATAAAGGATATTATAATTATTTATATGGTTCTGGTATTGAATTATAATAAATTTAAATTTATTAAAAATGATTTTAAAATCACTAATAAATTAATTCAAACCTGAGGTAAGGGTTTATTTCACAATCTCATCCTTATTCAGGATCGTTTATGTTTAACTTTCCACTGGGGTAATTATATGAAATTTATATCTTAAACCCCGTATATTTTATTATCCTCAAGTTATTTCTTTAAATTTCATGTTTTTCGTTAATTTTAAACTCTTTAAGTACTCAAAAACAAGAATTAATGTTTTTAATTAAAACTAGTTTTTTTATATTCGGTTAGAAATATTTCTCTTCCATGTTCATATTTTCTTTAAAATGTATTCAATAATTTTTTTAATATTATTCAATGATTTATTAAATTAATTTTTACAAATGTTTAATTTTATATAAATATTTTTAAATTTCATCTTCTTTTTGTTTTCTAAATGAGTCACTTTTTACCAAAGGTGTGAATGAAATATTTCTGTGAATGCTTATCGCATAAATGGATTTTACCACTATCATGAATATTATTTTCCTTGAAGATTAATTTAAAATTTTCTATGGTTATTTTCAAATAAAATTTTTTCCCTAATATTTTATAAATTTTTATATTTTAAATAAGTTATTTCAAAATTAGAAGAGTATTTTCCTCAAGAAATTTCGTGGTGATCTTTAAAAGTATTTTTATATATTTAAAACTCAGTTTATGAATCATATTATTTACCAAAGATATACTCTAATGATACCATCCAAAATATTTCACAAGATGGATTTTGATTATTTTGACTAGTGAAATTATTTAAATTTTTTATGCTAGTTCTTCCATTATGATTAGTTATTGATTATTAAGGAATTCTGAATAATTCTTATTGATTATTTATATGTTGAATGAATTATAATTATTAAGTGATCGGTGGGGCCAAGAATTATGTATCCCCTAGATGAATTGATAGGTCTCATAAGACAACCCAAGTTAGGTATTTTTCAGATGCCTTACCCATTTATGTATGATGACTTAGAACAAGTCCTCAACGATAAGTTTAATATTTATAAAATTATATATTCCATCATTATAAAATTAGTTATTGATGTATATGTGATTATTAGAATAGTTATGTTATCATGGATAATTTTAAATATCATGTGTTTATTTTGTTAGAATTAATATGTCATAATTTATTCCTATCATAATATTCATGTCTTGTTTGTTCTATGATATATTTCATTGTATGCATTCCCTTAATGAGCATATGATATCACCAATTTATTTTGTTTTCTTTACCCAAAATTGCAGGCAGTGTACCATGATTAATATGCAAGGATGTTCTAGAGAGAATAATAATTTTTGAAAATAAAATACTAAGTTGTATTTTATATTTTTAACTATCATGTGAGATTCAAGAATGTATATAGTTTTCTAGGACTACTAAATTACGTGATCTATAGGGATGTGTTTAATTTTATCTAGTTCTAATATAATAAAGTAACCACCAACTCTAGGAAACTGGGTTCAGGGTTATTATAGTTTATATCGGAGTAAATATTAGTATCAACCTTGTAAACTAGATTTAGGAAAATATACATTTGAGAAAATAATCATATGAAAAACTCTAGGGATAATTCTATATATAGGATGATATCATGAACTTTTGGTATGGTAGATAATGTATGGTTTCCCAAAAAATGCATCTCTGTTCAGATATTGTGAATTAGATGCAGTTGTGTAATAGATGAACCTAGGGGTAACAACTCTAAATGTTATGGATTGGATATTATATTGATTTTCATTGGTGTATGATGAGTGGGCGTAAGACTGAACACCAATCTTAACACTCCCCAAGGATATTATTTAGTTTATTCACATGATATTTTCAAACCATTATGAAATATTTGAACATATTTTTATGATTTGAAGATATTCTCAAGGATATTAAGATTATGATTCTCATATTATATATTCATAAATTTTGAATTTCGGTTAAGTTTTTCACTATTTTCTAAAGTACACATTATGAATTAAAATTTATAATGTTATTATTCGAACTAGTGCATTCCATTTTTTAGAAATAGAGCCTAATATGAGGAATGTAAACTATATTAATTCATGTAATCTATGTATGGATTTCCTTTCATGGAATGGCAATAAAATTGGAGATGGAGTTAAAGCTATGATTGAACAAATTATAACTATACTGAGGTATCTGACTCAGTTTATGACCAATAACCTTGGATGTATAGAGTATCCTACTAATCCATAACATGGTGTAACAATGTTAGACCATTTCATGTAAAAGATATCATCCATAATTCAATAGAACCAAAAATACATTAGTATCTAAGAAAAGGATATGTTCCATATAAAATATATTTATCACTTTGGGAAGTAATGTAACAATGTTAGACCATTTCATGTAAAAGATATCATCCATAATTCATTAATGTTTACTATTCTCAAAAACATTACCATCATATAAGGATATATTATCATGTGCTATAAATATAAATAAATATTTCTCCACATATTATTACTTTAAAGGAAAGCAATAGGAGAAAAGGACGGTTGAGAACCTCATGAAGAAAAAAAATGGATAATGGGAATAAGAGAATAGGTAATTTGAAACATGTGAAACTTGTAGAAAGAAACACATTGTTATATGCTTGAAGTGAATAAGATTTTGCTTCATGTGTAGAGAGAAAGGACACCATGATCATGAATTCAAGGGTAAGGGAGAATCCATCAAATTTTTGTGATTTATATGTATTTATAAGGGACACTAATCCAACCAATATCCCAATATTAAAGAAAAATTACCAAAATATTGTAACTCAATCATTGTAGTATGGAAATGTTCTCCCTGAGGGTGCTCTAGTGACTCCCTAGTGGGGTTTCTGATCATGTTAGGTATCTATTATTTCTTTTTCTTGGGGATTTTATTGTTTTTATTTCATCCCTTTGTATTAATCATATTTTAATATATTTTTATGTGTGGTTTTTCTATATTATCTTTTCCCACTGGCAGTTTTTTATGGTTCCCCTTCTGGTCATGTTTCTTCTGATTCCTCTATGTTGTGCACCTCATTTATGACATCAACTATATTCTCTCAACCATTTTTTAATTTGTAGTAATTATATTAGTGGACAGCTATAGTCTATTCCATTTTATGCAGTGTCTATCAGTCTTATATCATCTGGGTGATAGTCTTTCCAGAACCTAAAGGCATTGGACCATCCATGGGCTTGGTGGTGACCAGATGATTTAATGAGATATTGCTTCATTGGTGGGGATTCAAGGGTGAAATCTTGTGAGGGATTTTTTAGTTAATTTGGGTGGTGGGGAAACTTTTCTTTTGTTTTTTGATATTTTGGATCCTTCATGTGAATTATTCTAATTCATTCTAATGTTTGTTCTATTTTCATTAGTTGTACTGGTATTTTCATTTCTCTTTGAATAAGAGTTTTTCCATGGAATTTATTTCTCATATCACTATAATTTCTCATATCCACCTCTAGTTATATTGAATTATCCATCTCATTAGACTAAAATTTAGTCTTTCATGATGGTTTTATGGTTTTTTGGGATTGTTTTGGTGGTATGCATGATTGTTTATAAAGTCGTGAAAAGGCAGTGTGCTCCTCATTGTTGTGGGGTGTTTTCTTCATCTCTATTGGATTTTTTTATAGTGGTCGTGTTTTTATGGTCTATGTGAATTTTGTTTGGATGGATCATGTCTTTTCAGGTTTTTAAATTTTTATGGCTCATTGAGGATCGATAGTGGTGGTGCTTTGTACCAGTCATATTATGTTGCTTCTTAAGTGAAAGGAGACAATTCAATGTGGTCTTTATTAGTATGAACAGTTATTCTTTTTCTTCCTTTGAAACCTCTCTTATTTGATGATAGTAATGGTTTAGAGATGATTATTGTGGTAAATATACATATATGAAGGTGATGGTGTTGATGATGATATCCTGATGTACCTCAATTTTATTTTTATATGATGTTTGTGTGACTTCCCACTCTGTTTCTTGGTTTTGGTTTTAGTTTTTTGAATTTTTTATTTTTAGGTTTTATGTTTAGTTTCTAGAATTCCTGTGAATATTTTAGGGTTCCCACATTAACCCTAAAATTGGTTTTATGAAAATTAAAAAAGTTAGATTGGAGTGACTCAAGGTAAAGTACCATATAAGATTCCAAGGGGAGAAGACCACGATTATGAAATTATTATAGCTAAATTTGAAGACCTTAGTGATGTGGTGATTGGTAAATAGATTATAAATTATAATTTAACTAATTATTTATTATGTTTTGGATCCTCATGCTATTTTATATATTCCATATTTTTTAAGAAAATTAAATATTTTTCTAGAACACAAAGAAGTGAGTTATCAATCAAGAAACCTAGAGGAAATATCATTCCAACAAAGATATGTCATTCAATACTCATTTTTATGAATGGAAATACCCTATTAAAAAATTTAATTATTATACTTATGGTAGATATTGATATAATCGTTATTATGGATTGGATTTCAATGTATAATGAAAAATATTATTTCCACAAGAAGAAGATCATGATTTTTTTAGAAGATGTGGAATTCATTATCTTTAAAACATGTACATTATCATATGAATCATGCCTTGATCCACCCCCAGTAGCTATCCCTAATGAAATTCTAGGATAATAAGAGAATAAAAATTTACGTATTATAATAGTAACCCAAGGATAGAAGATTTTAATACTGTGAAAAAATATGTTTATTTGTTTCCTAAACAAATAGTTGGACATCCACCTAAGATTGCAGTTGAGTTTTACATTGATCTCATCCTTGATGAAAAAAATATATGTAATACACCCTATAGGATGGCTATAATGGAATTAGAGGGGAACAACTCTAGTATTTTTGTGATAAGCTATTTATACACCCTAGTGTTTCCCCATGGGGAGACCATATTCTTTTTTTTAATAATAAAGATGTGTCTATAAGGTTGTGCATCGATCATAGAAAAATCCAAGCCACTCATATAAAGAACAAGTATATTCTTCCATGAATTGATGAATTGGTTGATCAACTTCATGGAGTTTAATATTTTTCAAATATTGATCTTTTTTTTGGTATCATCAACTATAAGTAAATAAGGAAGATATTTCCAATATGGAATTTCATATATACATTATGAATTTATAGTAATTCCCTTTAGATTGACTAATGCACCCTCTATTTTTATAGATCTTATAAAAATATTATTCAAGGATTGTCTTGATAATTTAATTATAGTATTTATTGATGATATATTGATATACTCTAAAATCTATGATGATAATCATATTCATTTTTGAATTATTCTTCAGACTCTTAGAGAAAAGGAGTTATATGAAAAATTCAAAAAATAATAATTTTGGATTTTAGAAGTTTCTTTTATTGACCATGTTGTCTTTAATTATGGAATATTAGTTGACCCTTCAAGGAAAAAGTAAATGATATAATGGTTAACATAGATGAATATAAATAATGTATGTATATTCCTTAGATTAGTAGGTCAATATTAATGATTTATTCAAAACAAAACTCAATTATAAATCCCCTTAACCATGTTGACATGTAAAGGGGTTAAGTTCATATAGTAAAAACAAGGTAAATAATGTTTTGAATAATTAAATAATATATTTTCCTGTTAACCAATATTGAATTTACTATTAGGAAGGGATGAATTTGTGATATATAGTGATTCTACAAATAAGGTACTTGGATGTTTCCTTATTCATAATGATAGAGTTGTTTCTAATGCATCAAGGTAGTTACTGATTGATGAACATAATTATCCAACCAATGATATTTTATTGGAAGTTGTATTATTTTAATTGGAGTTGTATATGAATTACCTTTATGGTGAATTATTTTAAATATATATGTATCAAATAAGTTTAAAATACCATTTCTCATGGAAAGATATCAATAGGAAGCAAAGGTGATAGTTATAACTATTCAAGGATTTTGATTTCTCAATAAAATACCATTTTGTGAATGAAATTAAGGAATCTAATGTGTTTAGTAGTAAAGATAAAAGAACTATAAATAATATAATTATTTTAAGGGATAATATAATTGTGACTTAGTGAATTAGGTAATGGAAATTTTTATGGAATAGGAAACATTACTCATTTTTCAAATGATTTTCCAACAATCCTTGTTCGAGAAAATAAAAAATATCCCAATATAATGATAAGTGTTTACAAAATAAAATTAAATATGTAAACACAAATCTAGAAACAATACATCACATTTCATTATCATATATCCTCCACAATTTTATGAAACCTAGAAAACAATTATTTAACTCATCCATATTTTTCATAAAATTTCTAAAAATGATTTTAAAATGAATTCAATAGCCATATCAATACTTCACGGAATCCTCCTATCTCATAAAGACATTATTACACACAATCAAATTGAGTATATGAATGGAGACTAAAATTCCTTTCAATATATTATATTCAATTCCTTTAAAAACATATAGAAATCATTATATACTTATTATAATCATCTAGATTTAAATTTTGAATAATTTCAATATTTTATTACATGGGTAAATTTTTTATCTTGAACATAATTTTTTTAACTTTTTCTTAAGAAAAATTCTTATGTTTTTCACCAATCAAAGAATTTCCTTACATTAAGATTCACCTTTATATAAGGGTAATCTAAAAGTAATGATGATGATGATGTTATTTATCTATAATAGAAGCTTTTTATCAAATGAGTATCATTTTTTATATTCATTTAATAAGGAATTATATTAAATATTCTCCAATTAAAATACTAACCCCGTTTAAACTTTTCTATATACATTTTTGGGACAAGATCCATATTTCACTATGATTTGTATTGATTTATAATTCCTACCATCATTTCTCTATTGAGGTAGAAAATCATTTTTATCAAATCACATATGACTCTTAGATAGTTTAGTGGATAACTCTTTATCCTAATCCATATTATGGTTTCACTCAACATTACTCCTCTAGTAACTAGATCCTGTTAGGGTCCCCCAATTATGTTCAATGAAAATAAAACACCAAAACTAGGCACCTAATCCAATTAGGATCACCTATTACTTTTTTCCTTTACATAATATAATCTAGGGAACCTATATTCTATAAGACCTACCTATTTAGATAAATGAGACCTAGAAAATATTTCAATTTGGAAGAAATATAAAACTTAATATTTTTATAGGGATTCGGTCTCACTATATTATCTCATGTATTCCTTGTAATTTCTGAAGATTTTACTATATATATTTACATAAAATAAATATAATGTGTGATTATCCTACTTTGTGTTTTTATTATATTTTATCTCAATGTGTTATCAAATGATGAATCACTAGATGTCAATATATATTGAAGAATAATAGCATCTTGTAAGTCTACTAGGGATCCTAAATGTGTTTTTTGAATATTAAGTGAATTTACTAGGAAAATATTTGCATTGAGTTGAGAATTACATTTTTTAGATCAAATATTGATTGAAGAAGATTGGATGTGTTATCGGAACTACCAATGAATATTCTTAGTATATATATTTATGTTTGGAAAAGAAATATTGTAAGTAGTTGTACTGTATAAAGAGTTCCATCCACAATAAGTTCAAAGTTCATATAATATAGTAGATTAAGTGGAGATTCTTGGAGAATTGTTATGGATTCATGGATTCAATAACATGTTCTAAGTTGAACATCATTTAAAAAAACAGAATGAGGTACAAGACCAAGGAAAAAAATATTTTCATGGAGAAGGAGGAAGACCATTAATATATTTATTTTCATAAATAAATTTAAATTTCTTATATTAAATATTGAATAAGGTTCGAGTTCATGAAATTATATATTTTCATAAGGAAATTTGATGTCCTTACATGAAAAAGGAATATTGCATTTATATTTTCTTATAAAGGAAGCATTTTTTTGGTATAAATTTATACTTCGTAATTTTACTAAGTATTTATTTGGTGGGATTAATAAAAAATGAGAAAACAATTGACCAGACATGGAATCCATCTACCACACATATGGTACCAAGGGGTAAACCACATGGGAAAGGGTTAACTCATCCATCCCATGGTAGCATAAAGGGAAAACATATCACCCAAAGGGAGTGAATGGGCTATGAACGTAAAGGAATGGGAACATAGCACTTGTGGGAAGCCCAATGGACCATTCAAGTGTGTGGCATAACCCATGAGGTGCATTTGTGAAGTGTTGTGGGTTTCGAACCCTACTTTCACCTTGATTTGGTAATGTCACAAGGATTATTACTAAGCAGTGTGAATTACAAGTGGAGGACAATGTGGAATAAAAAAGAATATGGGTACAATTCATCTGCTAAAAAGGTATGCAAATAACACCCATCACCTGATATATTTATTTTTGGATTTCTGATCATATCTGATCATCTTAAACCTCAAAAATCTCACTAGTTCCTTTTCACTAATGTATTCAATATTTCCTGATACGCTGTAGAAATGGTGACCTCATTTTAATTCCATTGAATCCAAGTTTCCCACACTATAACTTTTCTCTATGTCGTGGAATGTTTTAAATATAAAAAGGCATAGATTTTTAGCTAGTGGGAGATACGTTGTAATCCATGATATTTCACCATAATAGAAATATTGAATTTTTTTGTGGATCTAGAAATTTTTAGTGTATTATTCCATGGATATAACGACTACACTTTAGTATCCATGCTTGAATAAAAGTAAAAAACAAAGAGAGATCACTATTCCATAGTAGTTAATGTTGCACTACAGGCATGAAACAGAGTTGAATGATTCTATAAAATAAGTTCATGATGTACTATATAATAAGGGCTACACTATAGTAGTCCAACATGCATAAAAATAAATTAAAGATAAATTAAAAAATGATGATTCCATGATTTAGAGAGTTGGAAGTCAGTTTTTGGGGTTTCTTCTTATGTCATGTTGAAATTCACAACACAGTGGAGATGATTTACTTAAATATGATAACTTGATCATGGTCTCTATATAGATCATGAAAGAATGGATGAATCATGTGTTCGAGTATTTTAAATAAGATTCAAATGAAATATTAAATAGGTATTCAAGTGAGTTTTTAATGTGTTGAGATACTATATAAATTATGTATCTAATGTAGTAAGTGGCGGTTATAGACTAAATTCAAATATGGTGATTTATATACATATGAATATTATAGATTATATTCACATATAATGAATATAAATTATTGAATAATGATAATGAAAGGAATATTGTTTGAAACTTTTTTAATAGGAACAAATTTCATGTGTTAATATATAGATATGATAATATTATCTACTGCACATTTGGTTATATCGAAGAAATGGAGAGATTGATGTACCACTACTACACAATGAGAAGAGATCATGTTCACTTAATAAGAATAAATTGTGATCAAATTTCAAAATTCTTATTATCATTTGGATCAGAGAAGAAGATTGATATTTCTAGTTTGCTACGCATTCACCGTATTGTGACTAAAGAAGAATAAATATTTGAGTAGCAAGACAATAACATATTTATATTGTCAAGACCCATCCTCGGGGCCCGTGTCGTGACTACCCCAAACCCACCTTCCATAGGCCTGGGGCTGGCGACTATCACCAAAGGCATAAATACCAAAAACTGGGAAAACATTTCCTTTATAAAAGTAAACAAAACACCACAGAGTACAAGCGGAAGTAAAATACTAAGTAGAAAAGAAAGGGCTAAAAAGTAAATGGGCCAGAATATAAACCCAACTGAAAGTATAGCTACAACTGAATTAAGTACAATAGAAAAAGACAAACAGCTGGAAGAAAGGAAGAAGCTCCTGGGTCGTCCTCCTCAGATTCTACCAGAAGGGAAGGTATAGATTGCGTAGCTCCTGGATCGTCCACCACAGATCCTACTTGAAGGGTAGGTACAGATAGCGCTACTCCTGGATCGTCCACCACAGATCCTACCTGAAGGGTAGGTACAGATAGCCTCCAAAACGCTCTCTCCCATCAACCTCCTCTAAGTGTCGTCTCACCGTGAAGTCCACCTCTGGATACTGACTCGTCGTGTGGTCCACCTCCGGGTACTGTCCAGTCCTCGAACACTCGGCCTCTGTCAGCGTTGTCCGTCGTCCGCAACCAACACAACGAGGTGCGGGCATAGCCCATGCAGGGGTGAGTATACGATACTCAGTAGGGACCCCGAGACCCTCAAGATCTCACTAAATCCAACAAGGATAACCACAAAGAAGGATCTCAATAGATAACCTTTACATAGGTATAAGCACATACTTATACCTAAGTTATCAAGTAACCCATATCAATAATGAGGAAACACAAAGGTTATGAAATCAACATATAACCACCACCCAGGTATGTGCCCATACATATACCTCAGTTATCATGTGACCCATCTCAATCATGAGGTAAACACAAAGGTCATAGACTCAGATCAAACCAGGATTTTCATTAACGAAACCGTAACTACTGAAGAGCCTCGTCTCTGGAGTTTACAGTGGTCCTGTCATGACTCTGAGGTACTACTCAATAACCTAAGACTGCTGAGGTACTCCTCCTGTCATGTACCGCGGGTTAGCCACCCAAACACAGTAGTGCTTCCTGCCGGGGTCTGCCACCCAAACACAGTAGTGCATCCCCCCTAATAGCCTACATAGGTACTCTACGGACGAGTACCGCGGGTCTGCACCCCAACTCAGAAGTGCTCCGTCTGACATGGGTCTTCACCCAAACAATTTATTTCTCCGTCCACTGGGCTAGTTGACTCACTCCAAGTCGAGTTGGTCAAGTAGTCGTCAGGTCTCAGCCGGCTACACGGTCTCCGTACTCCGCACGCTCGTCTCCAGGAGGGTCCGATCAAACAGATACTGGTCGATACGTGATAGAGTTAATATTTTCATTATTATTTATATGTTTTTCAATGATTTAATACCTCCCAATTATTCAATGTGAGTGTATTTTAATCATTTATGTGTTTTTAGTGTATTTTTGGCTTAAATGTGAAAATGGGGTAATTCTGTAAAATTTTCAGTTTTATAGAGCTTCTGTTTTTCGGGAATAACTTTTATAATATGGGTCTAATTGAAGTGAATCATTTTTTTAGGATTCCTATACTTGTGGGATTAAAATTTTCCTTCTGGACCAAGACCCAATTCGAAACCCAATGGTGCAAAAAATTCAATCAAGTGGAGAAATCAGTTTGGAAGGCAGAATGGACCCCACTTCATTAAATATGCAATATCTCCTTCATCCGACCTTATAATGAGGTGATTCTAGATGGTGTCGCCAGAGGACTTCAAAAGGACGGCTCACATCAAATTTAATAAATTATTGAGCTCATTAATGCATCATTTTGGCGCGTCCAAGTGGAGTGGGTGAAACAATGTTTGGCGGCCAGAAAAGTAATGGTCATTTATTTGGCCATATCTTTCTTTTCACCTGTCCAATGACTCTAAAATTTTGAGGGTCGATAGAAAACTTCATTTCCAACATTCTTTAAGAAGGGACCTTAGTGAGTTTCTTCCGGCTGGTAGGAAGAACAGAGGAAGAAGTTTTGAGGACAGATTATGGAGGATCAAATTTCTGTTCTTTCTTTTCTCTATTTTGTTCTTCTTAGTTTTGTAATGAATTATTCTTTACCCTTAGTCATAATTACCCTTACCATGGTGGGGTAAACATCTGTGTGATTGGGGAAGGATAGGTTTTCCATATTGTGTTTCATGAGTTACTTCTATTAATGTTTTAAAATCCTCTTTTCTCTTCTGTGAATCTGTTTCAATTTCTTATAACAGTTTTTATTATCATGTACGATTGTATCTGATTTTAGATTTTGTTGTTCATTTATATTTGGTCAATGATCAATATTTCCCTCCACTAGGTTCTGGTTTATAAACAATGTAATAGACCTTTATTTAGTGGTGTAGTACTCGGTGATCACCGGTACGTGTGTGAGGAGTAGTGAATGTTCTTGATTACTTGGGATAAACAAGACCCGATTGGGAATTGCCTAAGATAATTGGGGGTGTTTTCTACAACTCTATTACACATTGGAAGGAGATTAGACCAACCTAAGATTTTAGTATGGTTTATTCTCACATTTTTTGACCAAGGGAGTGAGAAGAAATGATTGTGGATTCTCACTCTTAACGATTTAGCAGAGGAGAATTGGGTAAAATGAACAATGATAGAATTACAACTGGAAAACTAAACCTAACCTGATCACCATTTCATATCACTGATTTAGATCACATCATTTGTCAATTTCTTTCAAAACTTTCACTTAATTACTTTACTTTATTTAGTTTCTCTCTTGTATTTTCTAAATCAAACAATTTCTAAAAACAACCTCACTTCTTTCTATTTTAAGGTGACAGCTTAATTGTTGTGCAATCCTCTCTGGAGACAACCTAGGTAATCAACTCTACTGCATTTTAACTTAGGTAATATTTGTTTTTGACCCACCCCATGACAGGCACGTGTCAAAACTTGGAGTCATTGTCGGGGAGGTTGTGCCAACATTTCTTTTCTTTTCTTTTCTCTCTTTTCATCTTTTCTCTTCAAAATTGCATGACTAGAACGTCAAAAACTGAACCTTTACCCATAGATCCTGAAATTGAAAGAACCTTGTTGAATAGACTTAGAAACATTAATTTGGAATCTGAATTTGAGAAAGTTCCACTTGCAGACTCAAGTGAAACTTCAAGTGTTCACTCTGAGCCTGTCATCATGGCTGAAAATCAAAACCAAACACTTAGAGACCTCTGTGCACCACAATTCCTTAATCAAAACAATCAACTTTCCATTCCAGTGTTAAAAAATGATTTTGAAATGAAACCTAACAAGTTTCCTTTGCTTCCAAAGTTTCATGGTTTGGCAGGTGAAGATCCAAAAAAAACACATTAAAGAGTTCACACATGTTTTCTCAACTTTCAGACCCTGTGGAATTACCGAGGAGCAGGTAAAGTGGAAGGCATTTCCGTTTTCATTGGATGGAGCTGCTAAAGAATGGTTGTACGGCCTATAACCAGGAGACGTACATGACTGGAATGACCTGGTAAGATGTTTTATGCAATTATTCTTCCCCACCTCTAGAAGCACATCCATTCGGAAGGAAATCTACACCATACGACAATCATCTGGAGAAACCCTTTACGAGTACTGGGAGATATTTAAGAAGTTATGTGCCAGCTGTCCACATCAAGCCATTGAGGAACACCAATTTCTTGTCTTCTTCTATCAAGGACTACTAGACAATGACAAAAACCTTCTTGATGCATCATCTGGAGGTGCCTTGATTGACAGGTCACCAGAAGAAGCCAAGGGCTTGATTGAGAAGATTTCCCAAAACTCGCAGCAATTTGGAACAAGAGGTATTGGAACAAGAGGTATTCATGAGGTACGCACTTCTCATCCATCACCCTTATTAGAAACTAAGATTGAAGAGATTACTAGTTTGGTGAGACAGATGGCCTTGAAGAAAGTTAGTGGCCAACAAGCACCAGCTAAGGTATGTGGTTTATGCTCATCACCTGATCATTTTACTGACCAATGTTCTGAAATACAGGGAATGGAAACATGTGCAGCAGCCTTTCAGCCAAGGCAGTTCCAGCAAAATCAATGATTGAGAGAGCCTAACCAAGTCCAATATGGATTTGTAAATCAACAGAATCAAGCTAGGCCCCCGTACCAAAATCAGTTTCAAAACCAAACCCCATTCCAAAATCAATTCCAGAACCCTCCACCATTTCAACAAAAACCATCTTATAATCAACCTTCATACCAAAAACCAACCAATATCCAAAGACCCTATGAGAAACCATCCACTAGTGCCCAACCTCCAATTCAAAACCAACAAAAATCTGAGTTTGAAGGACTGAAAGACACTGTTAAAGATTTGTACAATAAGTTTGAGTGTCTCATGGACTTTCTGACCAAAAATCTAGGTAAACTCCCTTCCCAAACAATCCCAAACCCAAAAGAGAATGTTATTATTATAACTACAAGAAGTGGAAAATAACTCCAACCACCATCCACCATTGAACATGAAACAAGAAAAACTAATATCGATGAGAATGAAGTTAAAAATGATGAAAATTCTATGAAAATGCATCAGGAAGAAGATAAGAAAGAGGAGGATGATAATGATAGGACAAGAAGGAAGAAACAAGAAACACCATTTAAAAGGCAACAAAGGGAGAAGAAAGATATACCACCACCATTTCCATCAAGGATGATTGAATCAAAGAGGTTACAAGAAGAAGCACTACAAAAAGAAATTCTGGACACCTTTCAGAAAGTGGAAATCAACATACCTCTGCTTGAAGAACTCAAACAAATTCCAAAGTATGCTAAGTTTTTGAAGGATCTTTTCCCCAAGAAAAGAAGACTTCAAGGGAATGAGAGGATCAATTTGGGAAGAAGCGTCTCAGCCCTTATCACACCACAATTTCCAACCAAATGTCATGATCCAGGGACATTTTCTATTCCATGCACCATTGGTTCATTAAATTTCTCTAATGCTTTGTGCGATTTAGGTGCATCAATTAATGTATTTCCTTACTCAGTATATACTTATTTGTAGATGGGAGAATTGAATCCCACAAGAGTGGTGGTCCAACTTGCAAATAGATCCACAGTTTTCCCAGTAGGAGTTCTGGAGGATGTCCTGGTAAAAGTCAAAGATCTTTTATTCCCTGCTGACTTTTATGTGTTGAATATGGAAGATGATAGGATCCCATAACACTCCCCCATCATTTTGGGGAGACCATTCTTAAAGACGGCCAAAACCATCCTCAATGTCCATGAAGGGACACTTACCACGGAGTTTGGAGATAGCACTATCCACTTCAATATTTTTGAATCCATGAGGCGCCCATCAGATGATCATTCACTCTTCGCACTCTCCCATGAAGATGACATAGAACCAATTAAAGAATCAGGTATGTTTCATGAATTTTTATCATTAGGAGAGAATTTTTCCATTAAAGATATCACTAAACATATGGATTCCCAAACTCTTGGAGGTTCTGATTTCCTGTTGGAAGAAGATGTAAAATTTGATTTCTTTGATAATTTGTTAAATGATGATGAAGATGATATGATTTATTGTGTGCAGGATGTCAAACCATTGGAAGTGGAGAACATAAATTTAGTTTCATCTCTTGAGCATCCTCCTGATCTAGAATTAAAACCACTCCCCACTGATTTAAAATATGTTTACCTTATGGAGGGGGAGAAATTACCAGTAATAATTGCTAATAATCTATCTAAAACTCAAGAAAAATAATTGATTGAGCTTTTGAGAGAGAATGTCCAAGAAATAGGGTGGAGCTTAGGTGATATCCCAGGAATAAACCCAAACATTTTATCACATAGAATTTTTCTTGAGGGAGATTCCAAACCTGTCAGACAACCCCAAAGGAGGCTGAACCCTACCCTGATGGAGGTTGTGAAAAAAGAGATTGAGAAGTTATTAGAAGCTGGGATCATCTATCCCATATCAAATTCACAATGGGTTAGCCCCATCCATGTAGTCCCAAAGAAAACTGGCCTAACCATTGTGAGGAATGAAAAGAATGAATTAGTCCCTGTGAGAATTTAGAATAGCTGGAGAGTATGCATCGATTTTAGGAAGATGAATCAGGTCACTCGAAACGATCATTTCCCTATCTCGTTCATTGACCATATGTTAGAGAGATTGGCAGGGAGAACTCATTATTTCTTTTTGGATGGATTTTCAGGTTATTTTCAGGTACCCATTTCCCCCGAGGATCAAGAGAAGACTACATTTACTTGTCCTTTCTGTACTATTGCATACAAAAGAATTCCATTTGGATTGTGTAATGCTCCAGGTAAATTTCATAGGTGTATGGTAAGTATATTTTCTGATCACATTGAAGATTACTTGGAGGTTTTCTTGGATGACTTCACAGTTTTTGGAAATTCGTTTGACCATTGTTTGAAAAATTTGGAAAAAGTTCTGAAAACTTGCATTGAAAAGAACCTTGTTTTGAATTTTGAAAAGTGTCATTTTATGGTTGAGAGAGGAATTGTCCTTGGGCATGTCATTTCACAGAAAGGGATTGAGGTTGATAAATGAAAAATTGAAGTGATAAATTCTTTGCCTTACCTAACTTGTGTGAAACAAGTTAGATCATTTTTAGGACATGCAGGATTCT
This sequence comes from Viscum album, assembly GCA_963277665.1. Lineage (NCBI taxonomy): Eukaryota > Viridiplantae > Streptophyta > Magnoliopsida > Santalales > Viscaceae > Viscum > Viscum album. The sequence continues at coordinate 1,081,385,991 of OY728120.1, read as the reverse complement.
ACAGGAGGTTTATAAAAGATTTCAGTAAGATTTATCTCCCTCTCTCTAGATTACTTTTTAAATATGCTGATTTTGATTTCAACGGTTCATATAGGGAAGCATTTGATGAGTTTAAGAAGAAATTGATTACACCACCAGTGATGCAGCCACCAAATTGGGAAGAACCATTTGAGCTACTTTGTGATGCTTCAAACCAAGCAGTTGGAGCAGTCCTTTCTCAGTGAATTGAGGGCAGGCCACAAGTCATTGCATATGCCTCGAAAACCTTAGATGCGGCCCAATTCAACTACACAACAACAGAAAAAGAGTTTTTAGTAGTTGTTTTTTCTTTAGATAGATTTAGATCGTATCTTCTTGGAACTAAAGTCATTGTGTTTTCTGATCATGAAGCTCTTAGGTACTTGATGAAGAAGGCTGAAGCAAAACCAAGGCTAGTGAGATGGATGCTACTACTACAGCAGTTCAACATAGAAATCAAAGATAAGAAGGGATCTGAGAACCAAGTGGCTGATCACTTAAGTAGACTACCCAACACCGCTGAAGTTGAGATTCCAGACACTGAACCACTAAATGATCGCCTTCCAGGAGAGCAGTTGTACTTGATTGAAGGAGAAGTACCTTGGTATTCTGACATGGTAAATTATCTGGTAACATCTCAGGTCCCATCTCATTTAAATTTTCATCAAATTCACAAATTGAAATCTGAATCTAAATATTACATCTGGGATGATCCATTTCTTCGGAAGATTTGCAATGACCAAATGATCAGAAGATGATTGCCTAAAAATGAAATTGAATCAGTCTTTAGGTTTTGTCACACTTTAGCTTGTGGAGGCCACTTTGGACCTCAATGGACTGCAAGAAAGGTTTTAGAATCTGGACTTTATTGGCCAACACTTTTCAAAGATTCTCATGAATTTTGTAAACGGTGTGAAAAATGTCAATTTTCAGGAAATATTTCAAAGAGACAAGAAATGCCCCAAAAGACACATAATTTTTGTGAAATATTTGAAGTTTGGGGGATAGATTTTATGGGACCTTTCCCAATGTCATTTGGAAATTATTATATTCTTCTTGCTATTGATTATGTTTCCAAATGGGTGGAAGCAAAAGCCACCAGGACTGACGATGCTAAAGTTTTTTGTGATTTTGTCAGGGCTAACTTATTTTGTAGGTTTGGAGTTCCTAGAGCCATCTTTAGTGATCAAGGGACTCACTTTTGTAATTGGAGAATGGCGGATTTGTTGAAAAAGTATGGGGTGCATCATAAAACATCAACTCCCTATCATCCACAGACTAATAGGCAAGCTGAAGTGTCCAATAGGGAAATCAAAGGAATTTTGGAAAAGACTGTTAATCCAAATAGGAAGGATTGGAGCCAAAGGTTAGAAGACACATTATGGGCTTAAAGGACAGCCTACAAAACTCCAATTGGAATGAGTCCATATAGGCTGATTTATGGGAAATGTAGTCACCTACCTGTGGAATTGGAACATAAGGCATATTGGGCTATGAGGAAGATGAATTTGGATCTTGAAAGTGCTGGGAAAGAGAGAAGATTGCAGTTACAAGAGCTGGAAGAAATTAGAAGGGAAGAATTTGAAAATTCCAGGATTTACAAAGAGAGAACAAGAGTGGCTCATGACAAACTGATCCAACCAAAGGACTTCCATCCAGGAGAAAAAGTGTTGTTATTCAATTCAAGACTCAAGCTGATGCCAGGTAAACTTCGTTCCAGGTGGGAAGGTCCATTTATAGTTACTCATGTATATCCTTTTGGTTCTGTGCAGATTGTGAAGGATGGAGTGAAGGATCCATTCACTGTTAATGGGCACAGATTGAAGAAATTCCTTGGGACCATGCCATCAGAGCCAATGGAGGAGATCACACTCCTCCAACCTGTTTATCAATAAACTCCATCAGGTCATACCTCTCCTTTATATTTTCATGATTGTTGTGATCAAATTTCCAATATTCTTACATGTTAAATACATTTTAATGCATTGTGGACACTGCATCATTTAAGTGTGGGGGAGGGAACCTTTGTAGTGTAGGATTTTTATGTGTTGTTTGTTTTCCTATTTGTTTTTTTAAAAAAACATGTGAGTGTTTAAAATTTTTTGTGTTTATTTTTCAATTTTTGTGTGTTTTTGAAACATTTGAGCTAAAATGATTATCATTGATATTTTTGAAACCCATATCCATGAGTGAAATAATTTATTCCTTGAAATTGAGATTAAATGAATGCTGAAAATGACATTGCTTCAAGTTCAATTCTTTGGGAATTTCATGAAAAATACTCTATATTTTTGAATCCCATGCCACATATCACTGTCTTTATATTTGAAATCACATTCCCGTGAGGCTTCTGAACCTATTATTTTCATATTCTTTACATTCACCTCAGTTCTTGAGAGAACCAAATCATGCTAATTTAACCAGAATTTGATTTATTCCTGTCAAAACTTGAGGGTTTGAGGTACTTGTGTTTTAAATGATTGAGGAATTTCATTGGTTTGAAAGCCCCCTTTTCAAGATAATCCCTTTCATAATGTCCTATCTTGAACATTTAATCCTTGTAGCCCATAGAAGCCATGAACAGCCTGTTAGGTTAGCCACATTACAAGCCAATTTTCCCTATCCAACCAGCTCTTGAAGTGAAATTTCATGATCTATTTGAACATAAGTGTGGGGGGAAGATGTCTTGTATTGTACTACCTTATTTGGGGATACTTTGGGTGAAAAAACAATGTTTAAGAGATGTTATTGCTGCAAAAAAAATCATTCTGCTAAAAACTGTTTCTTTTTTGGAGCTTTCGTGATGAGAGAAGCTGTGCCTCTCTGGAGCTTTTAATGTAAAAAGGAAGTTGTTCCTTTTCTGGAGCTTTCAAGAAATATTATATTTGAGAAGATTGAAATGTTTGATGCTGAAATTATGATCTATGTGAACATTCCTTGATATTATATGAAGAAGGGGCTTATTTTCTACTAAGGGGAGTGAAGAGAAGACCATACTTTTGTGAAAATTAGAGTAATGCAATTTTGCTTCAAAAAGAGCCAAGCCCTATTCATTTAGCCTTAGAATTTTCACATATAAATCCTACCAACCTAGAGCCACAGAACAACCTTAACATGTACTCATGATAAACATATGTCTTTAACTCACATCGGGTGGAAGATGTAGGAATTTATCAAGCCTATGGTGACCCTTGTATGAGTTTGGATGAGAAAGACATTGCTAAAAAATTGAAATTTGTGTAATGAGAGATAATGAAAGTTAGGTAAGTATTTTGTGTGCATGGGAGGAGAAATGAAGAGTAAATTTATTGAATGATCCTAAATTAAGAACATGAAATAATAGATTTTGAGGAGTCATGATATATTTTGTTTCTTGTTTTCAAATTTGTGGATCTCGTGGATATGTGTTTTGAATTTACATTGAATTTATTTTGATTCTGACTTGTCCAGGATTCCAAGTGATAAGTGTGGGGGAAATCATAGAGTTAATATTTTCATTATTATTTATATTTTTTTCAATGATTTAATCCCTCCCAATTATTCAATGTGAGTGTATTTGAATCATTTATGTGTTTTTAGTGTATTTTGGGCTTAAATGTGAAAATGGGCTAATTCTGTAAAATTTTCAGTTTTATAGAGATTCTGTTTTTCGAGCATAACATTGATAATATGGGTCTAATTGAAGTGAATCTTTTTTTATGATTCCTATACTTTTGGGATTAAAATGATCCGTCTGGACCAAGACCCAATTCGAAACCCAATGGTGTAGAAAATTCAATCAAGTGGAGAAATCAGTTTGGAAGGCAGAATGGACAACACTTCATTAAATATGAAATATCTCCTTCAGCCGACCTTAGAATGAGGTGCTTCCAGATGGTGTCGACAGAGGACTTCAAAAGCAAGGCTCAAATTAAATTTAATAAATTACTAGCTCATTAATGCATCCTTTTGGCACATCCAAGTGGAGTGGGTGAAAGAGTGTTTGGCGGCCAGAAAAGTAATGGTAATTGATTCGGCCATATCTTTCTTTAAACCTGTCCAATGACTCTCAAATTTTTAGGTTCGATAGAAAACTTCATTTCCAATATTCTATAAGAAGGGACCTAAGTGATTTTCTGTAGGATGGTGGGAATTACAGAGGCAAACATTTGGCGTACAGGTTCTGGAGGATCAAATTTCTGTTCTTTCTTTTCTCTATTTTGTTCTTCTTAGTTTTGTAATGAATTATTCTTTACCATTAGTCACAATTACCCTTACCATGGTGGGGTAAAATTCTGTGTGATTGGGGAAGGAGAGGTTTTCCATATTGTATTTAATGATTTCCTTCTATTAATGTTTTAAAATCCTCTTTTCTCTTCTGTGAATCTGTTTCAATTTCTTATAACAGTTTTTATTATCATGTACGATTGTATCTGATTTTAGATTTTGTTGTTCATTTATATTTGGTCAATGATCAATATCTCCCTCCAATAGGTTCTGGTTTATAAACAATGGAATATATCAGGATTTAGTGGTGTAGTACTCGGTGATCACCGGTACGTGTGTGAGGAGTAGTGAATGTTCTTGATTACTTGGGATAAACAAGACCCAGTTGGGAATTGCCTAAGATAATTGGGGGTATTTTCTACAACTCTATTACACATTGGAAGGAGAGTAGACCAACCTAAGATTTTAGTAAGGTTTATTCTCACATTTTTTTACCAAGGGAGTGAGAAGAAACAATTGTGGATTCTCACTCTTAACGATTTAGCAAAGGAGAATTGGGTAAAATGAACAATGATAGAATTACAACTGGAAAACTGACCCTAACCTGATCACCATTTCATATCACTGATTTAGATCACATCATTTGTCAATTTGTTTCAAAACTTTCACTTAATTACTTTACTTTATTTAGTTTCTTTCTTGTATTTTCTAAATCAAAAAATTTCTAAAAACAACCTCACTTCTTTCTATTTTAAGGTGACAGCTTAATTGTTGTGCACTCCTCTCTGGAGACAACCTAGGTAATCCAATCTACTACATTTTAACTTAGGTAATATTTGTTTTTGTCACACCCCACGACAGGCACGTGTCAATACTCCAAGTATCACAAAGTCCCATGAAGAACTATCTCAAAGGACAGCCTCGTCATAGGGGTCTCAACGCAACAGACGGTGCGTCAATCGGGCGCCCGGTCTGTGAGTTATTAGCCTTTTCATCCCAGGGGTCCGGTTGGTTTCGTGTGCGAACCAACCCGGACGTATCTCAACTATACCCCGAACTCTCATATGGTATACTCATAGGGACCGTTTCTCAACGTGATCACCAACGCTGCTGACGGTTCGTCAGACGGACGTCCGGTCTGAAAGTTATCAGCTTTTCCGTTTTTGGGGCCCTGTTAGATTTCAGGTACAGTCCAACCCAGCCACTATCCAACTGTGTCCAAACCATGGATGAAGTATGCAAAAAGTTCTGTCTCATCAATAGGAATCCAACAAAGTCGACGGCACATCAATCAGACGTCTGGAACTCAAGATATAAGTGTTTCCACTCCGAGGGCCCGGTTGGTTTCGTGTTCAAACCAACCTGGTCATACACAGTGTTCTATGAAACCCTGAGTGTAATATACCGAATCAACCTTATCTATCCAAGGATCGCATCGCAACTGACATTGCGTCGATCGGAGGCCCTTGGCACAAGATATGGGCATTTGAATGGAAACTGCCCGGAAATAGTGGGTTCGGGCCCTGTCTAACCCGGGTCCGGGTCCGGCCCAACAGGGCGCGACCCGGCCCAGCTGGCGTGGCCCGGCCTGTCTTGGGTGCGGCCCGGCCCGGCCTGGTGCTGGCGCTGGCGCTGCGCTCGCGTGGACAGCTGGTGCAGGGGGGGGGGGGGTTACGACCCCCGCGGTCGACGTAACCGGCGCGGCTTTAAGCCGAGCTGCTCAACCACCGGAACGGCTAAGCCTTTCCGGTTTGGCCCACATCCGCGGCTCAGCCATGGAGGTTCCCTTCCAGCGGCGTTCCGCCAAAGCCTTTCGCGGACCACTGGACGCGCTCCGGTGGTCCGTTTTGCTCGCCACCTTCGCCAACGGTCCTTCCGGGACCCGAACTTCACTACGGAGGCTTCAAAATGACTTTGCAGCCCCGTTTGTCATTGCCCGTCAATCTGCACACAACGTTCAGCCAGCGGAGTCTTCGAATTGCCTCTGTGTCCCCGACTTCGGTCGCGGTTTTGTTCGTCCTCAACGGCGCAGCGCGACGGCGCCACGCATCCTTGCCGTATTTCTCCATGATTCTGCATGGTGTTGTTGCACCGCGCCACCTTCGTTCGAGCCACAACATAATCAACAACAAGGGGGAGGAGGGTCGGTCGTGTTTGTGCGGTCCGAACTCCTCCCTTTATAATGATAGCAAGCGGCCAAAAAAAGAAGCCGACGTACGGAAAAGAAATAATTCACGGGCAAAAACAAACAACTCCAACATCAACCCACAAGAACGAACGATCGGCGGATCAACCTCGAAATGGTTGGTCCGCGCTCGTCGTTATTTTCTCAAATGACAAGGAGAATGAAAAATAAATTCCCCTACCTTGAAATTGACATTGCACGTCGTCGGGTCTTAGAAGTCGAACGTCACAGCAGAATGGTATCGCTTCCGTCGATGTCGGAAGAAGAAGAAGAGTGAAGTTTCGTCGTGGAAGGTGGATCGTCATGTCACGGAGAAAAGATTTGTTGGCGTCACATCGTCGATCTCCAAGGATCCGGCGTTCTTGTCAACCTTTGTCGTAGGTCGGCGTTCTTCGCGTTCTTCTTTGAGGAAGAAGAACTTCAAGACCTTGAGATAATTCTCCCAAGCCTTCACGCACAACGAACCCCTTAATAAAATAAGACTTGTCTTATTTTATTAACACACAAGTCAAAGTCTTTGAAATTCAAAATTGAATAAATTAATTTAATTTAATTAATTGCAACATTTAAACTGACCAATTAAAAGAGGTGTTTAATAATTAATTAAACGCACGAGTTGACTTCATTAAAAAAGGGGGTGCGGGTGCATTACCTAAATTAAAGGGGTTGAGGAAGTTGAAAGGGTGGGGATCGTGTGGGACCCACCTCACTAATATCCTACCTAGCGGATTAGTTAGGATGTGGGTCCCACTCAACCACTTATCATAGGTTAACACTTCCTTGAATAAAAAATAAAATCTGTTGCACAGTATTTTATTTTATTCTTTAGTTAACCCAATTAAGTAAAACTCCACCTGAGCAAACGCAACTCCGAAAAAATTGTTCCTAAGCAATTACCGGCACTGTGATTCCATTGGTTCCCTCAGAATTTGAATCCGAGCACCGGTTCAAATGTTAGGAAAACCCACTCATTCGTTCACTGAACGTACCCGAGCCAAACTTCGGAAAATGATTCCGGGCACACCGGGCCTCAGAATCAGGTGCCGTCAGAGACTGCATTCTTTTAAAATCCCAAGGAAAATTAATAAAAAAATTCCCTTGAATTTTATAGTTCTTTACATTAGTCCCACCTCAGGGCTTTACGTCTCCATAAAGCTTTAACACAAACTAGGGATACAAAAGCGGTATTGAGCACACATCTGAGGCTTCCGCTCCCATGTGCTCACCTGGATGTTCCTGTGCTTCCAATGAAAGTGCATAAGAGAAATCAACCGTCCTCGTAGGACTGCTCTTGTCGATCCTCATTTCCTACTAGAACCCCGCAAAAGTCTCCCCATTGCCAATGTCCAGCTCCCTATGGTTGATGATATGAGAAGGGTCGTGCTCATATCTCCTCAGTTGAGATACGTGGATGTCGTCGTGCAACTGGTGTAACTGAGGTGGATGGGTCAAATGGTAAGACACCTCGCCTACCCTACTGAGGACCTAAAATGGTCCACTGAACCTCGGAGATAACTTGTCGCCTTGTCCACATCTCCATAAACCTCATCGAGGTGAGACCCGTATAAGGACGTCATCGTCATCCTAGAACTCAAGAGGCCTCAAATTCCTGTTAAGAAATGAAACTCAAAACTCCTACTACCACGAGGGTAAGGTTGGCCGACTCAAAAGTGATCGGCCGCACCCTCCTATGAGTGAGTTTATACTGTGCTTCCTGGGGTTTCCTTTTCACCGACCAAGGAAAACCCATCCCGGTGTTGTAGTTAGACCACATCCTTTTTTCCTAATACCTTCAATTTGTGTATGAACTGTGATTTCCCAGTCTATACTCAAACCAACGTCGTAAGGCCTCGACGCTTCCACCAAGAGATTCCAACTGAAACTCTCACCTCGAGGGTCTGACCACACTGTCGGCATAAGTGTGATTATCGAGTCTTCTCCCAAGGTATCTCCAGACGTGAGGGTCAAGTCTATGGCTTACCGGAAACTCTATGTCTGGGACAAGATTTGTGAAAGGAAGGAATGATTCATATCGATGTCTATTACTACGGTAGCTAGTAGTGGACACAGACTATCCCTTGAATCATTTTTAGAGCCATTGGGTCACACTCCTTGACCGCATGCAGCTGCACTCTTCCCCTGGCCTCCATCTCCATGAGCCTGGTGGGGAAAACTAAGGTGGGTGGTTGTAGCATGTTCAAAAAGTACACCACCTCATGATTCTCTCCTAGATATGCCTCCACGTCTACTACTTCACAGACTCTCCTCTCCTTAATTCTTCCTCTTCTTGAAACATTTAACATGCCCGAGTCTCTAAGACTGGCGCCAGTTTCCTGTTTCTTACTGCATTGTGCAGTCTTCATCCACTCCTGGATGATCTGCACCTTCTTTTCCTAGGATCTGTAAGGGCTGGTAAGATTTCTCTTTCGCCGAAAATAGAAACTCGGTCTCATCCCCTAGATGAACCACTCCCTTTTCCTAATACAGTCAATCCTGACATGAATGATACATTCATGTCGTGGATGATGTCGTAAGGCCTCGACGCTACTACCAAGAGATCCAACCGTCACTCTCACCTCCAAGGGTCGAGTCACACTGTCGACATCAGTGTGAGGCCACTGGGTCTCCTCCAGTAGAAATCTAGAAAGTGAGGGTCAAGTCAACAGTTTAAACCAAGACCTCTCAGTATCAACCGAACCAAAAGATAGGAAAGAAAACATCACAAAGATAAGTGTCTTTTATTATTACAGCTCATAGTAAAAAGACACAAATACAACAGCAACATGGAACTAGAAGTACCAAGAACAAAAGGAGTCCACTAGTTCCGCTCCTATCCACCTGCTCCTGGAGCTCTACTACCTTGTCCACCGCTCTTCTGTTGCTCAAGCACCCGCTGCTGCTTCTATCTCGGTGGCTCCTCCAATGCCTGCAGATCAACTGTGCGGGGAGTCGGACAGTCACGTGCCATGTGCCCCTTCCTTCCATAGGAGTAACAATGTCTGTTTCTGGCATGCCTTGCTCTGACCCCACCCCGGGTGACCCGCACCACCGATCCTAAAACCCAAGATCTCCCAACTGCTGGTCTGGTCCTCTTGGACCTCTACATCATCTGTCTAGTTCCTACAGATGACTCGAATACTGATTGAAAAACACGCGGCACAGGCAGCATCTCCTGAACACGCTCGGGGTGTAGAGTCACTGGTATGAACTCCACCATGAAGAAGGTCTCAAAGTCTTCCCAAGTTAAGGTCATCCCATCGCAAAACTAGAACAAGTGGATCCACCATCTCTCAGCTACTGCCTGAAGTAGGCTAGCAGAAAAGATCACCATGAAGTACGCTGTTGTACCCAATATCATGAAAACTCCCACCACAGCCTCCAGCCAATCCTCAGCCGCCTACGGGTCCGTCTCTCCCCTGAAACTGGGTGGCCTCTAGCGCTGAAACTCGTGCAGTGCGCTCAAGAGAAGTGCACTCTCTACTGCTGGGGCTGGTGGCATCGATGACCCAATGGGTGGTAGTACCGCTGGTGCCTCTGCTAGTGCCTCAACTGCAAGAGGGCCCTGTACCGAAGCCTTGTCGCTCGGCAGGCTATCAGTACGTACATCTCTCAGGGCTCTAGCTGACTGTCTATGGAAAGGCATCCTGAAAGACACATACGTGACAAATTCAAATGATTTATACCTGGGTGAGATGACCTAGTTTGAGCTGACTTTTAAAAACTTCTGTAAACACACTCACAATCAGTGTTTTCGTGCACAAAGTCGGAAATCAGTTGTCAAGGTCCTGGTGTATGGATACGTCGGCTGCCCGCGCCAACACTGGACTCCCTGAACTGAAAACCACACTCGGTACCCTTAACACTATTGCTTCACAGAAAGAAAATATCAGAGTTATAAGTTCTGACGTAAAACCAACTCCTATTATACCAATTTGTCATGACCTGTCCTCAGGGCCCGTGTCGTGACTTCCCCAAACCCGCCTTCCATAGGCGAGGGGCTGGCGACTAGCACCAAAGGCGTAAATCCCGATAACTGGGAAGGCATTGCCTTTATAAAAGTAAACAAAACACCATAGAGTACAAACGGAATTAAAACACTAAGTACAAAAGAAAGGGATGAAAAGTAAATGGGCCAGAATACAAACCCAACTGAAAGTACAGCTACAACTGAACGAAGTACAACAGAAAAAGACAAACAGCTGGAAGAAAGGAAGCAGCTCCTGGGTCGTCCTCCTCAGATCCTACCTAAAGGGAAGGTACAGATAGTGTAGCTCCTGGATCGTCCACTACGGATCCTACCTGAAGGGTTGGTACAGATAGCGCAACTCCTGGATCATCCACCACGGATCCTACCTGAAGGGTAGTTACAGATAGCCTCCACAATGCTCTCGCCTGTCAACCTCCTCCGAGTTTCATCTCGCCGTGAAGTCCACCTCCGGATACTGACTCGTCGTGTGGTCCACCTCCGGGTACCGTCTAGTGCTCGAACACTCGGCCTCTGTCAGAGTTGCCCGTCGTCTGCAACCAACACAACGAGGTGTTGTCATAGCCCGTGCAGGGGTGAGTATACGATACTCAGTAGGGACCCCGAGACCCTCAAGGTCTCACTAAATCCAACAATGATAACCACAAAGAAGGATCTCAACAGATAACCTTTACTTAGGTATAAGCCCATACTTATACCTAAGTTATCAAGTAACCCATCTCAATCATGAGGAAACACAAAGGTTATGAAATCAACGGATAACCACCACCCAGGTATATGCCCATATATATACCTAAGTAATCAGGTGACCCGTCTCAATCATGAGGTAAACACAAAGGTCACAGACTCAGCTCAAACTAGGATTTTCATTAACAAAACCATAACTGCTGAAGAACCCCGTCTCTAGAGTGTACAGTGGTCCTGTCACGACTCTGAGGTACTACTCACTAACCTAAGACTGCTGAGGTACTCCTCCTGTCGAGTACCACGGGTCAGCCACCCAAACCCAGTAGTGCTTCCCACCGGGGTCTTCCACCCAAACACAGTAGTGCATTCCCCGTGATAGCCTACAGAGGTACTCTCCAGATGAGTACCGCAGGTCTGCACCCCAACTCAGAAGTGCTCTGTCCTCCATGGGTCTTCATCCAAACAAAGTAGTGCTCCATCCACTGGGCTAGTTGACTCACTCCAAGTCGAGTCGGTCAAGTAGTCGTCAGGTCACAGCCGGCTACACGGTCTCTGTACTCCGCACGCTCGTTTCCGGGAGGGTCCGCTCCACGATCTACTGGTTGATACTCCAAGTATCACAAAGTCACATGAAGAAGTATCTCAAAGGACTTCCTCGTCATAGTGGTCTCAACGTAACAGACGGCGCGTCAATCAGGCGCCCAGTCTGTGAGTTATTGGCCTTTTCTTCCCAGGGGCCCGGTTGGTTTTGTGTGCGAACCAACCCTGCCATATCTCAACTGTACCCCGAACTCTCACAGGGTATATTTATAGGGACCGTTTCTCAATGTGATCACCAATGCCACTGACGGTTCGTCAGACGGACGTCCGGTCTGAAAGTTATCAGTTTTTCCGTTCTAGGGGCCTGGTTGGATTTCAGGTACAATCCAACCCGACCACTATCCAACTACGTCCAAACCATAGGCTATGTATTCCAAAAGTTCCTCCTCATCAATATAAATCCAACAAAGTCGACGGCACGTCAATCGGACGTCCGGAACTCAAGATATTAGTGTTTCCGCTCCGAGGGCCCGGTTGGTTTCGTGTTCGAACCAACCTGGCCATACCAAAAGTTCACCTAAACCCTCAGTTTAATATACCGAATCGACTTTCTCGATCCAAGGATCGCATCGCAACTGTCGGTTCATCGATCGGAGGCTTGTGGCCCAAGATATGGGAATTTGAACGGAAATTGCCCGAAAATAGGGGGTTCGGGCCCGGTCCGACCCGGCCCGAGACCCCCTGGATCGGCCGGAATCGGGTCGACCCGACCCGGGTCCGGGTCCGGCCCACCAAGGTGCGACCCGGCCCAGCCTGGGTGCAGCCTGGCCCGGCCTGGCGCTGGCACTGGGGCGGCGCGGCGCCCGTGTGGCCAGCGGGTGCGGGGGGGGGGGGGGGGGGGGGGGGTCGACGTAACCGGTGCGGCATTAAGACGCACCGCTCAACCACTGGAACGGCTAAGCCATTCCGGTTCGGCCCGCCGCCGCGGCTCAGCTGCGGCAGTTCCATTCCGTCGGCGAGCCGCCGCCGCCTTCCGCGGACCACCGGACGCGCTCCGGCGGTCCGTTTTTCTCACCGCCTTCGCCAACAGTCCTTCCGGGACCCGAACTTCACTGCAGAGGCTTCAAAATGACTTTGAGGCCATGTTGGTCATCGCCCGTCAATCCGTGCACAACGTTCAACCAGCGGAGTCTTCAAATTGTCTCTGCGGCCCCGACTCTGGCCGCGGTTTTGTTCGGCCTCAACGGTGCAGTGCGACGGCGCTTCTTTTCTCCATGATTCTGCGCGGTGCCGTTGCACCGTGCCGCCTTCGTTCGAGCCGAAACATAATCAACAACAAGGGGGAGGAGGTTCGGCCGTGTTTGTGCGGTCCGAACTCCTCCCGTTATAATGATAACAAGCGGCCAACAAAAAGAAGTCGACGTACAGCAAAGAAATAATTCACGGGCAAAAACAAACAACCCCAACATCAACCCTCAAGAATGAACGATCCGCGGATCAACCTGGAAATGGTTGGTCTGTGATCATCGTTATTTTCTCAAATGATAAGAAGAATACCAAATAAATTTCCCTACCTTGAAATTGATGTCGCATGTCGTCGGGTCGCGGAAGTCGAACGTCGCGGCAGAATGGTATCACTTCTGTCGATGTTGGAAGAAGAAGAAGAGCGAAGGTTCGTCGCAGAAGGGGGATCGTCGCGTCACGGAGAAAAGATTCGTCGGTGTCGCGTCATCGATCTCCAAGGATCTGGCGTTCTTGTCTACCTTCGTCGGAGGTCCGCGTTCTTCGCATTCTTCACGTTCTTCGTCGAGAAAGAAGAACTTCAAGACCTTGAGCAAATTATCCCAAGCCTCCACGCACAACGAACCCCTTAATAAAATAAGACTTGTCTTATTATATTAACACACAAGTGAACATATTTGAAATTCAAAATTGAGTCAATTAATTTAATTTAATTAATTGCAACTTTTAAACCACCCAATTAAAAGAGGCGTTTAATATTTAATTAAACGCACGAGTTGACTTCATTAAAAAAAAGGGGTGCGGGTGCGTTACCTTAATTAAAGGGGTTGCAAAAGTTGATAGGGTGGGGCTCGTGTGGGACCCACCTCACTAATATACTACCTAGTGGATTAGTTAGGATGTGGTTCCCACTCAACCACATAGCTTAGGTTTACACTTCCTTGAATAAAAAATAAAATTTGTTGCACAGTATTTTATTTTATTCTTTAGTTAACCCAATTAAGTAAAACTCCACCCGAGCAAACACAACTCCGAAAAAGGTGTTCTTAAGAAATTATCGGCGCTGCAATTCCATCGGTGCCCTCAGAATTCGATTCCGAGCACCGGTTCAAAATTTAGGAAAACCTGCTCATTCGTTCACTGAACGTACCCGATCCAAACTTTGGAAAATGATTCCGGGCACACCGGACCTCTGAATCAGGTGCCGTCAGAAACTGCGTTCTTGTAAGATCCCAAACAAAATTAAGAAAAAATTTCCCTTGAATTTTACGGGTCTTTACATATATATTGTAGAATCTTGGTGACAATCAATGTAACACCCTAAGCTTCCACGGTATGCTTCTTTTTAAATAATTCAATAGCATGTGTTGCACACAACACTGAGTTCGAGCACACCATGATCTATCAAACTAACCGTTTAAAAAGAGATTATAAATAGTATTAGCCACATAATAAAATTTATAAATTTTATTTTTAAAAATAGACTTCATTTTTTAATTATTAATATCATAATTATTTAATGGTGAAAAGTTTGGTCTTTTTCAGAAAAGATTCAATTTTTTATGAATAGTGAAAGATACCGCATTGTTGTTAAAAAATAACTTTTTATTTAAATAATTATTATAATTTAAATTTATTTTAAAGTCATAGTAGATAAATAATAAATATATTAATATAATTTATTTCATTGGAATATTTTTTATAATATAATTGGATATAAAAATTTGTTGAACTTTTGAAGGTCTCTTCTACTAGCATTCTCAGCACATCTGAGGGAATAGCATTAAACTTAATTTTATCATTTATGTTAATTAAATTTTAAAAAATGGAAATACACGACTGTAATTATAATGAAATATTTTGTATAATAGGAACAACTAAAATTTTTGTGAATAGTAACTTTGTAGACTTTATTTACCATGGTTAATGGTAAATAGGGTAATTAAAAAAGAATAATATTATAAAATTATAAAATTAACCTAAAACTAATTTTAATTTCATTGAATAAGTGGGTTTTTACCAAAATAAACCTTGGTTATAAATTATGATCTTTTTATGCCACAAGGGTAAGAATAGGTTATTCATTATATTTTATTTAAAGATAAGTTAAAAATGTCATATTCATAATTTTAAAAACAAAATTATTTTAATATAGGGTTATAAATAAGATAAATTCAACTATAAATATTAATTAGAAATATAATAAATTTATATTCATCATGATAATTTATTTAAAATTTATAGAAAATTAATAATTTAATTAAAGGCTTTTATAATAATGATGTTATAATTTTTTTATTAATGGAGATATCAAATAAATGATATTAAAAATACTAAAATATAATTAATTTGAGAGCATTAATAAAATACAATAATTTTCTAGATACATTAGAAATTTTATAAAAATATTTTAAGTATTGGTTCTAAGTTTTCATGCTGTTATGATAGTTTTAAAAATGAAAATAATGAAGAGTATCAAAAATTAGCATAAATGATACTTTAAAATAAATAATATTTAATTAAATATTAAAAATTCATAAAAATAATGAATTTGGAATAATAGCTAAGATATATTAAATATTTCATAAATTATCCAATTTTAGTTAGTTTTGAATTTTTTGTAATTATAATAACCCTTTAGTGTAAAAAAGACAACTAGTCACACTAAGAGTTAAACTGTTTAACTAAGTGTTAAAGCCAAAAGATAAGGTTATTATTGTGACATAAACATGTATAAAATTCATTGGTTGAGAGTATTTAGACCCATAATCATCTTATCCTATAAATAACTCAATCTGGAGATATTTGAATCTAAAATAAAATTATATTAAATTAATAGTTTTGGAGTTTCCAAAAGTGCCCCTCCACTCTCCTATAAAAAGGAAGCTCTTTCTTCACCACTTTACACCACCTTGAGCCATATAAATCGACAAAAACCTAACCAATTATACACTAAAAATTCTTAGTTAACTTATGTAGGTCCCCATATTCCAAAAATGTCATCCTTAGTGTCCTTAAGAGGAGTTCCAAAGGAAGCCCATTGAAGAAGACGTAACGGTTTTTCCAATTCAATTCAATTCCTTTTATTCTTCTAATTAATCTTTCTATGTTGATTACATAATAAAGTAATAACTAAAATATCATCTATATACTAATATTTAATTATTATTATGGGAAAACCATATTCTTTTTTATTCATATTACGAAATACAATATCACCATGTGTGTGTACGTATGGCTTACTATTTCCACACCGTGATGTAATTTATTTTTCATCACTACATTATTTGGATGGGTATAATGATGAGTATAATGGATATAAAGAATAAATATGACATTATAATTATTCAATATAATTAATATAACATATTATTCTATACCATTTAACTATTAATGGAATTATATCGTCGCTCGTGTATATGTACGGTCTACCATCTCCACAATGCGATGTGATTCATTCTCCATGTTAACATTAAAGAATGATTATAAAATTTATATTATGATTAAATATAATATTTATGAACTTAATATCATTATATATTTCAATAAAATATATCCTATTGATATGAAACATGTCTTGCATGACAAAACTTGCATAGGAAAACGATGCAGTTAACACCCAAAACAATGGTAACACTGAAATATTATTAACAAAATGATATAAGAGGATCATATATAATATCATATATATGGATATATTACAATTATAATTTAATAAAATGTTTTAATTATTATAAGTAAGATTAACACAACCTATACTAAAGGAAAGTACAAGGTGGGGGTAAATTTTGAAATCTCATTATTATATGAGGTTGTTTATACATGAGTATATACTGGGAAATTTTTATCATCCATGACCATGTTTCTTAAAAAAATAAAAAATATTTTTAATACTATCCTAAAAGTTTCTAAATTCATTTTTACCTATGCTCTAATTTTTATAAAATTGTATGAAATGAATCTTTTTATCATTTTCCTTGTTTGGTAATTTTTTTGACTTTTTCAACAAAGTACAAGAAGAATGTTTTTCTTTAACTTATACAACATGATCAGATCATTCCAAATTAATTATTCCTTAATATTTTAATGCTTAAATTAAAATCTTATAGGTTTATTTTCTAAGTAAATTTTTATATATATTTATCATAAATTATTTCAAAGTAATAAAGGGCTACTTTTCTCATGAAATTTTTTATTGATTATATTAGAGTATTTTCATCTATGTAAATATCCTTTTTTGAATATTATTTTTAATTGAGGATAACATCTTAGGTTAATATCTTATGATATAATTTACCATAATATTCCCCTCAATGCATCGGTAGGTCTCATGAGACAAATACATTTGGTTTTTCGCTAATATCTTACATGATTATTTATGGTGTCTTGGTCGAAGCCTTCACGGTATGTTTTAGATGTTCTGCATTATGCACTCCATATTTATGAGATTATTTATTGATATTACATGTGATTATTCATCTTGTATAAACTCCATGTATATTTCTATATAGAAATATTTGATTTATTCATGCCATATAATGCTCAATATTTTGTTTAAAATACTAGTGTTTTTATTATACACCTTTCCTTAAAAGTTTATTCTTATTTATGATAGATTCTACTGTATTATTTACCCTTACTATGAATCTAATATCACCCCTTTATTATGTTTCATTTCTCACAGGATACGAAGATTTATATTATGACTGACTTATAGGGATGATAAAATGGAATAAGAATGTTTTCAAAGGAGTTTCTATGTTTTTTTTTCAAATTATGATATAATGTAAAACTTATGTTTGAATCTAGTTTTTCTAAGGCTGCTAAACTAATTGATCCTTTAGGATTTTATTTCTCGTGATCATGCCAATGTGATAAAATAATGCATTGAATCCATGCTTCTGGGGTCAGGGTGCTAAAATCAAGGTATCCCAACATATTAACAAAGGAGAATAAGAATATCAATTCTTATAATCTGGGAGGGACTGGAGTCATTACATGAGATCTTTCTTCAAGGTGATACAAGAACCATTTGTTTTACAAATGGATAACAAGCACATCTTTTCATTATACCTAGTTTGTTCTAGGAGAATGATTACAAGGGAATACCCTTGCTTATACTTTCTTTTATAATAAAAAGGATGTTGTGTACATGTTGGATAATAACCATCATACATCAGGTACTATTCCTTATGGAGTAAAACCTGATTAATAAACCTTGGTGTCCATTTCTATTTATTATTTTATATTAATGCTTACAAACCACATGGTATGAAAATAAGATATCATTATAATAAATAAGTGATAGAGGAAAAGAAATGAATAAAAGTTTAATATGGTAAAAAGTAATACCACATTGATTCCCCCCCCCACAGACCCTATCTTAGTGTGTTTATCCAAAAATGATACAAACAATTAGTTTCAAAGGGATGGGTAACACCACTGATTAGGTTCTCATATTTTAGGATTATTCAATATTTGATATATCTCTTCTTAAATAATAATGGAGGAAAACATAGAGGAGTCTTATCTACTATAGATCAGAACTATATCTCGTCTAAGAAATTGAAAAATGAAAATGATAAAGAATTATGTAAGATATATAAACTTTCCCTCTTATCTAAATATAAATAAGGAAATTTTTTCCCATGATGTGATAATTATTCCATTGAAGAAGAAGATCTAGAAGTTCAAACTACTACCAAGGAAATGATAAACCTTTACATCACACATACTGATGCACATGTATTAGAGATTTTGTTTTCTTCGATTTTCCAACAAAATAACCAAGAACAAGTGGTTAAGATCATTCCTCAGATAATGAAAATTATATAGTTTGGAGGAAGACCTTGAAATATGAGATTATCTGTCTTAAATAATAATGTAAGAAAAGAGAGATTGAATTGGAACAAATCTGTAGAAATGTATTGATCTCACTAAATAATATAATTCTAAATGTGATATAGTTTAGGATATTTAAGGATATTTAGATAAATTGGATAAATCATTTGAATAAAGAAGGAAATCCAATGTTAATATCTCCTAGAAAATTGGATCCAAAAAAATAAAAAAAAATTAACTTGAAGAAATGTTCTCTATTTTTTAAGATTTGTTTCAAAAAAATTAGGACAAATAAGAGTCTACTAAGGAATATGAAAATAGGTTCCATACATTACAATAAAAATAGAAGAACATCATTTATGTTAAGAATGCTCATCTTGAAATCAAAGAAAGTAATATCAAAGATATTGTCACATTGACATATTAGGAGAAATATTTTCAGGATTGTAAAGTTAAGAAGGTCAAGAAAGAGTCTTAATATACACTAAAATCAGTTTTGGATAATAAATTCCTCTGAAATATGAAATGTCTTAAACTTGAAGTCGAATTGGAATGTTTTGAACATGTACGAGCTGGATCATCACAACAAGATGAAATAATTGTTATTAGTGAAAGAGTTTCTAATAGAAAAAATTCTAAGAAGTATTATTATCATAAAAGAATATATATGGAGAAAAAAATAGTTTTGAATAATCTAATGATAAATCAGTAGTAGTCTCAAAGAAAAAGGTACCATCTATATCTTCATTTTATGAATTTTCTAAATCTATTTTCATGAACAGTGAGGGTTGAAATCTATACATGTAAAATTATGAATGAGAATAAGTGATTATAATCTTTCCATAACATAAATGGTAAATGTAATAAGAATTATGGTTGTTGGTCCCCCACGATCACCCTAACCAATGGTCAAATTTTCTCAAAAACAATAAGGTCATAGATCTAGAATTTCTGGATAACATGAAATAAATGGGAAATGATCAAGTCTTTCGAGGAAATGATGTTAGTGAAATTGATTGGGAATTGTGAATTTTATTTTTGGTATAATACCTTAAATTATAAATCACAAGGAAATACTATGCTAAGGGGGGAAATATGGTGAAGCTATAATAATTACATTTTAATAAAAATATATCTCCATCAAAAAGATTTTGTTTACGTAAATATAAATGTGTTGTTGGAAGAAGTTTTTTTCACATAATTGATACATGTACATATCAACATTTATCAAGTAAATATTGGCATGGAATACCACAGAATAAAGTAGAGTCAAAATTGGATAGAAATCTAAAGAAGGTGGAAAATAGATTACACCTAAGAAGTTTTGGAAAAAAATCATCCTTGGACACAATTCACAAGAAAGATCAGAGATAGAATAGGTCTAAGATGATTATCAAGAAGAGTGATACATCTAGAAATAAATATGCGAATAAATTCACTCATATGAATCTATGTGGAAACTCTAAATAAGCTATAAATATTATTAATGCCATATTAGTTATTTTCCCAACAAATTTAGAGAGAGAAATAAAATTGGAAGAAGAAAAATAAAAGAATAGTTAAAAAGGTAAAATGAAGATTCTACAAAAAGAAGAAAATTTTCATTATAGGTTAAAAAAATGACTACACTTGTGTTAGATAAGTTTTGTGTGTAATGTACAACATGGTTTGACACATTCCTAATGATTATTATTTAATAATTGTAGTACAAGAAAAATTCTTAAAAATGATGAAAACTTAAACCCTAGGATACAAGTGCATTAAAATATCTTATAAATATAATGTTTACATATAATTAAATTTATGAAATAGTGAGATCCATTCTACCAAATTTAAAATAATATTTATGAAAAATATGTATGTACGTGACAAATTTAATAACTTGGTTGAGAAAATCCTCTGAACCTTGATGTTCACATTGAGAAAAAAAGGTTCCACCTTATTCCCTAAATCAATTGTGTTGTATTTATATGATAATAATGTAAGGAATTGAAGGTTATATTTTTTATCAAATAGATAGCTAAATAAAAGTAATATGGGAACTCCATATCTGAAATTGTTTCATCCTATAATGATTTATCAAATTGAATTCCAATGAATACCTAAAGAAATATATCAACATTGATGATGTAAAAAATGATATAATCCCTTAATGGGGCTTCTTGAGGTTCTTCTAGATTTATAATTTTAAAAAAATCTACTTTTTTCTGGAAAGTTTTGGTGAGACAGTCATAAAAAGATTTAATACTCATTATAGGATCCATAAAGGAAACTATATTGATTTAATATATCTATTTTTATATTGAGTATTATTTGTTTTAAAATAATCAAATATCAACCTTGATAAATATAGTCATGCTGCTAATCTTGTAAATGAATTTGATGTCACCATCCTTTTATAATTTCACAATTGCTACAAAAATATAAATATAATAGAGAATCATCTTTGATGAATTTGAAAATATTCTGTCTATAAAGGATATAAAAAAGGGATAATGATCCCATCCTATATTAATTATACAAGTTGGTATTCGGAAGAGAATCTATTAAAGGAGATCATCCTTGTTGATGATGTGTAAGTATTCAACATTGGACATCCACATAAATAATTCCGTATGGTTTTATTTACATATCAAAACATCTTGAAATACATTCTTTAATATATTAACCATCATAAATATATTGGGGATTATTTCACTTGAGGGGAGACAAATGAATAATAAGCTTCAAGATTTATTTATCTCATGAAAATAAGAACATTATAGATGGTGCATGATTGAAAATTCTATTTAAGAGGAATTAATTATTTTTTTGTCATATTATATAAAAAATATGATTCTAAATCAATGGGATAGAAAATGATTTTTATCAATGATATAAAAATGAAAAGATAATGGAGTTATAACGAAATATAAAACAAAATCTTCTTTTTGTACCTGAAATTTTTTAATCTATTTATTTAAGTGGGTATAGGAGTTTTAGGTTGATGTTTTTATTTCAATTAGTATCTAAAATTTGTATCATTCTAGAATATAATTTTAAATTCCTTGAAGTATAAATGTAAGTGCTTATATCAGTTTATATCATATTCTAAATTGAGAATAGACAACTTTTTTATCTAAATTGGAACGTCTTATTTTCTACATCGGGTTATTCCAACAGATTTAGTGTGGAAAAATTTATATCACATTACTTAAGAAACAAATGAAACCATACTATTTCAAGTAATTTTCATTTTTTATCAATAATTGGGAGAGAATAAATTGAAAAAATGTTAAGGATAATGGTAGAGAAAAGAAATAAATCATATTTTCAAATTAGATGAACATATTGACAGGAAATTTTATATTGTTTTTGATTAAAAATAATAAGGGAGATATTAATGATAATAAATTTTGTTTTTGTTATATTTTTTCAATTTTTAAATAAGTGATGAATCACTTTATGTCAATATCTGTTAATGAAGAATAACATCTTGGAAGTCCATTGGTATTCCCAAGTATGTTTGTTGAAGATTGAAGTGAATATCCCAAGAAACTATGTGCAATCTGTTGAGACTTACATTGTGAAACTGAATTGTAAATTGAAGAAGCATATATGTGTTTTTGGTACTACTAAAGGATATTCCAAGAATATAACATTATTTTTGTAAAATAAATATTGTAATTATTTTAAGTTTAAAAAGAGTTACATCTATAAGAATATCAAAGATTATATTATATTATGCATGAAGTAGTGATTCTTGGTGAATTATTATGGATTCATTTATTTTCATTGGATGCCATGATTGAAAAAATTTACATGTTAAGGGATATGATTGATTAACCTATATTCATTGATTTAAGAAAATGTGATAATTGACACATTGTTTACAATAACATAATAAGTCTCAAGAACATGTAAATATTCATTTTCATGGAGTGTGAGGAAGACTATAAAAATATTTATTTACATTAATAAATTCATATTACATAAATTAAAGATTCAATAATTTGGAATTTCATAAAAATATTTATTTTCATAAGAAAATTTGACGTCCATGCATAAATAATGATGATTTCATATACATTTCAACATAAAGGAAGTATCTATTTAGATGAAATTTATACTTCATAATTTTACTAAGTATTTATTCGGTAGGGTTAATCAAAAAAACTAGGCCAACCATTGACTAGTCATGGACCCTCTCAACCACACACATGGTATATAATGGGTCAAACATGTGGGAGAGGGTCAACTCAGCCAACCCATGGTAGTATGGATGGTGAGCATAGCACCCACATGTAGTGCATTGTATCAGATCTTTCAGGAATGGGTGCATAGTTCCCCAAGGAAACCTAATGAATGATGAAAGTGTGTGTCAAGGTTAGTGAAGGGCATCTGTGATGTGTTAGGGGTGACAAACCCCACTTCCAGCTTTAGCTGCTGGTGGAACATAGATTATTATAAAGCAATGTGAATCCAAAGTGGAGACTGATGTGGGATAGAAAATCACATGGCTATTGTTCATCAACTAAAAAAGATAAGAAAATAACACTCACTTTTTGGTCTATTCATTTTTTGTCATATGATCATATATGGTCATCTTTAAACACTAAACCCCATCAAACTACTATTATTTAGTATATTCAAAGTTGTTTGCTACACATTATAAAATATGACCTCACCATTATTTTATGTATGTTGAGTTTTCTATGCAACAAATTCTCTCTATCATGTAAGGTTAAAAATAGAAAAAGGCATGAATTTCAAGTTACAAGGACTTATGTTATAATACATGATATTTAACCATCAGATAAATCTTGATCTTTCCATATTTCTATAAATTTATTGGGTATTTCTAAATGTTTATAATGAATATTTTGTAGTATCAATTCTTAAATAAAAGGAAAAATCAAATGGGATATTTCTATGTTGTAGTATATAATGTTTCACTGTAAGTATGCAGTTGAGTTTTTTGATTGTGGAAAATAAGTGCATGTTTCATCATTGAAGAAGGGTTATTTCGTAGTAGTCTATCATGTAAAAAAATGAAGTAAGTCTACAGTACTGATAAGAATTCCACGATTCAGAGAGTTAGATGTCATTTTTTGTGGATTTTCATCTTATAAAGAAGAGAAATTCACTACACCATAGAGATGATTTTCATAAATGTAAGAACATTAATGTGGGTCTAATATACTGCATAAAATGAGGGGGGAATCTTATGTGATTAGGTATTTAAATGGTGATTCAAATGAAGGATTAAACATGTATTCAATTGAGTTTTTTAATGAGTCAAGATACTGTATAAATTGTGGATATAACATGATAAGTGTTAGTTATAGAATACATTAAAATTTCATGATTTATGTGGATTATAATATTGGGGATTATATTCATATATAGTGAATAAAATTTACCGAATAATGAGAATAAAAGGATTGTGGTTCAACAATGTTTTAAGAGGAACAAATTTATTTTGTTAAGATACATATCTAATATACAATATCTACTACACATTCTGTTATATTGAAGAAAGTGAGATATTAATTAACTATTGTTTTGAAACAATAAGATTATTTTTTTACTGTAGAATAGGAATTTTTTATCATGTTTCACTATGACTATTATCATTTGAATAAGATAAGAAGCTTGAGATTTTCGGTCTACTTCACATTCACATTATTGTGACTGAAGAAGAAGAAATTTTTTAGTAGAAAACCTATAATATATTTCTATATTGTAGAGGCCTAAATATAATCAAGTTATCTTATAGGATTACTATAGGAAAAGAAAAATATCAATTCTTATAATACAGTAGGGACTCGTCACATTAGATCTAGCTTCAAGTTGGTACAATATCAATCTATTGTACAAATGAATAGATTCTTTTCACATGGTTGGTTCCAGGAGAATGAGTGAAATGGAATACCCTTGATTATTCTTTATTTGATAATAAAAATGAATCTATGTGTGTACTGATAATAACCACCATACATTGGGGACTAGTCCTTAGGGGGACGAACCTCATTAATGAACACTAATGTCAATGTGATTTATTATTTTATGTGTGTGATTGATAACCACAGGGTAAGTAGATTAGAGATCCACACACTGAATAAGTGTTAGAGGAAAAGAAAGGGAAAATGTTTAAAATGGTAAAAATTCATCCCACACTAATCACCCCCTAGTGTGGTTATCTTAAAAGTGATCCTAACAATTTTATTGTTATAATCCTCTATACACAACACATAAATAAAAAAAATCCTTTATATATTAGATGAAAATTATTAAGAAATTTATAATAATAATAAAACCTATAGTAAATTAAAATATATTAATCAACTAAAATATAGTATATTATTAAAATATGGCTTCCCTTATATACACGTATCCTTACCTCATGAATTCTTTTCCCTCTAAATCAATTCTACCTACTCATTTTCTCCAAAATCAATAACACCCTATCGTGGGTTGTATCCTTTCCACCTATGGTTTCTGCCTCTACCTTTGTCTCCCTCTCCCACCCCAACTAATCCCTCCGCCTCCGTCTCTACCTCCTATACCTATTACACCCTCTCTCTATCACTCTTTGACTCCCCTATCCACCTCTGTCTTAGCATCTTCCTCTAGATACCTCACCTTCAGCTCTGCCTCCAACACCCTCTCCCCTAGCATAGCCTCCCCTCGCATCCTCCATAGCCTCCACCTCTACCTTAGCCTCCTTCTCTAACTCCCTCTCCCTCCATTAATCCTCTCTTCATGTCTGCCTAATACACTATCACATTCACATTATCCTTTGAAACCCTAGCCAATACCTCCAGAACCCTTGCCTCCTTAGTTAGTAGTTTTATTTTTTCCCATTTTTCATTGTAATTTTCTACACCTGTTAATTATATCATACTTTTTATATTTTCAAACTCTTGTTTTTATGTTGTTTTAATTAGTAAATCCATTAGGTTGGAATTTTTTAATGGGAATGAGAATTAAATATAAGCAAGATGTGGTTATGATGTAATGGTATACTATTTTAATTTACTTTAACATATTATCTTTTCCTATTATTTCTGATTTTTTGACAGGCTAGCATAAGTACCTCAAAAAAGGTATTTTTTGTGTTAATTTATATGGACTACCACCACCATGTTTTATTTTTCTCATTGAAGGCATGTTTCATATTTTTTTCGTTTTCTTTGTTTTTCAAAAATAATGTAAAACATATGTTTTTTCAGGTGAAGTCCATTAGGAAATGTGGAATAATGAAGAACATATGATTATTGTAACAAATGTATTTTATTTTATTGTTATTTTTTGGGTTTTATAGTTTTCCATAACCATTTTTATTTAAAAAGTCTATTTTGTGGCTTATTTAAAATCATATTTATAATTTTATTTTTTTACACACAGTGTGTAATGTATCTGTAAAGACACTATTTGGATTTGATTTGATTTATTTTGATGTTATTTAGAATAATATTCCAAAAGTATATTTAATATGTATTGAACTTAGAATATCTATTGTTATAATTATATTTGATTTCTTTACTTTATGTGTGCTTCATTTCATATTATTATATGTATATATATATATGTGTCTAATATTCTAGGTTTTTAATGTTCTTATTTCATTTATTATGTTTATTTAACAAGCTAAACATCAAATAACTATCAAATATTATGTCTTTTGCTGTATTAGATTCTTGATGATCTGATAGAGTGTATATAATAAAAAAATATCTATATAATTATGTAGTTTTAACACAAAATGAGATTATGTTACTTTATGTTTATATAATGTTTTAATATGAATTCAATATGCATGCTTCTATACAATATAAATTCAAAACAAATACTATAAGTAAGATTCAATAGTATTTTTCATGTATTATTTTTTATAAAACTATAAAATTTCAAACCACCAACTTATGTACAATATAAATTTTCTTAAAAATTATTATAGTATTGGTAAATAACCATGTAATATTCATAATGTATTTTTTTAGGTTGTATGTTGTGAGGAGATAGGGCACAACTAAGAACCTATTATTATTGAGATAGTTATTTTATTTTATTGTTATTTTTTATGTTTTATCATTCTCCATTACCATTTTTAATTTAACAAGTATATTATGTGGATAATTTAAAAACATATTTATATATTTTTATACAAAAAATGTTTAATGTATCCGAAATTACACTATTTGGATTTGATTTGAATTATTTTTAAGTTATTCAGAAGAAGGATCCTAAAAATATTTAATATGTAATGAACTAAGAATATGTATTTTTGTAATTATTTTTGATTTTTTTTTATGTTTCCTTTTTCATATTGTTATTTTTGAATAAGTATGTCTAATATTCGATGTTTTTAATTTTCTTATTTCATTAATTCTGTTTATTCAATAGTATAACCATTAAATAACTATCAAATATTATGTATTTTGATATATTCTATGCTTGATGATCTGATTAAGTGTGTGTAATAAAAAATCTACATATAATTTTGGAGTTTCATCAAAAATAGAGATTATGTTACTTTGAATTTATATGCAGTTTTAAGATTCATTCAACCTGCATTCTTCAATATAATTTACATTGAAAAATGTTACTATAAGTTGGATTTATCAGTCTTGGTCATGTATTATTTCCAATACCACTATGAAATTTCAAACTACCAACTTATGTACAATATGAATTTTCTTAAACGTTGTTTTGTATCAGTAGATAACACTGTAATATGTAGTTTTAAAATATATTTTCAATCTTCTTTGATAAATTATGAATTCCGTAGATTTTTAACGTAAAATTTAAATATGACAATATATAGCTATAAATTTTTATTATGTGGTACTACATGATTCTTTAAAATATGCATTGAAAAAATTAATTAAAATTTTGGGTTCAATAAATTTTCAACTATACAATTTTTGGTACTATCTACTTTCATATACTTAATTTAATAAATTTATAAAATATATATAAATTATCATAGATATCTTTATTTTAGTTAATAATTATTTGTAGGATTATATGATTTCATATCTTGGCATTATATATAATTTCCCTTCTTATTTTCAGGGTTATGTAGATTCTCTTTGCTTTTTCAAACATCAAACATTATCACTCCTTGAATATTGATTATCCTCTTATAATTGGTTCATCTAGTATGCTACATATTTCATTTTTTCATTGTATTTGAGTCCTCAATCATATGATATGTCCTCATGGTTCCGATCCAGTTCAATTCTCTTACTTTGTCAGAATGTTTGGCTAATGAAATTTTCATTTCAAACTCCATGGGCATTTATTCATTGTCAAGACACATGCATTATGTAATTTATGTTTTCCATTATAAATTATATTATATGTTGTATACAAAAAAATATTCATACCAGGAATTTGTTTATGATGACACAATACCATTTATTAGATGTTTCCTTTACTATATTGGATGCTTGTGGCCAATGGTTATGCTGCCATAGGGAGTTATTTCCAAGATGAGTGCGCCACCAAAGACCGACATACCCATTATTACACCAACAAAACATGGAAAAGACTATGGGTTTTCCTTTTCCCCATAATATTTGGAATGATGGATGTAAATTTCAAGGAATTTTTATATGCCACCGATGGGATGTTCAAGGAACAACAGCTTTCAGGAAAGACCATATACAAGCTCTATAGCACTGGATGCTAGGGAGGTTTCCTAGAGACTGTTGTGTAAGTTATCATTCCCACATTCCCTTCCCTGTTATTGTAACTTATTTTATATTAGTTAGGTGTGGTAATTCATTTTTCAAAGTTTTTTTTAATTTCATTTCATATATTGAAGACAACGTGAATATATTGAACATGAACTAGGGTCATATATTAATATTTATTATAACACTTATATCTTTGAATGAGAAATATTGAAACAATTAAGTACTTATCATTAGTGATACATTTTTCAAGAGGTTATTGATAAGTCCTTTTAAATTGAGCCTTACAAATTGGTAATAATAAGGGAGCAATGGGCTTTTGTTGATTGGATAAAGCTTATTTGATATCGTTTGAAAGATACCTAGTTTACCATGGGATAATAAATTTACTAATTAGGTATTTGTTCAGGGTAAAGATGTTTGAAATAGAGTGGGTGATGGGTGGGATTCTATTCAGAGATGGAACTTATATTGGTTTTGGTTCTATTCCAATTAACATAGCTTAAATTAGAATAGATTTTCTTTTATGTAAAACATGTTTCTGGTGTTTCTAGGTTACGCAGGGGAACTTCGTAGAATATATGGATGAATCTTAGTTTTTAGTTTTCTATTTTATGTTTTGATTGTTTCCTATAAGGTAAATTTTGAACCATTATGTTTTGATTATGCATTTAACATGTTGTTTTATCTTTTTCAACTTAAGTCTTAACAAAACTGCTAAGATTTATTATTATTCATTTATTGGGAAACTTAAATTTTATAACAATAACCTGGTATCATTTTGTATATGCATGTTTGATTAATTTTGATAATATAAAGATATTATGATCATTATTTTTTAGCATGATATCATGTTTTCTATTCTATGTTATATATTATTTTAATATATTCATTGTTTGATTTTTTTGTCATTAAAACACAAAAAAACTATTCTTATAAATTGATGTAAATATCTAATTAACCGTTTTTTAGTTATTTCTATTCTTATATGAATTAACTTTTAAGTGAAATTTATTTTATTTGTTTTATGTTGTGATTTTTTTAATTAAATGGTAGGTTTTATCTTTATTTCAATCTTCACATTTTAGCAGCTTGATTACTCAAAGGATTGGCTTGGAGAAATTTTTAGCAATATATAACTGAGTACATGTATTGATTGCTAAAATACATTCAAGGAAGGGAATTTGGGAGGCAATCACTAGGGGATAAAAATGGGAGAAAAATAATTAGTAAACAATTCCAATGTTTTGGTGAAAGGTCTTGATCCTACAGACAAGGTGATAGGGTGGAGTCACACTTTAATTTGGGTCTTTTTTAGGTATTTTTTCCATATCTTCAATGGTATTATTTACTACCAATTAATGTACATAATTAATTGTCTTAAATGTGATTATGTACTATTTACATAACACTAATATGCCATTTCAATATGACTTTTTTGTTATAGTATACAATCATTAGCCTTTTTTAGGTATTGCTTCAATATATATTCATATATCTAGAAAGTTAAACCATGCATCATTACATGATTTTGAATTTGAAACTTACCTATACTTAGGGAATTGTATATTGATGAAAGTATTTATTTATTCAATAGGTAAATCTATTATAACTTTTTTAGGATAAAGATTCACCTTAGTGTGTTGTTGATTTGGATTCTCGAAAATCAATAAGTGATGTTTACAGATAATATTATTAATGATTTTTTATTCATTTTGTAGTATCCATAAAACTGAATTTTAAAAAACAAATTTTTTATATCACTGTTATATAACTCAATTTTTAGGTCTTTTATTTGTGTTTACATTCCATTTTCTGACATTATATAATGGTTTTATTTCCTTTAAGAGTTAGAATTTATCATTAATGTAGTAATTTATTTGTTCTCTACAATCTTGAAACATTTTGAAAAGTCATAGTGTTTCATTCTGGAAAATATGTAATTGATTTATAGCAATTCATAAATGCATGGGTGAAGTACTAGTTTCTTACATTTAGAGGAAAAATAATTAATGTGGTTCAATATAAAAAATGATTTTCCTTTCATAAATTACTATATTTTAATGTTTCATATTTTTTCCTAATAAATTAAATAAATCCATTTTAAAATATTATTATATATTAACTAATATATTAAAATTATTTAAATGAGAAATTTATATGAAATAATATTTATAACATTAAAAAAATATTTTTTCAATAAAAATTGTTTTTCTTTATATTTTTCATTTTCATTTAAAACATAAATTTTATAATTTTACCATTTTAATTTTAATAATATCATTTAATTTTTTTATTCATAATTTCAAAATTATATTAGGATTAACTTTTAATATTTTTCCTAAAAGGGTGAATTTTGGATGAATAGTGAAAAATACTGCTTTTGTAAATACTATCACATGTATGACATTGTCATAATAGAATAATAATTTTAATGATTGAAAAAATTATATAATAAATATATATATTAAAATAAATCATTAAAAATAAAATTTTTAATTTATAAAACTCATGTTTTCCAAACTTAAAAAATATTTTACCCTAATAAAAAACTATTTTTTGCCTGTCTCTTATAGCTTAGTATCCATGAGGTGAAATTCAATTTTGTATTACTTTTTAATCCATATAAATATAATTTGGTTAATAATAAACCAATTAATTTCATATAAATAAAAAAAATTTATAATTTTATCATAATCATATTTTTATATCTTAAAAACAAAATTTTTTTAAAAATGGTTTTTATGTGTTATGTGTGATAATATTAAAATTAATTTATATCACCCATAGAAAGTTTATTTCAAAATATGTATTTTAAGTTTTAAATAATTAATTCCAAATTATTTAATAAGTTCCATTTTATTTTTAGACATTAAAATTAAATTACTTAAGTAAAAATTAGTTACCACAATAAAAGCAAAAAATGGTAAAAGTTAAAAATATAAGTGGAAAAAAGATTAAAACATGTTAAAAACACCTTTTGAAATGTGAGTTTGAGGATTTATTAAACATACCCTTCCCTCACTCTATTATTTTCTAATATTGGATCTATTTTCCCATTGAGTAGTTTCTTTATCTTTTATATATTAAAAAAAATTCACACATCTCCCTTAAGAGCCTTCACCACCACCACTTTTATTCACACACAAATCTTTTTCGATTAATCCGAACACTGAAAAAATAAATCGAAAACACTTATATACACTTCCTATAGGTTTTCGTATTCTCAAAATACCACCTTTCAAAGCTTTATCAATTTTTCACAGTGTCACCACATTGAGAAAGAAAATGATCGATGTGCTCAGTTGGAGATCCATTTCCATCCAAGTGCGAGAACTAGGGCTACTGGTGGAAATAACACAAGGTCAATGTACGCAGGATAGGGTTTCTGATACCCTGGAACTGGTTGTTTCCCCTAGCTAAATAGCTTTGAAAGTTTCAGTAATCCTCTGCTGTACAGCCTCTGGATTAAGTGTCGTTGGTGAAACAGTTCCCCTAGACCTATGGTCATGTTGTGAAATCCTCAAAGATGAGATATTTCTTTATTGACTCGAACCATGGGAAAGAATCTACAGGGCAAGGGTCCGAAGGAGTGAATGGATCGTCTCCTTTAATACTTTACTAACCGAAGAATGAATGATTAAAAAATGAATAATGAATAAATAAATTGATTTGAGGTTCTCCCTTTTTTTACCTCACTTTCCAAAACATTTTGTAACTTACTTTCTAATAAACATTTAGATAATTAATAAAAAAAGTTTATATATATATATAACCATATCTTACAAATTTCATGTCTTACATTCCACCGGTCATAACATTTAGAAGATCATAAAATTATATTTATAATTTATACTTAAGACTTATTTCATTTTTTTTATGTGTAGATGGAGGATACTACGCTACTCACTAAGCAATATAGGCATGTTCACATGATGTGCTAGCAGGTCGTGAGGTTTGACGAATTAGGGTTGGGTACATCGAGCACACCATTACCATCACATTCTGCCTCCAACTACCATTATACCGTACCTATGCCCAGATGGGTTCTATAGCATTGAGGTATCATATTTTACATTGATTAACTATCTCTTTCTTTATTCCATCATCAAGAGATGGAGACTTAAGATACACCCATTCCACTTTCATGAGGGACAGATTCCATCACCCCTGAGGATGTGGCAGTCCTGCTTGGTCTTCCTATCTAGGGGGATGCAGTTATAGGATCCACTGGTGGAGATTAGGCTGATCTTGTACAGAGATTTATAGGTGTAGAAATTTTGGTTGATGATGATGCTACAGACAGTGGGTCGATATCCATAAGGTGGCTTGAGATGCACTTTGCACAGTTACCCGGTGATGTTGAAAAGAATATTGTCGTGCATCCTGCCCATGAATATATATTATGGATCATTGGAGGGGCATTGTGCACTGATCACTCAGGTATGAATGTACACATGAAGTATCTAGGCCTACTAGAGTATTTTTATCAGATTGGTAGATACAACTAGGGATTAACATGATTGGCATGCATATATAGATCCTTATGCACAACATGCCACTCTGATTACACTGATTTTGGGGGATCGGTTGTCCTTATTCATATGTGGGCATGGGAGAACATACCTCCCATGTCCCCTATTATTGCTTATAATTACCAGCCCCCATAAGCCCAGAGAAGGTGCATTATTTTATTACATTGGCATAGATACCACTACGGGAAAAATAGATTTTTGTGACGGGATATTTGCGACGGGATTTGGGGGCTCGTTGGAAATACTTGGTTATTTGCGAAAAGATTTGTGGTCCCATTGCAAAAGGTTTGGCGCGGTTCACGCGGCAAACCGCGGGAAGTTTATTTGCAACGGGGGGTATTCCCCCATCGCAAATATCGCATCAATTCGAGAGTATTTGCGACGGGACCCGTCGCAAATACCCGGTGGCGGAAAATAGGTTTTTGCAATGGGATGTTCTCCCATCACAAATAGTGTGTCAGCAGGTTCCTTTTGCGACGAGAATCGTCTCAAATACTCTTTTAATCGTCGATCGTAATTAATGTGGGTGAAGGTTTTTGCGACGGGTAGCCCGTCGCAAATAGACCCGTTGCAACTAATATAACCTATATATACCCCCCATCGTTTTTTCAAATTCACCTCTCATTTCTTACTCCCTCTCTGTGAATTTTATTTTTAGAGAGAAAATCTGGGCGAGTTAGTTTTTTTTCACAAAAAAGTTGTGAAGCCACCTATATTAATAGGAGATCAAGTTTAAAGGTATTTATATTTTCTTTAATTTAGTATTTATTTCATTGTTTTGATGTTAATTTTAATTTTTTTTTATTATTTGTAATTAAATTGGAATTAAATTGTTTTGTTAACATTATTTTTGTGTAATAAAAAATTGAAATTATTTGTACTAATATTTAATAATTAGTAATAAATAGGAATAATTAGTAATAAATAGGAATAATTAGTAATAAATATGAATAATTAGTAATAAATAGAAATAATTAGTAATAAATAGGAATAATTAGTAATAATTAGTAATAAATAGGAATAATTAGTAATAAATTTGAATAATTAGCAATAAAGAGAAATAATTAGTAATAAATAGGAATAATTAGGAATAAATAGTAATAATTAGGAATAAATAGTAATAATTAGGAATAAATAGTAATAATTTGGAATAAATAGTAGTAATTAGGAATAAATAGTAATAAATAACAATAATTAGAAATAAATAAGAATAAATAGGAATAATTAGTAACAAATAGAAATAAATAGTAATAAATAGGAATAAATAGTAATAAATAGGAATAATTAGTAATAAATAGGAATAATTAATAATAAATAGGAATAATTTGTAATAAATAGGAATAATTAGTAATAAATAGGAATAATTTGGAATAATTAGTAATAATTATGAATAATTAGGAATAGTTAGTAATAAATAGAAATAATTAGTAATAATTAAGAATAATTAGTAATAAATAGTAATAATTAGTAATAAATAGGAATAATTAGTAATAAATTGAAATAATTAGTAATAAATAGGAATAATTAGTAATAAATAGGAATAATTAGTAATAAATAGCAATAATTAAAAATAAATATCAATAAATAAGAAAATTAAGACATTGGCATCGCCATATATGAAGACGACAATGAAGGTGAACATTGACACAATTAAATGCTGGTTATAATTATAAATAATATATATCTATATATAATAGTTATTTTCAATTATTTTCTAACAACAATCATTTTATGTTTCAGATGGACCCTGATCTATTTCGTGAGTTACAGGAGACTGAACTACCTTTGGAAGAGGGGGATTGGGATCATCTCACCCTTATCCTACTGGCGGTTCAGGGGGTATGCGGAGGGGGCACAGTCTTGCATGAATATTGATTCCTGACCCTATCTCTGAGCGACGTCCACATCTTAGTTCTGATCCACGCACAAAGAGGTATGGTAACCTGTATATTTTAGTTATCTTTCATTAATTTATTTATATATATACTAATTGTTTGATTATTTATTCTTTTTTCACAGTTTTTCGCATGTAGCTGTTCGACAGGGGAGCACTATCTTGTGTAATTATTTTTCTCATCCAGGAATCACATGGGAAAAAAATCCCATTGATGTGCAGCTAGGCATGTTCAGTCATTGGCTGGTATATAAATAAATAATATTTATTTTGAAATTTATTTTATTAATAACATGATATTATAAATTATTTGTAGGGTTTATGGTATCCCATTGATGATAGCATGTTTATCGTTATCCATGCGGCATGGGAGGCGTCTATACATGACCATTTCTGTGAGTTTTTGTACAATTTGAGAAGGACGACCATTAAGAAAGCATGAGTGACATATTTTGATGAGTATTGTAAAGCCCACCGACCAGAGTACATTTCATATCATGTTTGGGATGGATTATTTTTACACTATTTGGGTGGAGGATTTTAGAGGAGGTATTCAGTGGGTTGGCAGAACTGAGGGAGATAGGAGGTGATGCATCGAGCTGGTAGTCATACATTCAGTACGCATAGAGAGCATTTGGTAAGTATTTTTTTAAAATATTTTATATAAACTTAAATATAAACAGTTTATTTTATATTTTTATAGGAATTCGAGCATCCTAATATTACGGAGTACGATGTTTATTGGAGGATGTACAGTGATCCAGCCACTGGAGAGATTAGAGTTGACTTTCAGCGTCGGATTGTGGTTAATATTATTTTTTTCAGTTTGATAATTAACTGCAAATAATATTTTCACAATTTTAATTTCAAATTGGAATTGAAGGAATCATATGAGGCTACGACCTCTCAGACACAGGATGAGAGTCAGGATTAGGTGACTGATCACACCAGTGACCACCATTTCGATGAGGCGACATGGATGCATGCGACTCAGTATGACATTGAGAATGGATGAGTAGTTGGTATCGGCTCTCATGTGACTCCTAGTACTTATTATGGTACTGCTGCGATGTCGGCATCTAGCTCGAGAGGAGATCATGGAGAGGCATCATCTTCTACATCATAGTATCAGGATCAGTTGCGAACTCTGACTGAGCTTATAGAGAGTTTGCAGAAGCAGCAAGAAGAGATGTGTCAGCAGTAGCAACAACAACATCACGATGAGGAGATGCATCGATGGCAGCAGCGACATCACAAGCAGATGGAGTACATGCATCATCTGACTCATAGTTTAGGGATGGAGTTTCCTCCACCATCTCCTACAGCTCCTCCACCTCCTCCATAAGACGACCTCCCGCTGATTTTTTTTAAGTTAAAAACATTTGAATTCAGGAGTTTTTGTAATATGAACTATTTTTAGTTTTTTTCTTTTATATTGGTGCGAATATTGCATAATTTTTTTATTATTTTATTATTTATTATTACTATTATATTTTTTAATGTTTTTTTATTTTACTAATAATAATAATAATAATATTTTATGAGTTTTTTTATATTTTTTTGAATATTGAGAATTTTAATATTTTCATTATTATATTAATAATATTAATATTATTTTTTCATTAATCATAATTTTATTAAATATATTTTTTAAGTATTATATTTTTTAATGTTTGTTTATTTTACTAATAATAATAATAATAATATTTTATGAAATTTTTATTTTTTGAGAATATTGAGAATTTTATTATTATTCTAATAATATTAATATTATTTTTTCATTAATTATAATTTTAATAATTTTTTTTTGATTATTATTTGCGACGGGACCTGTTGCGACGGGATCTCATCGCAAATAGTTTAAATATATATTTTTAAATAGTATTTGCGACGGAAACAAGGGCTCATTGCAAAAAACTTATTTTTATATAATGTATATAATCATAGAGTCATTTAAGATGGGGAAGTTCCTCATCGCAAAAAATATTTATTTTGATGGGCCCGTCGTAATTTTTTTTTGCAAAGCTGTTTTTTGCAATGGGCTATTTGCGATGGGACCCCGTCACTAAAGCTTATTTTCGATGGGATCCCATCGCAAATAGCCCATTGCAAATATCAGAAATTCCAATAGTGTACAAGTTTGAAATCCCAAGGGAGCGAGCAATTTAACAGTTTTGGAAAACCAGATTACATAGTTTATACCTATAATATATTTGAAAATATGAAATAAATCATAATACATAACAAAGACTAATAAACGGAATCCTTGAAACTTATTCAAAGGATTCCTCTTCATAAATTGGTGAAAAGAAATGATAATAAAGGTGATCTCAAATACTCAGTAAAGGTATGTTATAAGGACCTAGTCTTAAAAATTACTTAATCTTGAATTAAATCAATAATTTGACTTCATTTCACATTGAGGGTCATTTCAAGTTTAGCGCTTTAGAGAATCAGGCCCTAAATCATACATAACAACTTAAATATTACAAAGTAGACACTTTTACTCGATGTCTATTTTTTTCATAAAACAAAAAATATTTTAAAATAAACATTGTTTCATTTCATGTTTAAACTACATAACTTTTCATTAATCTCATACTTGACTCTATTCTTCTTTAAATCACATGAAAAACATTTCAAAACTTGGGATGAGAATAAAAATCTCATTAAGGTATACACAAATAAGGAAAAATATTAGTCTTGAAAAAACATTTAAACCATGAATACTTTATCATAAAGTAATACCTTTCACCTTTAAGAAGTAGTAAATACAATTCACCAAATATAAGCTCGTTGATTACCATTTTTTTAATCAAAATATTACCTTAATACCCATAGAAAGAAATATATAACATATAAAGGTAACTTGGGACATAATAATACTTAAATTTAATAGGCATATGGTTGACTTACACACATATCACTCTTACAAATGGAATAACCATGCAACAGACTTCCATACCCAATGCATTGGAGGTTATAACGTAACCACCCATCCTTATTTTATCACAGTATCACCCAAATTTGGTTTATCACATAACCACCCCTCTTTGGTTTATCATGTAACCACCCATAAAATTTCCAACTACCATTATATAATCATAACACATTAAAGATTGCAATTATCAATATTTCACTCATAAAATTTCATTTTTAATCAAAAGAAATCATTTCAAAATATTGAAATATTCAATCCCCTTTCAAACTCATTTTCAATACCAAAACACCAAAAAAGGGAATATGGGATTTATTTTCCTTTTAACAAACATTAAGGATTATAAATGAAGCCAAATATCAAATAACGGTTACAGCAAAGGAGAAGTCGTTGTCGCCACATATGTTAAAAAACATTCCTTTTGTCATTTTGTAAAGAAAGTAAAACACTTCATATAAGAATATTCCTTTTGAAAATATTTTAATGAAATTAAAAGTCAAAGATTCTATTATACACCTTATAAAAGTAGGTGGTGAATAACATCACAACATGACTTAATGAAAGGAGATTGAGATTAAGTCCCTTACCTCGAGTCTGAATAATCTCATACGTTCTTTATCTTATTGAATAATAAACATACTTTGATTTATAATTTATTGAGAACCTTTTTCATGTTCATTATTCCTTTTGTGTCACTTATTACCATGTTATAACACTTACATAATGAATTAATTTCACATTAGATGTTTAGTTGATATCAGGTACTTGAGTCGAAAATGAACTTGGTACGATGTCAATAGTCCAAGTTGTCATAATTAATTCATATATATAATAATATTCATGACCTTGTTATCAATTTTATACATAAATTATACCCTTAAATAAAACAGTGAAGTGTGGTTATGAAAAATGAACAACGTTATAATCTTGGAGATGGTAAGTCGTAGGTACGCATGAGTAACATTTTCCATTATTCATTGATCATTATGAAAATAATTTAAGTATTATTTTATCTTTATAGAATAATAATAAAACCATTAATATCATATTAATCATTTAAATATACTTATATATATCATACAAGTGATATAATTAACAAAAACGAGTCACATCGCTTTGTGGAGGAGTTAGTTCAAACGTACGCACGAACGACATTATCACTTTTATGTGCATGTAAAGTGAGAAATTAATTGATATATTATTATCTTATAAAGATTAATATTTCATTAATATCACATATGAATATTAATTCCATTATTATAATCAAACATGAGAGATAGTTATGAAAAACAAATTATATCGGTTCGTGGAGGTGATAGTTCACACGTACGCACGAATGATTAATTACCATACCATTTAATGGATTTAAGTGATGATATTATCATGATAACATATCAGTATATTTAGGATAATGTAGTTATTATTTAATATAGTAATAAGAATATTTGAAGGAAGTGGAAGAAGAAATAAAATAGAAACACTTAAATAAAAACATTACCTTTCCTTCGGATGATCACCTTTCTCGACACATTAAAACCTCTAAGAAGGGTGTTATTCCTAAAATAAGTCCTCAATAATGTGGGGAGGGATTATATTAAGTGTTTGGGATAGATCTTGGTTGAAATAAAAGGTTATTTAAGTGTGATTAATAGAGAGGAATGAGTGCCTTTTTATAGGAGAGGGGAGGGGCACCCTTGACATTATTAAAAGTATTAAATTAATATAAATTTAATTTCAACTAAAAATTGGTCCAAACTCATTTAATTATAATATATGATTATTATGGGTCTAAATATAATCATTAAATGTGAATTATAAAAGTTTTGAATAATTTTTAATCCTTATCTTTTTGTTTTAACCTTTTTAACTCTTATCATTTTATAAAGTAATTTACATTTTGAGAGTTAAAATAATTACCAAATCAAGACAAACAACTAATTAATGAGTAATTAATGAAATTTTTGAAATTATATAATCTTTTTGGACATTTATTTTATTTTTATAAATTTTATATCATTTAATTAGATATTTTATATTTTAAGTTAAGAATTATGTCAATTTTGACACATAAATTTTTTAAAATATCATAACAACTTGATTAATTTGAATAAAATAAATTTAATCAATAATAACATGTCATAGTAATCCATAAAATTTTTGTATGGCATCAAATATTTCAAATCATATTTATTTTATTATTATTAATATCATTTATTTGATTCTTTCTTTAATAGATCTATTACTACATCATCATTGTGTCATAAATAAATTTAATTATTTAATTCTTAAAAATTATAAATAAATTTCCGCGATGTGGGTAATATTTTTAGATTTATAATGAATATTAATAGTTGAATATATCACCTATATAACCCCATATTAAAATTGTTGTAGTAATAATAAATATGTTTA
This sequence comes from Viscum album, assembly GCA_963277665.1. NCBI lineage: Eukaryota > Viridiplantae > Streptophyta > Magnoliopsida > Santalales > Viscaceae > Viscum > Viscum album. The sequence continues at coordinate 1,081,345,825 of OY728120.1, read as the reverse complement.
TGACATCTTTGCCTTTACTTTAAATTAAATGTTATAAATGTCATAATCACACCCAAGTGGCTTACGAAGGTCACAATTTCAGCCAAATTATGGTCATGGTCGATAATAACTCTTCCAATAATATTAGTACAAGTGTTAGGGTAAATTTATAATATTATAATATTAATTTTACCTTTAATTACCCTATTTATCTTTAACGGTGGAAAAAAAAATACTAAAGTTAATATTCACAAAAAATTCTTTGAATCTTATTGGACAAAAATTTTCATACATAGTACAACCATGTATGTCCATTTTTGAAAACTAAATTGAAAAAAATGGTTAAATTAGGTTTAACTATAATCCCATTGACGGATCGAGAAAACAAGTTTTTTAAATAAAACGTTCAAAAGTTCACATTTATTTATATTTAATTTTAACTTGAAATTGAATCTAATGAACTACATTAGATTAAATGATAAAAAATTCAACAAATTATACCTTAACCATGTAAAAGGATAATCTAAAAATATAAATAAATTAGACGAAAAGGCAATTTTAAATTAAAATGCAGTATTTTTTACTATTTATTAAAAAATGAATATTATCAAAAAAATACCATAAGTTCAACCAAAGTAAATTTTGATGTCCTAATTCCAAAATATAATTTTATTTTTTAAATATTACATATAAAATTGAAAAAAAATACATTTAAAAAGGGTTCTCTATCAAAAGGTGGTAAAATTACATTTTAAAAATATTAGACTATTTTATGATTAAAATTGGATTTATTATCATTTTATGCCTCTAAAATTTATTGGATGAAAGTAAAAATATTTAATAAACATGTGTGAACATAATATAGTTAGTTCTATTCATTATCACTAATACAATGGCTAGGCGATAATAACCATTTAAAATAATAATATTAATAATATATTATTTTTCGCTATAACTCATCCTTGTGTGAAATGTAGGATTTCCGAGAAACCCATTATTGCATGTCAAGTATGCTATCGGACATAGTGTCCCTGTTAAGGTAAAATCACTATATAATTCATAAATATTAATAAATATGAAAAAGTCTTATTCTAGAATTTCATAGGATTTTACATTCTTCCTCCCTTTTGTAAATTATGTCCTCACAATTTTTATTAACTTATAAAATAAGTGGGGGTATTTCCCCCTCATAGAATTTTATGATCTCCATGTTTCCCCTTCCACCATATGGTTTTTTTCATAAACCCTTAACCTGAATAATCACATTATTCTGCAACACTTTCTCTCTATGGTCAAGAATCAAGACTGGTCGTTCCTCATAAGAAAGATTCTCTTCCAACTGAACTACTAATAGACACTTAACTTGAGATAGATCCAGTATATACTTTCTTAACATTAAAAAATGAAAAAAATTGTGTACCTGAGATAAAATCAGATTTAAAGACACTTTGTAGGCAACCTTTCCAACTTTTTCAAGTTTTTTATTGGGTCTAATGAACCTTGGACTTAACTTCCCCTTCTTACCAAAACTCATCACACTTTTCCATGGAGAAACTTTGAGAAAAAAATGATCACCTAACTCAAATGAAAGACCCTTCCTCTAGTTATCCATATAATTTTCTCCCTTCTCTGTGTTGTCATCATGTGTCTCTGAATCAAATTAACTTTATCTTCCATTTCCTCTTCCAATTCTGGTCTCATAAAATTCCTTTCACCCACTTCATCCAAAAAAGCTGGATTTTGACACCGTTTTCCATATAATGCCTCAAATGATTCCATCTTTATACTGGAATGAAAACTGTTATTATAAGAAAACTCAACCAAATAAAGATGTTGATCAAAACTTCCCTGGTATTCCATTGAACATGCATATATCATATCCTCCAATGTCTGAATTGTTTGTTCTAACTACCCATCTGATTGAGGATTAAAAGTTGTACTGAAATTTAATTCAGTACCCAATAGCTTCTGAAGTCCTTTCAAAAACTTAGGAGAGAACCTAGGATCACGATTAGATACAATAGAGAGGGAAACTCCATATAACATGACTATCTCTTTAATATACAACCAAGAAATTTTATCTAGATATATAGTATCTCCAATAGGAAGAAAATGAGAAGATTTATTTAATAGATCAACAATAACCAAGATCACATTATTACTTTGAGAAGACTTTGGTAATCCCCCAACTACGTCTATGGATATATTTTCTCATTTCCACTCTAGCACTAGAAAAGAATTAATCATCCCTTTAGGAAACTGCCGCTCTACTTTAACCTATTGAAAAATAAAACATCTCAAGGTAAAGTCAGAAAATATCACTTTTTATTCCATCCCAATAGTAATACTCCTAAAGTTCTCTATACATCTTAGTACTACCCTGATGAATTAAAAATGGAGAACTATGAACTCCACATAACAAATATTTCTTCAACTGTGAATCCCAAGGCACACATAATCTCTTTACAAACCTCTCAACACAATCTTTATCAATGTTAAATTCAGGTATCTTACCCTTATTAACCAATTCTACCTTTTTCACCAACTCACTGTCTTCCTTCTGTGCTTGCTTAATTCTGTCTGATAGAGATGATTTCACTGACACCTAAAACAAAACAGAGGAATTTCCTACACCAAAAACTTCTAAGCTAAAATTAATCAAATCATTAACCAAAGGATCTCATTCCAAATATATCACGGTTAATATAACATTGATTTTTTTAATCAAATCATTGACCACTTTTTTGGATTTTCTTATATGGTAATGAATTGTGCAATCATAATCCTTGATTAATTCCAGCCATCTTCTATGTCTCATGTTTAATTATTTAAGAGTAAAAATATACTTCAAAATTTTTTGATCAGTATATATTTCACACTTTACTCCATACAAATGATGTCTTCAAATTTTTAAATAAAAAACAATAGCATCTAATTCCAAATCATTTGTAGGGTAATTTAACTCATGAGGTTTCAACTGACATGAATAATAATTAATTACCTAATCTTTCTGTATTAGTACACAACCAAGTCCTTTCAATAAAGCATCATTGTAGATAAAAAATTAACCATTCCTAGAAGGAAGGGCCAAAACTGGAGCACTTACCAATCTTATTTTCAATTCCTAAAAACAATCATAACATTATTTTTTCCATATGAACTTAACTCCCTTAAGTGTTAACATAGTTAGTGGGATAGATAACTGATAAAAAATTTCAACAAAACTTCGATAATAACCCACTAATCCAAGAAAACTATGAATATATGTGATATTGGTAGGTCTTTACCACTCTTCAACAACTTTTGTTTTAGAAGGTTCAAAAATTATGCCATATTTAGAAACAATATGACCAAGGAATGAAATTTTTTGTAACCAAAATTCACTCTTACTAAACTTTTCATATAGTTTCTTTTATTTTAATGTTTGAAAAATAATCCTTAAGTGACTTTCATGTTCCTACCAACTTTTAGAATATAACAAAATATCATCTATAAACACAACCATAAACTGATCCAAAAACTGATGAAAGACTCCATTCATGAGATTAATAAATATATCAGGTGCATTAGATAACCCATAGGGAATAACTGCAAACTCATAATGCCCATATATTTATTAGAATGGTGTCTTTGTAATTTCATTCTCCTTCACCTTTAGTTGATGGTACCCAGACCTCAAATCTATAGTGATCTCCCTAGAGTTGATCAAACAAATACTTGTTCTTAATAGTGATGTTATTCAAGGATCTATAATCAATACAAAGTATCATAGAACCATCTTTATTTTTCACAAATAAAACAAGATCACCCCATGGTGAAGTTCTAGGTCGAATGAAATCTTTATCAAGAAATTCTTGCAACTATTTTTAAAATTACACAAGTTATACTTGATCCATTCAACAAGGGGGTTTAGAAATAGGCTTAGCATCAAGAACTAAATCAATAGTAAATTCAATCTCCCAATCAGGAACAATACCAGACAATTTATTAGGAAAACATCTATAAATTCATTCACAACTAGAATGCCACTAATCAAAACTATTCCTTTCTTTTCAAAAACATGAGCTAGATAACTTTCAATTTCATATTTAATCAATCTCTCAGATTCTTTGTATGTTATAAAAGGTATTAAATCATTGAATAAAAATTTATTGGCTTTAAAATCTATTTTATCATGATAAACTGTAATCCAATCCATATCCAAAATGATATCAAATTCCACTATGGTAAGTTCAACAAGACTTGTAAGAAAAACCGTCCCATTGATGATAATAGAAAGAATCCCATAAATCTTGGTTGATTTAATACTTCCACTCAACTTTTTACCAAAATATCTATATCATGTTCATGAGTCAATATTTCCAATTTACTTTCAAATCTCTTAGAAATGAATGAATGTGATGCTCCGAAGTCAAATAGAGTATTGACATATTTTAAAATTACCCATAACATAACTATCACCACTTCATTGGATGGTCCCACATCAACCGTAGTAGTAGCAAATTATTTTTCCATGCCCTTACGATTTGAATATTGTTGTTTTCCACCTTAGGTAATCAAATTTGGACATACATTGACATAATTCACTAACTCATTGCAAATAAAACATCTTACTGTCGACTTTTAATTACTTTCTTGATCATTTCCCTTAAAATCACGAGAAATATGACCAATCTTACCACATTAGAAGCACTTCCCATACTTTGATAGAAATTCTCCAGGATTCTTTTTACAACACTTATCAAAATATGGGAATTTAGTTTCCTTACCTCAAAACTTCATTGATGAATTCTTTCCCATTGTCTGCCAACTGGATCACTTCTTTTACTTGCTCTCACGTAACACATGATCATTATAAAACTCTATTTAGACCTTCTCATCACATCAGAAAAGTTTATAATAACTTTTGAACTCATCAGAATCTAATTCCCTTCAATATCTCAGCTTCAATCCTAAGTAAAACCAATTTATCTTACTATAAATATTTTTCACTCATTGCAAATAGAACATATTATTATCTAATTTTAATTGTTTTTTGATCATATTCCTTATTTTCATGAGAAATATGACCAGTCTTATCACATCGGAAGCACTTTCAATACTTTAAGAGACATTCTCCAGGATTATTTGTACCACACTTCTCACAACATGGAAATTTAGTTTTCTTACCTCAAAACTTATTTAATGAATGCTTTCCCATTACCTTGCTTGCTCTTGTGGAACAAATGATCATCAGAAAACTCCATTTATACCTTCTCAACACATAGAAAAAGTTTCTAATAACTTTTGAACTCATGAGAAGATAATTCCCTTCGATATTTCATCTTCAATCCTGAGTAAAACCGATTTATCTTACTATCAATATCCTGGATAAAATTTGGGACATACCTTGACAAACAAGTGAAATTTTCTACACATTTAGCCAAAAAATATTCCTCCTTTTGTCTCAATTCAAAGAATTGATTTTTTATCCTAAGTTCAACAGACTTAGGAAAATATTTCTCAAATAATATATTTTTAAACTCTTCCCATTCTATGGAATCAATCTCTTCACTTCCCCCGATATTTTTAATCATTTACCACCATTGATCAGCTTCACCTTCAAAATGATAAACAGAAAGACTAACGTTTTTATTTTCTGAACACCTCATTACATCAAAAATATTTTCTAATTCTTTAGTCCACCCTTTTTCTATCATAGGGTCATATGATACTCTAGATGATGGGGAAATTTACCTCATGAAATGATCCACTGCCAACATATTTCTCTGCAGTTGATCTGGTTTATCTCATTAATGGACACCACCACCATTTATCTCATAAGTCAACCGATCCATCACTACAAAAAACTATTCAGTTCCAATTCTGACCATATCAGGATGCTGATTTGGAAGGTTATTTTCCTCTTTATGTCTTCCTAGCATAGTTACCTTGTTTCCTCTACAGAAAATCATTCTGAATAAACATATCTGAGATGAAGCAACATGGTAATCTTAAAATTATATATCATTTCAATTTAACCATAAACTAGAAATAATTTATGGATATTATATTAATAATATTATAACTCCTAAATTTATTTAAGCCTCCCTTTGATACCAACTATAAGGCCCCAACCTTTAACATTACTTAATCTTGAGTTAAGTCAATAATTTGACCTTATTTTAAATATAGGATCTTTTTAAGTTTATAGATTTAGAGAATTAGGCCATAACTCATACATAACAATTTAAATATTATAAATTATACACTTCTACTCACTAACCATTTTTGTAATAAAATAAAAAATGTTTAAAAAGAAACACAGTTTTGTTTCATGTTTAAACTTCATAACTTTTCCTTAATCTCATCCTTGAATCTATTATTATTTAAATCATGTGAAAAACATTTCAAAACTTGGGATGAGTATAAAAAACTCAGTAATGGATACACAATGATGTAAAACTATTAGTCTTTCAAAAACATGTAAATCATGAATACTTTATCATAAAGTAATGCCTTTTACATTTAAGAAGTAGTAAATACACTTCACCGAATATAATCTCATTAATTAACCTTTTTGTAATCAAAATATTACCTTAAAACCAGTAAAAGAAAAATATATAACATATAAAGGTAACTTGGGACATAATAATACTCAAATGGAATATTCATACAGTTGACTTCCACACATATCACTCTTACAAATGGAATAGTCATATGATCGACTTCCATACCCAATGTAGTGGAGGTTATAAATTAACCTATCATGCTTGGTTTATCACGGATCCACCCATATTTGGTTTATCATGTAACCAACCATATTTGGTTTGTCACATAACCACCTGTAAAATTTCTTAGTGCCATTATATAATCATAACACAAAAAATATTTCAATTATCAACATTTCACTCATAAAATTTCATTTGAAATGACAAGAAATAATTTCAAGATATTGAAATAGTTAATCAGATTTCAAAACCATTTTCAATATCATAACACCCATAAAGGGAATAAGGGTTTTATTTTCCTTTTAAAAAACAATAAGGCTTATAGATGAATCCAAATATCAAATAAAAATTACGGTGGAGGAGAAGTCATTGTTTCCGCATACGTTAAAATAAAAATTCCTATTGATTTCTTGTAAAGAAAGAAAAAAACTTTATATAAGAAGGTTACTTTTGAAAAAATTTGAATGAAATTAAAATTCAAAGGGTTCATTATACACTTTATAAAATAAGGTGGTGTATAACATCAAAATATGCCTCAATGAAAAGAGATTAAGACGAAATACCTTACCTCGAGTCTTAATCATCTCGTATGTTATTTATCTTCCTGAATAATAAAATTAGGTCAATTTATAATTTCTTGAGAACCTTTTTCATGTTCATTATTCCTTTAATGTCACTTATTATTATGTTATAACAATTATATAATGGTATAACTTCACATCAGACATTTTGTCGATATCCGGTACTTGAGTCGAAAATGAACTTGGTATAATGTAAATAGAACATGTGGTCATAAGTCATTTATATATATAATAATATTCATGAAATTATTATAAATTTTATACATAAATTTTACTTTTAAATAAATCCATGAAGTGTGGTTATTAATAATGACAATGTTATAATCATGGAGATGATAAGTCATACGTACGCATGAGTAACATTTTCCATTTTTAAATAATAATTATGGAAATAATTTAAGTATTATTTTATCTTTAAATAATTATAATAACATAATTCATATCATATTTACCATTTAAATATAATTATATATATCATACAAGTGATATAATGAATAAAAACTAGTCACATATCTTTATGGAGTTGATAGTTCACATGTATGCACGAACGACGTTTTCATTTTAATGCACGAAATAAAGAATATAATTGATATATAATTATCTTAGAATTATTAATATGTCATGAATATAAAATAGGAACATTAATTCCATTATTATAACCAGTCATGAGAGACAATTATGAAAAACGAATTAGATCAGTTCGTGGAGGTGATAGTTCACACGTACACATGAATGATTAATTCCTTTCCCATTTAATGGAAGTGGAGATTGATTTAGGTGATGATAATATCATGATAACATATAAGTATATTAAGGATACTTTATTTATTATTTCATATAGTAATAACAATATTTTAAGGATTTAGAAGAAGAAATAAAATAGAAACACTTAAATAAAAACATTACCTTTCCTTCAGATGATCACCTTTCTTGAGACCTTAACACATCTAAGAAGGGTGTTATTCCTAAAATAAGGCCTCAAGAATTTGGGTATGGATTATAGGAATGGGTTTGGGAAGATATTGGATGATCAAAAAGGCTTTTTAAGTGTGAGTAATAGATAAGAATGTGTTTCTTTTTATAGGAGAGGGGAGGGGTACCCGAGGAATTATAAAAAGTATTAAATTAATATAAATTCATTTTTGATTATAAATGGTTCCAAACTAATTTATTTATAATATAGGATGATTATGGGTCTAAATATAATCATCCAATGAAAATTAGATAAGTTTTATTAATTTTTAATCCTTATCATTTTGTTTTAACCTTTTTAACTCTTATCTTTTTATCAAGTAATTTACAATTTGATAGTTAAAATAATTACCAAATCATGCTAAACGACTAATGAATGAGTAATTAATGAATTTTTTATACTTTTATAATTTTTTTGTTGAATATTTGATTTTTATAAATTATATATCATTTAATTATATATTTTATATTTTAAGTTATGAATTATGTGAATTTTGACACTATTCAATACATGACTTTTTTAAAATATCATAAATACTTGATTCCTCCGAATAAACTACATTACCTCAATAATAAAATGTCAAATTTATCCACAAAATTCGTGTATGTCATCAAATATTTCAAATAATGTTTATTTTAATATTATTAATATCATTTATTTGATTCTTTCTTTAATAGATCTTTTACTGCCTCACCATTGTGTCCTAATTAAATTTAATTATTTAATTACTAAAGATTAAAAATAAATTATCATGATATAGGTAATATTTTTATATTTCTAATTAGTTTTCATAGTCTAATATATCACTTATATAAACTCATATTAATATCATTTATGTAATAAGAATCATATTTATGACATCTTTGCCTTTACTTTAAATTAAACTAGTACTCTGCCTATGAATTCGCATGACACTATAAAAAATTCATATTATCAATAATAGAATACCAATTTTGAAACATAATAAATCATATTAAAATGGGAAATGTTTATAAAACAATAAATGATTGGTACATATAATGGAAAATAAGGAACAATAGGAACTCATTTGTTGAGATAGAAATCTTAATGTAACAAACAACATGTGATTAAAAAAACTCAAAATTTTTCTAGAAAAAAACACAAAAGTCACCAGAATACTGCATCAACTAACCCCATTCTAGGAATATGTAGAGGATATAAAATTATCCCGTGACAAGAAATGTGATAGTTATTCTGGAGTGACATGATCCCAAAACCCATGACCACCGTTCTTGTATCAAACCTAAAATATTTTAAAAAAATAGCTTCACTGATTGATAATTATGAAAATCAGAGAAAAATAATAACATTTAACATAAATTATATATGAAATGGATTGAAAAGGAAGAAAGATTATGCAATAAGAAATGGTAAAACATGATGTTATAGGGTACCAGAATATCTTTGTCGATGTTTTTGGGGATCCCAATAACTGCAACTTTTAGACTGCTCCTAATTTCCTATACATTAACAGTTGAAACAAAATAAACTCACAGAAAAATATTTCCTATAACATATAAAATTCTACAGATCTAAAATTGCAATACCACAAAAATCACAGAAGCTCCTCTCTTCCTATAGAACCTGCAATTATGTACACCTATAATACAACACACTTGTTAGCCATATAACATGATCAAACTCTAAAATAATTCAACATAAACATGCCCAAAAATAATAAATGTCTACTCTAATGATTTAATGAAAATAAAAGAGAATGAAGAGAAATAATTAATAACTGAGTGGACTGAGTTGGTGTGCCCATACAGGTGGAAAAGGAGTAGAATGTAGAATGTAGGAGTATTAGTAACAGATGTTGAAGAAAAAAGTTACATAATGATCAACCTTATATATCAATTACATATTGAAGAAATAAATGTTACAGAAATCCTAAATACTAGAAAAAAAAGTTTAGAAATTGAGTATAGAAATTTACATATTGGGCAGTTTCTATTGTAATAAGATGTTGCAGAGCCCAAAATTGGAATGTGTATCAAGTATATAGAAATATAGGGTGTTTATGAAAGACAGTATGCTTCTCTTCCTCCACCAGGACCATCATAAATTACATAATTAAGACATATATGTAATAGAAATACTGAATAACTGGAACAAAAGTTAAGAAATTGAGCATTGAAAGTTTCAACTTCAATAGTTTCTACAGTTCTAAGATGTTACAGATCCAAAAACTGGATTTTTTATCTAGTATACGGATATCCAGGGTTCCTAGGAACAACTATAGTCCTTTGTTCCTCTTTTAGAACCATAATTTCTTACATCAAAACAAATTATAACAGAAAACATACCTTTTTTCTTCCTTGATGGTATGTTTGTTTACCCCATCATGGGTGCTATCATAAGGCATGTTTGTCAAAACACATTTGATTTTTTCACACTCTTTCAATTAGAATAGACAATGTTTCTTGGATTTACACCAGTAGGTATTGAGAAAATTACTAACCAAAAAAGGAAAATCCAACAAAATATCAATAATAAAATATTGATCAAAACAACCTGTTATTTCCATGATCTCCAAAAAGTCATGTACTATCCATAGGGACTCCTCCAATCATTTCATCAAACAAAACAGGTCATAAACTCTAATATAGCATCAATACCTAAATCCTATCATTGAACAGGGTGAAAAAGGCACTCTCTAGCACAAGTAAGCTAAGTCATCAAAGCATAAAAAACAACAAATTCATGAAACACAACATCATGGAGGTAAAACCCCAAGAGTACTAATAAACAAGAAGAAATCTAGTCCACAAAAAAGCCTTCAAATCCCTCAGGGACCTGCTAGCACAAGTAGACATCCCATATCCATTGTCGATCCTTGTAGTAGTGAAAAATGGTGAAAAATTAAACCATGTAATCTGTTTTGTGTACAGGGGATAGTAATCAGAAACTAAAAACTTGTGGAAGAAAACATGTTCAGATAATATTTCTTAAACTAAAATAAAGATTTCATGTTGTAAATAAAAAATGAATTGATAATTTGAAAATAACATAATCATTAACTTATGAGTATTACCTCTCCATTACACCGTAAATGTTTTAGTTCATTGGCATTGATTGTTTATTCTGTGGAGTCTCGGGATGATGAAACATTTATTTGGACCGAATCATTAGCATCAAACTCAATGAACATATATTTATAAGAAATTAATTGAAATCAAATAATAAGAACCAAATATTATTTAAAATTAAAATCATATAACCAGAAACCTAATGGTTAACAATACCCAATTGAGAAGAAATTCATTGTATGTATTAATCATAGAAAAATTGAAAATGGAATGAAAAAATTGATGTTTTATTAGTTCTAATGATGTCATGAAATTAACACTCAATGAATATAAAGAAAATATACCTGAGTACAGAAAAAAGTTGTACCTATTGTAACAAATCCATTGTCACTGTTGCAACACACTTCTAATGATCCACTTCTTTGATTTTCATGGCATGTATGGAAAAAATGAATATTACAATAATGTGGTGTTTGTTTTCTAAAAAATTAAAATGGAGAAAATAATAGTAGTAGTGCCTGGTTATGTTCAATTTTAATACAACTCTTCAATATAGGTTGAGAAATTATAGGCACGTCATAATCTGAGAAACATTTAGAAGAATCAATATGGGAAATGCACTTATCAAAAAATGATGTCAAACAGATCATTAATACACCTATCAACAATAGGCAGAATTCTCTATTGGTTACTTAACACATACACTGCTCTAAAATTCCTGATTTGTTTCTCTTAAAATGATTCATTGATCTAATAAAGCACATGATCCACTGCTTGAACAAATAACATGATCCAGTACTGAAAACAATGCATGATTCACATGTTCAAACTTGTTCCGCTACTCTAAAAAGTTATCCATTAATGAAATAAAATACATGATCCACTAATCAAAGAAAATAGAAGACTCTATATTGTGTAAAAATATTTACTACTTTAATACATGACAATTCAAATTCAGTAAAAGTAACTATAACTATTAATATTTGGATGTTAAATGCTTGATGACCAATAAGAAAACATTTCGAGAAAAACAATATGGTGTTGTACCTGGTTTTTTAGTTGTGAGGAGTTATAGTGGTAAAAGAACATGTAATAATCTAGGAGCTTAGGATGTACACATTCATCCAATATATTTACCTGCACATACATTAATGTTTAATAAAACATACTATGAGTGTCTAAAATGGGGCAATTTAATAAGAAATCCACAAATATGTATAGCATATATTTAAAAACACCTTTTTCACAATAGGGATATAGTTCAATAAGAAATATATAAATATCAATGTATAACTAATAAGGAAACACATACATATAAATAACATTGAATATTTTATGCTTCCACCTGTAAGAAATTCTGTAAAGTTCAATACAAGGTAATAATGATGCATTTCTCATGTAAGCAGGATTTGGTGGTGTCATGTAAGCAGGATTTGTTTATGATAGAATGTTTTGTAGTGATTTTAATTTCATACCTTGTCGTGGTACCAAGTCTTTCTTCATGACCATGGTGGGGCAATTAAGTCACTGAATCAATCCACATAACAAAATTTTGTCAAGGAAAAAATGATCCATTCCTCTAAAATAAGGATATATCATAAATACACAAGAGTGTTGTGATGTTGGTTTTAAAGATCACCTGAGCAGAGAGAAATAATGGGTAAGTGTAGGGGCTGCCCAATTTTAATAATGAATATAAGGAAAAACAAATTCACATTCACACTGAGGAAACAATTAGAAAATATTGAAATAAAACTGTTAATATTTAATAATGAATGTAAGGAAAAACAAATTCATGAAATGAGGATAGAACACCTTTTTCACAGATCTTGATTTCAATAGGTTGAAACTAAGGCATTGACATTGATATATGTTTTTAGGATCCGAACGTATTCATAGGCCTGGATGAAATATTTTTTTAGTTAAGGATGAAATCTTTATATTCATCTGTTTCATATGTTTTTAGTGCATAAAAACAATATATAGTGGATTCAATAGTGAAAACAAATTACCTGCCTTCATATGTTGGACGGAAGGGAGGTTAACTCCACGATTTTTGGAAAAATTACCTACATTAATTTCCAATTCATGTTTCTATATTCACATGAACTGATGAGAAAAAAATTAGAAAAAAGTTAAATAAAACTACTTATACTTATTCATTTATATAAATTTTTAGAAAACAAACACCACATTATTGTAATATTCAATACAGGTTGAGAAATTGTAGGCACATCATAATCTAAGAAACATTTAGTGGAATCAATATGGGAAATGCACTTATCAAAAAATTATGTCAAACAGATCATTAATACACCTATCAACAATAGGAGGAATTCTCTATTGGTTACTTAACACATACACTACTCTAAATGTCCTGATTTGTTGCTCTTAAAATGATTCATTGTTCTAATGAAGCACATGATCCACTTCCGGGAAAAATAACATGATCCAGTACTGAAAACAATTCATGATTCACATGCTCAAACTTATTCCACTACTCTAAAAAATTATCCATTAATGAAATAAAATACATGATCCACTAATCAAAGAAAATAGAAGACTATGTGCTGTGTAAAAATATTTACAACTCTAATACATAAAAATTCAGATTTAGTAAAATTAACTTTAACTATTAAGATTTGGATGTTAAATGGTTGGTGACCAATAAGAAAACATTTCTAGAAAAAAATCATGGTGTTGAACCTGGATTTTTAGTTATGAGGAGTTATAGTGGTCAAAGAACATGTAATAAGCTAGGAGTTGAGGACGTACACATTCATCCAATATATTTACCTTAACATACATTAATGTTTAAGAAAACATACTATGTGTGACTAAAATGGAGAAATTTAAAAAGAAATCCACAAATATGTATAGCATATCTGTAAAAACACCTTTTTCACAATAGGGATACAATTTAATAAGAAATCCATAAATATCAATGTATAACTAATAAGGAAACACATACATACAAATAATCTTGAATCTTTTATGATTCCACCTATAATAAATTCTTTAAAGTTCAGTACATGGTAATAAGGATGCATTTCTCAAGTAAGCAAGATTTGGTGGTGTCGTGTAAGCAGGATTTGTTTATGATAGAATGTTTTGTAGTGATTGGAATTACATACCTTATCGCGGTACCATGTTTTTCTTCATGACCATGGTGGTGCAAGTAAGTCACTGAATCAAGCCACACAACAAAAGTTTGTCAAAGAAAAATGATCCACTGCTCTAAAATAAGGATATATCATAAATACACAACAGTTTTGTGTTGTTGGTTTTAAAGATCACCTGAGTAGAGACCAATAATGGGTAAGTATAGGGGCTTCCCGGTTTTAATAATGAATATAAGGAAAAACAAATTCACATTTACACTTACGAAACAATTAGAAAATAGGGAAATAAAACTGGTAATATTTAATAATGAATTTAAGGAAAAACAAATTCATGAAATGAGGATAGAACACTTTTTTTGCAGATCATGATTTGTATAGGTTGAAACTAAGGCATTGACAGTGATATAAGTTTTGAAGATCCGAATGTATTCATAGGCCTAAATGAAATATTTTTTTAGTCAAGGATCAAAGCTTTATAATCATCTGTTTCATATGTTTTTAGTGCATAAGAACAATATATAGTTGATTCAATAGTGAAAAAAATTTACCTTCCTTCATATGATGGATGGAAGGGAGGTTAACTCCACAATTTTAGGACAAATTACCTACATTCATTTCCAATTAATGTTTCTTTGTTCACATGCACTGCTGAGAAAAAAATTATAAAACAGTCAAATAAAATTGCTTATAGTTATTCATTTATATAAGGTTTTTTTCATTAAATGAGGGTAAAACACCTTTTTCACAGATCTTGATTTCAATAGGTTTAAACTAAGGCATTGACATTAATATATGTTTTGAAGTTCCGAACGTATTCAAAGGCTTGGATGAAATGTTTTGGTAGTCAAGGATGAATGCATTATAATAATCTATTTCATATGTTTTTAGTGAATAAAAAACAATACACAGTGGAGTCAACAATGAAAAAAATTACCTGCATTCATATGTTGGATGAAATTGAGGGAGGTTAACTCCACGATTTTAGAAAAAACTACCTGAATTCATATAATGTGTAAATGCAAATAAAAAATAACAGACGAAAGGGTGGTTAATTCCACAATTTTAGGAAAACACCCCTATTGCGGAGATATGGACATGTAGGATATATGAAGAAGGTTTTTATTGTATAAAAATCAATATATAGTGGATTCAATAGTGCAAACAAATCACTTGAATTCATATGTTGGATAGAAGGGAGGATAAATTCATGATTTTAGGACAAATTACCTGCCTTCATTTCCAATTCCTATTTCTGTATTCAAATTCACTGAGAAAACAATTAGAAAACAATAAAATAAAACTGTAAATATTTAATCATGAATATAAAGAAAAAAAATCAATAAATGAGGATAGAAAACCTTCTTCACAGATCTTGATTTATATAAGATGAAACTAAGGCATTGACATTGAAGATGAAAAATCAAAACCTTTCTTGTTGAAAAAAGCAATAGAAATTGAACATTAGTGCACAGAAAAAAAACAACCAAAACAACCTGCCCATTGAATCCAAATTCATGTACTGTCAAGTAAAACTCAAGAAGAACATGATTATTGAACCGATACCTTCCTATATAAATACATGTATTTTGATGTGAACCCAACTCTCGAAATCAAAAGAATCTACACATCAGAATCCATAAAAAGAAAACAATATCATTACTTTTATATAAGTGAGCCTACATTGAGACACTAATCCAATTAAAAATTGAAGATATGTTTCTATTCCTTTCCATTGGCGCACATACACTGAATCTACATTTTGAAGAGTTTTCTAGTTCAATGGAGCTTCCTTATCTTGAATCGATCTCTTCATATCACTAACAATTTTCATTTGACTCGTAGCTCCAAAATTTTAAACATGAAAACACTTTCTATGAAAATGAAGTTATCGTAAATATTCCCATGAATAATATTCAAAAATAGTAACTGCAACCAACAAAATTGATCATAAAAAATCAGCAAAATAACTTAAGGCAATAATATTAAATCCTTTACAGTGCAATAAAAGCATAATAAAGACCTGATTAAGATCCTAAAAATTCTCCAAAAAATAAAACACAGGCATGTATCTAGAACCACTTAATCAAAATCACTGCAAAATAAGATTTATATAGGCTAGTGGTTTACTTAAGAGGAGATTTAGGAAGGTATAGAAGGAGGGAGACCTTAAATCATTCGGTGTAACCTAGGAGATGAGACAAAGACTATCTTCTGATAAAGTTCAATAGATAAAAGAGATGATTTTTCAGAGATTAATATAACCTAGGGTTTTTATCAGAACCATGGAGGAGGTGGAGGTGGATCAAGTGGAAGAGGAGCTGACAGATGTGCTGGAGCCGGAGGCATTGGAGGCCGAGCTAGGCTTTGAAAACCAAAGTTATGCGTAGTCTTGGAATCTCCAGTGGGAGAGGTACGGGAGACCGGTTTCAAATGCATGGGCGGAGGATATAGAGGATATGGAGGAGTAGGAGAAGGAACCTATGGGAGAAGGGGGAGGAAGCTGCGGGAGAAGGAAGCTGTAGGACGGAGCGGTAGTGGAACCCTAGTCTGGGAAAGCGATAGCGTGAGCGGGCGGTGAAAATGGGAGAAGGAGAATCCTGATCAAGAGTGGGTGCTGGGTTGAGAAATGAAATAGAGATTAGGAAAATGGGGTGACGTGAAGGTAGGAATGGGTGACACGTAAGTAGGAAAGAAGCATAATTTAGTATAGAAAGTAGATATTATAAATGTTATAATCACACCCAAGTGGATTCCGAAGTTCAAAATTTAAACCAAAATATAATATGGTCGCACTACAACAAAACAGTCGTTTAATAGCGGTTTTGTAGCAATGGTTCTAGGAACCTCCACGAAACAATTTTTTTTCAGTCCCGACCCTTCCCCCTCCTCTTTCTTGACCGCTCCGTCCCCAGCCACCCCGCGACCTCGGGGACCCCGGCCCCCCTTGACCCCGGCGACCCCGCGACCCCGGCGACCATGCTTCCCCGATGACCTATACGAACCCTAGGGTTTGATTTCTATGTTTTTTCTTGTTCTGATATTAGTTATTTCTTTATTATTATTGTTTCTTATAATATATTGTAATGAATCAATTTGTTTTAAATATTTACATCCATTAAATTTAAAGCATGATTTTTTTAATTATGCTATGAAATTTTATAACTAGGATAGATATGGAATTATTTTCGTTGATGAAAAAGTAAAATTAATAAGTGTTGAATTTAGAGGTGTACTTTATAAATATTTAACAGTACACAACATGCTTTTTCATCCTATCTAATAGGATTATTGATAAATTTTTTAGTTTATGGATACCCCATGTATGTAATTAATGGGAAATCATAGTTTTAAAAAGTTATAAAGGGATAATATAATGTGTTGTCAATGTTGAAATGGATTTCAGTGATTCCCATTGGACTTATGGATAGAATGATATGAATAAATGGATAAATAATTATTTAGAGAAATTTAGACATTGAATGGGAAGGAATAAAGTAAAATATTCCATGTGAATATAATATTGAAAAATTCGCATGAGTAATTGTGTTCTTGAATGTGTAAAGTGATAAAATTTTAGAAGAGATAGACATATATCATGGAAGTTTTAAAGTGTTTTAAATAATTAAAATTTGAATGACATTGACAAAGGTATGACAGTAAATTTATAATGATACAAATGTAGAGTGCATGTAAATTTTTATTATTAATGTTTATATAAGAAGACAATGGAGGTAAAAAACCATCAACCAAAGTATAGGCTAATAGAACAATTTTATGGTATGGAAATTTTAATAGATTAATGATAAGGATCTAAATGATATTGTGGTAGTCACAATCACTGTACCCTCACATATAGAATGTATATTATTTTATTCTAGTTATATATATTCATTAATTTCATTAAATCTTACAATGAAAAATAATTAAACCCCAAGTATGCTGGTTTTGTATTTATTAGTCAAAACTCATAGAGTAACTATCCAAGCATCAAAGATATATAATGATTCCCTTATTATCATTGGTGATTATAATCTCTCCAAAAAAATAGTGGTAATTCTAGTGGTTTGATTTTACATAATATCATGCAAAGATCCAACATAATAATAAATACCCAATATAAAATATGATATGCAGAGTTAGAGGAATTAAAGAACAAAAAGAAAGATCTTTTAGAGAAGGATTTTATTCAACCAATCAAATAATATTTGGGAGACCTATTATCTTTGTGAAAAATTTGGATGTATCATTACAGTTATTCATTGATTTTATAGAATATGATGGGATCATAGTGAAGAAAAAGTAACCTACTCCAAGTATTGAAAATTTTTTTGATTAGCTAAATGGGGATCGATTCTTTACTAATATTGACCTATGATAAGGGTATCATTTGATGAGGTTATTGAAAAACTATATCTCAAAAAGATCCCATTTAATATGATATGGACCTTATGATTATTTTCTACATATTTTGGATTGAAAAATTCTCCATCCATAAATATATATTTTATAAATAGAGACTTTATGGATTATATTGATAAATTTTTAAGTAGTATTTAATGATTATATTCCGATATATTATGAATTTAATAAAGGTAAAGAAGATAAACTAAGGTTAATATTAAAAACTCTAAGGAAAAATCACTTTTTTGTAAATTCATGTAGTGTGAGTTTTTCTTACAAAAAGTCGCTTTATCTTGATTCATTTTGACTAGTGAAGGAACCCTAATAGACCTAGTAAAGTCACTAAACCTTTCGCTAAAATGGTTTCGCGGCGTTTTATTATAAACCGCCGCGAAACCCTCCATATTTTTTTATGCTGCCCACCCTTCCCCCCTACCCCAACCCCCCTTGTTCCCTCGACCCCCTGCGACCCCACGTGACCCCGCGACCTCGGTGACCCCTCGCGACCCCCGGCAACCCCACGCGACCCCGCGACCCTGGCAACCCCTTCCACGGCGACCTGCGACCCTGCAACGACCCCCTCTTCACATCCAAGGTGATTTTTAGGGTTTTTTTATTTCCCCCTTTCTATCTCCCGATTATCTATTTCTTGGTTTCCTTTTAGGTCTTGGACAGACCATAGATGTTAGGGTTGATGTTTAGGTCGTTTTCCTTTGGATCTAGGGTATGTGGTTAGTATGTGGGGCCTTGTTCTCCCTCCTGTTGAAGTTTCGTTGCATTCACACTCAAGCAGTGGGAATTTCCCTGCCTTTTCTTTCAAATTCAATCCATTTGATCCTTGGGTGTTACTAAATAATTTTTAAAACATGATTTACACCTTGTTAATGTACTTGGTTAAATTATTATGGTGTTTTATTGGTGATATGATTTGTTAAAAATAGCTTTCAAAGTGAATTTTAAATTATGCCTATGTTTTCTTATGCCTAATGTGTGTGGTTAAATGTTAATTGGTCTTTAATAGTGAAATTGGATGATTTGGATGGTTCTTTAACTTATTAATGTTTTATTTAATTGATTGGATGTTGTTTGGCATTTGTTATGTGGAACATGGTGATTTTTATAGTATGGTTAAAGTGTTGTTTGGATAGATCTCTTAGTTTTTGAAGATAATTGTTGGTCCTTTGGAAATTATATGAAATGGATGAGTTTGGTTTGAAAGGAAAGTGATGATTCTAAAAAAAATTTGGGTTTCTCATGGATGTTAAACGGTTTCACTGGATGTGGGAACATCCATGGGTTAGTAGAGGATGGTGGTGAACTTGAGGTCACATGGGGATTGCGGTAGCGGTGTGGTTTTGTTTTGGTGTGTTCAGTGACATCACTTTATGGTGTATCTCTTATTGCATATTTTTTCATTTTGTTAAAATAATATTCACTATCATATTCAAGGAACATAAGTGTTATCTTACATATTCCTAGTTGATGGGCCTATAGGGTATAACATGACTTTTTCTATGATTGAGTGGTGATTTTTAGTAGGTTTATGTCTTTTGAATTTATCCCTAATATTTCCCTTATCATTGAATTGTAAAGGACTTAGGGGGAATAAAATTTGATTTTTCATAGTTCCCCCTTTGAAATTTTTCAACCTGAATTTTTTTTCCTTTCAAATTTTCAGATGATCAAAATGATTCCCTATCTATACAAGGTAAGTATCTTGTGAGTGGAGACTTGATTTTTCCAATGTCACATATTATGGGTTTTTGATGTCGAGAGTGCCAATTATCTTTACATTAGTAGATTATGGACTTTTAAGGTGTACCAATGTATTTTATGTCTATGTTCAAACATTTTAGACCAATGTGTGGTTGAGGCTTAACTTTATAAAGATTTAATGAAAGTATGAGGTTTTCTCTATAGTGGTAAGTTTAAGGTAATCCCAAGTAAGATTAAGAGCCTAATACTAATACAAAAAGACTCAATTATGGGTTCACATAGATTAAATTTATATTTCTTAGACAAAAATTTATAGGGTGTTATAGTTTTATAGCTTAGACCACAGGGGTCAGGTCGTATATTCAACATAAAAGAAAAACTGTCCCTACCTAAATTGTTTTTACCCATACCAATTGATATTACCCCTAATAGGAGAGTATTAAATTTGTTTAAGGAATTGAAATATACATAAACCTTTGAAGTAAAAATTGTACATGTCCTTTGTATTATATAAAATCCAAATTTTATGGTTTGTATGATTTTTTTAATATGAGTTGTTTGAAATATTGAAGATAAATTTTTATCGTTCTAAACAAAAAACATATTTAAGTAAAAATAACATACATCATTCATTAGTTTTTAAAAGAGATTTTAATGAGAACCCCACTATGGAAATCCAAGTGGATGAATTAAAATTTCACAACCTAATGAATAATGAATGCCAAAGGTCTCTCCAAATTCAAGGAAATAAGAAACAGTATCAAATTCAAAGAGAGAGGTAAATTCAAATAGATAGTGAAAAGATTGAAAAACATAAAGAGAAATGAAACATGACCAATTTTCATGAACTGACCAAGGCTACCCATAATCCAGGTACCCAAGATAGCATGTGATAAGTCTCAAAGGGTGTCATATAAGGGCTAAATATTTCTAGTAATGTCGTTGTACTAATGGTATGAAAATAGTGCATCTTTGGTGTGTTCAATGAAATCACATTCAATGGGGTGTTGTTTGAGGCAACATAAATGTGTGATCGACAGTGTTATGATAATTGTGTAACCCGATATTCTTATTTCTCCTCAATGAGGTGTTGATGTTGTCTCCTAGGGACCAGACTTGTTCGGTTTGTCTGGTCATGCTATGTAAGTGGTAAATGTGATCAATGTATCATCTTTATTATATTATGCATACTTTATGATCAATGGGTCATCTTTATTATATTATGTTTCTGTAATCTTACACTATTGTATATATGAATCTCTTTCTCTATTTAGTAGTAACTATGTGTTTTAATTTTTTTTATTGTGTAGTCACATTGTGATATATATGAATAAAAGCTGGATCACATTACCGATGAACAAACCTCAGTATGTAAAGTTTTTGAATGAGTTTTTAGATTTGAAATTTCTAATCGATCTGTTGAAGGGAGAATAAAATTTCCATGTCCTAAATGTAAATTTAGAACATGGTTGAAGAGAGATGAGGTTTATGAACATTTAATACTGAAGCAATTCCTTGGTCAACATTTTTGTTGGATTTGGCATGGGGAATCAAACGTTACAGAAAGATTGAGCACTGATGTTAATCCACAGAATGAGGTCCCAAGTTCGTCAACAATGGAAAATTAAATGCAAAACCTAATAAATGATGCATTCGGCACTGCAAGACACCACTATCAGCATCAAAACATATCAAAACAACAAGAATAGGGTGCTACAAATTGCAACGTGACAAATGATGTTTTTGAGATTGTAACACAGGCAGATCAAGATTGTCACATATCATTGGATCCTCCTATTGATTCTGTGGAGCCAAATGTAAGATAAAACTTCACTGAGGAAAATCTGTTTCATGATTTAGTTGATGATGGAAATCAATAGTTTTATAGTGGGAGTTTGAAATATTCAAAGCTTTCATTTCTGATGAAGTTGTACCATATCAAATTTATATGTGGAATTACAAAAAAGGCAATGCCCATGATATTGGAATTGATTCGTGATGCATTTCCTGAAACAAAAATCTCAGAATCTTTTTATGATATGAAAAAAGTTGTTACTAAGATTGGTCTGAATTATACAAAAATACATGCATGTCCCAATGATTGTATGCTTTATTGGGGAGAGGATTAAAGTAGACAGAATTGCAAGAAATGTTCTTATTCCAGATGGCAGGAAAAGGGTGACATTGGAAGTCTGAATGAACATAATTTCATGGAGAAGAAGAAAAGGAGCACACCTGCAAAGGTTTTGTGTTACTTTCCTTTGAAGCCTCGATTGCAAAGAATATTTATGTCATCGAAAACTGTCTAACACATGAAGTGGCATTCTGTAGATAATAAAAATGATGGGTTAATGAGACATCCACGAGATTCCCAATCATGGAATACATTTGATTCCTTACATCTCGATTTCTCAGCTGATCATATGAATGTTCGATTGAGATTGACTGTCGATCGATTCAACCCATTTGGGACTTTGAGTACCAATTATAGCATTTGGCCAGTTGTTTTGATCCCTTATAATCTCCCTCCATGTATGTGTATGAAAAAAAACATCTTTTATCCTTTCGATGATTATTCCTGGAAAACAAATGCCTGGAAATGATATTGATGTATACATACAGCCTTTGATTGAAGAATTGTAGGAGTTATAGAGCAACGGTGGTGAGACATTTGATGATTCTTCTAAAACAATGTTCAAAATGCATGATGCTTTAATGTGGACCATTAGTGACTTCCCTGGGCTTAGGAATTTATCTGGTTGGAACACTTACATGGGTTTGGCTTGTCCGGTTTGTAACTTTGATTTCGATCCCAAACGGCTACCTCGTAGTAGAAAATGGTGCTTCTTGTGTCATCGAATATTTCTCGATGCATCTCATAGATTTCGGTTGAACATATCAAAATTTAATTGTTCCATTGATCGTAGACCACCTCCAAAGTTGTTAAATGGTTTTTAAATATTGGAAAAGCTTGAAAATGTTGAAATAGAATTTCAGAAGGTTCATCATTTGAATGATAGCAGAAAACGGGTCTGAAGTGCATCGTCAAGCAAAACCGGAACACAACAATGGAAGAAAAAAAGTATATTCTTCAAACTTCCATATTGGGAATTTAATTTGTTGCGGCATAATCATGATGTGATGCATATTGAGATGAATTTCTGTGAAAATTTGATTTTCACATTGCTTAATGAGCATGGAAAGTCGAAGGATCATCTCAATGCTCACAAAGACTTACAAGCAATGAACATAAAATGTGATCTCTGGCCAGATGAGAATGAAAAGTATCCTCCAGAAATTTTTGCAATGAAAAATAGGAATAAAGATACATTCCTTTGAATGTTAAAGAATGTTAAGGTTTCTGATGGGTATTCAAGTAACATCTCAAGGTGTGTTGACTTGAAGAATCATAAGTTACCTGGATTGAAAAGCCACGATTCATATATTTTGTTACAACAGTTACTACCATTGGCATTGCGAACATTATTACCTAAAAAAATTACTGTTGTTGTACTCCAGTTCTGCACATTTTTTAGAAAACTATGTGAGAAATATCTACATCTATTTCATCTTGACAATATCAAGGATAGGTTTGTATTGACCATTTGCACAATGGAGATGATCTTTCCTCCATCCTTTTTTACTGTAATGATGCATTTAACTGTGCATTTGGTTGAGGAAGCTAAATTAGGAGGCCTCGTTCATTATCGATGGATGTATCCAATTGAGAGGTACTTTATTTATATGTTTTCCAGTTAACTAAACAAATTTTGGTACTTAATTAAATGCATAATTATGTTTGTTTTATTTCACAGATATCTTGGGCATTTGAAATCATATGTGAGAAATAAAGCTAAACCAGAAGGCTCAATTGTTGATGGATATGTGGCTGAGGAGTGTCTTACCTTTTGTTCTCAATACTTGGATGATATTGAGAGAAGATTTAATTGAGTTGGACATGTTGACGACACATCGACTCAATCTCAAATACATCAGAAATCCAAAATATTTCCTGCTATTGGCTAATCAATTGGGAGGACCTCAAACGTGACATTGACTGAATTGGAATTATTACAGGCACATAGATATGTGCTGCTGAATAGTGAAATTGCAGATCCATTTATTAAAGAGTTAAGGATACAAACAAAGAGACGAATGAGAGTCTGAACACGAAATGAGAAAGATATAACGAAATATGATAATAAAGAGCTTGTAGAATGGTTTGCACGATGTGTAAGTTCATAAATATTGCTATAAATACGAATATTAGTTTGGCACATACATTTTGTAAATCTAATAAAGTATATTTCTTTTTTTAGATCATGAATACTGATACTCAAGCAGAGGTGTCAGAATATTTGAAGTTTCTTTCTAGAGGTCCTCTAAAAGAAGTTAGAAAGTTCGACGCTTATAATGTGAATGGCTTTAGATTTCGTACAATCGATCGAGAAGTGGGTTTTAGAACACAAAGTAGTGGAATATTTACATTTTCTGAAGTGGAATACTATAGAAAGCTACATGATATTATTGAATTAAACTACCATGGACATTTTTCAGTTGTTTTATTCAAATGAAAATGGGTCAATATTATCATAGGTGTTAAAAGAGATTCCTTGCAATTTACTTTTGTGATCTTCTCTCGCTTAATGGATGTTGGTGATCGTGAACTGCATGATCCATATATCTTAGCATCATAAGAAAAAATGGTATATTATGTGAATGTTGTTTACAATGAAGGTTGGAGTGTATTTACTCACGTAATACAAAGAGATTTGTATGATATGGGTGATGAAGTGGAAAATTTGACCTCTGAAATTGAATTTAATCAGCAATAGGAAGCAGAATTATTTTAACATCATGATATTGAAAATATTAGTCTAGCAAGGATGAATGAAGTGGATGAAGAAATGGAGCAGGAAACCGACATGATTGAAGGGGAAAATGATAATATGTACAATTATTTATTTATTCAGCAACCACTTGTTTCATTTCTACAGTCATTCATTATCATTGTTATATATATTTTTTCTGTTAGTACTCCATTTTTTATCATTTTTAATTTTTTTTCTACATAATTTATTTGAAATATATATTATGAACTTAATTTTATTTGATTAAATGACAGGAATGCCAAGGAATAAGTGGTACATTATTTCATCCAATTCTGTGACAGATGACTATCCATCTGGCTCCCTCCCCACGACATCTGAGGCACCAGCTGCCAACACCCCTGCACCATCTCCCCCTGCACCATCTCTCACACCATCTGTGGATGTCCCAGTAGAGACTGAGTCATCGACTCCCCCTTCAGGAGCCTCAGCAGTGAGGCAGCGATGCGCCCCTTCCAGTTCATCCCGGACATACAGGAGTGTCACTATCATAGGTACAAATTTTAATTAAATAAATTTATTGCATTTTGTTTATACTAATTGTTTACTCATTTAAGATGTCAAAAATACAACCGTGGAGAAAAACATAAAAAGTTCAGATGTTTGGAATCTGAAAGGTGAGATGATTTTTGTTCCATTTTATTCTTACGGGGTCCCTATGGATGATGTCACGGGGTTACTTGGCCAGATTCTATGCCAGCTGGCAGCAGATCCCATTTCCCTTCCCATTTCATAAGATGATGGGAGACATATTCTTCCAAGCTAGAAAAATGAAGTGTTTGATTCTCAAATCAAGGTAAATTTATTACATTATGGTTTAATTGAATGTCATTTTACTAATATGTTCAAAATGAATTTCTATATACAGATGTTCTTCTACTTTACCGTTGCTTATGTGATAGCACAAAAGTGGACGTTGAAAAAACTAGGTAAGAAGTGGAAAGATTTTAAATGGATATTGTGGTGTGATTTCAATGATGCTTCATTCACCGCGCTTCAAATTTATGAGAAGGTACCCAGTGGGGTACCAAAAGTGTAGTGGAAAGTGTTTGTTGACAGGCATCGGGATCAGAAGCGGATGGTATTGAAATAAATATATATTATTATATTATATTCATTTTACATTTATACATGTATATGAAAAGGACATGACATTCAATACATCGGTGTTAAATTTCATTTTATTTATTTCAGGATTTCTCAAGACAGAATGCGTCAAACCGAGTGAAGCAAGTCATCCCGCACACTGCGGGCTCAAATTTTTCTTCTAGAAGTCGAATGACATTGGTAATCATTTAATTAGTTTAAATATTTATAAGAAAATATTATCTGTTTAATATATTGAATTGATGATTTATCCTTGATTAATGCAGTCACAGAGTTTAGGCCATGAATCATCCAGAACTGAACTGTGGTTGGATGTTCACAAGAAATCAAATGGATGTTTTGTTAATGATCCTCCTAATGAAGTTGGGGAATGAAGTCAATTTTTTATCATAATAAATTATTATCAGTTTTTATTGTGTTAATATATATTTATATTTGATTTATAGGTCAAAATTAAAGAACTATGGGATGCCAATCCTGCGCATTCCTACTCTGTCTCCCAGGATGACCCGGTTGCTAAAGTCCTTAGGAAGGAGCATCCTGGGAGAGTGTGCAGGATGGGTTTGGGACCCGTGCCATCTGAGGTTTTTAGCAGGCCATCGGGGATAGCTGCTGCATCTACTCCTGAATTTAGTCAGCTCATACTCGGAGATGCTAAGAAGGAGATTGTTTCTTTACAAAACACAGTTCATAAGCAGGGGGATCTGATATCTTCATTGCAAAAAGAGTTGACTGAAATACATCAGCAGCTGAGCAGATATGCCCCCGATGGGAGTGCATCGATTGGTGGTATGCAGGTAAATCACAGAAAATCAAAATCATTTAGTTTGCTAACTTTTATTGGTTTTAAGTTTTAATATAAATATGTAACCGTATTTAATTTTCAATATATTTTTCTTACAGGTGACAACACAAAGTGGAAATGAAGGTGGAGAGGGTGACGATGCATCATCTGACCCTGAGTAGTTGTATTGTTGATGTGTTGAACAAAAATGGAAACAGTTGGTTTGTATATGTAACATTTGTGGCACATAGTTTCCACCACACATTTTCATGTCCTAAAATTTCCTTGATTTCTCATGTTTATTTTTATGCATTTTATTGATTTCTAATGTTTCTTTTTATGTCTTCATTTCTCGAGTGTGGTATATATCATTCCATTTAGGTCTATGTTTGAATTGGTAGTCGAGATTTTGGATGACTAGGAGTTAAACCCATTGTTGATGTGGGTGCAACAGTTTCATGTAGTGGAGTTTTATACAACAATAGTTATCACTATACCATTATAATGGCCATTTTATGACTTTTATAGAAGGTCGTGTTGTTAAGAATTTTTCTAGATAGGCATTGGGAAGGCAGGTGTTCTTGGCCCAGAGTTAGTGTAGAGCACAACAGAGAATTTTGATATCATGCAAGATATGATAAATTCATCTCTGGGTATAAAAGGTTTAGTAAGGTGAGAAATCACTCCTTCACGTTCATTATACCTTTCTAAGTGTTTGGGTGAGTTGGTGTGGTGGCATATCAGCTAGAATTTAAAACTCATTTGGGGAGGATCCATGTTGTTTTCCAAGACACCTAGATCTATCAGTATCTACATGATACCTCTCACATATGATACTTGGGAGAGCTGGATGTTGATAATGATGCAATGTTCATTGAAAAACTGTTAATAATCGAGGATCTTAAGGATAAAGTGATCTGTGGATGGATGATTCATTTGGATCACGTGTTGTGGAAGAATGTTTTCCATGAGGAGAGTACTAGGGAGTGAGAAGCGAATATGCATTCCCAGTACACTAATCTTTATTGAGTTGATGTTCTGAGCATTGCTTTGATGTTTTAATTTTTTAATATTCATTTAAGTGATATCAAACCTCGTTTTGCAATAAGATATGTTATATCTTGAAATGGAGGAAGGATCTCTCTAATCAATGTGTCTAGATGGTGTCACCATATGTGATTACATGGTTGTTAGGTGTGGTGTGGGGCCTTAGGGATTACATAATTGTTTTGGAGAAAGATAACTATTGAGGAGGGGTTCTGGGATGTCGAGGTTTTCATTACAGCTTTAGAACAAATCATGGTGTTTTATACCTGATAGTTATGTTACAGGGTGGTTGTTCGGACCACTCTCTTCTTGGGTAGTTTTGCATTCTATAGGGTGAGGCTGTTTTGAGATCTATATGATGTCATGGAGTAAACCTCTTAGATTAATTACATTTTGAAAATTCAGTGATTAGGGTGTTCTAGGGGATGTTTTTCACTCATTCCAGGAGTTTTTCAAAAATACAGTTTTTAACTATCCATGAGTAAGCCTGTTAATGAGTCAGTTTTTCAGTGAATCATTCTATTAGTGACTCAGGGATTTGGTGTCAGTGAGTCAAGGGTGTCAGTGTCGATGAGTCATGGGTGTCAGTGTCAGTGCCATGGTGCCGGTTCCAGGGCATTGGTACAAGGGTGTTTCTTACATGGAATCAGTTCTGGGGCATCGATGCTAGGGTGTTAGTGACAGGGTGACAATGTCATGGCATCGGTGATAGGGTATCAATGAGCCACCCATCAGTGAGTCATTTCATGTTTTCCCCAGACATCCCAGTCTCTCCCTTATTATTTTCTTTTAACAAAAAAATATGTTACCTATTGAGTTTGACTTTGCTTAAATCTTTTTCCACTGTATTCAAGGAGAATTATTGTTTCTCCAAACCGAAATCACCCTTAAATTTGGAAAAACCAAATTAAAGATACGTGGTGTTGACCAAAACACGTATTTCATGTATTTTGAAGTCACCTTTCTAATTTTATAGTTATATGTTTTTAAAAAACCGAGTTTGATGCTATGTTTGGGTGTTTTTAAGAGTTTTTTTATGGATATTTTTTAAATATTTAATTTCATAATTTCCTCGGGGATTTGAGATATTCAAATAGCATGGTCATTTTATGATCTTTTTTATCCAGCACATTGAAATTATATCCCTTGTTATTAGGATCTCACTCATTCTTAAGCCAAGATCCTCTTATTTCCAGTGGATTCTTTTCCTTCTCCCAAGGTGTGGAAAGAGTCCTTCCTCCTTAGAAGGGGTTATAGTACATTTACAATTTCTACTTGTTATGTTTTTTTATTGTTCTAACTTGTTGTGGATGTGTGCCTTATAAAAATCATGGAAATTGGTGGTCTTTTCTTACACACTATTAATATTTTTATTGGTTATAATGCTGGGGAAAAATGTTGTAATGTGGAAATTGATTAACCACGTACACATGGTTAATTAAATGGATGCTCGAGGAATAAGAACCATTATGTGATACCCCAGTAAAAAAATGTTATTCAAGAACAGTGTTGTCTAAATATAAATTTACCCTTGTTTGATGGGTGTGGTCATGTAATGTGTGTTATGGTTGGGTTTTATGGTTTATGTGGAATGTTTTTGAATTGAAGCGATAGTTCTATTTATGTTTGTGGGATTGATTTTTGAATGGAAGAACATGTAGGCAGTTGAACTACCTTTGGTTGTATTGTGTCCATCAGACAGGCTTCTGTATGGGGACTGCAATGTGGCATTTGTGGTGTTGTGCAGTGGGACTACAAGAATGGTTTTCATTCATTTTTGAGTTGGTTAGGGATTTTATTTTTTGGTAGTAATGGAATATATAATGTGAATCCCTTGAATAAATTAATAGAACGTGGTTAAATAAAAAGTGGCTAGATTATTCTTTGGAAGTATCTGTTGTGTGGGTTTGCATATAGCGGTAGCAACAAAAGTGTTACTATTGGGTTGTTCATTGTTTTGTTGAAACCAATAGGTTGGGATACTATTTGATTATCTATATATATATATGAACATATTGTTTTTTGTGATTTCAATACACACCCAAACATCATTTACCACCATAATGTTTTTTGTGATATTTGGTTTTATTTGTTTTTTAGGGCAGTGGTGTAGCAGAAGCAAAAAATTATTTTTTTATCCTGGGAAGCTTTTCACAGCGGTTTAAACCACCGCTACATGAATATTCGCGGCAGTTTTGTGGCGGTTCACACCACCGCAAAACGTAAAATAAAATTTACATTTAGTGGCGGTTATAAATGCCAATAAATAGGAGCATCATGGCTGCCTCATTCCGCGGCGGTTACTGTGACTTTAGCGGCAGTTTTACGGCCACTGGAATTTGAGTTTATTCACGGAGGTTATAACCGCCGCGAATAAAGTGATATCCAGGGCTCGTAAAACCACCGCTAAATTCAGAAAAATCGCCGTGAAATGAGGCAGTTATGACACTTTCTTTAAACCACCGCTAAACGCAAATAACTGCCGCTAATAGATTGGTGATTCCCTATTTCGTGGTGGTTTCTGTAAACCGCCACCAAACAAAGTAGCGGTGGTTTAAACCACCGCTAAATGCAAAAAAACTGCCACTAAAAGGAGATTCTATTGTAGTGTCGATAATAACTCATCCAATAATATTAGGACAAGTTTTAGGGTAATTTTATAATATTATAATTTAAATTTTACCATTAATTACCCTATTTACCTTTAAACATGGTAAATAAAATACTAAAGTTACTATTCACAAAAAATTATTTTAATCCTATTGGACTAAATTTTTCATATTATTACAAACAAGTATGTTCATTTTTTAAAATTAAATTCAAAAAAGTGGCTAAATTAGGTTTAACACTAATCTTGTTGACAGATCGAGAAAACAAGATTTTTAAGTAAAACTTTCAAAAGTTCACATTGTTTTTATATTTAATTTTAATTTAAAATTGCATCAAATGAACTAAATTGTATTAACTGATAAAAAATTCATATAATTATACCTTAAACCCATGTAAAAGTATAATTTAACAATATAAATAAAATATATGAAAAGACAATTTTGAATTGAAATGTAGTATTTTTCAATATTCATTAAAAAAAGAATATTATCCTAAAAATACGAAAAATTCAACCAAAGTAAATTTTGATATCACAATTCAAAAGAAGAAGTTTATTTTTTCAAATATAACATATAAAAGTAACAAAAACTATATTTAAAAATTGTTCACCATCAAAAGGTAGTAAAATTACCTTTTAAAAATATTAGAGAATTTTATGCTTAAAATTAGATTTATTATCATTTTAAGCCTCTAAAATTTACTGGAAGAAAATAATAATATTTAATAAACATGTGTAAAAAATATAGTTTGTTCTATTCATTCCGGCTAATACAATGACTAGGCGATAACTACCATTTAAAACAATAATATTAATAATATATTATTATTCTGTATAAAAAAATCTTCTGTGCATTGTAGGATTTCGAAAAAAAAATCATTATTGTGTGTCGAGTGCACTATAATAAATAGCATATATATTAAGTTAAAATCACTATATAATCCATAATTATTAATAAATAAGAAAAATTATTATTCTATAATTACTTGCAATGTTACATAAGTAAAGCGGAAGAAATAATAATTCAATAAGAATAAATTAATAAATAAAGGTAAGAAACTGAGAACACATGCCATTCAAATAACTGTATAAGGCATAATCAATATGGAAAGGTAAATAAATGAAAACACATTTCATTTAGTCAATAAAATGAGAATGAAATGTATCCATAGATATTATCATATGAAAATATCATGGATAGAATTATAAATGGAAATAAAGGAAATGTTAGTTATTGGAAGTAATGTCTTAGGCACATGAAAACCTATACTGTCAAGATCTATCCTCTAGGAAGTTTAAACTATTTTGATTTGTCTAACTAATTTGTCTCATGAGAACCTATTGATGCATCAAGGGGTTTTTTAAAGTCAGGGCCCCACCCGTTATTGCTTTTCTAAATCATTCCTCATATAATATAATCAATTTAATCAATATAAAATATGTCTTATCAAATATCAGTATTTAATAAAAGATACAAATTTTTCAATAATTCCCCATTTAATAAAATGACTATCAAAGTGAACATTGTATGTAAAAATGGTATACTATTTAGGAAATAATAATATCCATCACCTAAGAATGTGAATATTTATATGATTAAAATAAAGTTATTATTTCAAGAGAAATTTAACAATCATAAAGAAAGTGATATTTCAAAGATAATCATTAAAAACGTTTTTGAGGAGAATAATATTTAAACATTCCAAAGTGTCACATAGAACATTGAAGTATTTGAATCATAATATCCATAAAGGGATAACATTAAATGAAACTTATAATATCAAGAGAACAAGTATATTCATGATATAACAAGTTAAAGGCAGTATATACACCATATAAAAGTTAAGTGGTTCATAACAACAAATAAGTCTCAATGGAATGTAAATTGTGACGAAATCCCTTTCCTTGTGTTTCATTTTGTGTGAACAGCCTTTAAACTCCGGTATAATGATTTTAAGAGTGTTAAAAACTTATTAAAGAACCATATTCATGTTTATAATATCATATATTATCTTCTTATAATATCTTATTACCCTTTTGATAATAATCTTTCATTATTTTCACTATTTTGGGTGATAATTGCCTAGTTTGTCGAGTATGTTTTAACTTGTTACTTTTTGTTATTATAAATTAGATCATGGTTTAATCATATAAATAATGTAAACCATTATGTAAATATCATATATATTCATTATATATGTATTTATATTAATTCATAATATTTTTAGATAGGAAATAAAATGGACCATTCATGGAGACGATATGTCGTACATACGCATGAACTCTAGTTTCATTTATTTTCCATATTAAAATAATGAAAAGAAAATAATATATATACAATATAATATAATATCTATGTCATATATGTCACATAGTTTTTTTAAAACCACCCTTTATATGTTCAATGTATAGTGTGGACGAATCACATCGCTTTGAGGAGGCGGTAGTCCACACTTCCACAAATGATGTTATCATATTTACACATACTAGAAAACATAAGGGTATGTATTATATATGAATTAAAAAATCAGAAAAGATATTATATATATTATATATATCATATATAAACAGTGTTTCCATCATAATTCCCTACCATGAGAGGAGGTAAAGGAAAAATTAACGACATCGTTTGGTAAGGCGGTAGTTCACCATACACATAAATGATAAGTTCATTACCCATTAGATGGAAGTGTGTGTAAGGGTAGTTTTAACCATTAGAATAAAATAATATTACTATATTTAGTATACTGATGTTATTATATAATCATGGAATAAGGATAATTAAAGGAGTAGAGAAATAAATAAAACTAAAGAACTTGAGGAAGGGTGTTACCTCTTATTCGGGAAACTCCTTTAGTGTACACCAAATGGATTCTTTGGATGGATTTATATCCAAGGTTAGGCTTATAGGTTGAGGGTAGGTATGTTTAGGATATATTTGTATAGATTGTGGTTAATCCAAAGTGTCTCTAGAGGTGTGAGTAAGTGAGAGTGGTGAGTGCTTTTTTATAGTAGAGGAGTGACATTCTTGTAAATTTTTGGAAAGAGAATTTCACCCACGTTTTTTCTATGAAATGTGGATCCAATAAGGATACAAAGTCTATACAAGGGATTATATGGTCACAATATGGCCATAAAATGGATTTTCAACAAGTGTCTAGGTTATTTTGGCTCTTAAGTTTGAGGTTTAGTCCTTTTTAAAACTAATTTTTTTCTTAATCATTGTAATTAATTTTAATTACTTTCCCTAATATTTTTTGTCAAAAAAAAAAGTTGATCTTATTAGATATTATAAAATATGATGATTCCAAATATGGAATCCATTTTTCTAAATTCCAATCACAAAAGTGGAATAAATTGCAATGTCTTGGATTTTCAGTGTATTATTTTTAAATATTATATGGATTATTTTTTAGACTAGGTGTTGAGACAGTGTGTGATTCTGAGACCAGGTGTTCCTGGAACAAAAGTTTGAAAAATATTAAAATATTTAATAGTACATGCAAGTTATTTTCTTGAAAAAGATGAATAACTCCTAAATGGGTTCCCAAATAAAAAATATGAGGGAAATGTTGGATTTAGAATTGTGGCTTTACCCTAGGCACGATCTCAGATTGGTCAGCACAGGTCGATTATGGAAAGTCTTCTCGGGAATTTTAAAAGAATAAAATAAATTAAGAAAAAAAATATTTTATTTTATTCGTTGATTCAGGGAAAATTTTATCTTTAATAAACCATTTTTCAAAAATCCAGGGATAAACTCATAACCCTATAATCCTCTAATACCACTCTATCTCGACCCATCCTAGTGGGTTGCGTGCTATGACTACCCCAAATCTGCCTGTAATAGGCTAGGGGATGATGACTAGCACCAATTAGGCATTTCCAACAAATGAGTGACATTAGCCTAAAGTACCTGCACACATGCACACATCTCCAAACCACATAATTCTCAAATATAAAACAACTGATATAATGCATGCACATAACTAAGATCCCGCAACTAGAGTGAAACATGAAGTAAAGGAAAAAGTAAACATGTCCAAATACATGTTCACCAAGAGAATGTAACTCAAGTTCAACTGAACCTGTAAAGAGTCAAACCTGCTCTAAGGGTGAGGACTAAGTCAAAGGTACGCTTATAGAAAAACACCTTGGTCTTCCCAGCTCCAGCTATACTCCACCCACTCCTTGTCCTCCTAGGACACCATAAAAAGGGATGCCATCTTCACAAGACACAACATGTGTGGAAAAAGCCCATGTTGGTGTTAGTATAACAATACTCAGTAGGAAACCACAAAACCACTAAACATGGATCACCAAGTAATTCAGATCAATACAAGATGTAAAAATCTATGTATAAAAGATGTCGAGAGAGAAAGATAAATAGAACCCAGCTATACTCAAGAGTGACTCCATGCTATCAGGCAGTCATAACCAACTACCAGTCAC
Organism: Viscum album; assembly: GCA_963277665.1. Taxonomy (NCBI): domain Eukaryota; kingdom Viridiplantae; phylum Streptophyta; class Magnoliopsida; order Santalales; family Viscaceae; genus Viscum; species Viscum album. Next base: position 1,081,310,406 of record OY728120.1, on the reverse strand, counting down.
AGGATTTTGTTCGAATCAATGATCATTCTGATAGATCCCACTCCATGATCCATGATATCATTAGAGACACTCAACAATGAGGTCTATTTCATTTGGGCCTCTCCTAAAGAGAACACACTAGTCTGAGAAGACTATGATACAAAGAGAGAGAGGGTCATGTCCAAAACCATCGGGGGACACCACAAACCCAATATGGATCAACCTTGATTCACAGATAGGGGGTCACACCCAGAACCACTGGGGGACACAATAAACCCAATATGGATCAACCTGCTACATAGGAGATCATATTCCAATGATTCCACAAACCCTATCGATATGGTCCTTTATATAGAGGATCAACTCCCTTCTTAGGGAGGTTATTTACATTATGTAAACTGTAGAGACCCGAAGCTTGACGTACATTGACATTACATTACATTTGCGGAATACTTAGTACAAAATAAAAACACACACACAAGGATCGTAATAGTTTAGTGTCTTTGGAAACTCGGAGTATATTCTTCTAATCCTGGTGAAAGATATTCAACATCTCCCATAAAGATCTTCCCTTTTTTATACCTAAAACCTTTCTTTATATCCTGGGGAAAAGTAAACATAAAAGGGTGAGCTCAAATGCTCAGTAAGGGTAAACAAAAGAAAAAATCAATCACATCATATTCATAAGAACAAAACTTTTGGAAATCTTAACCTGCAAAAGAGAGCATAATTTCATAACATGGGATAAATCATAGTAGTGAAATGAAATCCCAATAAGAATAACTTAAAACATGAAACATTGTGGCATACACACATAATCATAGAGAATCATTTCTTGTTAGTCAAGACTCATTGCCAAGACTATCTTAGTGGACAAAGTCCCTTTCTGAACCGAGTCGCCCTCGTTTCAGTCTTGTTTCACTGAACTGGTATAACCTACCATTCCAGCCATGTCTATCTCATGAGATATAAAATCTTTACCCAATGCATTGGAGGGAGATATAGGTCCCACCCATCTCATAATGATACCATTCTTATGTGTGCCACAAAATCATAAATCATACATCATTTCATAATCCATGTAATAAAAATGGGATTCTTAAACAACATGACATCATAAAACAATTCATATAAGATAAAGGAATTCATAAAAATACTTCCATCACAACATAATCAAATCAATGTAATAATAGGGATAAGAACAGAACCCTATATTATCTTATATGGAAAATAATTTTGATAAAACACTTGAAATGAATTCTTGAGAAAAATATCCTTTCTTCTTCAAAAAAAACTCTTCCTTTCTTAATATGTCATACAATTATAAATTAAAAGAAGTTGATTAAAAATAAACTTGAAAACTTTTAAAGTAATATTCTTGGAAATAATGTTTTAAAAATCCATTCATGCCGTATAAGTTAAATAAAACATTCTTCGTACTTTTGTCGGAAAAGTCAAAAAGTACCTCGTACGAAAAACGACAAAAGATTCCTTTCATTTCTTTTACTAAAAACTCACCGAAGGGTAAAAATGGAATTAACAAAAATGTAGGTGGATGGAAATAATATTACATATTTATGAAACATGGATGTGGATGATAAAATACACCCCAGTAAATACTTACGAATAAACAATCTCGGATAAAAATGAGATTGTGATATTTCCCTTACCTTAGGTCCGATTTGCTTTGTATATGTCCGAAGCTCCTTTATAATGGTTTAAATAAAGTTATTGACTTATTCCAGAATCATACATATTGATATGATATCATATATGGTCATATTCTTAGCTTCTTGTTAGTAATATTTCATTGTTACATGTTACTCGGGTCTTTATTGCCTTTTGTTCTTATGCGTGTTTTGCTGAATAAATTCTTATTCTTATTTTAATGTTATAGATAACTTATATACATAATGGTATTAGTGTAACATATATCATATTTATTCATTCAATTCACTTATATAATTACTATGTAATGATGATCATGTAGAACGAGTCGCATCACATTGTGGAGACGGTATTCCGTACGTACGCACGAGTGATGATATCGTTCCTATGATCGTGGAATTGTATTGGAGTATATATATATTATTTCAGTATCAATATTAATTTATAATAATCATAAATAGTTACTCATTACACCATTATACCCATCCTTGTAAGGTGATGGTGGAAAATAGATTACACCACGGCGTGGAGACGGTATTCCGTACGTACGCACGCGTGGTGATTTCATTTTTCCGTAGGATGGATAGAAGGTGAATTAGGGTTGTTTCATATTTATAATAACATATCAGTATGTAAGTAATACTGATGTTATTACTTTATCATGAAACAACTAAAGAAGAAGAAGTTGAAGAAGAAAGAAATTGAAAAGATCGGTAATAGATATTACCTCTTCTTTGGAACGCCTCTTTGAATCATCCACTTAGGGAACTAAGATTGGTCTTTGAAGAAGACCAGGACCTCTAGGATTATTCTAGGGAAGTGGAGAGGAGAAAATGGCAGGGGTTGGCCGAGATTGAGTGCTCAAATTGGTGTGAGGAGGAGGGGGAGGAGGTGCCCTTTTATAAGGGAGGAGAGGGGCACCTTAGGAATATCTCAAAATATTATTTTATATTAAAGTCTAAATCGGTTTATAATGGTTCCAAAGGGTCTTATTTCGAAGCTAATGTGGGGATGGGTCGAACCCCTATCAACCAATAGGATTTAGACATGTTTAGGGTATTATTTTAACCTTATCAATTAGATTTAACTCTAAGTTAAATAATTTAACTTTTACCGTGTCTTTTTGTTTTCTTTCACTATATGGTTAACACACTTACTATAACATGCCAAACGAACCCCAAATTGTTTATTATTAATATATATATCCTTATCTGAGTCATTTGGCCGAACCATAAATTTTTAGGAATAAAATAACAATTAATAATATAATATTTTCTTTAAAAACTATTTTGTGTCAATTTTGACACTATTTGATATATTATTTTTTTGAAAGTCATAACAGAATTATATGTTCGAACCAAGTTTACTAAAGCAACAATAATATATCATATTAACCTATAAAATTAGTGTAATTCATAAAAAGTCTCAAATTATATTTATTGTGGTGTTTATAACATCAATTATGTCAATATTTCATAAATAAGATAATTACTGCATCATCTCTGTGAAATAAATAAATTAAATTATTTGATGTCTAAAAATTACAAATAAAATAACATTATGTAGGAAATCTTTTTATATTTCTAATGAATATTTTCAATCGAATTTATCTTATGTACAACCCTAATTTAAAAATGTTTTAGTAAATAAACTTTGATTTTAACTCTTTTAACTCTTCTTTGAATTAAATAATAATAAATGTCCTAATCTAATCCAAGTGGGCCTAAATGATAATATTTTACACTTAAGGTTGTTTTTGGTCGATATACACTTTCCAAATATAATTAGGACATGTGTTAGGGTAATATTAATATCATTCTTACCCTTAATTACTCTATTTACTTTTAACCGTGGGAAATATAAGTAAAAAGTTACTATTCACCAAAATTATTTGCATCTCATTGAACCACATTTTACATACTGACATCAACCGTGTCTCTCGGATTTTTGAAATTCCATTCACAGAAGTGGTAAAATTAAGTTTTATGAAAAATTCAGTTTTTTAACTACCACTTAGTAGTTTCACTATTCATCAAAAATTGATGTTTTTCAGAACAATGCCAAAATTTCATCCTAAGCTATATTTCATATTCCGAATTCAAAAATGAAGTATATTTTACCAAATTAATTACATAGAAGTTTCATTAATTAATTTTATAATTAAATCCCGCTGTTAAAACAAATAGCGTGTTTTTAAGAAACAATATCTATCAAAAGAGTGACACTTGATTATGTCTGGTTTAAATGTGAAATTACAACCAATGAACAACATTGTATTAAATTGTAAAAATATATTCTAAATATACTTTAAAACCACTCAAATTAATAATTTATCACTATTAATTATTTCGATTAAAAAAGTTGTTTTTAATTACAATTTAGTAATTTTCACTATTCATCAGAATATGAAAGTTATCCGAAAAGTACCAAAATTTCACCTTAGGCTAAATTCGATACTCCGAATCCAAAAATGAAGTCCATTTTGAGAGCTAAATTTTATAAAATTTAAAAAGTGGTTATTACTATTCATAACGGCTAGTTTTAATAATATTTTAATAGCATATCGTTGTTTCATGAAACTCAGAATTGCGTACTACACACGCTATCGAGGAAGGTTGTGATTGCGTGTAATGCAAGGCAAGTCAAGGATGCATGTTGTGCAAGATCCTTTTGGTGTAGCGTACAACACAAGACATTAATAAAATTAAAAAGAATATTTTTCATATAATCTCAGGCTGTTACATAAACTCTACTAGGTATGGTATAAGATCACACTCCAATATCATAGAGGGATACAATACTCTATCTGAGACTCGGCCTCTAGAGGGGATTACAATCCAGTGATGTGGATTTAATGCTGCACTACACCATCAATGAAAAGGACCAAGGGAACACAGTCAACTTATACTATTACAAACTAAAAACCCCCTATTGTTCTAAAAATGACCATATAAATGTTAGGGTATCAACACCGCATATAGATCATTGATTAGACGCTCTGTTTCGAATTTATGAAAATTTGAAACCATCACAGGTGCAATGACCATGCAGCCGAACCACAGGCGGTCGACCATGGCGGCCAACCACAGCAGTCGATCCTCACGGTAGGTGGATGGACTACGATGGTAGGTGGACTGACTACGGTGATAGGTGGGCCAACCACGGTAGTCGGTCTGTGGGTGTAGTGACCCTGACAATTTAAAATGGTCATAACTCTGGAATTGTGTGTCCAATCGATGAGCCATCTCTGGTGTTGAGACCCTAACATTGAGACGGTCATTTTGAGACCAATAATGGTTTTTTAGTTTAGACCATTATAGTTTGAGTGCATTCCCTTGGTCCTTTTCCTAGAGGGTGTAGTACTGTGTTACATCAAAATTAATATATTTTAATCCCATATAGAGGCTGAGTCTCAAATAGAGTATGGTATCCCTCTATGACACTAGAGTAAAATCATCTATCATCCCTAGTAGAGTTTGAAAAATTGGTGTAACCTCCCTGATCAGGGTATTGATCCTCTATCTAGAAAACCATATTGGTAGGGTTTGTGGAATCATTGTAATATGATCCCCTACATAGGGTTGTGATCTAGATAGGGTTCGTGGTCTCCCCTAGCGGTTCTAGGAATGACCCCCTATCTGTGTATCAAATTTGATCCAAATTGGGTTCATGGTGTCCCCTGATGATTCTAGGCATAACCTCCTCTTTGTGTATCATAGTATTCTTATACCAGTATATTCTCTTTGTATGGGGCCCAAATGAGCTAGACCACTTTTTTAAGTGTCTATGATGATATCATGGCTCATGGAGTGGGATCTCCTTGAATGAGTATTGCATTTAATAGAATCTTGTGGAAGACAGTTGGTTATAACTGCCGGATAGCATAGAGTCTCTCCTAAGTATATCTGGGTTTTATTTATATTTATATCTTAAAATATGTAATATATATATTGTTACATCTTGTATTGATATGACTTACTTGGTGCTTCATGTTTATTGTTTTCAGGGTTTCACCCCTACACAGGCTTTTCCCGAACATGTCATGTCTTATTCAGATAATGGACCTTTTGATAGTTTCCTAGGAGGACTGAGAGAGGGTGGAGGATAGATGGAGCTATAAAGAAAAAGGTGTTATTAAAGTATCATAATTTTGACTTAGTACTTTCCCTTATAGCATGTTATTCACTTTACAGTTTCAGTTGTACTTGTGTTGCAGACTCTTTGTGGACGGCTTGTATTTGGCCATGTTTACTTTTCCTTTACTTCCTTTTGTACTCTGGTTGTGGTATCTTAGATTTATGCATGAATTATATAAGTTGTTTTAAATTTTATCATTATGTGTCTTGTATATTTGTGCATGTGTACATGTAATTTTGGGTAATTCCTCAAACTTGTGGGAAATTCCTACTCGATGCTAGTCACCAGCCCCTAGCCTATTAGAGGAAAAATTGGGGTAGTCACGGCACAGGCCCCTCTAGGATGGATCACAAAAGAGTGGTATTAGAGGATTCCAAGGTTATAAGATTAACCCTTTATTTATGAAAAATGTTTTATTAAATATCAACTTGTTGTTGCGTCGATGAATAAAATAAAACCATTTTTTTTAATTTAAGACACCAAAGACAACTTTACACAATCAACCTGTGTTGACCAATGTTACGTCACACCTAGGGTAAATAAACTATTCTAAATCCAATTGTTACCTCATATTTTTGATTCAGGCACCTTTTTATAAGTTATTCCACTTTTTGAGAAAAACAACGTGATCGGTATGCATATAGAAGCTTCTGCATCTGTAGCAGGGAAATATGGACATGGTAGAGTATTTAGTGAAGTTTACTAATCTTTAACACTAAACCTTAGATATGGTATGAGTCCAATTCTTCAAGTCTCAACCCTTTGAGCATGGATTATTCTGTGACATCATGGAATCAGTGGACATTTCTACCTATGTGGGGGTACTTGAGTGAGCCCTAATAGTGGAAAGTTTTCTGGCAGAGCATACACTAGTAGTGAGATCTAGTAGTGGGAACCTGGTAGCTGAGACCTCACCAACAGTTTGCTAATGGTAGTCATAGGGATTAAATTGGGTTAGGAACTTCAGGAGGGGATCCCAAGACTTAGTCTCAATGGTCTAAGGCTCCCAGGGTGACTCAAATCATCCAAGGGATAAGCGGTGTTTCTCATGCAGCAGTTGGGGACATCTAGAACGAGATTACATGACCTGACATCCAACTAATCAAGATACGGTTGATGGACTACCTAGAAAAATATAGATAAGGAGTAGGGTGTTTTTTAGGGAAGTGGATGTGGAAGAGGGGTTGGAAGGGAAACATGAGGTGGTCAGAGGTTCAACTTATTACAACCACCACCCCCAAGTGGTCCACGCTAGGCTCATGGAGCTTGTGGGAAGGGATGAGGCCAACTACAGGCTATAAATACTTATGACCCAATGGATCTAGGGATTATACGAGGTACAATATATGTATTTTACACCTTATCTATAGTTTTAATAGACACAATTTCTAGTCATTCTTTTCTTTCCATGAATCTTGTTTGAGACTTGAAGATTCTGATTGAATTATTGACTTAGACCTTATGCTTAGAGACTTCTACTAGAGGAGACTCAATGATCATGCACTGGTGTAGATAGTGTGACCTAAATCTTGAAGGTGAGAGTTTTGGATGGGATTGCTTAGTAGCAGCTTCAAGGCCTTATTATGTCATTATTTATATGGACTGGTTATCCAAAGTTCATGCTAAGATTGACTGTTTTAGGTGAAGAGTAGGATGTGTCACTGGTTATGGAACCAAGTTTTACTTTATTGGTGAAAATTAAATCTAGGAATCACATGATGGAATCAAAAATAATAGGTTGTAACTAATTACTCATCAGTTGGCTAGCCTCACCCTCAGTGCAATAGATGATATGAGTCCTCAGTTTCCCGTAGGGGTGGTGGAGTATGAGGATGTCTTTCCTAAATATGTTCTGAGTTTACCTCCCCACAAGGAAACATACTTTTACATTGATCTATACCCCAGAATGATATCGATATCTACACCTTCATATCATATATCTCCCATAGAGATTCTTGAGATGAGGGTACTGTTGGATGTCTTGTAGGGGAAGGGGTTTGTAAGACTCGGTGTTTCACCCTAGGTAGCCCCAAATTTGTTTTCCAAGAAGGTAGATGGGAGCTCGAGGTTATGTGTGGATTACGGGTACTTGAACTATGTGACCATGAATAGTGAGTATCCACTACTAAGTATTGATGACCTCTTTGATTAGTTGAAAGGGGCACGGTGGTTCTCGAAGTTTGACCTCAGATTAGGCCATCACCAGTTGTGAGTACAGGATGAAGATATACTGAGAACGACATTCAAATTTCATTATATTTACTATGAGTACTTGGTGATTCCATTTGGTGTGAATAATTTCCTAACAGTGTTCATAGGACTCATGAATTGAATATTTCATCCTTACTTAGACTGGTTCATGGTGTTTCTTCATTGATAACATCCTAGTGTATTAAATGTCTGAGGAGGAGCATGTGAGGCACTTAAGGATGGTTCTGAACACACTCTAAGAGTACCAACTTTACAAGAAGCTCTCTAAGTGTTAGTTCTAGATTTGAGATTTCCATTTTCTAGGACACGCCATCTTAGAGGCTGATGTTGCAATGGATCTACTGAAGTTTGAGGTAGTGCTTTCTTAGGATCCACCCAAGAGTGTTACCGAGGTTTGGAGTTTCCTTGGATTGGTAGGGTACTAGTGGAGGTTTATACAAAACTTATCTAGAGTGTAATAACCCTTTAAATCTTTTACATGTATGGGGAAGACTTTCGTGTGAACATAAAAGTGCTAGCAGTGCTTTCAGGAGTTGAGTCAGAGGTTGAAGAGTGCTCCCATATTGAGGTTACCAAAGGAAGGCATTAAGTACGTGGTGTTCTGCAATGAATCTGGGAATGAGATTGGTTGTGTCCTGATGTAGAGTCAAGTAGTGATTTTCTAAGTTTCATGAACGTTGTGACCACATGATCATAACTACGCAACCCATGATCTTGATTTAGCAGTGATAGTATTCGCATTGAAGATGTGGCAATACTACTTGATGGTCGTGTAGTTTATCATTTACTATAACCACAAGAGTCTCAAAGATATCTTCTCTCATAAGGATATGAACTTGAGATAAATATGAGGTCTAGAGTTCATCTAGGACTATGAATTAGATATTGTATATACACCTGGGAAGGGGAACGTGGTGGCAGATGCTCTCAATAGAAGATCCAGTTCACAGTTTCAGAATGAGGCATCAGAGCAGTTGGCCTCATTGCAGATATAATTTATGGATGGATATGGATTATCTTACTTCCATCTAGTATTTTTAACCCCTAAAATCTTACAAAAAATAAGGGAGTCACAATTTGGGGAAACCTGATGCGAGACCTTATGTGCTCATATATCCACAGGGAATTCTCTTGATGGATATTCAAAAGGTGGGGAGTGATTTTTTCTCTTCAGAGGATGTACAGTAGTATCAATGGTTTTGTAGGATTAGGTTTTGAGGGAGTTTCTTAAATCCTCTTTGGCGGAGCATCCAGTGGTGGAAAAGATGTACCAGGACCTCTAACATTAGATTTGGTGGCTATGGATGAAGAAAGGAGTTGTAGAGTATATTTCTAAATGCCTTACTTGAAAGAAAGTAAAGGTCGAGCATTTGGTTTCCACAGGGTTATCTCAACCCCTTGAGGTTCCAGAATGGAAATGGGATGGGATATATATGTACTTTATTATGGTCATACCATGCACCTTCATAGGACACGATTCCATATGGGTTATCGTTGACCAACTCACCAAGTCGGATCACTTCCTAGCTATCTGAGAGAAATGTTCGGTAGAGAGATTAGGGCACCTCTACATGTAGGAGATAGTTTGACTCCATGGAGTTACATTTATTATAGTTTAATATCATAATTATTACTTTAAATCTTGGTTGTGGAAGGGATTACAGGAGGCACTTGAGACCCAGTTGTGCTTGACCATAGTGTTTCGCACACTGAAAAATGACCAGATTGAGTGGACCATTCAGGTTCTTGAGGAAATGTTATAGGATTTAATGTTTGATTTTGGTCATATTTGGGAGGATCACCTACCACTAGTGGAGTTTTCATACAAAAATATCTATTATTCCACCATTGGTATGGAACCATTTGTGGCTTTGTACGGGTGACCTTGTAGGTCCCCAATTTTCTAATCTGACCCAGGAGAGTTAGAACTCATGGGCTAGGAGTTGGTGAAACATACTATAGAGAAGGTGAAAATAATACAAGAATGAATGAATACAACACATATCCGTTATAAGTCTTATTCTAATAGGCAACAGAGGACTTTGGAGTTTTAGGAAGGATACCATGTGTTCCTTCAGGTTTCACCTTGACGGGGATTACAAAGATTTGGTCTGGGTGACAAGCTATCTCCAAGGTTCATAGTCCCTTTTTAGATACTATGTATAGTTTGTGAGGTTGTGTACCATGTGGCTCTACCTCTATAGTTAGAGTGGGTACACGACATCTATTATGTGTCACAACTGAGGAGGTATGTGCATAACCCATCACACGTCATTGACTGGGGTGAGCATGATATTGAGGATGGAGCGACTTTTGCTGAGTACCCAATATAGTTTTATGACCACTAGGAGAGCTTACTTTGGGGGTCATCGATTCCTTTAGTGCATGTTTAGTGTCAGTATGGTAATCTCTAGGAGATCACATGGGAGTATGAGGCTTATATTCGTGCTCAATACCCTCATCTATTTGAGTAGCCCTTATTTTGGATTTTTAGTGATGTAAAGCTCCAAGGTGGGGAGAATGTAACATCTCATATCTTTTTTGTATTATTTTTAGATATTGTATGTATTATTTTTTAGACTAGGTGCTAAGATGGCGTGAGATTCTGAGGCCCAGTGTGTTCGAAACAAATGTTTAAAAAATATTAAAATATTTAAAAACTCTAATAACTTCTAAATGTGTGATGAGATCAAAAATATGAGGGAACTATTAGATTTATAATAGAATATTAACCCTAGGAATGACCTAATATTGGTTGGCGGGGTTTAATTGTGAAAATTCATTTCAGGCATTTTAAAGAATAAAATAAATTAAGAAAAATTTATTTTTTTTATTCATCAACACAACGACAAGTTTATCTTTAATAAACCATTTTTTCAGAAATACATGGTTAATATCATAACCCTATAATCCTTCAAAGGCCCTGGATAGAGATATCTAGAGAACCATCTCGAGAAAGCGATGATGAAAATTTGTAATGGTGATTGTCAAATGGAGATCTTGAAAAATCTCACCAACAACAATGACACGATGAATGATCCTCTTCAGCGAGTGATCCAAACCTAGGTAGGATGCATTATTTTGATACGTATTTCCCATTATTTGAATCCTATGATGTACATGGACTAATCCACGAACATATTATCCCATGGATCAATCATAATTGTAGGATGATTTATTTGGAGGATTTAATCGGATTTGATTCTAGATAATTTCATTGATTATTTTACCTTTATAACGACGATGAACCAAGATCAACATGAACATCGATTGAGGTTATTCCCTCTCAATTCTTGTGCTTTTATCCCCTTATTTCTTGCATTCCTAGTGTGAGTTCATTGTTCTTCACCCGACATTGAACAATTGATCATTGCACATTTGATTCTTGGTTCAATGATATGAAGCTATAGATATGGGATCCACATGACACGAAGGAGGTGCAAAGATGATGGTGGTGGTGTGATTTGGTAAGGATGGAAGTATGACGTAGATCAGGCATGAAAGTAGGAGGCAGTCGAGGTGGTGGCTTCAGCCAGTCTGGGTGAGTGGGGTTGCACAGGTCTAGGCTGCTGGTGGTAGAGTCGGCAGAGGTAGCCAGCAGAGGCGGACCGTAGTGGGAAACTGCATGGGACTGCAGCAGTAGGCATTGGGAGACGACGGGGCTGACAGGGGCTGACATGGAGAGTCAGCGGGGTCAAGTTGGTAGGTTGGGTTAGGCTGGTGGGTCGGGCTGAACCCAGGTCGGACCCTGGTTGGATCCAAGGCAACTAGGGTGAATCCCTGATGTGGTTGATCATGACGATCGACCATGGCATCGTGGCAGGTCGAGCTACCGTGAGCGCAGTGACCACACAACCGGTCCATGGGTGGTTGACCACAATGGATAGTCAGGTGCGATAGGTGGAGTAAATATGGTGGTTAGTCCATGGGCGGCTGGTCTTCATGGTAGGTGGACCAACTGAAGTGGTTAGTCCACAGCTGCAATGACCCTAGTGGTTTCAAATGGTCATAAATTCTAAACAACACATCCAATCGATGAGTCATCTACGACGTTGAGACCCTAATGTTGATATGTTCATTTTGAGACCAATGGTGGGTTTTTAGTTTGGACCAGTATAGATTGTGTGCACTCCATTGGTCCTTTACTAGAGGGTGTAGTGAGGCATTACATCTACATCATTGTATTGTGATCCCCTCTATAGGTCGAGTCTCAGATAGAGTATGGTATCCTTACATGAGACTAGAGTGTGATCCTCTATCATCCCTAGTAGAGTTTTCAGAATTGTATAACCTCCATGAGTAGGGAATTTATCCTCTATCTAGAGGACTGTATCGGTAGGGTTTTTTGAATCGTTGACATACGATCCCCTACATAGTGGGTTGATCTTGATTGGGTGCATAGTTTACCCCAGTAGTTCTAAGTGTGACCCCCTATTTTCATATCAAGGTTGATATAGATGGGTTATTGGTATCCCTTGGTGGTTATAAGCATGACCCCCTATATGAGACATGACATATAGAGTGTATTACAATAAATTGATATGGATGTAATTCCTCACTGCACCCTTTAGGACAAGACTAAGGGAATGTACTCAACCTATACTAGTCCAAACTAAAAACCCACCATTGGTTTCAAAATGACCATCTCAATGTTAGGGTATCAACATCATAGACAACTCATCTACTAGATGCTTTGTTTCATAGTTATGATCATTTGAAACTGTTTGGGTCACTACGCCCATGGACCTTCCTTCATGGTCAGTCCACCTATCACGCTGATCAATTGTTGTGGTTGTTGTGCCTGTAGTAGCTCGAGCTACCGCGACACCATGGTCGAACACTACGGTTAATCACTACAGTCGACCACAACCAAGCTCTACCTCAGTTTCCCCAAATCCAACCCAGGTTCGATCCAACCCACTGGCCTGACCCGACCCGCTGACCAAACCCACTATCCCTCTCCACCGGGAGCTGACCTGGGAGCCTTACACCACTAACCCTATGTCCTTGGACCACATCCTTATGTTCCTGGCCTACGTAGATTAGTTTGAAAACCATAGACTACCTACTATTGAGGTCTTAGCTATTGGTTTCCCACTGCAAGCTCCCACTATCGGCATCTTCTCTTCCAAAAAACATTCCACTAACATGGCTCACTCAAGTACCCCTATATAGGTAGAAATGCTAAGGGTGACCACTGATGTCCCGATGTCCCTTGACACATCATCTTAGAGGTTGGAGTTACACTGGATCGAGCGAAGGTTGAGATAATGCTTTCTTGGAAGTCACCCAAGAGTGTTACTAATGTGCGGAGTTTCCTTAGGTTGGTAGGGTACTATTGAAGTTTTTTACCTGAATTATCCTTGTTGGAATCATCCTTGGTAGCTTTTACATGGAAGGGGAATCCTTTCATGTTGACAAAAAAGTGTTAGCAGTGCTTTCAAGAGCTAAGGTAGAGGTTGACAAGCGCTCCCATCTTGAGGTTACTGGAGGAAGGCATCGAGTACATGGTATTTTGTGATGAATTAGGTACTAGGATTGGTTGTGTCCTAATGTAGATGCAAGTGATTACTGCGTATGTTTCATGCCATTTGAAACCACACAAGCATAACTACATCACCCATGATGTTGAGTTATCGGTGATAGTCTTCGCATTGAATATGTGGTGACACTACCTAACAGGTGAGCAATTTATCATATACTCTGGCTATAAGAGTCTCAAGTATATATTATATAAAAAATATTTGAACTTGAGATAGATATGATGGACAGAGTTTTTCTAGGACTATGACTTCTAGATTGTCTATACTCATGGGAAGGAGAATGTGGTGGCATATGTTCTTAGTAGGAGACCTTGTTCACAGTTACTAAATGAGGCATCAGAGCAGTTGGCCTCATGGTAGTTAACCTTTGTGGTTGGAGATAGAGTATATTACCTCTAGTCTATGGTCGTAACCCCTACACTCTTATTGCGAGTGAGGGAGTCACATCTTGGGGATACCGACTATGAGAACTTACATGCACATATGTTCATAGGGAATGCCCCTCCTAGATATTCAAAAGGTGGGGAGCATGTCATTATTTTTAGAGGATGCACAATGGTACCAGTAGCATTGTGAGAATAGGTTCTGAGAGAGTTTCATAAATTCCATTTGGTGGTACATCCAGGTGTAGAAAAGATGTACCAGGACCTCTAACATCAGTTTTGGTGGCTAGTAATGAAGAAAGGACTTATAGAGTTCATTTCTATATGCCATACATGTCAATAAGTGAAGGATGAGCACCAGGATCTGATGAATTTAGTTCAACCCCTTGAGGTGTAAAAGTGGAATTGGAATAGGATATTAATGGTCTTTTTGATGGTTTTACTATGTACATCTAAGCTACATGATGTTATATAGGTGATCATTGACTGACTCACAAAGTCAGCCCACTTCCTAGCTATCCAAGAGTAGAGTTCAGTAGAGATCTTGGGACACCTCTATGTTCAGGAAATAGTTTGACTCCATGGAGTTCCATCGATTAATATTTCTGTTCATGATTCTCACTTTACATCCCATTTGTGGAAGATATTACATGAGGTGTTTGGGACCCAGCTAAGCTTGAGCATAGTGTTTCACCCACATAAGATCATCCATACTGAGTGAACCATTTAGGTTCTCGATGAAATACTATGAGCTTAAATTTTAAACTTTGAACATAGTTGGGAGGATCACCTACCACTGGTGGATTTTTCATACAATAATAGCTACGATTCTTCCATCGATATGACACCATTTGAGGAGGTACATGCAAGACCCACCACACATCATCGATTAGGGAAAGATGTACGTCGAGGATGGAGTGACCTTTGATAATTACCCAGTGGATATAGAGGATTGTTAGGAAAGGATCCTTTGGGGTGATTGAATACTTTAGTGATTTTTCAGTGGTATCATAAGAATCTCTAAGTGAGAACATGGGAGTGGGAGTCTCAGATTCGTGCTCAGTACCCTCATCTATTTGAGTAGCCCTTATTTTAGCTTTTCTGGGATGTAAATTTCTAATATAGAGAGAATTTAACATATCTATTTTTTTGTATTATATTTAGATATTATATGGATTATTTTTTAGACTAAGTTTTAAGAAGACGTGTGATTCCAAGTCCCAGTGTGCCCAGAACAAATGTTTGAAAAATATTAAAATATTTAATAGCACATGTGGGAGATTTTCCTGAAAAAGTGGAATAACTCCTAAATGGGTTCCCAAATCAAAAATATGAGGGAAACATTAGATTAAAAATAACAACTTTACCCTATGCATGACCTAACATTGGTCGCTGTGGGATAATATTGAAAAGTCGTCTCTGGTGTTTAAAAAGAATAAAATAAATTAGGAAATATTTATTGTATTTTATTCATCAATGAAATAATAGGTTTATCATTAATAAACCATTTTTCAAAAATAAAGGGTTAATCTCATAAACCTAGAATCCTTTAAAGACCCTAGAGAGATATCTAGAGAACCCTCTTGTGTAGGTGAGGAAAAAACTTTGAAACAATGATTGACGAATTCTGATCTTGAAGGATCTCACCAACGACCAATACGCGACTACCGATCTTCGTCAATGAGTGATTCAAACCCAGGTAGGATGTATTATTTCAATTATTATTTTATGTTCTTGAAATCCTATGATGAATGTGGACTAATCCACAAAGCTATTATCCTACGAATCGATCATAATTGCAGGATGGGTTATTTGTGGGGTTTTTTTATGGTATATTCTTATTCGTTTTTCATTATTACAGAAACTTATTGTGTCCAAAATAAAAAATGGAAAAGGTTTGTTCCTCAAGGTTGTTCTTTGTGATTTTATCCCCCTTTTCTTTCATTCTCCACCGACTAGACCCTCAAATTTGAGGCAAATTGACAACCGATGATGGATTAGTGTAGATCGGGACCCAAGGATCTTGGATCTATGACCGTTTCAATTTTCAGGCATCGAAAGAGGAGAGGTGGTCCGTAGGATGGACCACCAGTGCATGGTTGTAGAACGTGTGTGGGAAGAAGTAGTCGTGTGATATGAAGGCCGGTGGAGGCAGACCGTGGTGGGATGATGTGTGGGACCATGACAACGGACGCAGAGTGAACTGGTGGGTCGGGTCAAACCAATGGGTTGAGTCAATTCAAATGGGTCAGGTCGTGATAGATGGTCTGGTTTGGTGGGTCAGGTTAGGATGGTGGGTCAGGTCAGACCCGGGTCAGATTCAAGGAAACCAGGACAAAGCCTAGTCGTGGTTGACCACTGTGTCACTGCAGCTAAAGTTGTTGCAGGTGCAGTGACTGGCCGACAAGAGTGACCACGACGATCAACTATGAGGTGCAGTAGTTCGAGCAACTATAGGTTCAAGGACTGTGTAATAGGTAGCAGTTGGTCTGCAGGTGTAGTGACCCTGGAAGTTTCAAATGGTCATAACATCAAAATACATCATCCAATCAAAAAAATGTTTGTGGCATTGAGATGATCATTTTGAGACCAATGGTGGGTTTTTAGTTTGGACCATTATAGGTTGAGTGTGTTCCCTTGGTCCTTTTCCTCGAGGGTGTAGTGTGACATTACATCCACATCACTGGATTGTAATCCCCTATAGAGGTCAAGTCTTAGATAGATTATGGTATCCCTCCGTGAGACTAGATTGTGATCCTCTATCGTCCCTAGTAGTGTTTTTGGAATTGGAATAACTTCCCTGATCAGGGCATTGATCCTATATCTAGTGAACTGTATTGGTAGGGATTGTGGAATCATTGGTATATGATCCCCTACATAGTGGGTTAATCTAGATTGAGTTTGTGGTGTCCCCCAGTAGTTCTAGGCATGACCCCCAATCTGTGTATAAAGGTTGATATAGATTGGGTTCATGGTGTCCCCAAAAGGTTATGGGTGTGACCCCCTATCAATGTATCATAGTCTCCTCATACCAGTGTTTTCTCCTTGGGAGGTACCCAAATGAGATAGACCTCTTAATCGAGCGTCTCTAATGATATCATGGATTGTAACTCCCTGACCCCAGCCTAGAGCCGGTGCATTATTTTAATACATTATTAGGATACAAGGAATCATGTCTCAAAAGACTGATCAGTATAGTAGCCTTGGAAGAACTACATACATACATAAGTTTTACATTACATCATGAAATAAAGAAAAACAACATTATGTCCCCTTTAAACACACTCATATCCTTTACCAATCCCTGCAGGTTAATTATAATATACTTCTTCACATCCTGTAAAAAATAAAACATAAGAAAGAGGTGAGCTCAGATACTTAGTAAGGATAACAATGTAGTGGAAACTATCTTGAATAAGCATAAAATTTTATGCAATGTATAAGACTAAAACAAAATCCTTTTAAACTTAACCTTCAGCATAATATGGAAAATATAAATCAAATAATTCCATTTACTTATTCACATGGATATTCTACTAGTCAAATAATCACATGTAATATCAATATCTAATTTCATAATTATTGAATGCATAATGTCGGACATCATAACTACATAGTCAAGGCCTCGTGCCAAGAATACAAATAAGATTTTTTTCAAGCCCTTATGCCAAGACAGTAGTTTGTCTCATGAGACCTATTGATGCATCGAGGAGCTATAGTGGGCTCCACCCATCACTTACTAAGTCTGATGCATTTCTCATATGAAAATTTTGAAACATAACATAAAATTTTGTATTAAAACTAACATACAAAATATCAATACATTAACCATAAAACATGAATGGTATAAAAATAGCACATCCACATTCAAAATTATCATAACTCATTCAATACAATGTGTAATATTGTATTATAACAAATCAACCTTAATCATGAATAATATCCAGTAAACAATGTTGACATAGGAAAATGATCAGTAAAACTCGTTGAGAGAAATATCTCTTTTTTATGAAATCATTTAAAAGTCACACAGTTTATAAATGAATAAATTTAAAAGATATTTTTGAATCAAAGTGTCACATACCACTTTGAAACTTTTTAAAGGAATTAACATTTTAAAAAATTCATGTCTATATAAATAAATCCTTAAACCCATTTTGAAAACATGGACATTAATGAGAAATGTTTAGAAGAATAAATATTTAAAACATTTAATATAATGTTTTAGTTAAATAGTCCCTCAAAAATAATCCTTTTGAAAACTATTTTATGAAACATGTACATGGATGATAAATATTCCCCAGTAAATACTTACACAAAGACAATCTCAGATAATAATGAGATTGAGGAATTAACCCTTACCTTGTTCTTTCCTTTAGTCGAGGGTATGTTTAAACTCCTGTATAATGACCATTGTATGTTATTAAATTATAATAGAACCATATTAATATTTATGATTTCATATATTATTCATTTACAACTTTATACTACCCATTTAATAATAATTTCCATGTTAAAGTAACATTTCAGGTAATAATCGATTTCTTTATTGTATGTGTTTTAAATTATTATTCTTGATCGTATCATTTAGATCAAGATTTAAATACTTATAGAATATAAAACATGATTTATATATCATATGTATTCAGAATATAAATATGTATAATATATAGATATATGAAATGGAAATACCGTTCATGGAGACGGTAGTCCGTAAGTACGCATGAACGTTGTTTATGTTCTATTATCGTATAGTACGAAAGTAAGTAAACGACATATATTTATATAAAAAATACATATATTATTTCAGTAGTAATATTATTTCATATATCTCATACTTAATCAATATATATATTTTTATAAAAATTCTTGAATGGTGATCGTTGAAGATGAATCTCATCGCGTCATGGAGACCGTAAGCCATACATACGTAAGAGTGAAAATATCATTCTATTGATGGTAAAATCATATGTAATTGGATGGTATATTATATATAGAGAATAATTAAAATTTTATATTTATTATTTACATCAATTATACTAATTATTATACCCATCCAAATAATGAAGTGTTGAATAACAAACTTCACCATGACATGAAGACGGTAAGCTGTACGTACACATGTATGGTGACTTTGTCCTTTATATGATGGATAGAATATTGAATATGGTTGTATCATATTTATAATAAAATAAAATTATGTATAATGTAATGGAGTTATTATTTTGGTATGGAAACAACAAAGAAAAAGGAATTGGAAGAATAAAAGAACTTGAAAGAGGTGATGAAATAATTACCTCTTCTTCAGGTTCTTCTTTTTTATTTGAACAAAAGGGCTCCTTAGGTTGGATTTATGATAAAAGTACAACATCTAGGTTAAAGTGAGGGTAGTTGGGAGTATATTTGAATAGGTTTTGTCCGAGACAAAAGGCTTTGGAGGTGTGTAATTAAGAGATGGGAAAGTACCCTTTTATAAGAGACGTGAGGGTCACTTTAAGAAAAGTTTGAAATATTATTTTATTATAAAATTATTTTCAGTTTATAATGGATAAAAATGAATTTATTTCGTGACAAGGTGTATATGGGTTGAAATAATCTCAAATAATAGTTTTTATACAAGTTTAGGTTACCATATTAACCTTATCTTTTATATTTATCTCTTGGTTAAATAGTTTATCATTTACCATGTCTCCTTGTATTTTTATATTATATTGTTAATAGACTTACTATAAAATGACAAGAGAACACCAAGTGGTTCATTAATGACATATATAATCTTATATAAGTCCTTTGGACGAATATTAGATTTTTAGTAGTGTTATATCATTTAATAAAATAGTATTTGTTTTAAAAATGCAATTATGTCAATTTTGACACTATTTAATATTTGGTTTTTTTAAAAGTTATAAAAACATGATTAATTAAAAAAAATACATTTAATCAACCCTATAATTTAATATTAACCTATAAAATTCGTGTATGACATCAAAACTTAAAATTATATTTATTTTAATATTTATAATATCATCTATTTGATTCTTTCGTTAATAATGAAAATACTTCATCATTATTGTGTCATAAATAAATATATTTATTTTATGTCTAAAAATTATAAATAAAATATAATTATGTATTAAATATTTTTATATTTCTAAAGAATATTTATAGTTAAAGATCTTAATTTTATAATATCATATAATACTTGTTTTACTAAAAGATACATGTTTATGTTACATTTTCCCTATCTTTAAATTAATTTTTATAAAGAGTCATTTTCACTTACAAGTGGCTCCATGGGATCCCAAAATAAACCAAAATATTCCCATGGTCATAAATATATAATACAATAGGGTTAGGACACGTTTTAGGTTAATTTAATATTATTATAATATTATTTTTTACCCTTATTTACCGGATTTACCCATTAACTATGGTAAATAAAATATTTATTGAACTTACTATTCACAATGTCTAAAAATAAAAGTTACATATTTACATATTTTGGACCTCATAATTCCAAATATGGAATCCATTTTTCTAAATTCAAAACACATAATTTGCAGAAATTAGTTGAAAATTAATTCCCATTGTCAAAACCAAAAAGCAGGTTTTTAAGAAGTAAAAACTATCAAAAGATTGACATGTGTTTAAGTACAATTTAAATGTGAAACAACTTCCAATGACCTATATTAAATTAAATTATAAGAATATAATCTAATTATACTTTAAAATCACTAAAATTAATAATTAAACGATATAAATTATTTTGATTAAAAAAGTTGTTTTTAATTAAAATTTAGTATTTTTCACTATTCATCCAAATATGAAAGTTATCAGAAAGGTGCGAAAAATTTACCCTAAGATAATTTTGATATTCAGAATTAAATAATGATGAATATTTTACCAAATTCAAAACATAGAAGTTTCATTAATTAATTTAAAATTAATTTTTGTTGTCAAAACCATAAAACATGTTTTTGAGAAGTAAAAACTAGCAAAATATTGATTTGTGTTTACATCCAATTTAAATGTAAAATTACTTCCAATGAACAAAAGTAGATTAAATTATAAAAATATAATCTAATGATACTTCAAATATATTCAAATTTATAATTTAATACTATAAATTATTTTCATTAAAAAAGTCGTTCTCAATTAAAATTTAGTATTTTTCACTATTCATCAAAATATGAATGTTATCAGAAAAACACAAAAAAATAATCCAAACTAAATTTTTATGTCTTAATTCTAAATAAGAAGTTTATTTTGTCAAATTGAATATATAAAAGTGTCAAATATTGGATTTAAAAATGGTTCACCATTAAAAGGCTGTAAAATTGCATTTTTTGAAAAATACTTTTTTTGTCTCATAAATTGAATTTGTTCTTATATTATGTCTAAGAAACACATAATATGGTTGTTAAAATTATATGGAGTATATAAAATTAAAAATTTAGTTAATACTATTAATAGCAATTTTTTAAATGGCTAGTTTGGTAAGTCGTGGTTCGCTCAAACTCGTTGTTGCGTGTGGCGCAAGCTATTGAATTAATTTAAAGAGATAAAATACTATGATATCCTGAGGTGTTACATTCTACCATCCTTAAATAAATTTCATTCTTGCAATTTGAAATTTTTCTTTGAAAATAAATGGTTAAAAATAGAAAATACCTTTGTGGAAAACCCACATTGAGAATAGGTTTTATAAAATTTAGTGTTAATAAGAGGGAAAGGGAAATGAAGAAGTCACCCCCAAATTATGATCTATAATAATAGAAAATTGGTGGAAATTAGAGACACATAATTGGAAGAAAAACATAAATATTTATAGGGAGTCATTGATGTCATCAATCATAAACAAGTGTAAAATTGAGGTTCTCAAAACCATCAATCTATGATTATTTAAAATATCACCAGTTCAACAAAATAAAAGTTATTAGGATAACACATTTTTGGTTTTAAATCCCTTCCCTAAAGTTTAAGAATTAATTTCTTCATATAATAATAAAAACTATACATATACTTGACAAGTAGAGTTCCACCCTTCAACTAATTTCTACCAAAAAATCATCTTTCACTCCAAACGATAATAGAATTCAAAAATAATCTATTTATCCAAATCGTATAAGGTTCCAAAAATAATGAATTTATAATTAATTTGTCAAACTATTTAAAAAATAAAATATTATATAAACTAGGACATCATGTAGGCCAGTGGTAGGTGATGCACCCTTGTTGCCCTTTGGTTGTGGGTTCAAGTATCGCGGCCTTGTCGGACGCGATGAGTTGTCACCTGACCTCTGTGTTTTCCTTTCTATAAAAATCCAAAAATAATCTTAAGAAATGATTTAACCTTAAAAAATAGTATCCAATGTCCAACTTAATTCATTCCAACCTTTAGACTTATCTAAAATAGTTCTATCCAAACTCACAGTCCAAAATTTATAAATGAGGTAAACATAATGAAGATCTCTTTTTCCACGTAATAACACGTGAATACCTTCATCATGTATTCTCTTAAAACATGGTAACACCCTGAATTACCTTAAAACCTTATTGGTTACATTCATGCTTACTTATTTTTTATAGAATACTGTATATACTTCTTATGTCCAAAAAATGTTGTAAACTCCTAAAATGATGGAATAAACAAACAATTAATTAGCTTCAAGGTAGTCATGAATATCCAATATAATTTATGCAAATCAATAATATCTTATTCTAAAATCATTATCTTAGTTTCAGAAACATATTAAGGGTTATATTTCCCCCAACCACATATTTTCCAAAATGTTTAACTTGAAACTGTGTCACTTCACTTGGTACCATAAAATCTCAAATCCTTAATGAAATGGTACTGTAGTACAATCCTTATATACTCAATAATTATTATAACTTTTACATCATTAATAAAATACTCAAATGAAACAATTATTTAGTAAAAATATTATATCACTAATCATTACTCTTCATCTGTGGTAGTATCATAACTTGATTATTATCCAATAGAGTCATTTAGGGTATACTATGATGATTTGGACATTGATTCGCATAGTGTCCCAACTCCTTGTAGATGAAGCATTGTACATTTGAAAACATTTTATTACCCTTCCAGTCACGAATGCAGTGTCCTTTTTCTTCACACTTATAACATACTCCCATTCCATTCAAGCATTTACCTAGGTGATTCTTTCCACAGTTATCACATGTGGGAAAATCCTTATTTCCCTTCTTTCCTTTATCCATATTTCTCTCTAACATCCTTTTCTTCTCTGGATTCCCTTCAAATCCATAAAACTCAGATAATTCTTTACTTATATTATTATCACATGATACTATTTCCTTATATGATGATAATACATGGGAGGCTATTTCCCATCGAAATTTTGTCTTAATACCATGAAAGATATTATCCTTCTTACTCTTTGGGACATGCGTATTGTTGGAGTTCTCATTCCTTCTACTAGGCGCCATTTCTAAATGATGACATACACTAGGTTAGATTATATGATAATATATAATCCAAAAACAAGAAAAGATCTCAGTATTAATTGCATATTTTCACACAGATAGCCTCATAATCATAAAAATGGTTTCTTTGTTGTCATATTTACATAAATCCTTCATAATGGTTTGTAAAGAAAATGTGAATTATCCAAAGCATTTCCCCGAGGAGTGTCGTAACCAAGAGTGAAGCAAGGCCCATTGTCATGTACCAGGATACCCCGGGTCAAGCCCGAAACTCCTTATCGGAGTTTTCACTCCTAGGTACATCTATTCCAGAACTGTCTCTACCTACACGTATCCAGACAGGGATGTATTGCTTAAAAAATTTACAAAATATCTCAATTACCAAAATTCTTTGAAGTTATAATATATGAATCCTCAAAGTTTATCTTAGGGTAATGTTCTTTAATTAGAGTTTTTCTAAATCTAGTTTCCAAGGTTTGTACTAAACTTTATCTAATACCAACTGTAATGACCCGGCCCCAGAAGCTCAGAGCCAGTGCATTATTTTAATACATTGGAATGATACAAGGAATCATGTCTCGAAAGACTGATCAGTTTAGTAGCCTTGGAAGTACTAGATACATACATAAGTTTTATATTGCATCATGAAATAAAGAAAAACAACATTGTGTTTCTCTGAACACACTCATATCCTTAGCCTATCCCTACAGGTTAATCATAATATACTTCTTCACATCCTGGGAAAAAGGAAACATAATAAAGGGGTGAGCTCATATGCTCAGTAAGGATAATAATGTAGTGTAAACTATCATAAATAAGCATAAACATTTTAGGAAATGTATAAGACTAAAACAAAAGCCTTTTAAACTTAAACTTTAGCATAATATGGAAAAGATAAATCAAATAATTGCGTTTACTTATTCACATGGATATTATACTTGTCGAATAATCACATGTAATATCAATAGCTAATTTCATAATGATGGAATGCATAATGCTGGACATCATAACCACAAAGTAAAGGCCTCGTGCCAAGACTACAAATAAGATTTTGTCAAGGACTTTTTCCAAGACACTAGTTTGTCTCATGATACCTACCAATGCATCGGGAAGCTATAGTAGGCTCCACCTGCCACTTACTAAGTCCAATGCATTCCTTATATGAAAATGTTGAAACATAACATAAAAATTCGTATTAAAACTAGCATAAAAAATGTCAATACTTTAACCATAAACCATGAATGGTATAAAAATATCACATCCATATTCAAACATATCATAACTCATTCAATACAATATGTCAGATTTTATTATAACAAATAAACCTCAATCAAGAATAATATCTGGTGAAGGATTTTGACATAGTTGAAAATGATCAGTAAATCTATTTGAGAGAAATATCCCATTTTCATGAAATCATTTAAAATTAACACAATTTATAAATGAATATATTTAAAATATAATTTCGAATCAAAGTGTCTCATACCAATTTGAAACTTTTGAAAGGAATTAACATTTTAAAACATTCATGTCCATATAAATAAATCCTTAAACCCATTTTGAAAACATGGACATTAATGAGAATGGTTTAGAAGAATAAATATTTAAAACATTTAAAATAATGTTTTAGTTAAAGAGTGACTTAAAAATAATACTTCTTAAAACTCTTTTATGAAACATGGACATGGATGATAAATATTTACCATTAAATACTTACACAAAAAAAATCTCAGATAATAACGAGATTGAGAAATTAACCCTTACTTTGTTCTTTATTTTAGTAGAGGGTATGATTAACCTATTGTATAATGACCATTATATGTTATTAAATTATAACAGAACCATATTAATATTTATGATATCATATATGATTCATTTATCACTTTATACTACCTATTTAATAATAATTTCCATGTTAAAGTAACATTTCGGGCAATAATCGCTTTCATTGTCGTATGTCTTTTAACTCATTATTCTTGATCGTATCACTTAGATCATGATTTAAATACTTCTAGAATATAAAACATGATTTATATATCATATATATTCAGAATATAAATATGTTTAATAGATAGATATATGAAATCAAAACACCGTTCATTGAGACGGTAGTTCGTACGTACGCATGAACGTTGTTTCTGTTGTCTTATTGTATAGTAAGAAAGTAAGTAAACGACATATATTTATCTAAAAATATATATATTATTAAATTATAAATATTATTTCATATATCTCATACTTAATCAATATATATTTTTATAAAAATTCTTGAATGGTGATCATTGAAGATGAATCTCATCGCATCGTGGAGACGGTAAGCCATACGTACACACGAGCGACAATATCATTATATTGATGGTGAAATAATATGTAATTGGATGGTATATTATATATACAGAATAATTAACATGTTATATTTATTATTTACATAAATTATTCTAATTATTATACCCAACCAAATAATGAAGTGTTGAATAACAAACTTCACCACGATGTGGAGACGGTAAGCTGTACGTACGCACGTGTGGTGACTTTGTTGGATTTATGATCAAAGTAAGGCCTCTAGGTTGAATTTAGGATAGTTGGGAGGATATTTGAGTAGGTTTTGTCTAAGACAAAAGGCTTCAGAGGTGTGGAATTAAGAGAAGGGGAAGTACCCTTTTATAAGAGAGGTGAGGGTCACTTTAGGAAAAGAATGAAATATTATTTTATTATAAAATCATTTTCGGATTCTAATTGCTAAAAATGAATTTATTTAGTGCCTAATGTGGGTATGGTTATAAATAATCTCAAAAAATAGGTTTTATATAAGTTTAGGTTACCATATTAACCTTATCTTTTAGATTAAATTCTTGGTTAAATAGTTTAAACTTTACCACATCTCCTTGTATTTTTATATTATATGGTTAATAGACTTACTATAAAATTACATGATAACCCCAAGTAGTTAATTAATGAAATATATAGACTTATATAAGGCCTTTGAACAAATTATATATTTTTATAAGAATTATATCATCTAATAAAATACTATATTTTTAAAATGAATTTATGCCAATTTTGACACTATTTAATATTTAGTTTTTCTGAAACTCATAAAAACTTGTTACTTCTAAAAAAATACATTTAATAAAACCTATAATTTCATATTCACCTATAAAATTCTTGGATGTAATCAAAACATTCAAATTATATTTATTTTTATATTTATAATATAATTTATTGGATTCTTTCATTAATAGGGAAAATACTTCATCCTTATTGTTTCATAAATAAATATATTTATTTTATGTATAAAAATTATAAATAAAATATAATAATGTATGAAATCTTTTTATATTTATAATGAATATTTATAGTCTAATAGATAAATTATATAACATCATATATTTTTTTTACTAAAAGATATATGTTTATGTTACATATTCCTTATCTTTAAATTAATTTTTATAAAGTGTCATTTTCACTTACAAGTGGCTATATGAGATCCCAAAATCAACCCAATGATTACCATGGTCGGAAATGTGTCATAAAATAGGGTTAGGACACATTTTAGGGTAATTTAATATTATTTTTTACCCTTATTTACCAGATTTACCCTTTAACCGTGGTAAATAAAATATTTACTGAAGTTACTATTCACAATGTCTAAAAATACAAGTTAACTATTTACACATTTTGGAAATTATGATTCCAAATATAGAATCTATTTTTCCAAATTCAAAACACATAATTTTCTGAAATTAATTTAAAATTAATTCTCATAGTCAAAATCAGAAAGTGGGTTTTTAAGAAGTAAAAACTATCAAAAGATAGATATGTGTTTATGTACAATTTAAATGTGAAATTACATAAAATGACCTAAATTACATTAAATTATAATAAAATAATCTAATTATACTTTAAAACCACTATAATTCATAATTTGACAATATAAAATATTTTAATTAAAAAATTTGTTTTTAATTAAAATTTAGTATTTTTCACTATTCATCAAAATATGAAAGTTATTAGAAAAGTGCCAAAAATTCACCCTAATATAATTTTAATATTCCAAATTCAAAAATT
This sequence comes from Viscum album, assembly GCA_963277665.1. Classification (NCBI taxonomy): domain Eukaryota; kingdom Viridiplantae; phylum Streptophyta; class Magnoliopsida; order Santalales; family Viscaceae; genus Viscum; species Viscum album. Next base: position 1,081,282,946 of record OY728120.1, on the reverse strand, counting down.
ATTTCTATTTTACCAAATTAAAAACATATAAGTTTCATTAATTAATTTAAAATTAATTTCCGTTGTCAAAACCAGAAAATGGGTTTTTGAGAAGTAAAAACTTGCAAAATATTGATATGTGTTTTCATCCAATTTAAATATAAAATTAATTAAAATTAAAAAAATTGGATTAAATGATAAAATATAATCTAATTATACTTAAAAACCATTCAAATTTATAATTTAACACTATAAATTATTTTGATTAAAAAAGTTGTTTTAATTAAAATTTAGTATTTTTCATTATTCATCAAAATAACAATGTTATCATAAAAACACCAAAATTTTATCCAAACTAAATTTCTATGTCTCTTATAAATAAGAAGTTTATTTTTTAAAATTTAATATATAAAAGTGTCAAATATTGTATTTAAAAAGGGTTTTCTATTAAAAGGCGGTAAAATTGCATTTTTTTAAAAAATACTTCTTTTAACTAAAAAATTGAATATGTTATTATATTATGTATTATAAACACATAATATGGATGTTAAAATTATATATAGTATATTAAATTCAAAATGCAGTTAATACTATTCATAACCGCTTTTTAAACAACTAGTTTGGTAAGTCGTGGTGCGCTCGAACTCGGTGTTGCGTGAGGCGCAAGCTATTTAATTACTTTAAAGAGATAACGTACTATAAAATACTAGGGTTTTACATGGATAAAGGAGTGTGATATCCAAGAATGAGCATTACTTCGAATAGAATCATGTGACTGATAGTTGGTTTTGACCACCTGATAGCGTGGAGTCTCTCCTGAGCATATTTGGGTTCTATTTATCCTTCTCTCTTGGAATTTGTTATACATAGATTATTAAATCTTTTATGAATATGAATTACTTGATTATTTGTGTTTATTGTTTTTGGGGTGTCCTACTGAGTATTATTATACTCACCCATGCACAGTATTTCCTCACATGTGTCATGTCTTGTACTGATAGTAGCCCTTTTGACGTTGTCCTATGAGGACTGGAAGGATCATAGATGAAGCTGGGAAGATCAAGGTGTTTTTCCAAGAGCTTACCTTTGACTTTTTCATCACCCTTGGACCAGGTTGGACTCTTTACAGTTTTAGTTAGAGTTGTGTTGCAGACTCTTTATATTGGGATTGTATTTGGCTGAGTTTACTTTTCCTTTACATCATGTTGCACTCTGGTTGTGGGATATTAGTTGTATGCTTTCATTCTACAAGTTATTTTACATTTCAGCATTGTGTGTCTTGGATATGTGTGCATGTGTATAGGTAATTTATTCTAATGTCTCCCATTTGTGGGAAATGACTACTTGTTCCTAGTCACCAGCCCATAGCCTATTAGAAGTGATCTTGGGGTAGTCACATCATAGGCCCCTCTAGGATGGATCATGAATGAGTTCAAGTATGTATGAAACACCCTCAGAAACTCCTCCTGGAACACCACCGGTACTACTGTGCATCCTTTCAAGAGAACTATGTGCTCCCCACTTTTCAAATATCCATCACAAGCATGCTCTATGGATATCTAAGCACGTAAGGTCTCATAGTCAGTATCCCTGAGTTGTGCCTCCTTAACTCACTGTAAGAGTGGAGGGGTGATAACCATCGACTGGAGGTAAGTTACTCCATCTCCATCCAAAAAGGATAACTACAAAAAAACCAACTTCTTTGACACCTCATTCAACAACTATAAACTAGATCACCTACTAAGATCATCTGCCACCATGTTCCCCTTCTGAGGAGTATAGAAAATCTCAAAGTCATAGTCCTGGAAGAAATCTAGTCATCATATTTATCTCAAGTTCATATCTTTATATGATAAGATATACTTGATACTCTTGTGGTTAGAGTAGAATCTTGTCGACCATGATCCATGGTAGTTCAATCTGCCGTGAGTGTAGCAACAGCGTGGTTGGACCACTAGTGGTCGATTGGCATGGCAGGTGGACTGACCGCGGCGGTCGGTCCTTGGGAATAGTGACCCCAATAGTTTCAAATGGTCATAACTTTGAAATAGAGAATACAATCAATGATCCATCTGAAGCGTTGATACCCTAACGTTGTTATGGTCATTTTGAGACCAATGGTGGGTTTTTTATTTTGGAATAGTATAGATTGAGTGTGTTACCTAGGTATTTTTCCTAGAGGTTGTAGTGTGTCATTAAATCCACATCACTGGATTATAATCCCCTCTAGAGTTTGAGTCTTAGATAGAGTATGGTATCCCTCCATAAGACTAGAGTGCAGTTTTCTATCGTCAATAGTAGAGTTTTCATAATCGACGTAACCTCCTCGAGTAGGGAATTGATCCTCTATCTAGTGGAACGTATCGGTAGGGTTTTTAGAATCATTGGAATATGATACCCAATATCACGGGTTGATCTAGATTGGTTTTGTGGTGTACCCCAGTGATTCTGGGTGTGACCACTATCTGTGTCTCAAGGTTGATCCTGATTGGGTTCGTGGTGTCCCCTGATGGTTTTGGGTGAGAACCCCTCTTTGTGTATCAGATTATTCTTAGACGAGTGTGTTCTCTTTGGGTTGGTCCCAAATGATCTAGAACACTTCATCGAGGGTTTCTGATGATATAATTTCTCGTGGAGTGGGATCTCCTGGAACGAGTGTTGCTTTAAATAGAATCTGGTGGTTGGTAGTTGGTTATGACTGCCTAATGGGGTGGAGTATCTCCTGAGTATATCTGAGTTCTGTTTCTCTTTCTCTCTTGGTATCTATTATACATAGATTTTTACACCTTGTATTGAGACTACAAACTTAGTGCTTCATGTTTAATGTTTTCAGGGTGTCCTATTGAGTATTGTTATACTCACCCCTACACGATCTTTTCCCGCATGTGTCATGTCTTGTGCAAATGAAGTCCCTTTTGAAAGTTTCCAAGGAAGACTAGGAGAGGGTGGAGCATTGATGGAGCTGGGAAAACCGATGTGTTTTTCTAGTATCATACCTTTACTTAGTCCTCTCCCTTAGAGTAGGTTGGACTATTTACAATTTTAGTTGGACTTGTGTTACAAACTCTTTATGGTGGGTTGTATTTGGCCCGGTTTACTTTTACTTTACTTCCTATTGCACTCTAGTTGTGGTACCTTATTTTTATGCATGAATTCTACTAGATCATCATGGTAGGTGGACCAATAGTGGAGGTCAGTCCATGGGCGTAGTAACCTTGACAGTTCCAAATGGTCATAAATATGAAACAGAGCATCCAATCGATGAGTTTTCTGCAACATTGAGACCCTAATGTTAAGTGAGTAATTTTGAGACCAATGGTGGGTTTTTAGTTTAGACTAGTATAGGTTTATTTAGTTACCTTATTCCTTTTCCTCAAGGGTGTGGTGCGAAATTACATCCACATCACTAGATTGTAATCCCCTCTAGAGGCTGAGTCTTGGATAAAGTATGGTATCCCTCAATGGGACTGGATTGATATCCTCAATCATCCCTAGTAGAGTTTTTGGAATTGGTGTAACCTCCCTGAGTAGGGAATTGATCCTCTATCTATAAAACCATATTGGTAGGGTTTGTGGAATAATTTTCATATGATGACCTACATAATGGGTTGATCCAGATTGAGTTCGTGGTGTCCCCTAGCGGTTCTGGGCATGACCTCCTATTTGTGTACCAAGGTTGATCCAGATTGGGGTTGTGGTGTCCCTCAGTGGTTCTGGGTGTGAATCCCTTTACTTGTATCATAGTCATCTCAGACCAACTTTTTCTCTTTGGGTGGGCCCTAATTAGGTAGACCTTTTTGTCAAGTGTCTCTAATTATATCATGGCCTGCAGAGTGGGATCTCTCGGAACGAGGGTTTCTTCGAACAAAATCTTATGGATGGAAGTTGGTTATGACTACCTGATAGCATGGATTCTCTCCTAAGTATATTTGGGTTCTATTTTTATTTCTCTCTTTTCATCTATTATACATATATTATTACATATTTTATTGAGCTAACTTACTTTGTGCTTCATGTTTAGTTTTTTTGGGGGAGTCCTACAGAGTATTGTTATACTCACCCATGCACAAGATTTTCCCACACATGTCATGACTTGTGCAAATGGTTCCCATTTTGATGGTGTCCTATGATGACCAAGAGCAGGTGGAGCATAGCTAGAGTTGGGATGAATGATTTGTCTTTTTAAGATTGTACATTTGACTTATTCCTCACCCTTAGAGCAGGATTGACTCTTTACAGTTTTAGTTGTACTTATGTTACATACTCTTTGTAGTGGGAATTTATTTGGACCTGTTTACTTTTCCTTTTCCTCTTTTTTCTCTCTGGTTTTGGTATCTTAGTTTTATTCATGAATTCTACTAGTTTTTTTACATTTTAGCATTGTGTGGCTTGGAGATGTGTGTGTTTGTATAGGTACTTTAGGCTAATGCCTCTCATTTGTGGGAAAAACCTACTCAATGCTAATCACTAGCCCCTATGATATTGGATTTAGTCTTGGGGAACTAGCCCTCAATGATGGGTCATCACATAAATTAATTTAAAATCAATCCTATAGATATGATGACAATATAGGTTTTTAAAGTAAATAATTCAAGAATTTGCTAAGTTTTTATATCTAATTTCAATGTGGAATTGATTTAAGTGACATAAATTGGATAAATAGATGTAAAATTTATCTAATTAATATTTAAAACCAATAAAAAATGTAGCTTAACCTTATAAATAAATTAGGAAAAAAGTAGTTTTGAATTAAAATTAAGTATTTTCCACTATTCATCAAAAAAATGAAATATCACATTAAAATACCAAAAATTCACCCTAAACTAATTTTTATGTTTGGATTTAAAAAATGAAGTTTATTTTTTTATATTAAATTCATAGATGTTTAAAAATTCATATTTAAATTAGGTGTGCTATTAAAATGTGGTCAACTTGCCTTTATAAAAATGTAAGTTTTTATGCATAATATTGGATTTGTTCTTTTTTACTGATTATGAAATCTATTGGATGAATGTAAAAAATATTTGATTGGATATATAACATAGAGACTAAATTAATATCACTCAATAATTTTTATTAATTTAATTTATTCTGATAAAATTACTTTGTGATCACAAAAATAGTTTTTTCATGAAAACATTCCCTTTATATTCAATTGGTTCTTATATTCATTTATAATTAGTTTGTAACCAATGAATTCAACCATATATTTTAATAAGTTAGTCAATACTATTCAAAACCATCAATTTAACAACTAGGTTGTATCTTATTATATTAAATAATAATATTTTTAATAATATATTATTGTTTGATAAAACTTGGTCTTGCATGTTACACAAGCCATCGAGGATATTTAGTCTTCCTCAGTGTTTTGTGTAGAGAAAGCTAAAATTATGTTGCATGTAAAATAATTTTAACCAGGTGTTTCATATAAAGTAATCTAGGAAAAGAAATTAATTTTATTTTAAAAGTAAAATATTTTAAAGTCTTGGGGTGTTATATTCTCCCCACCATAAATTAATTGCATCCTCGCAATTCAAAATTTATCTTGGTAATAAAGGGATTGATATTTGAAAATAAACTATTACTGAAAAAAAACCACATTGTTAATAGGGTTTATAACACTTATTCTTAATAAGAGAGAAAGGGAAGTACAATGATCACATAACTAGGTTCCATAGTATGAGTACATAAATGATAAATGGAAACATGGATATGGAAGAAAAATATAATAATCAAGTTATGATGGAGAGTGATAGAGAACATGTTCAGTTGAAAGTTGATGACCACAAATCCTTAAAACACTATTATGAAAATTGTCATTGTTATCATAAAAAATAATTATAATAGGAATAAATTTTTGTTTCAAGACCATTTTTCTTATAGTTGACGAATTATTTCACTTTATAAGAATATAAGAAAATATACGTCTCTATTTCATAAACAGAATCATATCCTTTGGGTGTGTCTTGAACTATTTCTACTTCATTTCTTAGCACATGATGAATCATATGGTGAAGTAATACATTAACCTATAAAACCTCATCTAAAGATTAACTTATACTATTTCATAAATGGATAACTTTTATAAAATATTATGATCCAACACTTTAGAATGAAGGTCACCAAATTTCCAAAATGAACTTATCAAATAAAATGAAGTGGATTTTAATCGTTACACACCAAATAAGTGAATATGGTAATAAATTCAATTACCATAACAACTTATTGAAAACATCCATGATTCTTATTCCTTAAATAGAGAATAGATTATTGGATATATTCCTTAAATCCAAAAATTATGTAAACTCCATCAATTATAGAATAAACCATTTTGTCAATAAATCATTACTCAGTTCCAAGGTAGTTAGTAGTTATCCAATTTACATTATCCATACCAATAATTTCTTTATCAAAATATCATTATCCTAACATTAGTAACATGTTAATGGTTATTTTTTCCTCAACCATGTGTTTCTCATAAAATTTTACCTTCTAATGAATAAATTTATTTGGTACCATTCTATATATGATCAAAAATCCTTAATGAAAATTACTATAGTACATTCCATATATATTTCATAAAATCGCCAATGGGATACACTTACAACATATTTCTTGGATCCAAATACACAATAATATTAATCATTTAACTTAATTTGTATCAATAGCATAAGATTGGCCTTCTCCCCTTAGCCTCTTCTATGGTAGATCCCCTTGAAAAATGGGGTATTAGTTGGCATATTGTCTCATCTCCTTACAGTTTTAACACTAAATAGTAGTGTTTTCCTTCTTCCATTTGAATTATTTTTCTTAGTGACCCTTTTTGCTTCACTTATAACAAACTCCCAACCCTTTAAAACATTTACTAGGGTGATTATTTCCATAGTTATCACATGTGGTATAATCCTTCTTTCCCTTATTGCCTTTATCAATCATTTTTTCTTCATTTCTCTTCTTCACTTACTTCCCTTTGAAGCCATAGGACTTGGAGAATTTTTTCTCTATATTAATATCACATAAAACTGTTTCATAATATTAAGATAAGTTTTGAGACACCAATGCCCTTCAGAGACTTGGCTTAAGTCCTTCAAATAAATGAGAAATCTTACATTCCATGTTGCATATGAATTCTGTAGCATACCTTGCTAACCTAGTAAAGGTAGCTTCATACTCTACAATACTTTATTCCTACTTTTTATTTAAACTAAGTAACTTTATCTTCATCTTAGTTTTATGCTCACGAGGGAAGTACTTATTAAAGAATATCTCCTTAAAAGTTCTTCATTCCATGTGTTCATTTTCTTCTTCCTCCCAAATATTATGGATCAATGACCACCATTAATTTGCATCACCATTTAGAAAATATACTGCAAGTGTAACCATTTCCTTTTAACCACATCCCAATGCCATGAATATATTCTCTAAAGAATTAATCCATTTCTCAACCACCATTGGGTCAACAGTCCCACTAAATGATGGGGGCCGCTGTCACATAAAGCGTCCCAACATAGGATATTCTCTTTGTGGAATAGGTTAGTCTATTCAAGAAAGGTTATTTTTCATAACCTGGTTAATTTTACCTAATATTACCATAATTTTCTCCATTCCAATACGGGAAGTATTGGTTTCCTTAGCAGGAAATCTCAACATTTTCCATGAGTATTGATACCATTTTTCCTTCCAGGAACCATTTCTAAATAATGGAATATTCTAGATTAGATCATAGCATTATGTAACATAATTTATAATCCCAAAACTAGTGAAATACATATCATAAATTGATAAATTTTTGTTTATATAATCTCATAATAATTAACATGGTTTATTTAGGGATATTTTTACATTAAAATCCTTTATAATGGTTTTTAAAGAAAACATGAATTATCTAAAGAATATCCCCTAGGAGTGTCAAACCAGATGAAAAATAAGGCCTATTGTCATGTACCAAGTTATTTCAAGCTAGGACCAACACACCTTGTCATATTTGTTATTATTAGGTACATATGTTCCAGAAACACATCCACTTATAGTAACCATATAGAGATATATTGTTAGGAATACCCACATAATATCTACCTTACCAAAAATCTAGGATGTTATTCTATACTTATCTTAAATTTCTATCTTAGGGTCATGTTCCCTAATCTATATTTTTTAAACTAATTTCTATGTTTTCTACTAAACCTTCTTTGATACCAACTGTAATACCCCAACCCCAGAAGCCCAAAACCAGTGTATTATTTTATCACATTGGCATAGATAAAATTCTGAAATCCCAAGGGACTGAATAGTTTAATAGTTTGGGAAAACTATATTACATACATGATACCCATAATACATTGTAAAATATGAAATGAATCATAATACATAACAAAGACTAATAAACTTCATCCTTGAAACTCATTCAAAGGATTCCTCTTCATAACTTGGTGAATAGAAACAAGAATAAGGGTGAGATCAAATGCTAACTAAGGGTAATTAAATCAAAATAAATAATAATTCAATAAGAATAAGTAAATATGGAAAGGTAATAAACTGAGAACACATACCATTCAAATAACTAGATAATGCATAATCTGTATAGAAAGTTAAACAAATTAAAACATATACCATTTAATCAATAATATGAGAATGACATGCATCCATAGATATTTTCATATAAAAATCTCATGGATAGAATTATAAATGACAAATAATGAAATGATAGGTTATTTGACATCATGTATTAGGAACATGAAAGACTCTACTGTCTAGATCTATCCTCTAAATAGTTTAAACTATTCTTATTTGGCCAACTAATTTTTCTCATTAGAACCTATCAATGTATCAAGGGTCTATATAAAGTTCAGGCCCCACCCGTTATTGAATTTAAAAAAAATATTCATATCTAATAATTTATTTAATCAATATACAATATGCCTTATCAAATATTCATATTGAATAAAAGACACAGATTTATCAATAATTCCCCAGTTAATCAAATAACTTTCAAAGTGAACACCATATGTAAAAATGGTAAACTCTTTAAGAAATAATTATATCCATCACCAAATAATTTGGATATTTAAATGATTACAATAAATTTATTATTTCAAGGGAAATTTAACAATCACAAATAAAGTGATATTTCACATATAATCATTAAAAATGTTCTTGAGGAGAATAATCTTTAAACATTCCAAAATGTCTTATACCACATTGAAACATTTGAAATCATAATATCCATGAAGGGATAACATTAAATGAAACTTATAATATCATTAAAATAAGTATATTCATGATATAACATGTAAAATGGTAGTATATAAACCATATAAAAGTGAAGAGGTGCATAATAACAAATAAGACTCAATGGAATGTAAATTGAGATGAAATATCTTACCCTGCGTTTCCTTTTGTGAGAACAACCTTTAAACTCATATATAATAGTTTTAAGGATATTAATAACTTATAATATAACCATATTATTGTTTTCAATATCATATATTATCCTTTTATAATATCTTATTACCCGTTTGATAACAATCTTTCATTATTTTCACTATTTCGGGTGTTAATTTCCTAGTTTGTCAAGTATGTTTTTAACTTGTTACATGTTGTTATTATTAATTAGATCATGGTTTAATCATTTATATAATGTAAAACATTATTTAAATATCATATATATTCATTATATATGTATTTATAATAATTTATAATATTTTGAGATAGGGAATGAAATGCATCATTTATGGAGACACTAGGTCGTACGTGCACATGAATTCTACTTTCATTTCTTTGTCGTATTAAAAGAATTGAAAGTAAATGATATATATATATATGTGTGTGTGTGTGTGTTAATAAATAAAGTATCATATATATGTTGTATATATTACATAAGTTTATTAAAACCATCCTTTATATGTTCCATGTATAGTTTGAATGAATCACGTCGCTTTGAGGAGGTGGTAGTCCACACTTCCACAAATAATGTTATCATATTTACAAAAAATGGAAAACATAAATAAATATGTTATATAAAAATTAAATAATAACAAATAAATTATAAATATTATATATATCATATATAAACAGTGTTTTCATCATAATTCCCAACCATGAGAGTTGGTAAAGGAAAAATAAACAACATCATTTTGTGAGGCGGTGGTTTGCCGTACACATAAACGACAAGTTTGTTACCCATTAGATGGAAGTGTGAAAGATTAGGTTGAAACCTTAGAAGAAAAAATTATCAGTATATTGAGAATATTTTTTTTATTATATAATCATGTAATAAAGATAATTTAATGAGTTTATAAGGAAATAAAACTAAATATCTTGAGGAAGTATATTACCTCTTATTCGGGTAGCTCCTTTTAGTTTGCACCAAATAGATTACATTGATAGATTTCTGCCCAAGGTAAGATTTATAGGTTGAGTGGATGTATTTTGAGGATATATTTGGGTAGATATTGTTCAATCCAAAGTGTCTTGAGAGGTGTGGGAAGTGATAGTGGTGAGTGCCTTTTTACAATGGAGGAGTGACATTCTCGTAAATTTTTGGAAAGGGAATTCCACCCATGTTTTTTCCCATGAAAAGTGGACCCAATAATGATCCGAAGTAGAGATAAGGTATTATAGGTTCAAAATATATCCATAAAATATATTTTATACAAGTTTCTAGGTCATTTTATCTCTCAATATTAAGGCTTAGTCCCTTGTAAATCTAATTTTTTTCTTAATCATTGTAATTAATTTTAATTACTTTCACTAATATTTTTGGTCAAAAACTAAGTTAAACTTATTATATATTATAAATTATTATTATTAAAAATATGGAATCTATTTTTTCAAGTTTAAATCACATAAGTGGTAGAAATTAATTTAAAATTAATCCCACAGACAGAACGACAATTCAAGTTCTTAAAGTAAAAATGTTCAAAAGTTTACTAAGTTTTTATATACAATTTCAATTTAAAATTGATTAAAATGACATAAATTGGATAAATATATTTAAAATTTATCGAATTAATATTTTAAACCAATAAAAAATGTAATTTATCCATATAAATAAATTAGATGAAAAAGCAGTTTTGAATAAAAATTCAGTATTTTTCACTATTCATCAAAAAAATGAAAATTCATAGAAAAATACCAAAAATTAACCCTAGAATAATTCTGATATTTTTGTTTCAAAAATTAATTTTATTTTTTCATATTAAATTTATAAAAGTTTTAAAATTCATATTTAAAGTAGGTGCGTCATTAAAAGGAAAAAAATGTGTCTCTATAAAAATATAGGTTTTTATGCATAATATTGAGATTGTTCTTATCTTATGCTTATAAAATATGTTACATTAATGTCAAAAATATTTGATTAGATATATAACATATAAATTAAATACATATCACTCACTAATTTTAATTAATTTAATTTATTAGGATAAAACGACTTTGTGAGCATAAAAATAGTTTTTTCATGAAAACATTCCCTTTATATTCAATTGGTTTTTATATTAATTTATAATTAGTTTTCAACCAATGAATTCAACCATATATTTTCATAATTTAGTTATTAATATTCATAAGTATCAATTTAATGGCTAGGTTGTATCTTATTATATTAAATGGTAATATTTTTAATAATATATTATTGTTCGGCAAAAATCGGTCTTGCATGCTACACAATCCATCGTGGAAATCCAGTCTTACGTGTAATGCAATCTGACATTAGTTTTCCATGTAGATCAAGCTAAACATTATGTTGCATGTAAAATAATATTAACTTGGTGTTTCATATAAGGAAATATAGTAATAAAAATTAAATTTATTCTAAAAGGAAAATATTGTAAAGTCTTGGGGTGTTACATTGTTGGTCCGGAGTTGCATATAGATGTGTTGTGTGATGCTCCACAAGGACGCCGGTATGATAACTCATCTCTATCGATTTCTGTTGCTATTAAGAGTAATTTAATTTAATTTCTTACTATTTATCACTTTCAATGTTGTATTTTACAGGTTGATTCATACACTCCACTTCATCAGGGCACCGAGACATAGTAGAGACTATGATTTTTCTATGTAAGATATTAGAATATTCCTACAGATATTTTTGGAACTAGACATTGAGGCGACACATGATTCTGAGGTCCGGTGAGCCAAGAATTAATTTTATAAAAATATTAAATATATTTTTATTGCGCACTCACAGTTTTCCTAAAAAAGTGGAATACCTCATAAACAGAGACTGAGATAAAAAATCTGGGACCACAATTGAATGTGAAATGTGGAGTTTACTATTAGCATGACCTAAACTTGGTTAGTGCGAGACGTTCAGATGGTGTAGCCATTGTTAGGTGCATTGGAATAATTAATTAATTAATTAATTAATTAATTTAATAACTCTAACCCAATGAACTCACAGAAGGAGACCCAAATAGGAAATATGAGACCATTTTTGAGTTTGGAATGCAGTGCTCACCCTAAACATGACCTAAAGTTGGTTAGCACGGGATGTCTGGTAAAAGCATTTGTTGGCGGGTGTATCTAATTAAAATAAATAATTTATTTATTTATTTTTGAATTAAATTACCTAAACCAGTTTCCTCTATAAATAAGATTCTATGGAAAATCTTCAGGGTTAGTTCCATAACCCTGGGATCATTAAGAGGTGCTTTCACCCCTTATTTGTTAGTGAGGTGAGACTGAACGATTACTAGTGATCAGATCGAGGTGAATCGACATGCGGCGGATGCAGCAGATCACATTCATCACTAGTGGATTAATTCTTCACCAATGATTGATCCTTAATTGAGGAAACACTCGTCAATTATGGTTTCCTTCCATTTGATTAATAGATTGAAGCATGAATTATTATCTTCTTTTGATTATGTGATTTCATATTTTTCGCATGTGCCTTGTAGAATAATTAAATTTATTTCTTCTATATGTCATGTTCCTCACCCTAGTTTCCCCTCTAAAAAATCATTGGCCAAGAACACATGGACAACATTGTTTATCACCTTTGTTATTGGTGATTTACCCCACCATTATTTGCATTCTTCATCGTTGGACCACAGGGTAGGATTTGACTTTATCAGGGTGGGTTCAAGTGTGCTCAAAACCCTATATTTATGGCGGTAGAAGGAACGACATGAATATTGATGGTTTATGGGCGGGTTGATAAACGTGTGGGATGATATTTTTTGAATAGATCAGATCGCTACTACGGGTGCGTGTTTGAGATCGAAGGTGGTTCAAGATCGGGTTGATAATCCTCATTTTCCTGGTTGGTGCGTATCAATAATGTTTGGTGTGACGGGATCAGTTTTGAGTGGAGGCAGTGTAAGGGGTCTCATGGTAGATGCTACTCGACATTGATGTGGGGGTGATTGAATTCAGATATATGACGAGTTGTTTAGTCATAGTCAATGTTGTCGGCGTTAATATTATTATAACACTAAATAATGATAACAATGGTTGTATAAAATGCATGTTTGATTAAATTAAATGATTTTAATTTAACAAAGAAAAACCATTTTAATTAAATGTTTTTAAATAAAATAAATTTTTTTAATTAAATGGTTTTAATTAATATCATTTTATTTGAAGAAAAATTAAATTTTATTTGGTTTGGTTTTAGTAAAAGAAGAGGAAAGATAAAGTGGGTCGTGGCTCTTGGTGGCGCGCCCAACAAAGGGGATTTGTGTTAATTTAATTTTCTTTAATTATTATTAATAATTATTTGAGGAACATGGGGTAGTTTTGAGTGAATTTATATTAATAACCATTAAGTTCAAATTAAATTAATGGGAATGAAAGGGGATCCATTTTTGGTGGGCTGTGTATATAAAAAAGGGAGGTTCTCTTTATCGAATCAATTGAAAAGAATAAGGGGTTTAAAAATAAATATTAATAATATTATTGAAATATTATTATTTTTAGTTTTGGTTGTTGATACTTTATTTGGTCTTAACTCCTCCATACGACTTCAGTTTGACAAGCTGTCAGTGGTAGTGTGAACCTGAAATTGCGACAGAAATTTTAAGACCAATGTTGTATACCTTTTTTGGAATCATGCCTCAAGTCAAAAAAAACACCCAATAATAGTATAATTATTATTATTTCATAATCATGTATCAGACATATATCCCTAATATGGTGTTAGAATGACGAACTGTTTATGCCGCTATGACCCTAAAATTGAGGTGGATGTTTCAAGAAGAATATCAAGTATTTAATTTGAGTTTGTGGCTCAAGACCATGAAGCATAATTCGTGCGTGATATGGTGAAATGAAACTTTTTCACTAAGTGTCTGATTTGGGAAAGTGAATAGCCTATCCCGATTGTTTTTCATGAGGATCATAATAGTGTGATCCATTTGTAAATTTGAGACACTTTTAAGAGTAATATTAGTGAAATTAGTTTTTTTCATCAGACCAACTATGAGCCTCATTCGTTCATCATACTTTTGGTTGAGACATGTCTTGTAGTACCCTTAAATTCCATGTAGTACTACATGGCCTGAAATCCATGTGATTTAAAGGACACAAATCAATAGAAGAGTGGGAACACATGTCATGTGGGTCTCTTACATGTCTTGTTCTCCTTTATGAATCTTCAAACATTTATATCTACTTTGTTTAGAATTAGATTTTGGACCGCGATCAGCCTATCATGAGTGTTTTTTCACATAGAATGTAATGGGTCCCTTAGTTGGGTATTTCAATATATGATGTAGAATATTCTGGAAAAACAAATGGATAGGTGATTCTCAATGATGTTAGTGATCACGCAGAATCACTAGAGACTTTTCAAGTAGACCCTCCAGTAGTGATGGGTAGTGGAGTTCTCAACACTTTCTGAGTAGACTCTCCAGCATAGATGAGAATTGGTGTCCTCAATGGATAATGAGTAGACCCTCTAATATAGCTGGGAAGTTTCATCCTTGAAGGATATTGAGTAGAACCTCTGGCAGAGACTGGGTAGTTGAGTCCTTGACGCTTTCCAAGTAGACCCTCTAATAGAGACTTGGTAGTGGAGTCCTCAATGGTTTTTGAGTATACACTCTAGTAGTGACTGGGAAGTGGAGTCCTCAACAGATACAGAGTTAACCCTCTAGTATAGTTGGGCCGTGGTGTCCTAAAAAAATACTAAGTTGAACCTACAACATAGCTGGTTATTAGAGTCCTCAAAAGCTTACAGATTGGAACCCCCCTGATGTACTAAGTCATGGGTCCCCTACTTTAATTGTGTGCCCACTCATATATTAGGTACAATGATGAGGCATAGATAGACTTGTATGGTTAATTCTAGGCAGATGTATGAGATATTGGGCATCGTTTATGAACTTTTGGAACTGTTGGCTACTCTTCTTATTGGGTTGAGTTGTGAGATGGAGATCTTATTACTCTCTTTTTTGGGATTCTTTGACTAATAATATATATTTATCCTTATTTTGTATCCACACCTTGGATTTGGATACTCTCCTTCTAGGAGAGGTGAATACATACGATGTATGCCACATGCTTTCTATGTTTAGCTTCTCATGGTTGGAAGAGTATACTCTCTTGCTATTGGTGGTGAAGACTTGACAAGTTGTTCATCTACTCACCATGTCGATCCCCTTGTGTTTGGATGAGGTTACCTTCACTCTCTTTTTGGGTTAAGTTTTTCTCTTTCACTACATTATACTTATTATCTTACTATCTCCCTTTCCCATTGTATCTCTTACTACTCCCCCTTCATCTATTAGGGTGACTTACTGGTTATGTATATAATCACCCCTACATGGGCTTTTCCCATACATGTCGTGTCTTGTGAAGATGATGTATAGGTCGACCGCGACTACATAGGATCTTAGGGATACCTATTACTTCAGACCATGTATGGTATTTGTAGTTTGGGATTCATGAGTTGGTCTCTCTCAGTACATTACTTTTCCATTTTCTTCAGGTTGGGACATATTTATAATAGGGCGTTTATTTTTCACCTTTTCTTTTAAGTTTTTACTAATGTACTATATTATTTTTTAGAGGTTTTTTCATGCATGGTTGTTCCCTTAGTATTTTTAATTATTTTATTTTTATTCCATCTTCACTTTTTCATCGAGATGGTTGTGTGTGTGCATGAAAGTACTTATAAAAATGCCTCCCTATGTTATTTATTCAAATGCTAGTATCCACCCCCTATCTAATAGGGGTGGTATTGGGGTAGTTATGGATCGAGGCCCGGCTTGGGTTCGGCCATGATAGATTAATATTTGAGCAAGTTCAATCCTTGGGACATTATTCAAACATATCTCCTTAATTTGTTTGGGTTTTAGGGAAAAAATGTCAAAGTGTCTCAAATACGGCTCTGAGGCTAGGGAATCCAGTGATGGTGTAGGCAGCCGACATATCCATTCACCAGGACCTTTACTACCTTCTTGTCCACTCATCATACTAAGACATTTTCAATAGGGATCAATGGTAAATTAATCATATAAGATTAAGTCTTTGACTATCCTTATTGAGTCAGTTCCTCATTATTGTTATATATATATATATATATGTGCTCATTTTACCATGGTGCATATTGATCACTTTTGAGATGCCTATGAAAAGATAGTCAGTCATGTTATCAAATTTAGGATCGTTACAATGATCCGATGAATGATGAGGCCACAGTTTAGGGTTTTTCCCGCAAGATCTATTTCTCCAGGAAGGTAGGTAGCAACATCCATGCCTTTAGAGAAACATATTGTTCTAGTAGATCTGGATGGGGATTCACGTAGGCTTAGTGTGCTCCACAAGTTCCAATATCAAATACTACTGAGGTTCTGTAGTGTAACAGATCCCCAGGTAGTAGAGGATTGTCTAGAGTCGTTGGTTTATATCTTTAGTCCTATTTGGTCCTCGACGGATTAGGTAGTTTTACTAGCATCTATACTCTTCAATGAAGAAGTTGAGAATTGGTGGAGCCTTTTTACGTAGATTTATGATGAGTCAACACTCTCATGGCTCGACTTCTAGTAGTTGTTCCGTGAGGAGTACTACCCTCCTTCTTATGCTCAGTGTGGATCCAAGATCTTCTGGAGGTGTAGTGTGGAGGGATGACAATGGATGAGTATGTAATGAGGTTCACATACCTTACATGTTACTCCCATAACATGATCTGGGATGACTACTTTCAAGTATAGAAGTTTGAGCAGAGACTTTGCAAATAGATCTAATCTAGCATTGTTCCATTGTACATTCTCACCTATATCAGGGTACTAGAGCAGACACTAGTGATTGAAAACTTTTTGTCAGAGGGATTTCAAATAGCAGAAGTTGGTAGTGGGCGCCATATTGTTGAATCATCTGTAGTAGCTAGCATACTCTAGATGCTAGGATCTCAGCACAAGATACCTTTCCATGATCATACTCAGGCACATGGTCAGAGCCAGCCCATAGAGGTCTGGTTCTTTACTTATGATGGGAAAGATCACATGGTGTGAGACTATCTGACCTAACATGCTGATCAGCACAGGTAGATAGATGATGGACTTCCATGGTAGAGGCAACACCATGATCAAGGATCTCCCAAGAGTGGACAGGGTGATATCCAAGTAAGTGGAATTTGCAGAGGATCAAGGGGAGCTATGGGTGGTGTACATTGCTATGAGATCCTTCCACCACCACTAGGTGGCCCATGTTAGGGTCAAGGAGATCGCGTCGGATCCATGGATAGCTACAATCTTTGGATATCTATGATCCCGTAATTCATGAGATGATAAGAGGTATGCTATGTGTCTCTTCTACCTTCTATAATAGAAATTGTTAGATGTTGTGAGATGTACTCTTTTCTTTCCACTTATTGATTGAGTTTTAAACTAGGCTAAAGTGAGGCATCAATGTAACCCTATGTTGGTTTTTTTCGATGTAGCTTTGAATGCATAAGGAAGAGGGGTCCTTCCCTCAATGAGATTCATTTTTGAGACATGAGAAAAACCATGAGGGTGAGTTAGTTCCACCCAAATTAGATAATATTAAGGTGTGGTGGATGAGTCCCTCTAACTTGTGTTTTTGTGGCTGAGTAACGTTTTGGTTTTTGAAAATAGAGGGCCATGTAAGACCCAATTGAGTGTTTGGGCATCCCTTTATTGTTTTTTAGTACCCTCATGTGCTTGATGCCAGTTTTTACACCAAATTCTCAATAAGTAGATGTCATAGTTTGACCATGCTATGGACTCATGAGGAAGAGGGATGCTTTTCCCACCAAGACACATTTTTGTGATGTGACCAAAACAGTGCGGGTGAGTCAGTTCCACCCAAAGCAGATAGTGTCGAGGTGTGGTGAACGAGTTCCTTAGACTTGTGCATTCAGGGAGAGGTTGTGGGATAGAGTTTTGGAGCAGGTCCTATCATTTTCAGTTGAGTTTTTCTACTTGAAACTTTTTTATTAGGATGACACTAGTGAGTATGGAAGAGTTTTTGGTTTAGGGTTACTCTCCATCCAAGAGAGTTGACGACACACGGGTTATTCCACTTGCTTTACATGTCTAGATTCTCATGGTTGGATGAGTCTGCTCACCTTCCTTGTTCATTGGTACCCTTGTGTGCTCAACATCAACCTTGATGCAGTAGAAAACAGTTATCACATATGGGTTGAGGTAGTTGAGACCCCATGAATAGAACTATGTAACTTACTACCTAGAGCTGGCAGTAGTAGTCTTTGTCTTGAGGATGTGGAGGCAAAACCTTCTGAGGTACATCGACTGTGAAGTCTTTTGAGACCATATATCCTTAAGAGTTTCACATGATGGAATTTCTAAATAAGGGAACCATGTAATCCTTTTTAAGGGATGATTGGTGATTCCAGTCACATTACGAGAGGAGGTGATGAAGGATTTTCACACTTCTCATTTGGATATACATCCTAATATAGGTAAGATGTATGGAAATATAGATGATGGCTCGGTATCCCCAAATTTTCCTTATTATGTGTTTTTGGGGGACAAAAAGTTTTTAAGAATTGAATAATGTAGAGATGTTAGTTTTACCATGTCAAATTTTCGAATATTCCTAAAAATATTTTTAGATCCAAGTGCTGAGAAGGCGTGAAATTATAATACCCAGTGAGCTCGGAATTAATTTTATGAAAACATTAAATATATTTTTATTGTGTGAACACAACTTTTCTGAAAAAGTGTAATATATCATAATTGGAGTCCTGGATCAAAAATTTGATACCACGGTTGAATATGGAACATGAATTTTACCCTAGGCACGACCAAAAGTTGGTCGGTTCAGGACATTCGGATGAGATAGATGTTTGTGGGTGCATTGGATAAATAAATACATAAATTTATTTATTTAATAGAGCTAACCCAAATAACTCATGTACGGAGACTCTAATGGGAAATTTGATACCACCATTGAGTTCAGAATGCAGTGTTTAACCTGGAAGAAGTCTAAATTTGTATGGCATAGGATGTCTGGTAAAAGCATTTATTGGTGGATGAATCTAATGAAAATAAATAAATAATTTATTTATTTTGAATTAAATGACCTAAACTGATTTCCTCTATAAATAAGTTACTATATAAAATCTCTAGGGTTATCCAAATAACCTTGAGATCATCAAGAGAAGGCTCCGCCCCTTCTTCATTGGCAGAGTGAGACCAGATGAGGATCGGTGATTAGATCAAGATGAATCGACAGGCAGCGAACGCAGCGAATCACCTTCATCGATAACAGATTCCTTCTTCACCAATGAGCAATCCATAATCAAGTTAGGACTCATCAATTATGGTTACCATCCCTTTGATTAAAAGATTGAGGCATGAATTATTATCTGATTTTGATTATGTGATTGCATGCTCTATGCATGAGCCGCATAGACAAATTAAATTTATTTAATTAATTTAATTTATTCTTTATGCCATGTTTCTCACCCTAATTTCCCCGATATGAAATTTTTGGCCAAGAAATACTGGCCAATGATGTTTATCACCTTTATTATTGTTTTTTTCATCCACTATTCTTTGTGTTCTATATCGTTGGACCACAAGATCACAATTTGACTTTTTCGGGGCGAGTTTGAGCATGGTTGAAACCCCAAATTATTAGTGGTAGCATGAATGAAACACAGATCAATGGTTTTTGAGTGGGTTGATAAAAAAGTGATATATTTTTTGCAAATGGATAAGATTGACACTGCAAGAACATGTTTATGATCATAGGTGATTTAGGTTAGGGCAATAATCCTCATTTTCTCAGTTGGTGGTGGTGCCAATGTGCAGTGTGATGGAATTGGTTTTGAGTGGAGGCCATGCATGGGTAATCATAGCGAAGGCTGCTCAGTGTTGACGTGGTGGTTTTTGAACTCAGATATCTGACGAGGTGTCTGGGCATGGTAAATGTTGTGGGCATTAATATTATTATTATATTAAATAATAATAATAATGGTGGCATAAAATGTGTGTTTGGTAAAATTAAATTATTTTAATTTAATAAAGAAAGCCCATTTTAATTAAATGTTTTTAATTAAAATAAACCATTTTAATTAAATGGTTTAAATTAATATCATTTTATTTAAAAAAAATTAAATGTGATTTGGTTTTACTAAAAGAATAGGAAGGATAATGTGGGGTGTGTCTCTTATTGGCATGCCCAACAAGAGGGATTTGTGTTAATTCCCTTTTCCTTAATTATTATTAATAATTATTTTTGGAACAAGGGGGAGGTTTGAGTTAATTAATATTAATAATAATTAAGTCGAACTTAAATGAAGGGGGAGTGAAATGTAAGGACCAAAACAGCCCATAATTCCAGTTAAGGACCAACATATTTTTTGACCAATGTAAAATTACATTTAAATTAAAAAAATAATC
This sequence comes from Viscum album, assembly GCA_963277665.1. Taxonomy (NCBI): domain Eukaryota; kingdom Viridiplantae; phylum Streptophyta; class Magnoliopsida; order Santalales; family Viscaceae; genus Viscum; species Viscum album. The sequence goes on along the minus strand of OY728120.1, from coordinate 1,081,262,127 downwards.
ATTTTGGTCCTTATATGGAATTTCTCATGTTTTTGGTCCTAAAGTGTAATTAATAATAATTTTTGGTCCTGCATTGTCATTTTACCTTAAATGAATGAGAATAAAAAAGGATTCATTATTAGTGAGGTGTGTATAGAAAAAAGGGAGGTTCCTTTGAGCCTGAATCAAGTGAAAAGAATAAGGGGTTTAAAAAGAAAAATTAACAATAATATTAAGATATTATTATTATTATAATTTGTTCTCAAAACTTTATTCGGTCGTAACTCCTCCATACGACTTTGATTTGACATGATGCCAGTAGTAGCGTTACCTTGACATTTAGACGTTCAGTTTAAGACTGATGTTGGATATTGTTTTCAGACCTGTGCCATAGGTCAACGAAACACCTAGTAATAATAAAATTATTTTTATTTTAGAATATCATATCTAACATATCTCCCTCATATGGTGTCAGAAAGACAAACTAAATGTGACTTTGTGACCCTAAAATTGATTCAAACATTTCAAGACCAATATCGGCTATTTAATTCGAGTTCATGGCTCGGACCCATGAAATATCATTCATGTGTGATATGGTGAAATGAAACCTTTTCACTGGGTGTTCGATTTGGGCAATTGAATTGCATAACTCTAGAATTTTTCCATGAGGATTGAAGAGGTGTGATCAGTTAGTCCATCCAGGGCCATTTGAATAGGTATATTAGTGAAATTAAATTTTTACCCTTAGACTGATGATGAGCCTCGTGCGTTTGTCAGAATTTTGGTTGAGACATGTCGTGTAGTACCATTACAAGTCGTGTAGTACATTTACACATCATGAAATGCTACATGGATAAAAATACATGTACTGGAAAGGACATGACCCGTCAGATGAGCAGGGCCACATGTCGTGTGGGTCCCTTACATGTCGTAAGATTCTTTATGAATCTTCAAACATCTGTATCTCCTTCATTTGGATTTGGATTTTGGACCATGAGTAACCTATCCTGGGTATCTTTTCACATAAAATGTGATGGTGCCCTCCATTATGGCTATCAAGATACGATGTGGAATGTTCCATTATAATGCCTAGTTAGGTGACGCTCGACGATGGAAGTGATTGTGTAGGATCACCAGATACTTTCCAAGTAGACCCTCCGGTAGGGATGGGTAGTGGAGTCCTCAATGCTTTTTGAGTAGAACCTCCATCATAGCCGGATGGTGGAATCCTTGACAGATACCGAGTAGACCCTCTAACATAGTTGGGATATGGATTCCTTGATGGATACTGACTAGACCCTCCATAAAAGACTAGGATTTGTGAAAGAATCGGAAGAAAGGAGGCCCTATTTAGGCTCGTATGGCCCCTCTGGTTGGTGGCTTTTCTTCCCCTGGCCTGGGAGGGCTTCACGTATTATTCTTCTCGAGAGCCTTTTATTTATATAAGGGATTTTCAGGCCCCCCTGGGTGATACCATGCATGTGGCCCTGGCCTCTAGCTCTTATATTAGTGATTTTTCTCTCTACAAGGCCCTTATAGCTTTCAAGCCTAGGGATTCCTCCCCGAGTGTTTTGGAACTCACTGCATCCATGCTCAAGGCTCTTCTACTACCTACAGTAGGTTGGATGCACAATAGGCTTCTGTCTTTCCATCTATCCACTTTAGATCACAAGGTGTTTCTTCCGCCCCTTTTAGAGGACCATACTTCTGTACGTGAGGAGTTGGAGGACGCATATGGGCATCCCTATTCTCCTTATATTCTTGAAGACTACCTAGAAGAGGTCTCCAGTAAGGTCTTATTCGATGTTTTAGGTAGCTCATTTACTCTGGTTCTGGCCATAGTTTCTTTATCCTTCTTCTCCTCTCTGAGGGAGTTGAGTGGAGGTCTAATAGAGGCTCCCTCTTTGGTGACTCCCTTAGTCCTGATATCCTCTAATCAGATCCAAGGAATGTGTACTTATGCTAGGATGAGACAGCTAAGGGAAGGTTCTTCTTCCCTCTCCAAGAAGACCGTTGAGCCTAGGGACAAAGCTGGGATCCCCCTTATTTAAATGTTATATATGCTCATCTAGAATGCTCGTGGAATGGGTGAATGGGTGAAGTTTGACATTATTTCTTCGAAAGTTAAGAAACACAAGGTTTCTATTGTTTCAGTACTCGAACACAAGAAGAACTTGGCTAATCTCAGGGAGTTTTGTAGCAAAGTTAGAATGCATGGCTCCATGGAAGCAGACACAATCAACTGTCATTTCTGACTCTTCTGTAAGAAGGAGGTTTCTATGGATTTGATTAGTGAGGGTAACCAATTCATCACTTCTAAAGTCATGAAGGATTCAGATTTCATCTTATTTTCCTTTGTGTATGGTAGCTATGATTCTCAATCCAGAAAGGTTCTGTGGTATGAGCTCCGTTCCTTTGATCTGGAGGATCTCCCATAGCTGGTGGTGGGGGACTTCAATATTATCCTTGACCCTAGGGAGAATAAAGGGAGAGGTAATTTCCCTCAATAGGCCAACTTGGACTTTCAATGCTTCATGGTGGGTAAGGGCCTTCTTGATCTAGGGTACTCAGGGGATTGTTACACTTAGTGAAACAATCAGAAGAGAGGCAGGTGCAGCTACAGTATACTCGACTAGTGTCTGGACAACACCAATGCTGTCAACATGTTTCCTAATGCTAAGGTGAGTCATCTCATCTGAGTTATATATAACTACTCACCACTAGTGGTTTCTCTTCCTCCTAGGTAGTATTTCCCAAAATCTTTTAGGTTTTATCATTAGTGGTCTCGAAGCCCTGGATAACATCAGATCGTAAGGAAGTTGTGGGGTGAGCTGAGTCGCAGGCATACCTAGGAAGTGCTTCATTATAAAATCTGGAAACTGAAGCTCATGATTCAAGAGAGGTCCAGGGGAATTCCTCCCTTCGATCAATATATGGGTATCATGAAACAGGGTATCAAGAACCTAGATTCTAGTCTAGAGGAGGCTTGGAGCAACTATGTATTTTAGGTGTTAGTTGGAAAGAAGGTTTTCTAGGAGGAACTGGTCCTTAAGCAGTAGAGAATGGCTCAGGAGAGATCTCGGGTGATATTTCTGAATAAGGGGGATAAAAACACGGTGTTTTTCCACACCTGTATCATTAATAAGAGATGCATGAACAAACCGAACAATCAACTCGAGGATGTCACTTACACTGATGAAAGAGATATTATTGGGACCGTGTCACATTCTCTCTTTAGGGATATCCTGGATAGACCTAAACTGAGGGGGGAATGTTGATACCCATGTGGAAACACTGCTCTCTGGGAGGTGATTCCCATGGTGGTGTCCAGCCTGGACAATGAGAGCATGGATTCAATCCCATATGAGGAAGAAATTCACTTGGCGATGATGAAACTCAACCTTGAGAGCACTCCTGTCCTAGATAGTTTCCCAGGCGCTTTTTACAGGGGAGTGAGGGAAGTGGTTATTGGGGATATAATTGAGGATATTCAGGACTATTTTCGTGGAGGGAGCCTTCCTCGGGTAGCTAGTGCTACCACTCTGATTCTCATCCCTAAGATCAAGGACCCTTCTTCTCTTTCACACTATAGATTAGTGAGTTTATGTAATATCCCCTACAAGATCCTAGTGGGTGTGATCAACTAGAGACTATCTAAACTTCTCCCTTGGTGTTTATCCATTGAGAAACACAGGTTCGTTCATGGGCGCTCCATACAGGGAGTCGTTACACTAGCTCAGGAAGGGATGCAAGATATTAATTTGAAGACCAACGACTCTAATCTAGTGATCAAATTGGACATGAATAAAGCTTATTATTGGATCAAATGTAGTTTTATCAATAGAGTTCTTATGGCTTTGGGGTTCTCGTATAGGGTAGTGGGTCTTTTTTTCAGGAGCTTTAGCTCTTCATGGATGATAGTCTCTTTCTTGGAGAATAATCACCATTTTTTTAAGGCTATGAGGGGCCTTCTACAAGGGGACCCGATCTCACCCAGTATCATCATCCTATATCAGTACACTCTCAGCTACCTTATCTGCTGAGGCTTATCCAATGGAGATATCCTACCCTATAGAAGGAAGATGAACTTCCCATTGATCTCTCTCACGATGTTCGTAGATGATACGGTCATCTTCACAGATGGAGGTAGGGCATCAAGAAAATTTTGGATGATTATTGTATCTGGAGTGGGAAAGTTATCAGTAATACAAAGAGTCACTTCTTCATCTCTCATAGATGTACTCCAAGGCGGGTTTCCTCCCTATGTAGCTGCATCGACATGCAGCGTGGCCTTTTCCCCATGGAGTACCTGGGCTCGCCTATTTCTTCAGGTAAGATTTGTGTTCGTGACTTTTATCAAATTATGAATAGGGTTACATGTCGCATAATTAACTAGAAGAACCATTTCCTATCGTTTGGGGGTCATATTGCACTAGTTAATAGCATATTGTACACAATCTAGTTCCATAAGATTATCTCTTTCTACATATTGTGTGGAGTTATTCAAATTATTGATAAGGCTCTTTGTTGTTTTATCTGGGATTCAATGTCTGAAGGTAAGGGCCATTAGGCCTCGTGGGACAGGTTGGAGAGATCAGTTCATTATGGGGGGATCCACGTGAGGAGTCTTCAGTGCACGCTCCATTGCATGCATGCCAAGCTTTCATGGGGGATTCTGGAGGAGCACACTCTCTAGTTAAATTCCATGTATAATATATGTGAAGGCTTTATGGAGGTTATGAGAGGGTATACCTCTCCTTTATAGTCAATTATCTTCCCTATTTTTCAGAATTTCCAATAGAATTTCTGCTGGCTGGTTGGGGCAGGTAATATTTCTTTTTGGAACTGAAACTGGGTGGGATCTGTTCTCACTTTCACTGGTTGCCATATTCCCCTAATCACGGTGAAGGAAGCAAGACTCTACCCAAGATTCGTGAAGGCAGTCCTAGATGGGAAAAAACATAACCTCCTCAATTTCATTGAGTTCACCTCAGAGCCAGATAAATGTGTGTTTAATTCTTCCTCTAGCGTCTTCTTTTACAGGGATTTTTGCACGATGGTTTCTATGAAGAGAACTCAGGATATCTGGAATGATGTACTATGGTGAAATAAGATACCAGAGAAGTTAAAATATTCTTCTTGGCACATCAGGAACTAGGCCAAAACCATGGAAGAGAATATAAAGAAGGTGGGTATTAGTATGGGTTCAAGATGCCATTGTTGTAGCATCAGGCGGAATGAAAGCTCCCACCATCTTTTCTACAAAGGGGAATGGGCTCAGGTAGTGTGGACGATATTTGGTGGCCTTAATTCCTTTGATTCATGCGACCTAAGGGATGCTCTATTTGTGGTTAGATAGTTCCATGGATCGACATACTCTGGTATGGAATAACTGGCTCGGGCTGTGATTTTTACTGTCGGGTGCTGGTGTCTGTGGCAAGCTAGGAACCACGATAGATTTGATGGCCATACTCCTTCGGTGTGGTCCATTATCATGAGGATTCACTTACTACTGGTGGATATGGTTTCTATCATCGCAGACTGACACGGGGCTCCTTTATTAAGGCTTATTCAGGTCAGGACCCCATCCTCATATCCCTCCCTTCTGTAAGGGAGATGAGTTTGATGGAACTCTCCCATTAGCAGTCTCAAACTGAATTAATATGGGTCGTGTAAGATGGGTTCCATGAGAAGAGGGGGAGTCATTCATGGATTAGGGGGGAATTTTTTTCAGTCTTACGCTTCGTTCTACAACAATGGATCTTACCTTCATACTAAGGCCAATGTGATGCTCACTAGACTCACCTTCTGCATGATGAAGAACCTTGGAATCACTCAAGTGGAGACCAAATCTATAATCCTACATGATTCCCTCCATGGAATAGGATCTCCTCCTTGGACCATAACATATATTGTTCACAAATGTAGATCCCTTCTAGGTGAAAACATCTGAGTAACCCATACTTGGCGTGAGGGGAATTGGGTTGCAGATCATCAGGAATATTTATAAGACCATATCTCCATCAGAAATCTAATCCTCTCTAATAATTTCCTAAAACTAGAGGGAGAAAATTTGGTTAGAGGGGATTCCCTTGTCTTGAACAATTTCAGGCCCCCTTAGATCTTTTTCCTTGTTGTACTCTCACTTTTTTGAATAAAAATATGATTTGGAAGGATTAGACCATCCAGTAGAGACTTGGTAATGACGTTCTCAAACGTTTCCGAGTAGACCCTCAAGTAGAGACTGGGTAGTGGAGTCCTTGATGGATTCCAATTAGACTCTCCAGTAGTGGTTGGGAAGTGGAGTCCTCGACGGATACCAAGTTGACCCCACAACATAGTTGGGCAGTGGCATCCTCGATGGATACTGAGTTGACCCTCCAGCATAGTTGGGAAGTGGCATCCTTGAAAACTTACAGAGTGGAACCCCCTGAAGTATTAGGTCATGGGTCCTATACTTTGATTTTATTCTCACCAGACTGTGTGGCATAGTGATGAGGTGTGGTAAGACTTGTGTGGTTACTTTTTTGAAAATGTGTGAGATTTTGGGCATCATTGATGGACTTTTAGAATTACTGGATACTCTTATTCTTAGGAAGAGCTGTGAGATAGAGATCCCCTTAATCTCTTGTTTGGGATTATTTGAATGAGTATATATATAGCGACCCTAACCTTTTACATATAACATTACATGATTTTATGCATAATTATACATTAGAGTACAAGCTAAGGATTTTTAAGTCTAGTGTCTTGGAAGACTAGGTACATAGAACATTAAATATGGGGAAAAACATCTTTATTTAATCTTCATAAAGAGATACTAGCTTCCTTTGAGCCCTTACATCTGCATAGGGTATCCTGGGGAACACATGAACAAAGGGATGTGCTAAAAAACCTAGTAAGGGAATGATCATAAGGATACAACTTAAGCACATGAGTTAGGATGCATGACATGAAGATATCCAAAGCATGGATCATATCATATAAGCATGGGATCATATAAACATCGAATCATATAAATGTGAAAGAATCATAAAACGTGTATTTAGTATGGGTCAAGGCTGACCGCCAATCTTGTTCCCCATTTTAGTATGGGTCAAGGCTAACCGCCAACCCTGATTCCCATTTTAGTATGGGTCAAGGATAACCGCCAATCCCATTTCAAATTTCATCTCATGAGAATTAACTTTACCCAATGCATTGGAGTCCTATCTTGGTGCACCCATCTCAACATTTTCATTAATATTCTTTCCACATAAATAATCATACATAATCAACCATACATAAACATAAGGGTACCCCTGGAAAGAATTGGGTACCACAATCAAGACATAAAGAATAACCAATGGCGTATCATGAAAGTGTCCCTGAAAGAAAAGGATTAGAACATGCATGGACATTCATAAAGTAAAATAGGAGTATAACAGTAATAAATTAGGAATAAATAGGAATAATTAGTAATAAATAGGAATAATTACTAATAAATATGAATAATTAGTAATAAATAGAAATAATTAGTAATAAATAGGAATAATTAGGAATAATTAGGAATAATTAGGAATAATTAGTAATAAATAGCAATAATTAGTAATAATTAGGAATAATTAGTATTAAATAGTAATAATTAGTAATAATTAGGAATAATTAGTAATAAATAGAAATAATTAGTAATAAATAGGAATAATTAGTAATAAATAGGAATAATTAGTAATAAATAGTAATAAATAGCAATAATTAGGAATAAATATCAATAATTAGGAATATGAAGACATTGGCATCGCCATATATAAAGACGACAATGAAGGTGAACATTGACACAATTAAATGCTGGTTATAATTATAACTAATATATATCTATATATAATAGTTATTTTCAATTATTTGCTAACAACAATCATTTTATGTTTCAGATGGACCCTGATCTATTTCGTGAGTTGCAGGAGACTGAGCTACCTTTCGATGAGGGGGATTTGGGATCATCTCACCCTTAGCCCACTGACGGTTCAGGGGGTACGCGGAGGGGGCGCAGTCTTGCATGACTAATGATTCCTGACCCTATCTCTGAGCGACGTCCACATCTTGGATTCGATCCACGCACAAAGAGGCATGGTAACCTGTATATTTTAGTTAGCTTTCATTAATTTATTTATATATATTCTAATTGTTTGATTATTTATTCTTTTTTCACAGTTTTTTGCATGTAGTTGTTCGACAGGGGAGCACTATCTTGTGTAATTATTTTTCTCATCCATGAATCACATGGGAACAAATTCCTATTGATGTGCAGCTCAGGATGTTCAATCATTGGATGGTATATGAATAAATAATATTTATTTTGAAATTTATTTTATTAATAACATGATATTATAAATTATTTGTAGGGTTTATGGTATCCCATTGATGATAGCATGTGTGTCGCTATCCATGCGGCATGGGAGGTGTCTATACGTGACCATTTCTGTTATTTTTTGCATAATTTGAGAAGGACGACCATTAAGAAAGCAGGAGTGACATATTTTGATGAGTCGTGTAAAGCCCACCGACCAGAGTACATTTCATATCATGTTTGGGATGGATTCTGTTTACACTGTTTGGGTGGTGGATTTCAGAGGAGGTATTCAGTGGGTTGGCAGGACCGAGGGAGATAAGAGGTGACACATCGAGCTGGTAGTCATACATTTAGTACGCATAGAGAGCGTTTGGTAAGTATCTTTTTTAAATATTTTATATAAACCTAAATATAAACAGTTTATTTTATATTTTTATAGGAATTTGAGAATCCTGATATTACGGGGTATGATGTTTATTGGAATATGTACAGTGATCCAGCCACTGGAGAGATTATATGTGAATTTCAGCGTCAGATTGTGGTTAGTATTATTTTTTTCAGTTTGATAATTAACTGCATATAATATTTTTACAATTTTAATTTCATATTGGAATTGAAGGAATCATATGAGGCTACGACCTCTCAGACACAGGATGAGAGTTAGGATGTGGTGACTGATCACACCAGTGCCCACCATTTCGATGAGGCGGCATGGATGTAGGCGACTTAGTAGGACATTGAGAAGGGATGAGTAGTTGGTATCGGCTCTCATGTGACTCCTGGTACTTATTATGGTACTGCTGCGATGTCGGCATCTAGCTCGAGAGGAGCTCATGGAGAGGCATCATCTTCTACATCATAGTATTAGGATCAGTTGCGAACTCAGGCTGAGCTTATAGAGAGTTTGCAGAAGCAGCATGAAGAGATGCGTCAGCAGCAACAACAACAACATCACGATGAGGAGAAGCATTGACGGCAGCAGAAACATCACAAGCAGATGGAGTACATGTGTCATCTGACTTGTAGTTTAGGGATGGAGATTCCTCCACCATCTCCTACAGTTCCTCCACCTCCTCCATAAGATGACCCCCCACTGATTTTTTTTAAGTTAAAAACATTTGAATTCAAGAGTTTTTGTAATATGAACTATTTTTAGTTTTTGTCTTTTATATTGGTGCGAATATTGCATAATTTTTTTAATATTTTATTATTTATTATTACTATTATATTTTTTAATGATTTTTTATTTTACTAATAATAATAATAATAATAATAATATTTTATGAGTTTTTTATTATTTTTTTTGTGAATATTGTGAATTTTAATATTTTCTTTATTATTTTAATAATATTAATATTATTTTTTCATTAATCATAATTTTATTAAATATATTTTTTAAGTATTATATTTTTTAATGTTTGTTTATTTTACTAATAATAATAATAATAATATTTTATGAATTTTTTATTTTTTTGAGAATATTGAGAATTTTAATATTTTTTATTTTTTTTATTATTTTATTAATATTAATATTATTTTTTCATTAATTATAATTTTATTAATTTTTTTTATTATTATTTGCGACGGGACCTGTTGCGATGGGATCCCGTCGCAAATAGTTTAAATATATATTTTTAAATAGTATTTGCGACGGAACCAATGGCTCATTGCAAAAAACTTATTTATATATAATTTATATAATCATATAGTTATTTGAGATGGAGAAGTTCCTCATCGCAGAAAATATTTATTCCGATGGGCCCGTCGTAAAAAAAGTTTTTTGCAAAGCCGTTTTTTGCAATGGGCTATTTGCGATGGGACCCCGTCACTAAATCTTATTTGCGATGGGATCCCATTGCAAATAGCTCGTTGCAAATATCATAAATTCCAATAGTGTACATGTTTGAAATCCCAAGGGAGCGAACAATTTAACAGTTTTGGAAAACCAGATTACATAATTTATACTTATAATATATTGGAAAATATGAAATAAATCATAATACATAACAAAGACTAATAAACTGCATCCTTGAAACCGATTCGAAGGATTCCTCTTCATAAATTGGGGAAAAGAAATGATAATAAAGGTGATCTCAAATTCTCAGTAAAGGTAAGTTATAATGACCTAGTCTTAAAAATTACTTAATCTTGAATTAAGTCAATAATTTCACTTCATTTCAAATTGAGGGTATTTTCATGTTTAGAGCTTTAGAGAATCAGGCCCTAAATCATACATAACAACTTAAATATTACAAAGTAGACACTTTTACACACTATTTATTTTTTTCATAAAACAAAAATTATTTAAAAATAAACATGGTTTCATTTCATGTTTAAACTACTTAACTTTTAATTAATCTCATCCTTGACTCTATTATTCTTTAAATCATGTGAAAAACATTTCAAAACTTGGGATGAGAATAAAAATCTCAGTAAGGTATACACAAATAAGGAAAAATATTAGTCTTGAAAAAAAATTTAAACCATGAATACATTATCATAAAGTAATACCTTTCACCTTTAAGAAGTAGTAAATACAATTCACCAAATATAAGCTCATTTCTTACCATTTTTTTAATCAAAATATTACCTTAAAACCCATAGAAAGAAATATATAACATATAAAGGTAACTTGGGACATAATAATACTTAAATTTAATAAGCATATGGTTGACTTACACACATATCACTCTTACAAATGGAATAACCATACAACCGACTTCCATACCCAATGTATTGGAGGTTATAACATAAAAACCAATCCTTATTTTATCACAGTATCACCCATATTTGGTTTATCACATAACCACCCCTCTTTGTTTTATCATGTAACCACCCATAAAATTTCCAACTACCATTATATAATCATAACTCATAAAAGATTGTAATTATCAATATTTCACTCGTAAAATTTCATTTTCAATCATAAGAAATCATTTCAAGATATTGAAATATTCAATCCCCTTTCAAACTCATTTTCAATACCAAAACACCAAAAAAGGGAATATTGGATTTATTTTCCTTTTAACAAACATTAAGGCTTATAGATGAGGCCAAATATCAAATAACGGTTATGGAAAAGGAGAAGTCGTTGTCACCACATATGTTAAAAAACATTCCTTTTGTCATTTTGTAAAGAAAGTAAAACACGTCATATAAGAATATTCCTTTTGAAAATATTTTAATGAAATTAAAATTCAAAGATTTTATTATACACCTTATAAAAGAAGGTGGTGTATAACATCACAACATGACTTAATGAAAGGAGATTGAGATGAAGTCCCTTACCTCGAGTCTGAATAATCTCATACATTCTTTATCTTCATGAATAATAAACATAGGTTGATTTATAATTTATTGAAAACCTTTTTCATGTTCATTATTCCTTTTGTGTCACTTATTACCATGTTATAACAGTTACATAATGAATTAAGTTCACATTATATGTTTAGTTGATATTAGGTACTTGAGTCGAAAATGAACTTGGTACGATGTCAATAGTCCATGTGGTCATAATTAATTCATATATATAATAATATTCGTGACCTTATTATCAATTTTATACATAAATTATACCCTTAAATAAAACTATGAAGTGTGGTTATGAAAAATGAACAACGTTATAATCTTGGAGATGGTAAGTCGTAGGTACGCATGAGTAACATTTCCCATTATTCATTGATCATTATGAAAATAATTTAAGTATTATTTTATCTTTATAGAATAATAATAAAACCATTAATATCATATTAATCATTTAAATATACTTATATATATCATTAAAGTGATATAATTAACAAAAACGAGTCACATCGCTTTGTGGAGGAGGTACACACATACGTACGAACGACATTATCACTTTAATGTGAATGTAAAGTGAGAAATTAATTGATATATTATCTTATAAATATTAATATTTCATTAATATCACATATGAATATTAATTCCATTATTATAACTGAAGTGCCCAGATCAGTGTGAATCACTGAGAGGGGGAGGGGGTGAATCAGTGATCCTTTAAAACTTTTTACTAATTGATTCTTAATCAATTAAACCTCTATGGCTTGTTAAGGCCTCGATCCACTCTTCTTGTATCTCTCAGCCTTTCCTCGAATGATACAGCAAATGTAAAGGCACCGGACACATGGATTTACAAGGTTCGGCACCAAAGGCCTACGTCCTTGCCATATTGGTTATACGCCCCAACATGGTTTCTTCCATTATAATCTGTTAGTATTACAATGGTCGATACAGAGTCTCACTGTATCTCTCCTGAGTCCCACAAGAGGGTCTTTATACTGCGTCCCATAGTGTTACCAGAGTCCCACTGGCCTGCTCTAGAATCCCACTGAATACTTCTTCCACCCTGAGTCTCACAGGGGGCTTCTCCTGGCTCCTCGAGTCACACGAGTAGCTCTTCTTCACTTTAAGCTTCTTCAAATATCTTCAGCAGTCTGGGATAAAGACTGCTGGCCTTGCTCTGTACCTCTGCTCACTTGTGATGAACAGGTCTTCTCGTCTTGCTCAGGCTTTATCACCTTCTTCTAAGGATGACCTGGCTTCTCTCTTCAAGAATCTTCAACATCCTCTGATAAGGTCTGTTTGTCTTGTTCAGCAAATTCTGATCACCTCTGTTGATCAGGGTCTTTTCAATTACTGAAAACTCCAGCAGCTGATGTCTTTAACTTCAGTGTGGCTTCAGTCTCACTTCACATCAACTTCATGCACAGAGTGCATGGCATCTCTGTATCCTCATGCACTGATTGCATGTCTTCTCAATTTCTTCAGGAACTGTTGTTCCTGGACTTCTCAAATGCACACATCCTGATTTAGCTTTGTTTACGTGCGCACGTTCATGCATGTAAGCATTCACTCCCCTTTCTTTCTTCTTGGTGCAATAAACCCTCAAAGGTTATATTCTCTTTAAGCACACACCTTCTCACTTCCTTCACACACTTAATTACTTTTTATTACACACATAAATGTGTGTTATACTTTAGTGTGAGAGTATTCCACTTCTTCTAAGTGTATACACTTCACTTAGTGCACACACTAGGTTCGGTCTTTTTATTCCTTTGCACACACACCACTAAGGTAAGTCTTTAGCCTTCCACCTTCACTTTGCACACACACAAAATGTGCGGTCTTCACTTGGTGCACACACATAGGCTTCGGCCTTGTTACTCTTCTTGTTTTTCACACACACAAAATATGTTCTTTTATTTGTTCTTCAAAGTGTGCACCCACAAGGCTACGACCTCCTCTTGTTCACTTTGCACAAAAGGCACTAAGGACTCGGCCTTCCTCTTCACTTTCCACACACAACTTGGTGTAGTTCTCGGCCTCTCCTTCTTGAACACACCCAATAATATGGACTTCACTTCTTTTAAGCACACACACAAGGCTCGGGTCTTCCTCCTCTGCTTGCACACACACACTAGGTGTGCCTTGTCTTCACCTAAACCACTGCCGCATGGGAGGCGCGCAAGTGGTGTTCCCTTCTTCTCTTCACAGCCGCACAAGGTGCACTGGCAAGGTGTGAGGTGCAAGGGCCTCATCCTCTTCTCAACCGCCGCACAAGTGTGCAAGGTGCAACGCCACGGGCTCCTTCCTCCTGCCACGCAAGTGTGCGGGCAGAGAGGGTGGCAAGAGACTCGAGCGCACAAGTATGCGGCTCGACTCCTTCCTGTCGCGCAAGGGGTGCGCGCAGGGAACTTCCCATCACCTCTTTCACGCAAGGGATGCGCAAAAGGGACTTCACGAAGCCAAAAATGGCTCCGGGCTTCTCTGTCGCACAGGGGACGCGCAGCTCAATTCTTCGGAGGCAAGGCACTCGCGGGTCTTCCAAGTTTTTCAGCAAGCTTCACCACTGCCTCGGGCTCTCCTTATATAGGCATAGGCGATTCCAAATCATCCGCGTGAGATATCTTGAATCCCCGAGATTTTCGGGCTTTTAAAATCTTCAAAATCTTGATTTTTATCTTTCTGTCAAACGCGGGTTCCATTTTTATTTTTCTCTACGTGCATGCGACTTGGAACGCATGCACGACATCTTCTCTTCTATCCCATGCAAAACACGAACTCCACATGGCCTTGGCACATTCTTTTGCCTCGTCTTTCTTCGAAAATATTGTCTCGTTGCATGCGTGAGTATTTTTATGCATGTATGAGTTCCTCATGGCGAGACGAACTCGAAGGTGTCTTTGGCTTGATCAACAGAGGCCGGGAGCTCGAATTCTTCATTCGGGAGGCCTCTGGTTCAGCGGCGGCTTCGCGGGGTGGTCTTCGGCTGAGCTCGAGGAAGACGATGTGGCAGCCGTCGGATCAGATCTTTGGACGACCGCGATCAGAAGATCACGTGCGGGATGCGATGAGCGGTTGTGATCAGTCGAGCGATTGGATGGGCGGCCAGGATCTCTTCCGCGGAAAAATCCCGCGTCCCACATCGAATTGGACGCCGGTTTTTCTACGGTTTATCAAACATCCGCTCCCCCTTCACCGCAATTGAAATTCTCCCCTCACGGTGCCGCCCGGCACCGTGTTCTTCTGCGGGCGCGCTCTGCGCCCACCCCTACCACTCGGGCACGCCACTGGCGCCCACTATACACCATCGAGCGTGCTCCTCGCGCTCACGCTGCGTAGGGCTTGACACTCTCCTGCATGGCCCGGGGCTTATACACGGCCCCGGCCTCTCTCGGGATGGCCCCATTGGATCCCCTTGGGCCTGGTGACCTAGTCCCACATGTGCCTTGGGTTGAACCCTTAAGGATGGCCCTTGGTGGCTTCTTTTTGCCCGAGTATAGAACAAGTCCTTTGTTTAAAAACAAAGTGACCAAGTTCAAATGCCAAATGCCACATCTTCCTCTAATCCATTCTCCCTTATTCATTTCTTCTCTCCTCTTCTTCTTAAGAATTCCTCCATTCCTCTTAAACATTTAATCTTCACTTAGGAGTGACATTCCCGAAGGTTCATCTTCAACCGAAGCTCCTGGATCAAATAATTCTTCAATGTTATTCATTGATCCAACCAGAGATAAAGTTGGATCAACTTATAATTCACCATGCACTAAGTGATTGTGCATGGTCTTCATTAAACCACTTCATTCACTTCGAACTTGTGGATGGATCATCTTCAACTCCTCATGCAGTGTGAAGACAATGCATGATCTTCTATCATTGTTCTGACTTTGTATCTAGTTGATACAAGTTCTTAAAACTTAAAGATCATTTCATCAATCGTCAGATGTACATAGAGAATGTTTCAACCACAACATCCTATGTCACTTAGTGAATCTCCTAAGTGACATGCATCTTAGTACCATGTCCATTCTCCTTTCCTCACCAACACCATCACATCCTTTGTCATTCACATATTGAAACTCCTTGACATCCATCCATTCATACCTTGACAACAACATACCTAATTGACAACAAATTCAACACAGTGCACTTCAATCTCCCCCTTTGTATTTGTTGTCAATACACTACTTCTGCACATATGAATGGGTCAATATGTGTTCCAATATTTTCTCCCCCTTATTGGCAATCAAATGCAAAGGTGTGGTGTGGTTCTCTTTCAAAAATCTCTTCCTCCCTTATAAAAGCATTTTCTTCAAAATCACTAAGAGAGGGATGATGTCACATGTTCTCTTGAGCAAAGAACCTTTAGTAGATCAACTCTAAGTCTACTTGGGCTAACCCGGTGTAGAAAACAAGAGTGATGTAACCAAGATTTTCAATGCTGTCCACAATTCAATGTACATGTGAGATCATGCTTCAGGGAGTGAAATTTTTCAGATTTATCAATGAATTTCTAAATCCTGCACATACTTCACAAAACTCATTAGAAAGTTCAGTGAAAAGATAAAGCTTCCCCTTTCAACCATTTCTCTTCAATCAATACTCCCCCTTAATTGTCATGATGAATACAATTAAGAAACAAGGGATGAAAGTATGATTGGAATACCTTCACTTTTTTTAAGATGGTATTAAATCTCAGAATCCCATCTTCTACAGATTGGCTCCCCCTCAAGGGGTGCACTCCATTCCTTCCAAACCATCCTCCATCTGAGAATGATCATCATCTTCAATTCCCTGCAGTGTTAGCACATGTAAATACAAGTGATTAGGGAATAATATGGAACCTCCATGGTTCATCAATGTGAACAACAAGGTTGAGAAGATTCTCTCAACCGAGATGTCCCATTTTCACCATTCTTCACACTTGCACATTTGATCTTCAATGATGTTTGTGCCGGTGTGGATCTCAACACCTCTTTAACTTCTTTGTGTGTGACTCCTCTATTTCTAGGTGCCTTCTGAGCACTAGAGTCTCCTGGTGAAATCTTCATTCTTTTGAGGAATCCCTTCTAAGATGGAATTAATATCATGCATTTATCACAAGTATGTCCAGCTTGATTGCACCTCACACACAGAACTTGATCTTCATGTGAAATATTTTTCTTTCCTTTTGCCTTAGCAATTGCCAGAACTTCATCTTCAGCTCTTTGCAGATCTTTGGAAAGTTGCAACTAATTAGGCCATATGACTAGTAAGTCACTTGGAAGTGTGGCCTCAGTTTTGGAAATTCCACATGGTTCTTTTGATGCTGTTAAGTTACCTTTCTTAGGCAACTTATTTTCAATCAATCCCTTCTGCTTCTTCTGGATTGATTGTCTTTTTGAGTCCATTCTGCTTCTATTCAGTTCCATGGCTTGTTCACAAAGATCCATGGTGTTTCCTTTCTTTCCACAGTAGAAGCATGTTTTCTTGGTGGTCCTTATGGATGCATCACCCTTCTTGGATTTAGACTCCAGGGACTTCTTTTCCTTTTTCAAAACCTTCTTGGGAGCATCTTCAACTTTTTTCTTGCTTCCCAAGGATTCTTTCGGATCCAGGTTCTATGATCTTTTCTTCTTTTGAGCTCTGGATACAGTCGGAGATTGACATGTATCTATTTGACCAATTTTTCACACATCCCAGATGTTATCAAGCAATCCAAATCTGTTAGCAGTAAACAGATGTCTTTGGACCTGTGGATGTTGCTTCATTCCCTCTGGCTTGCTCCCCCTTGGCATGTGCTTCCTTTGTGCTTTTACATTCAGTGGATTGTACCAGCAATCTTTTGCACAGTTCCCATACTTATTACAACACCAACACTGACCCACAAATCTTGACCTTTTCAGTCCTTCTGATTGTTAGGTACTTTTCTTGACTTGCTGTGTTGTTTCAGGAGATCTCTCTTTCTTCATTGTCTTCATCCATACTTGTTTGGTGTTGCTCTTCCATCCTGCACTATTTTTGGAAACACAATTAGAATGATGAGTATAAGATGGTATGGATGGTACCTTCTTTTTAGAAGTTGTTTCCCATTCATTAGAGGATGTATTTCTTTTAGAATCATCCTTCTCAAAGCTCACTTGAGTAGCAACATTTCTTCTTTCAGTTGACTTGGAGGCTTCAGCTTTGGGTGATTGCAGATTTTTCAATATCACCTCCAGTTCAAAGCATTTCATGTTGAGGGAGTTCTTCTCATCCTCAACCAATCATAGCCTACCTTCCCAATTCTGTTTCAGCTGTTCCATCTAGTCATCATGCACCTTCTTTATTTCACACAATGAGTTGTCAAGCTCCTTCACCATTTTGACTTTTTCTTCAATTTGAGCATCTTTGACAATCATTGAAAATTTGTGCCTCTTTTCCAGTGCATGAAAAACTTCTCTAACCATTATCATAAAGAATTATTTCTCAGAACGGATTATTTTCAATTCTTCAGTAGTGTCTTCATATCTTTCATTGCAAAGAGAAACGGTTTCATCTTTAGCCATCACCATCTTTCTTAGAGTGTTGGTTATGCCAACCCTTTTTGCCAACTGATCTTCCATTTCATTGGCTTCTTCTTCTAACTGTGATTTTTCTTCTTGAAGATCAAGGATGCCTGTAGCTATACACATTGCCACTTCCTTGGGGACTGTCTTCTAAAGATATTCGATTTAATTTTGAAGATAATTCATTATTCCAACTTCATCACTGCTAGGACAGGCTTTCTTCATCTTCTTGGCCTGTTTCTTCTTTCTATTTTTCTGAGTCTTGGCAGATATCTCCATTTGAGGCTGGTCACTCATTTCCTCAAATCTGCACTTCATAAAGACTCCCTTTGATATTTTAGAGGCAACCTCCCTTTGATACCAATTGAAGTGCCCAGATGAGTGTGAATCACCGAGAGGGGGAGGGGGTGAATCAGTGATCCTTTAAAACTTTTTACTAATTGATTCTTAATCAATTAAACCTATATGGCTTGTTAAGGCCTCGATCCACTCTTCTTGTATCTCTCAGCCATTCCTCGAATGATGCAGCAAATGTAAAGGCACAAGACTCAAGGATTTACAAGGTTCAGCACCAAAGGCCTACGTCCTTGCCATGTTGGTTATACGCCCCAACATGGTTTCTTCCATTATAATCTGTTAGTATTAAAATGGTCGATACAGAGTCCCACTGTATCTCTCCTGAGTCCCACAGGAGGGTCTTTATACTGTGTCCCACAGTGTTACCAGAGTCCCACTGGCCTACTCCAGAATCCTACTGAAGACTTCTTCCACCCTGAGTCTCACAGGGGGCTTCTCCTGGCTCCTCGAGTCACACGAGTAGCTCTTCTTCACTTTAAGCTTCTTCAAGTATCTTCAGTAGTCTGGGATAAAGACTGCTGGCCTTGCTCTGTTCCTCTGCTCACTTGTGATGAACAGGTCTTCTCGTCTTGCTCAGGCTTTATCACATTCTTTTAAGGATGACCTGGCTTCTCTCTTCAAGAATCTTCAACAGCCTATGATAAGGTCTGTTGGTCTTTCTCAGCAACTTCTGATCACTTCTATTGATCAGGGTCTTTTCAATTACTAAAAACTCAGGCAGCTGATGTATTTAACTTCAGTCTGGCTTCAGTCTCACTTCACATCAACTTCATGCACAGAGTGCATGGCATCTCTGTATCCTCATGCACTGATTGCATGGCTTCTCAATTTCTTCAGGAACTGTTGTTCCTGGACTTCTCAAATGCACACAGCCTGATTTAACTTTGTTTAAGTGCGCACGTGCATGCATGTAATCATGCACTCCCCTTTCTTTCTTCTTGGTGCAATAAACCCTAAAAGGGTATATTCTCTTTAAGCACACACCTTCTCACTTCCTTCACACACTTAATTCCTTTTTATTACACACATAAATGTGTGTTATACTTTAGTGTGAGAGTCTTCCACTTCTTCTAAGTGTATACACTTCACTTAGTGCACACACTAGGTTCGGCCTTTTTATTCCTTTGCACACACACCACTAAGGTAAGTCTTTAGCCTTCCACCTTCACTTTGCACACACACAAAATGTGTGGTCTTCACATGGTGCACACACATAGGATTCGGCCTTGTTCCTCTTCTTGTTTTGCACACACACAAAATATGTTCTTTTATTTGTTCTTCAAAGTGTGCACCCACAAGGCTACGACCTCCTCTTGTTCACTTTGCACACAAGGCACTAAGGCCTCGGCCTTCCTCTTCACTTGCCACACACAACATGGTGTAGTTCTCGGCCTCTCCTTCTTTCACACACCCAAGACTATGGACTTCACTTCTTTTAAGCACACACACAAGGCTCGGGTCTTCCTCCTCTTCTTGCACACACACACTAGGTGTGCCTTGTCTTCACCCGAACCACTGCCGCATGGGAGGCGCGCAAGTGGTGTGCCCTTCTTCTCTTCATTTCCGCACAAGGTGCACTGGAAAGGTGTGAGGTGCAAGGGCCTCCTCCTCTTCTCAACCGCCGCGCAAGTGTGCAAGGTGCAACACCGTGGACTCCTTCCTCTTGCCACGCAAGTGTGCGGGCAGAGAGGGTGGAAAGAGACTCGAGCGCGCAAGTATGCGGCTCGGCTCCTTCCTGTCGCGCAAGGGGTGCATGCAGGGAACATCCATTCACCTCTTTCGCGCAAGGGATGCACAAAAGGGACTTCACGAAGCCAAAAATTGCTCCGGGCTTCTCTGCCGCACAGGGGATGCGCAACTCAATTCTTCGTGAGGCAAGGCACTCTCGGGTCTTCCAAGTTTTTCAGCAAGCATCACCATCGCCTCAGGCTCTCCTTATATAGGCATAGGCGATGCCAAATCTTCCGCGTGAGATATCTTGAATCCCCGAGATTTTCGGGCTTTTAAAATCTTCAAAATATTGATTTTTATCTTTCTGTCAAACGCGGGTTCCATTTTTATTTTTCTCTACGTGCATGCGACTTAGAATGCATGCACGGCATCTTCTCTTCTATCCCATGAAAAACACGAACTCCACATGGCCTCGGAACATTATTTTGCCTCGTCCTTCTTCGAAAATATTGTCTCGTTGCATGCGTGATTATTTTTATGCATGTATGAGTTCCTCATGGAGAGACGAACTCGAAGGTGTCTTTGGCTTGATAAACAGAGGTCGGGAGATCGAATTCTTCATTCGGGAGGCCTCTGGTTCAGCGGCAGCTTCACGGGGTGGTCTTCGGCTGAGCTCGAGGAAGACGATGTGGCAGCCGTCGGATCAGATCTTTGGACGGTCGCGATCAGAATATCGCGTGCGGGATGCGATGAGCGGCTGTGATCAGTCGTGCGATTGGATGGGCGGCCAGGATCTCTTCCGCGGAAAAATCCCGCGTCCCACATCGAAACGGAGGCCAGTATTTCTGTGGTTTATCAAACATCCGCTCCCCCCTTCACCGCAATTGAACTTCTACCCTCACGGTGCCGCCCCACACTGTGTTCTTCTGCGGGCGCGCTCTGCGCCCACCCCTGCCACTCGGGCGCGCCACTGGCGCCCACTATGCACCCTCGAGCGCGCTCCTCGCGCTCACGCTGCGTAGGGATTGACACTCCCCTGCGTGGACCGGGGCTTATACACGGCCCCGGCCTCACTCGGGCTGGCCCCATAGGATCCCCTTGGGCGTGGTGTCCTACTCCCACATGTGCCTTGGGTTGAACCCTTAAGGCTGGCCCTTGGTGGATTCTTTTTGCCCGAGTATAGAACAAGTCCTTTGTTTAAAAACAAAGTGACCAAGTTCAAATGCCAAATGCCACATCTTCCTCTAATCCATTCTCCCTTATTCATTTCTTCTCTCCTCTTCTTCTTAAGAATTCCTTCATTCCTCTTAAACATTTAATCTTCACTTAGGAGTGACATTCCCGAAGGTTCATCTTTAACCGAAGCTCCTGAATCAAATAATTCTTCAATTTTCTTCATTGATCCAACCAGAGATCAAGTTGGATAAACTTCTAATTCACCATGCACTAAGTGATTGTGCATGGTCTTCATTAAACCACTTCATCCACTTAGAACTTGTGGATGGATCATCTTCAACTCCTCATGCAGTGTGAAGACAATGCATGATCTTCTATCATTGTTGTGACTTTGTATCCAGTTGATACAAGTTCTTAGAACTTAAAGATCATCTCATCAATCGTCAGATGTACATAGAGAATGTTTCAACCACAACATCCTATGTCACTTAGTGAATCTCCTAAGTGACATGCATCTTAGTACCATGGCCATTCTCCTTTCCTCACCAACACCATCACATCCTTTTTCATTCACATATTGAAACTCCTTGACATCCATCCATTCATTCCTTGACAACAACATACCTCATTGACAACAAATGCAACACAGTGCACTTCAATAACCACACATGAGAGATAGTTATGAAAAACAAATTATATCAGTTCATGGAGGTGATAGTTCACACGTACGCACGAATGATTAATTCCCATACCATTTAATGGATTTAGGTGATGATATTATCATGATAACATATCAGTATATTTAGGATAATTGAGTTATTATTTAATATAGTAATAAGAATATTTGAAGGAAGTGGAAGAAGAAATAAAATAGAAACACTTAAATAAAAACATTACCTTTCCTTCGGATGATCACCTTTCTCGACACCTTAAAACCTCTAAGAAGGGTGTTCTTACTAAAATAAGTCCTCAAGAATGTGGGTAGGGATTATATTAAGGGTTTTGGATAGATCTTGGTTGAACTAAAAGGTTCTTTAAGTGTGAGTAATAGAGAGGAATGATTGCCTTTTTATAGGAGAGGGGAGGGGCACCCTTGAAATTATTAAAAGTATTAAATTAATATAAATTCAATTTCAATTAAAAATTGGTCCAAACTCACTTAGTTATAATATTTGATTATTATGAGTCTAAATATAATCATTAAATGGGAATTATAAAACATTTGAATAATTTTTAATCCTTATCTTTTTGTTTTAACCTTTTTAACTCTTATCATTTTATCAAGTAATTTACATTTTGAGAGTTAAAATAATTACCAAATCAAGAAAAACAACTAATTAATGAGTCCTTAATGAAATTTTTGGAATTATATAAACATTTTGGACAATTATTTTATTTTTATAAATTTTATATCATTTAATTAGATATTTTATATTTTAAGTTATGAATTATGTCAATTTTGACACATAACTTTTTTAAAATATCATAACAACTTGATTAATTTGAATAAAATAAAATTAAGCAATAATAACATGTCATAGTTATCCATGAAATTTGTGTATGGCATCAAATATTTCAAATTATATTTATTTTATTATTATTAATATCATTTATTTGATTCTTTCTTTAATAGATCTATTACTACATCATCATTGTGTCATAATTAAATTTAATTATTTAATTCCTAAAAATTATAAATAAATTTCCATGATGTGGGTAATATTTTTAGATTTATAATAAATATTCATAGTTTAATATATCACCTATATGACCCCATATTAAAATTGTTTTAGTAATAAGAAATATATTTATGACACCTTTTCCTTCACTTTAAATTAAATGTTATAAATGTCATAATCACACCCAAGTGGCTTACGGAGGTCACAATTTCATCCAAATTATGGTCATGGTCGATAATAACTTATCCAATAATATTAGTACAAGTTTTATGGTAAATTTATAATATTATAATATTAATTTTACATTTAATTACCCTATTTATCTTTAATGGTGGAAAATAAAATACTAAAGTTAATATTCACCAAAAATTATTTGGATCTTATTGGACCACAATTTTCATACTTAGTACAACCATGTATGTCCATTTTTGAAAATTCAATTGAAAAAAATGGTTAAATTATGTTTAACTCTAATCCCATTGACGGATCGAGAAAACAGGTTTTTTAAATAAAACGTTCAAAAGTTCACATTTTTTATATATTTAATTTTAATTTGAAATTGCATCCAATGAACTACATTAGATTAAATGATAAGAAATTCAACTAATTATACCTTAACCATGTAAAAGGATAATCTAAAAATATAAATAAATTAGAGGAAAAGGCAATTTTAAATTAAAATGCAGTATTTTTCACTATTTATTAAAAAATGAATATTATCAAAAAAATACCAGAAGTTCAACCAAAGTAAATTTCAATGTCCTACTTCCAAAATATAATTTCACTTTTTAAATATAACATATAAAATTTACAAAAACTACATTTAAAAAGGGTTCTCTATCAAAATGTGGCAAAATTACATTTTAAAAATATTAGACTATTTTGTGCTTAAAATTGGATTTATTCTCATTTTATTCCTCTAAAATTTATTGGATGAAAGTAAAAATATTTAATAAACATGTGTGAACATAATATAGTTAGTTCTATTAATTCTCACCAATACAATGCCTAGGCAATAATAACCATTTAAAATAATAATATTAATAATATATTATTTTTCTCTATAACTCAACCTTGTGTGAAATGTACGATTTTAGAGAAACCCATTATTACGTGTCAAGTAAGCTATTAGACATAGTGTCCCTGTTAAGGTAAAATAACTATATAATTCATAAATATTAATAAATACGAAAAAGTCTTAT
The DNA here is from genome assembly GCA_963277665.1 of Viscum album. Taxonomy (NCBI): domain Eukaryota; kingdom Viridiplantae; phylum Streptophyta; class Magnoliopsida; order Santalales; family Viscaceae; genus Viscum; species Viscum album. Next base: position 1,081,237,907 of record OY728120.1, on the reverse strand, counting down.
TCTAGAATTTCATAGGATGTTACATTCTTCCTCCCTTTTGAAAATTATGTCCTCACAATTTTTATTAACTTATCAAATAAGTGGGGGTATTTCCACCTCAAAGAATTTTCTGATGTCCATGTTTCCCCTTACACCATATGGTTTTTTCATAAAACCTCAACCTGAAGAATCACATTATTCTGCAACACATTCTCTCTATGGTCAAGAATCAAGACTGGTTGTTCCTCATAAGAAAGATTCTCTTCCAACTGAACTACTACTAGACACAAAACATGAGATAGATCCAGTATATACTTTCTTAACATTAAAACAAGAAAAAAATTGTGTACCTAAGATAAAATAAGATTTAAATACACTTTGTAGGTAACATTCCCAATTTTATCAAGTTTTTCATAGGGTCCAATGAACCTTGGACTTAGCTTCCCCTTCTTACCAAAACTCATCACACTTTTTCATGGAGAAACTTTGAGAAAAAAATGATCACCTAACTCAAACGAAAGACCCTTCCTCTAGTAATCAATATAATTTTCTCCCTGCTCTATGTTGTCATCATGTTTCTCTGAATAAACTTAACTTTCTCTGCCATTTCCTCTTCCAATTCTGGTCTCATCAAATTCCTTTCACCCACTTCATCCAAAAAGCTGGATTTTGACACCATTTTCCATATAATGCCTCAAATGATTCCGTCTTTATACTGGAATGAAAACTGTTATTATAAGAAAACTCAACCAAATAAAGATATTGATCACAACTTCCCTGGTATTCCATTGAACATGCACATATCATATCCTCCATTGTCTGAATTGTTCGTTCTGACTACCCATCTGATTGAGGATTAAAAGTTGTACTGAAATTTAATTCAGCACCCAATAGCTTTTGAAGTAATTTCAAAAACATAATAGAGAACCTAGGATCATGATTAGATACAATGGAGAGGGAAACTCCAAATAACATGACTATCTCTTTAATATACAACCAAGAAATTTTATCTAGATATAGAGTATCTCTAATAGGAAGAAAATGAGAATATTTATTCAATCGATCAGTAATAACCAAGATCGCATTATTACTTTGATAAGTCTTTGGTAATACCTCAACTAAGTCCATGGATATATTTTCTCATTTCCACTCTAGCACTAGAAAAGGTTGAATCATCCCTTTAGGAAACTGCTGCTCTACTTTAACCTATTGAAAAATCAAACATCTCAGGGAAAAGTCGGAAAATATCTCTTTTTATTCCATTCCACTAGTAATACTCCTAAAGGTCTCTATACATCTTAGTACTACCCTGATGAATTAAAAATGGAGAACTATGAACTCCATATAAAAAATATTTCTTCAACTGTGAATCCCAAGGCACACATAATCTCTTTACAAACCTCAAAACACAATCTTTATCAATGTTAAATTCAGGTAACTTACCCTTATTAACCAATTCTACCTTTTTCACCAACTCACTGTCTTTCTTCTGTGCTTGCTTAATTCTATCTGATAGAGATGATTTCACTGACACCTAAAACAAAACAGATTAATTTCCTACACCAAAAACTTCTAAGATAAAATTAATCAAATCATTAACTAAAGGATCTCATTCCAAATATATCACGGTTAATATATCATTGCTTTTTTTAATCAAAGCATTGACCACTTTTTTGGATTTTCCTATATGGTAATGAATTGTGCAATCATAATCCTTGATTAATTCCAGCCATCTTCTATGTCTCATGTTTAATTATTTATGAGTAAAAATATACTTCAAACTTTATTGATCAGTAAATATTTAACACTTTACTCCATACAAATGACGCCTTCAAATTTTTAAATTAAAAACAATATCATCTAATTCCAAATCATTTGTAGGCTAATTTAACTCATGAGGTTTCAACTGACACGAAGAATAATTAATTACCTAATAATTCTGTATTAGTACACAACCAAGTCCTTTCAATAAAGCATCACTCTAGATAAAAAATTAACCATTCCTAGAAGGTAGGGAAAAAACTGGAGCATTTACCAATCTTATTTTCAATTCCTAAAAACAATCATCACATTATTTTTTACATATGAACTTAACTCCCTTACGTGTTAACTTAGTTAGTGGGATAGATAACTGATAAAAAATTTCAAAAATCCTTCGATAATAACCCACTAATCCATGAAAAATATGAATATATGTGATATTGGTAGGTCTTGATCAAACTTCAACAACTTTTGTTTTAGAAGGTTCAACAATTATTCCATCTTTAGAAACAATATGACCAAGGAATGAAATTTTTTGTAACCAAAATTCACTCTTACTAAAATTTTCATATAGTTTCTTTTATTTTAAGGTTTGAAAAATAATCCTTAAGTGACTTTCATGTTCCATCCAACTTTTAGAATATAACAAAATATCATATATAAACACAACCATAAACTGATCCAAAAACTAATGAAAGACTCCATTCATGAGATTAATAAATATATCAGGTGCATTAGATAACCCATAGGTCATAACTGCACACTCATAATGCCCATATATTTTTTAGAATGTTGTCTTTGGAATTTCATTCTCCTTCACCTTTAGCTGATGGTACCCAGACCTCAAATATATATTTGAAAAATAGTGATCTCCCTAGAGTTGATCAAACAAATTATTGTTCTTAATAGTGATTTTATTCAAGGATCTATAATCAATACAAAGTATCATAGAACCATCTTTATTTTTCACAAATAAAACAAGATCACCCCATTGTGAAGTTCTAGGTCAAATGAAACCTTTATCAAGAAATTCTTGAAACTGTTTTTAAAATTACACAAGTTCTACTTGATCCATTCAACAAGGGGGTTTAGAAATAGGCTTAGCATCAAGAACTAAATCAATAGTAAATTCAATCTCCCAATCAGGAACAATACCAGACAATTCATTAGGAAAACATCTATAAATTCATTCACTAATGGAATGCCACTAATCAAAACTATTCTTTTCTTTTCAACAACATGAGCTAGATAACTTTCAATGTCATATTTAATCAATCTCTCAGCTTCTTGGTATGTTATAAAAGGTATTAAATCATTGAATAAAAATTTATTGGCTTTACAATCTATTTTATCATGATAAACTAAAATCCAATCCATATCCAAAATGATATCAAATTCCACTATGGTAAGTTCAACAAGATTTGTAGAAAAAACCATCCCATTGATGATAATAGGAAGAATCCCATAAATCTTGGTTGATTTAATACTTCCACTAAAATTTTTACCAAAATATCTATATCATGTTCATGAGTCAATATTTCCAATTTACTTTCAAAGCTCTTAGAAATGAATGAATGTGATGCTCCGAAGTCAAATAGAGTATTAACATATTTAAAAAATACCCATAACATAATTATCACCACTTCATTGGATGGTCCCACATCAACCGTAGTAGTAGAAAATGATTTTTCCATGCCCTTATGATTTGAATATTGCTGTTCTCCATCTTAGGTAATCAAATTTGGACACACATTGACATAATTCCGTAACTCGTTGAAAATAAAACATCTTACTATCAACTTTTAATTAATTTCTTGATCATTTCCCTTATAATCAATAGAAATATGACCAATATTACCACATCAGAAGCACTTCCCATACTTTGAGAGACATTCTCCAGGATTCTTTTTACAATACTTCTCACAAGATGGGAATTTAGTTTCCTTACCTCGAAACTTCTTTGATGAATTCTTTCCCAATGCCTGCCAACTGGATCACTTCTTTTACTTGCTCTCACGTAACACATGATCATTATAAAACTCTATTTAGACCTTCTCATCACATCAGAAAAGTTTCTAATAACTTTTAAACTCATGAGAATCTAATTCCCTTCAATATCTCAGCTTCAATCCTAAGTAAAACCAATTTATCTTAATATAAATATTTTTCACTCATTGCAAATAGAACATATTATTATCGAATTTTAATTGTTTTCTTGTTCATATTCCTTATTGTCACAAGAAATATGAGCAGTATTATCACATCGGAAGAACTTTACATACTTTAAGAGACATTCTCCAGGATTATTTTTACCACACTTCTCACAACATGGAAATTTAGTTTTCTTACCTCAAAAATTATTTAATGAATTCTTTCCCATTACCTTGCTTTCTCTCGTGGAACAAATGATCATCAGAAAACTCCATTTCTACCTTCTCAACACATCGAAAAAGTTACTAATAACTTTTGAACTGATGAGAACATAATTCCCTTCAATATTTCATCTTCAATCCTGAGTCAAACCGATTTATCTTACTATCAATATCCTGGATAAAATTTGGGACATACCTTGACAAACAGGTGAAATATTCTACACATGTAGCCAAAAAATATTCATCCTTTTTTCTCAATTCCAAGAATTGATTTTCCATCCTAAGTTGAACAGACTTAGGAAAATATTTCTCAAGGAATATATTTTTATATTCTTCCCATTCTATGGCATCAATCTCTTCACTTCCCCTGATATTTTTAATCATTTACCAACATTGATCAGCTTCACCTTCAAAATGATAAACAGAAAGACTAACATTTTTATTTTCTGAACACCTCATTACATCAAAAATATTTTCTAATGATATAGTCCACCCTTTTTGTATCATAGGGTCATATGATCCTCTAGATTATGGGGAAAGTTACCTCATGAAATGATACACTACAAACATATTCCTCTGCAGTTGATCTGGTTTATCTCATTCATGGACACCACCGCCATTTATCTCCTAAGTCAACTGATCCATCACTACAAAAAACTATTCAGTTACGATTCTAACCATATCAGGATGCTGATTTGGAAGGTTATTTTCCTCTTTATGTCTTCCCAGCATAGTTACCTTGTTTCCTCTACAGAAAATCCTTCTTAATAAACATATCTTAGATGAAGCAACATAGTAATCTTAAAATTATATATCATTTCAATTTCAACATAAACTATAAATCATTTATGGATATTATATTAATAATATTATAACTCCTTAAGTTATTTAAGCCTCCCTTTGATACCAACTATAAGGCCCCAACCTTTAACATTACTTAATCTTGAGTTAAGTCAATAATTTGACTTTATTTTAAATATAGGATCATTTTAAGTTTATAGATTTAGGGAAATAGGCCATAACAAAAACATAACAACTTAAATATTTAAAATTATACACTTTTACTCACTAACCATTTTTTTAATAAAATTAAAAATGTTTAAAAAGAAACACAGTTTTGTTTCATGTTTAAACTTCTTAACATTTCCTTAATCTCATCCTTGACTCTATTCTTATTTAAATCATGTGAAAAACATTTCCAAACTTGGGATGAGTATAAAAAACTCAGTAATGGATACACAAAGATGTAAAACTATTAGTCTTTCAAAATCATGTAAATCATGAATACTTTATCATAAAGTAATGCCTTTTACATTTAGTAAATACACTTCACCGAATATAATCTCATTAATTAACATTTTTGTAATCAAAATATTACCTTAAAACCAGTAAAAGAAGAATATATAACATATAAATGTAACTTGGGACATAATAATACTCAAATGGAATTTTCATATGGTCGACTTCCACACATATCACTCTTACAAATGGAATAGTCATATGATCGACTTCCATACCCAATGCAGTGGAGGTTATAACTTAACCTATCATCCTTGGTTTATCACGGAACCACCCATATTTGGTTTATCATGTAACCAACCATATTTGGATTGTCAAATAACCACCTGTAAAATTTTCTAGTGCCATTATATAATCATAACACATAAAATATTGCAATTATCAACATTTCACTCATAAAATTTCATTTGAAATGACAAGAAATAATTTCAAGATATTGAAATAGTTAACCAGATTTCAAAACCATTTTCAATATCATAACACCCAAAAAGGGAATAAGGGTTTTATTTTTCTTTTATAAAACAATAAGGCTTATAGATGAATCCAAATATCAAATAACAATTACGGTGGAGGGGAAGTCATTGTCGCCGCATATGTTAAAATAAAAATACCTTTTGTTTTCTTGTAAAGAAAGAAAAACACTTCATATAAGAAGGTTACTTTTGAAAACAATTGAATGAAATTAAAACTTAAAGGGTTCATTATACACTTTATAAAATAAGGTGGTGTAAAACATCAAAATATGCCTTAATTAAAGGAGATTAAGACGAAATACCTTACCTCGAGTCTTAATCATCTCATATGTTATTTATCTTCCTGAATAATAAAATTAGGTCAATTTATAATTTCTTGAGAACCTTTTTTATGTTCATTATTCCTTTCATGTCACTTATTATTATGTTATAACAATTATATAATGGTTTAATTTCACATCAGACATTTTGTCAATATCCGGTACTTGAGTCGAAAATGAACTTGGTACAATGTAAATAGAATATGTGGTCATAAGTCATTCATATATATAATAATATTCATGAAATTATAATAAATTTTATACATAAATTATACTTTTAAATAAATCCATGAAGTGTGGTTATTAATAATGAACAATGTTATAATCATGGAAATGGTAAGTCGTACGTACGCATGAGTAACATTTTCCATTTTTCATTAATAATTATGGAAATAATTTAAGTATTATTTTATCTTTAAATAATAATAATAACATAATTCATATCATAGTTACCATTTAAATATAATTATATATATCATACAAGTGATATAATGAATAAAAACGAGTCACATCTCTTTATGGAGTTGATAGTTCACATGTATGCACGAACGACATTTTCATTTTAATGCACATGGAAAGCAAGAATATAATTGATATATTATTATCTTAGAATTATTAATATGTCATGAATATAAAATAGGAACATTAATTCCATTATTATAACCAGTCATGAGAGACAATTATGAAAAACTAATTAGATCAGTTTGTGGAGGTGATAGTTCACACGTACACACGAATGATTAATTCCTTTCCCATTTAATGGAAGTGGAGATTGATTTAGGTGATGATAATATCCTGATAACATATAAGTATATTAAGGATACTTTATTTATTATTTCATATAGTAATAACAATATTTTATGGAATTCGAAGAAGAAATAAAATAGAAACACTTAAATAAAAACATTACCTTTCATTCAAATGATCACCTTTCTTGAGACCTTAACACATCTAAGAAGGCTGTTCTTCCTAAAATAAGGCCTCAAGAATTTGGGAATGGATTCTAGGAATGGGTTTGGGAAGATAGTGGATGATAAAAAAGGCTTTTTAAGTGTGAGTAATAGATAGGAATGTGTTTCTTTTTATAGGAGAGGGGAGGGGTACCCTAGGAATTATAAAAAGTATTAAATTAATATAAATTCATTTTTGATTATAAATGGGTCCAAACTAATTTATTTATAATATAGGATGATTATGGGTCTAAATATAATCATCCAATGAGAATTTGATAAGTTTTATTAATTTTTAATCCTTATCATTTTGTTTTAACCTTTTTAACTCTTATCGTTTTATCATGTAATTTACAATTTGATAGTTAAAATAATTACCAAATCATGCCAAACGACTAATGAATGAGTAATTAATGAATTTTTTATACTTTTACAATTTTTTGTTGAATATTGGATTTTTATAATTTTTATATCATTTAATTATATATTTTATATTTTAAGTTATGAATTATGTCAATTTTGACACTATTCAATACATGACTTTTTTAAAATATCATAAATACTTGATTCCTACAAATAAACTACATTACCTCAATCCTAAAATGTCAAATTTATCCATAAAATTCATGTATGTCATAAAATATTTCAAATAATTTTTATTTTAATATTATTAATATCATTTATTTGATTCTTTCTTTAATAGATCTATTACTGCCTCACCATTGTGTCCTAATTAAATTTAATTATTTAATACCTAAATATTAAAAATAAATTATCATGATATAGGTAATATTTTTATATTTCTAATTAATTTTCATAGTCGAATATATCACTTATATAACCTCATATTAAAATCATTTAAGTAATAAGAAACATATTTATGACATCTTTGCCTTTACTTTAAATTAAACTAGTACTCCGCCCATGCATTCGCACAACACTATAAAAAATTCATATTAACAATAATAGAATACCAATTTTTAAACATAATAAATCATATTAAAATTGGAAATGTTTATAAAATAATAAATGAGTGGTACATATAATGGAAAAGAAGGAACAATGGGAACTCATTTATTGAGATAAAAATCATAATGTAACAAACAACATGTGATTAAAAAACTCAAAATTTTTCTAGAAAAAAACAAAATAGTCATCGGGATACTGCATCAACTAACCCCATTCTAGGAATATGTAGAGGATATAAAATTATCTCGTGATAGGAAATGTGATAGTTGTTCTGGAGTGACATGATCCCAAAACCCATGACCACTGTTCGTGTTTCAAACCTAAAATATTTTAAAAAAATAGCTTCACGGATTGATAATTATGAAAACTAGAGAAAAATAATAACATTTAACATAAATTATATATGAAATGGATTGAAAAGGAAGAAAGATGATGCAATAATAAATGGTAAAACATGATGTTATAGGGTACCAGAATATCTTTGTCGATGTTGTTGGGGATCCCAATAACTGAAACTTTTAGACCGCTCCTAATTTCATATACATTAATAGTTTAAACACAATAAACTCATAGAAAAATATTTCCTATAACATAGAAAATGTTACAGATCTAAAATTGCAATACCACAAAAATCACAGAAGCTCCTCTCTACCTATAGAACCTGCAATTATTTACACCTGGAATAAAACCCACTTGTTATCCATATAACATGATCAAACTCTAAAATAATTCAACATAAACTTGCCCAAAAATAATAAATATCTACTCTGATGATTTAATGAAAATAAGAGAGAATGAAGAGAAATAATTAATACCTGAGTGGACTGAGTTGGTGTGCCCATACAGGTGGAAAAGGAGCAGAATCTAGAATGTAGGAGTATCAGTAACAGATGTTGATGAAAAAAAGTTACATAATGGTCAGCCTTATATATCAATTACATATTGAAGAAATAAATGTTACAGAAATCCTGAATACTAGAAATAGAAGTTTAGAAATTGAGTATAGAAATTTACATATTGGGCAGTTTCTATTGTAATAAGATGTTGCAGAGCCCAAAACTGGAATGTGTATCAAGTATATAGAAATATAGGGTGCCTATGAAAAACTGTATGCTTCTCTTCCTCCACCAGGACCATCATCAATTACATAATGAAGACATATATGTAACAGAAATACTGAATAACTATAACAGAAGTTAAGAAATTGAGCATTGAAAGTTTCATCTTCAATAGTTTCTACTGTTCTAAGATGTTACAGATCCAAAAACGGGATTTTGTATCTAGTATACAGATATCCATGGTTCCTAGGAACAACTATAGGCCTTTGTTCTTCTTTTAGAACCATCATTTCTTACATCAAAACAGATTATAACAGAATACATACCTTTTTTCTTCCTTGATGGTATGTTTGTTTACCCCATCATGGGTGCTGTCATAAAGCATGTTTGTCAAAACACATTTGATTTTTTCACTCTTGCAATAAGAATAGACAGTGTTGCTTGTATTTATACCAGTAGGGATTGAGAAAATTACAAACCAAAAAAGGAAAATCCAACAAAATATCAAGAAGAAAATATTGATCAAAACAACCTGTTATTTCCATGATCTCCAAAAAGTCATGTACTGCCCATAGGGACTCCTCCAATCATTTCATAAAACAAAACAGGGTAGAAAATATAAGATAACATCAATACCTAAAGTAGATCATTGAACAGGGTGAAAAGGCACTCTCTATCACAAGCAAGCTAAGTCATCAAAGCATAAAAAACAACAAACTCATGAAACACAACATCATGGAGGTAAAACACCGAGAGTATTAATAAACAACAAGAAATACAATCCACAAAAAAGCCTTCAAATCCCTCAGGGACCTGCTAGCACAAGTAGACATCCCATATCCATTGTCGATCCTTGTAGTAGTGAAAAATGGTGAAAAATGAAACCATGTAATCTGTTTTGTGTACAGGGGATAGTAATCAGAAACTAAAAACTTGTGGAAGAAAACATTTTCAGATAATATTTCTTAAACAAAAATAAAGATTTCATGTTGTAAATAAAAAATGAATTGATAATTTGAAAATAACATAATCATTAACTTGTGAGTATTACCTCTCCATTGCATCGTAAAAGTTGTAGTTCATTGGCATTGATTTTTTATTATATGGAGTCTCGAGATGTTGAAACATTTATTTGGACCGAATCATTAGCATCAAACTCAATGAACATATATTTATAAGAAATTAATTGACATCAAAGTAAGTACCAAATATTATTGAAAATTAAAATCATATAACCAGAAACCTAATGGTTAACAATATCCAATTGAGAAGAAATTCATTGTATGTATTAATCATAGAAAAAATGCAAATGGCATCAAAAAATTAATGTTTTATTAGTTATAATGATGTCATGAAAGTAACACTCAATTAATATAAAGAAAATATACTTGAGTATAATAAAAAGTTGTACCTATTGTAACAAATCCATTTTCACTGTTCCAACACACTTCAAGTGATCCACTGCTTTGATTTTCATGGAATGTAGGGAAAAAATGAATATTACAATAATATGGTGTTTGTTTTCTAAAAAATTAAAATGGAGAAAATAATAGTAGTAGTACCTAGTTATGTTCAATTGTAATACAACTCTTCAATACAGGTTGATAAATTATAGGCACATCATAATCTGAGAAACATTTAGTAGAATCAATATGGGAAATTCACTTATCAAAAAATGATGTCAAACAGATCATTAATACACCTATCAACAATAAGAAGAATTCTCTATTGGTTACTTAACACATACAATTCTCTAAAATTCCTGATTTGTTACTCTTAAAATGATTCATTGATCTAATAAAGCACATGATCCACTGCTTGAACAAATAACATGATCCAGTACTGAAAACAATGCACCATTCACATGTTCAAACTTGTTCCGCTACTCTAAAAAATTACCCATTAATGAAATAAAATACATGATCCACTAATCAAAGAAAATAGAAGACTCTATGTTGTGTAAACATATTTACTACTTTAATACATGACAATTCAAATTTAGTAAAAGTAACTATAACTATTAAGATTTGGATGATAAATGCATGATAACAAATAAGAAAACATTTCTAGAAAAAAAAATATGGTGTTGTACCTGGTTTTTTAGTTGTGAGGAGTTATAGTGGTCAAAGAACATGTAATAAGCTAGGAGATGAGGACGTACACATTCATCGAATATATTTACCTGCACATACATTAATGTTTAATAAAACATACTATGTCTGTCTAAAATGGAGAAATTTAATAAGAAATCCAAAAATATGTATAACATATCTTTAAAAACACATTTTTCACAATAGGGATATAGTTCAATAAGAAATCCATAAATATCAATGTATAACTAATAAGGAAACACATACATATAAATAACCTTGAATATTTTATGCTTCCACCTGTAAGAAATTATGTAAAGTTCAATCCAAGGTAATAAGGATTCATTTCTCATGTATGCAGGATTTGGTGGTGTCATGTAAGAAGGATTTGTTTATGATAGAATGTTTTTTAGTGATTTTAATTGCATACCTTGTCGTGGTACCAAGTCTTTCTTCATGACCATGGTGGTGCAATTAAGTCACTGAATCAATCCACATAACAATATTTTGTCAAGGAAAAAATGATCCATTGCTCTAAAATAAGGATATATCATAAATACACAAGAGTGCTGTGATGTTGGTTTTAAAGATCACCTGTGAAGAGAGAAATAATGGGTATGTGTAGGGGCTTCCCAATTTTAATAATGAATATAAGGAAAAACAAATTCACATTCACACTGAGGAAAAAATTAGAAAATATTGAAATAAAACTGGTAATATTTAATAATGACTTTAAGGAGAAACAAATTCATGAAATGAGGATAGAACACCTTTTTCACAGATCTTGATTTCTATAGGTTGAAACTAAGGCATTGACATTGATATATGTTTTGATGATCCAAACATATTCATAGGCCTGGATGAAATATTTTTGTAGTCAAGGATGAAAGCTTTATAATCATCTTTTTCATATGTTTTTAGTGCATAAAAAACAATATATAGTGGATTAAATAGTGATAAAAATTACCTACCTTCATATGTTGGACGAAAGGGAGGTTAACTCCGTGATTTTAGGAAAAATTACCTGCATTCATTTCCAATTCATGTTTCTATATTCACATGCACTGATGAGAAAAAAAATTAGAAAACAGTCAAATAAAACTACTTATACTTATTCATTTATATAAATTTTTAGAAAACAAACACCACATTATTGTAATATTCAATACAGGTTGAGAAATTGTAGGCACATCATAATCTAAGAAAAATTTAGTAGAATCAATATGGGAAATGCACTTATCAAAAAATGATGTCAAACAAATCATTAATACACCTATCAACAATAGGCAAAATTCTCTATTGGTTACTTAACACATACACTACTCTAAATGTCCTGATTTTTTGCTCTTAAAATGATTCATTGATCTAATGAAGCACATGATCCACTTCCTGGAGAAATAACATGATCCAGTACTGAAAAAAATGAATGATTCACATGCTCAAACTTGTTCCACTACTCTAAAAAATTATCTATTAATGAAATAAAATACATGATCCACTAATCAAAGAAAATAGAAGACTCTATGATGTGTAAAAATATTTACAACTCTAATACAAGAAAATTCATATTTAGTAAAATTTACTATAACTTTTAAGATTTGGATGTTAAATGGTTGGTGACCAATAAGAAAACATTTCTAGAAAAAAAATCATAGTGTTGAACCTGAATTTTTAGTTATGAGGAGTTATAGTGGTCAAAGAACATGTAATAAGCTAGGAGTTGAGGACGTACACATTCATCCAATATATTTACCTTCACATACATTAATGTTTAATAAAACATACTATGTGTGACTAAAATGGAGAAATTTAATAAGAAATCCACAAATATGTATAACATATCTGTAAAAACACCTTTTTCACAATAGGGATACAATTTAATAAGAAATCCATAAATATCAATGTATAACTAATAAGGGAACACATACATATAAATAATCTTTAATCTTTTATGATTCCACCTATAAGAAATTCTGTAAAGTTCAGTACATGGTAATAAGGATGCATTTTTCATGTAAGCAAGATTTGGTGGTGTCGTGTAAGCAGGATTTATTTATGATAGAATGTTTTGTAGTGATTTGAATTACATACCTTGTCGCAGTACCATGTCTTTCTTCGTGACCATGGTGGTGCAAGTAAGTCACTGAATCAAGCCACATAAAAAAAATTTGTCAAGGAAAAATGATCCACTGCTCTAAAATAAAGATATATCATAAATACACAACAGTGTTGTGTTGTTGGTTTTAAAGATCACCTGAGTAGAGACCAATAATGCCTAAGTATAGGGGCTTCCCGGTTTTAATAATGAATATATGGAATAAAAAATTCACATTCACACTTACGAAACAATTAGAAAATAGGGAAATAAAACTGGTAATATTTAATAATGAATGTAAGGAAAAACAAATTCATGCAATGAGGATAGAACACCTTTTTTTCAGATCTTGATTTGTATACGTTGAAACTAAGGCATTGAAAGTGATATATGTTTTGAAGATCTGAATGTATTCATAGTCCTAGATGAAATATTTTTGTAGTCAAGGATCAAAGATTTATAATCATCTGTTTCATATGTTTTTTGTGCATAAGAACAATATATAGTCGATTCAATAGTGAAAAAAATTACCTTCCTTCATATGTTGGATGGAAGGGAGGTTAACTCCACAATTTTAGGACAAATTACCTGCATTCATTTCCAATTAAAGTTTCTTTGTTCACATGCACTGCTGAGAAAAAAATTAGAAAACAGTCAAATAAAATTGCTTATAGTTATTCATTTATATAAGGTTTTTTTTATTAAATGAGGATAAAACACCTTTTTCACAGATCTTGATTTCAATAGGTTGAAACTAAGGAATTGACATTAATATATGTTTTGAAGTTCCAAACATATTCAAAGGCTTGGATGAAATGTTTTGGTAGTCAAGGATGAATGCATTATAATAATCTGTTTCATATGTTTTTAGTGCATAAAAAACAATACACAGTGGAGTCAACAGTGAAAAAAATTACATGAATTCATATGTAGGATGAAAGTGAGGGAGGTTAACTCCATGATTTTAGAAAAAACTACATGCATTCATATAATGTGTAAATGCAAATAAATAATAACAGACGAAAGGGAGGTTAATTCCACAATTTTAGGAAAACACAACTATTGCAGAGATATGGACATGTAGGATATATGAAGAATGTTTTTATTGTATAAAAATCAATATATAGTTGATTCAATAGTGAAAACAAATCACTTGAATTCATATGTTGGATAGAAGGGAGGATAAATTCACGATTTTAGGGCAAATTACCTACCTTCATTTCCAATTCCTGTTTCTGTATTCAAATTCACTGAGAAAACAATTAGAAAAAAATAAAATAAAACTGTAAATATTTAATCATGAATATAAAGAAAAAAATTAAATAAATGAGGATAGAAAACATTCTTCATAGATCTTGATTTATATATGTTGAAACTAAGGCATTGACATTGAAGATGTAAAATCAAGACCTTGCTTGTTGAAAAAAACAGTAGAAATTGAACATTAGTGCACAGAAAAAAACAACCAAAACAACCTGCCCATTGAATCCAAATTCATGTACTGTCATGTAAAACTCATGAAGAACATGATTATTGAACCGATACCTTCCTATATAAATACATGTATTTCGATGTGAACCCAAATCCAGAAATCAAAAGAATCTACACATCAGAATCCATAAAAAGAAAACAATACCATTACTTTTATATAAGTGAGCCTACATTGAGACACTAATCCAATTAAAAATTGAATATATGTTTCTATTCCTTGCCATTGGCACACCTACACTGAATCTACAGTTGGAAGAGTTTTCTAGTTCAATGCAGCTTCCTTATCTTGAATCGATCTCTTCATATCACTAACAATTTTCATTATACTCGTAGCTCAAAACTTTTAAACATGAAAACACTTTCTATGAACTTGAAGTTACTGTAAATATTCCCATGAATAAGATTCAAAAACAGTAGCTGCAACCAACAAAATTGATCATAAAAAATTAGCAAAATAACTTAACGTAATAATATTAAATCCTTTACAGTGCAAGAAAAGAATAATAAAGACCTGATTAAGATCCTAAAAATTCTCCAAAAAATAAAATACAGGCATGTATCTAGAACCACTTAATCAAAATCACTTCAAAATAAGATTTATATAGGCTAGTGGTTTACTTCAGAGGAGATGTAGGAAGGTAGAGAAGGAGGGAGACCTTACATGATTCGGTGTAACCTAGGAGCTGAGACAAAGACTATCTTATGATAAAGTTCAATAGATAAAAGAGATGATTTTTCAGAGATTAATATAACCTAGGGTTTTATCAAAAGCATGGAGGAGGTGGAGGTGGATCAAGTGGAAGCAGAGCCGACAGATGTGCCGGAGCCGGAGGCTTTGGAGGCCGAGCTAGGCTTTGAAAACCGAAGTTATGAGTAGTCCTGGAATCTCCAGCGGGAGCGGTACGGGAGAACGGCTGCAAATGCATGGGCGGAGGATACAGAGGATACGGAGGAGTTGGAGAAGGAGCCTATGGGAGAAGGGGGAGGAAGCTGCCGGAGAAGGAAGCTGTGGGACGGACCGGTAGTGGAACCCTAGGAGGGGAGATCGATAGCGTGAGCGGGCGGTGAAAATGGGAGAAGGAGAATCCCGATCAGGAGTGGGTGCTGGGTTGAGAAATGAAATGGAGAATAGGAAAATGGGGTGACGTGGAGGTAGGAATGGGTGACACGTATGTAGGAAAGAAGAATAATTTAGTATAGAAAGTAGATATTATAAATGTTATAATCACACCCAAGTGGATTCTGAAGGTCAAAATTTAAACCAAAATATGATATGGTCGCACTAGAACAAAACTGCCGTTTAGCAGTGGTTTTTAGCGGTGGTTCTAGGAACCACCGCTAAACCTTTTTAAAAAAAGGTTTCCCAGCAGTTTATAAAAAACCGCCATGAAACAATTTTTTTCAGTCCCGACTCTTCCCCCTCCTCTTTCTCTACCGCTCTGTCCCCAGCTTCCCCCGCGACCCCGGACTCCCGCGACCCTAGCCCCTAGCGACCCCAGCTTCCCCGCGACCCCAGCCACCCCGCGACCTCGGGAACCCCGGCCCCCCTTTACCCCGGCGACGCCGCGACCCCGGCCCCCCTTTACCCCGGCGACGCCGCAACCCCGGCGACCCTGCTTCCCCAGTGACCTATACGAACCCTTGGGTTTGATTTCTATGTTTTTTCTTGTTCTGATATTAGTTATTTCTTTATTATTATTTTTTCTTATAATAAATTGTAATGAATCTATTTGTTTTAAATATTTACATCCATTAAAGTTAAAGCATGATTTTTTTTAATTATGCTATGAAATTTCATAACTAGGATAGATATGGAATTATTTTCGTTGATGAAAAAGTAAAATTAATAAGTGTGGAATTTAGAGATGTACTTTACGAATATTTAACAGTACACAACATGCTTTTTCATCATATCTAATAGGATTATTGATAAATTTTTTAGTTTATGGATACCCCATTTATGGAATTAATGGGAAATCATAGTTTTAAAAAGTTATATAGGGATAACATAATGTGTTTTCAATGTTGAAATGGATTTCGTTGATTCCCAGTGGACTTATGGATAGAATGATAAGAATAAATAGATAAATAATTATTTAGAGAAATTTAGACATTGAATGGGTAGGAATAAAGTAAAATATTCGATGTTAATCTAATATAGAAAAATTCACATGAGTAATTGTGTTCTTGAATGTGTAAAGTGATAAAATATTAGAAGAGGTAGACATATATCATGAAAAGTTTAAAGAGTTTTAAATAATTAAAATTTGAATGACATTGACAAAGGTATGACAGTGCATTTATAATGATACAAGTGTAGAGTGCATGTAAATTTTTATTATTAATGTTTATATAAGAAGACAATGGAGGTAAAAAACCATCAACCAAAGTATAGGCTAATAGAACAATTTTATGGTATGGAAATTTTAATAGATTAATGATAAGGATCTAAATGATATAGTGGTAGTCACAATCAATGTACACTCACATATAGAATGTATATTATTTTATTTTAGTTATATGTATTCATTAATTTCATTAAATCTTACAACGAAAAATAATTAAACCCCAAGTCTGCTAGTTGTGGATTTATCAGTTAAAACTCATAGAGTAACTATCCAAGCATCAAAGATATATAATGATTCCCTTATTATCATTGGTGAGTATAATCTCTCCAAAAACATAGTGGTAATTCTAGTGGTTTTATTTTACATAATATCATACAAGGATCCAACATAATAATAAATGCCCAATATAAAATATGATATGAAGAGTTAGAGGAATTAAAGAACAAAAAGAAAGATCTTTTAGAGAAGGATTTTATTCAACCAATCAAATCATCTTTGGGAGACCTATTCGCTTTTTGAAAAATTTGGATGTATCATTACAGTTATTCATTGATTTTATAGAATATGATGGGATCATAGTGAAGAAAAAGTAACCTACTCCAAGTATTGATAATTTTTTTGATTAGCTAAATGGGGATCGATTCTTTACTAAGATTGGCCTATGATAAGGGTATCATTTAATGAGGTTATTGAAAAACTTTATCTCAAAAAGATCCCATTTAATATGATATATCCCTTATGATTATTTTCTACATGTTTTGGATTGAAAAATTCTCCATCCATAAATATATATTTGATAAATAGAGACTTTATGGAGTATATTGATAAATTTTTAAGTAGTCTTTATTGATTATATTCCGATATATTATGAATTTAATAAAGGTAACGAAGATAAACTAAAGTTAATATTAAAAACTCTAAGGAAAAATCACTTTTTTTGTAAATTCATGTAGTGTGAGTTTTTCTTAAAAAAAGTCACATTATCTTGATTCATTTTGACTAGTGAAGGAACCCTAATAGACCTAGTAAAGTCACTAAACCTTTCACTAAAATGGTTTCGCGGCGGTTTATTATAAACCGCCGTGAAACCCTCCATATTTTTTTAGGCTGTCGACCCTTCCCCTCTACCCGACCCCCCTTGTTCCCCTGACCCTCCGTGACCCCACATGACCCCGCGACCTCGGTGACCCCCCGCGACCCCCGGCAACCCCACGCGACCCCGGCGACCCCTTCCACGGCGACCCGCGACCCCGCAGCGACCCCCTCTTCACATCCAAGGTGATTTTTAGGGTTTTTTTTCATTTCCCCATTTCTCTATCCCCCTTATCTATTTATAGGTTTCCTTTTAGGTATTGGCCAGACCCTAGATGTCAGGGTTGATGTTTAGTTCGTTTTTCTTTGGATCTAGGGTATGTGGTTGGTATGTGGGTCCTTGTTCTCCCTCCTGTTGAAGTTTCGTTGCATTCACACACAAGCAGTGGAAATTTCCCTGCCTTTTCTTTCTAATTCAATCCATATGATCCTTGGGTGTTAGTAAATAATTTTTAAAACATGATTTACACCTTGTTAATGTACTTGGTTAATTATTATGGTGTTTTATTGGTGATATGATTTGTTAAAAATAGCTTTCAAAGTGAATTTTAAATTATCCCTATGTTTTCTTATGCCTAATGTGTGTGGTTAAATGTTAATTGGTCTTTAATAGTGAAATTGGATGATTTGGATCATTCTTTACCTTATTAATGTTTTACTTAATTGATTGTATGGTGTTTGTCATTTGTTATGTGGAACATGGTGATTTTTATAGTATGGTTAAAGTGTTGTTTGGAAAGCTCTCTTAGTTTTTAAAGATAATTGTTGGTCCTTTGGAAATTATATGAAATGGATGAGTCTGGTTTGAAAGGAAAGTGATGATTCTAAAAATATTTTTGGGTTTCTCATGGATGTTAAAGGGTTTCATTGGATGTGGGAACATCCATGGGTTAGTATAGGATGGTGGTGAACTTGAGGTCACATGGGGATTGCGGTAGCGGTTTGGTTTTGTTTTGGTGTGTTCAATGACATCACTTTATGGTGTATCTCTTATTGCGTATTTTTGCATTCTGTTAAAATAATATTCACTATCATATTTTAGGAACATAAGTGTTATCTTACATATTCCTAGTTGATGGGCCTATAGGGTATACCATGAATTTTTCTAGGATTGAGTGGTGATTTCTAGTAGGTTTATGTATTTTAAATTTATCCCTAATATTTCCATTAATAGTGAATTGTAAAGGACTTAGGGGGAATAAAATTTTGTTTTTCATAGTTCCCCCTTTGAAAGTTTTCAACCTGAAATTTTTTTTCCTTTCAAATTTTCAGATGATGAAAATGATTCCCTATCTATACAAGGTAAATATCTTGTGAGTGGATACTCGATTTTTCCAATGTCACCTATTATGGGTTTTTGACGTCGAGAGTGCCAATTATCTTTACATTAGTAGATTATGGACTTTGAAGGTGTACCAATTTATTTTATGTCTAAGTTCAAACATTTTAGACCAATGTGTGGTTGAGGCTTACCTTTATAAAGATTTAATGAAAGTATGAGGTTTTCTCTACAGTGGTAAGTTTAAGGTAATCCCAAGTAAGATTAAGAGCCTAATAATAATACAAAAAAGACTCAATTATGGGTTCACGTAGATTAAATTTATATTTCTTATACAAAAATTTATTGGGTGTTATAGTTTTATATCTTAGACCACAGAGGTGAGGTCGTATATTCAACATAGAAGAAAAATTGTCCCTACCTAAATTGTTTTTCCCCATACCAATTCATATTACCCCTAATAGGGGAGTATTCACTTTGTTTAAGGACTTGAAATACACATAAACTTTTGAAGTAAAAATTGTACATGTCCTTTGTATTATATCAAATCCAAATTTTATGGTTTGTATGATTTTTTTAATATGAGTTGTTTGAAATATTGAAGATAAATTTTTATAGTACTAAACACAAAACATATTTAAGTGAAAATAACATACATCATTCATTAGTTTTTAAAAGAGATTTTAATGAGAACCCCACTATGGAAATCCAAGTGGATGAATTAAATTTTCACAACCTAATGATATAATGAATTACAAAGGTCTCTCCAAATTCAAGGAAATATGAAACAGTATCAAATTCAAAGAGAGAGGTAAATTCAAATAGATAGTGAAAAGATTGAAAAACATAAAGAGAAATGAAACATGAACAATTTTCATGAACTGACCTAGGCTACCCATAATCTAGGTACCCAAGCTAGCCTATGATAAGTCTCAAAGGGTTTCATATAAGGGCTAAATATTTCTAGTAATGCCGTTGTACTAATGGTATAAAAATCGTGCATCTTTGGTGTGTTCAATGAAATCACTTTCAATGGGGTGTTGTTTGAGGAAACATTAATGTGTGATCAATAGTGTTATGATAAGTGTGTAACCCGGTATTCTTATTTCTCCTCAATGAGGTGTTGATGCTGTCTCCTGGGGACTAGACTTGTTCGGTTTTTCTGGGCATGCTAAGTAAGTGGAAAATGTGATCAATGTATCATCTTTATTATATTATGCATACTTTATGATCAATGGGTCATCTTTTTTATATTATTTTTCTGTAATCTTACACTATCGTATATATGAATCTCTTTCTCTATTTAGTAGTATGTGTTTTAATTTGTTTTATTGTGCAGTCACATTGTGATATATATGGATAAAATTCGGATCACATTATCGAGGAACAAACCTCAGTATGTTAAGGGTTTGAATGAGTTTTTTGATTTTTCAATTTCTAATCGATCTATTGAAGGGATAATAAAATGTCCATGTCCTAAATGTAAATTTAGAACATGGTTGAAGAGAGATGAGGTTTATGAACATTTAATATTGAAGAAATTCCCTGGTCAATATTTTTGTTGGATTTTGCATGGAGAATCAAACGTTACAGAAAGATTGAGCACTGATTTTAATCCATAGAATGAGGTCCCAAGTTTGTCGACAATGGAAAATGAAATGAAAAACCTAATAAATGATGCATTCGGCACTTCAAGACACCACTATCAACATCAAAACATATCAAAACAACAAAAAGAGGGTGCTACAAATTGCAACGTGACAAATGATGTTTTTGAGACTGTAACACAGGCAGATCAAGATTGTCACATATCATTTGATCCTCCTCTTGATTCTTTGGAGCCAAATGTTAGAGAAAACTTCACTGAGGAAAATCTGTTTCATGATTTAGTTGATGATGGAAATCATTAGTTGTATAGTGGGTCTTTGAAATATTCAAAGCTTTCATTTCTGATGAAGTTGTTCCATATCAAATGTCTATGTGGAATTACAAATAAGTCAATGTCCATGATATTGGAATTGATTCGTGATGCATTTCCTGAAACAAAAATCTCAGAATCTTTTTATGATATGAAAAAAGTTGTTAACAAGATTGGTCTTAATTATACAAAAATACATGCATGTCCCAATGAATGTATGATTTATTGGGGAGAGGATTAAAGTATACAGAATTTCAAGAAATTTTCTTCTTCTAGATGGCAGGAAAAGGGTGACATTGGAAGTCTGAATGAACATAATTTCATGGAGAAGAAGAAAAGGAGCACACCTGCAAAGGTTTTGTGTTACTTTCCTTTGAATCCTCTATTGCAAAGAATATTTATGTCATCGAAAACCGTCGAACACATGAAGTGGCATTCTGTAGATAATAACAATGATGGGTTAATGAGACATCCACGATATTTCCAATCGTGGAATACATTTGATTCCTTACATATCGATTTCTCAGCTGATCCTAGGAATGTTCGATTGAGATTGACTGCCGATGGATTCAACCCATTTGGGACTTTGAGTACCAATTATAGCATTTGGCCAGTTGTTTTGATCCCTTATAAGCTGCCTCCATGGATGTGTATGCAAAAAACATCTTTTATCCTTTCGATGATTATTCCTGGAAAATAAATTCCTATAAATGATATTGATGTATACATACATCCTTTGATTGAATAATTGCAGGAGTTATAGAGCAACGGGGTTGAGACATTTGATGCTTCTTCTAAAAAAATGTTCAAAATGCATGCTTCTTTAATGTGGACCATTAGTGACTTCCCCGGGCTTGGGAATTTATCTGGTTGGAACACTTACACGGGTTTGGCTTGTCCTGTTTGTAACTTTGATTTTGAGCCCAAATGGATACCTCATAGTAGAAAATGGTGCTTCTTGTGTCATCGAATATTTCTCGATGAATCTCATAGATTTCGGTTGAACATATCAAAATTTAATGGTTCCATTAATCGTAGACCAACTCCAAAGTTGTTAAATGGTTTTGAAATATTGGAAAATCTTGAAAATGTTGAAAAAAAATTTGGGAAGGTTCATCATTTGAATGATAGCAGAAAACGGGTCTGAAGTGCATCGTCAAGCGAAACCAGAACGCAACAATGGAAGAAAAAAAGTATATTCTTCAAACTTCCGTATTGGGAATTTAATTTGTTGTAGAATAATCTTGATGTGATGAATATTGAGAAGAATTTCTGTGACAATTTTATTTTCACATTGCTTAATGAGCATGGAAAGTCGAAGAATCATCTCAATGCCCGCAAAGACTTACAAGAAATGAACATAAAACACGATCTCTGGCCAGATGAGAATGAAAAGTATCCTCCAGCAATTTTTGCAATGAAAAATAGGGAAAAAGATAAATTCCTTCGAATGTTAAATAATGTTAAGGTATCTGATGGGTATTCAAGTAACATCTCAAGGTGTGTTGACTTGAAGAATCATAAGTTACATGGATTGAAAAGCCACGATTCACATATTTTGTTATAGTAGTTACTACCATTGGAATTGCGTACATTATTACCTAAAAAAATTAATGTTGTTGTACTCCAGTTCTGCACATTTTTCAGAAAACTATGTGAGAAATATCTACATCCATTTTATCTTGACAACATCCAGGAGAGGTTTGTATTGACCCTTTGCATAATGGAGATGATCTTTCCTCTGTCCTTTTTTACTGTAATGATGCATTTAAATGTGCATTTGGTTGAGGAAGCTAAATTAGGAGGCCTCGTTCATTATCGATGGATGTATCCAATTAAGAGGTACTTTATTTATATATTTTCCAGTTAATTAAACAATTTTTGTTACTTAATTAAATTCATAATTATATTTATTTTATTTCACAGTAATCTTGGGCATTTGAAATCATACGTGAGAAATAAAGCTAAACCAGAAGGCTCAATTATTGAAGGCTATATGGCTGAGGAGTGTCTTACCATTTGTTCTCGATACTTGGATGATATTGAGACAACATTTAATTGATTTGGACATGTTGACAACACATCGACTCAATCTCAAATACATCATAAATCCAAAATATTTCCTCCTATTGGCCAATCAATTGGGAGGACCTCAAATGTGACACTGACTGAATTGGAATTATTACAGGCACATAGATATGTGCTGCTGAATAGTGAAATTGCAGATCCATTTATTGAAGAGTTGAGGATACAAACAAAGAGACGAATGAGAGTCCAAACACAAAATGAGAAAGATATAACGAAAGCTGTTAATAAAGACCTTGTAGAATGGTTTGCACGATGTGTAAGTTCATAAATATTTATATAAATACGAATATTAGTTTGACACATACATTTTGTAAATATAATAAAGAATATTTCTTTTTTTAGATCATGAATACTGATACTCGAGCAGAGGTGTCATAAAATTTGAAGTTTCTTGCTAGAGGTCCTCTAAAATAAGTTAGAAAGTTCGACGCTTATAATGTGAATGGCTTTAGATTTCGTACAGTCGATCGAGAAGTGGGTTTGAGAACACAAATTAGTGGTATATTTACATTTTCTGAAGTTGAATACTATGGAAAGATACATGATATTATTGAATTAAACTACCACCGACATTTTTTGGTTGTTTTATTCAAATGAAAATGGGGCGATATTATCATAGGTGTTAAAAGATATTCCTTGTAATTTACTTCTGTGACCTTCTCTCGCTTGATGGATGTTGGTGACCGTGAACTGCATGATCCATATATCTTAGCATCGCAAGAAAAAATGGTATATTATTTGAATGTTGTTTCCAATAAAGGGTGGAGGGTATTTACTCACGTAATACAAAGAGATTTGTATGATATGGGTGATGAAGTGGAAAATTTGACCTCTGAAATTGAATTTAATCAGCAAAAGGAAGCAGACTTATTTTTCCATCATGATATTGAAAATATTAGTCCAGCAAGGATGAATGAAGTGGATGAATCAATGGAGCAGGAAACTGACATGATTGAAGGGGAAAATGATTGTATGTACAATTATTTATTTATTCATCAACCACTTGTTTCATTTCTGCAGTCATTCATTATCATTGTTTTATATATTTTGTCTGTTAGTACTCCATTTGTTATCATTTTTAATTTTTTTTCTGCATAATTTTTTTGAAATATATATTCTAAACATAATTTTATTTGATTAAATGACAGGAATGCCAAGGAATAACTGTTACATTATTTCATCGAGTTCTGTGACAGATGACTATCCATCTGGCTCCCTCCCCACGACATCTGAGGCACCAGCTGCCAACACCCCTGCACCATCTCCCCCTGCACCATCTCTCACACCATCTGTGGATGTCCCAGTAGATAATGATTCATCGACTCCCCCTTCAGGAGCCTTAGCAGTGGGGCAGCGATGCGCCCCTTCCAGTTCATCCCGGACATACTACAGTGTCACTATCATAGGTACAAAATTTAATTAAATAAATTTATTTCATTTTGTTTATACAAATTTTTTGCTCATTTAAGATGACAAAAATTCAACCATGGAGAAAAACATAAAAAGTTCATATGTTTGGAATCTGAATGGTGAGAATATTTTTGTGCCATTTGATCCCTACGGATGATGTCGCAGGGTTACTTGGCCAGATTCTACTCCAGCTGGCAGCGGATCCCATTTCCCTTCCCATTTCATAAGATGATTGGAGACATATGCCTTCAAGCTGGAAAAATGAAGTGTTTTATTATCAAATCAAGGTAAATTTATTACATTATGGTTTAATTAAATTTCATTTTACTAATATGTTCAAAATGAATTTCTATATACATATGTTCTTCCGCTTTACCGTTGCTGATGTGATAGCACGGAAGTGGACATTGAAAAATCTTGGTAAGAAGTGGAAAGATTTTAAATGGATATTGTGGTGTGATGTCAATGATGCTTCGTTGACCGCACTGAAAATGTATAAGAAGGTACCCAGTGGGGTACCGAAAGAGCAGTGTAAAGTGTTTTTTGACAGGCATCGGGATCAGAAGTGAATGGTATTGAAATATATATATATTATTATATTATCTTCATTTTACATTTATAAATGTATATGAAAATTAAATGACATTCAATACATCAGTGTTAAATTTCATTTTATTTATTTCAGGATCTCTCAAGACAGAATGCGTCAAACTGAGAGAAGCAAGTTATCCCGCACACTGCGGGCTCAATTTTTTTTTCTAGAAGTCGAATGACATTGGTAATCTTTTATTTAGTTTAAATATTTATAAGAGAATATTATCTGTTTAATATATTGAATTATTGATTTATCTTATATTAATGCTGTCACAGAGTTTAGGCCATGAATCATCCAGAACTAAACTATGGTTGGATGTTCACAAGAAATCAGATGGATGTTTTGTTAATGATCCTGCTAAAGAAGTTGGGGAATGAAGTCAATTTTTTATCATAATAACTTATTATCAGTTTTTATTGTGTTAATATATAATGATATTTGATTTATAGGTCAAAATTAAAGTACTATGGGATGCCAATCCTACGCATTCATACTCTGTCTCCCAGGATGACCCGGTTGCTAGAGTCCTTAGGAAGGAGCATTCTTGGAGAGTGTGCGGGAAGGGTTTGGGACCCGTGCCATCTGAGGTTTTTAGCAGGCCACCGGGGATATCTGTTGCATCTACTCCTGACTTTAGTCAGCCCATACCCGGAGATTCTAAGAAGGAGATTGTTTCTTTACAAAACACAGTTCACCAGCAGGGGGATCAGATATATTCATTGCAAAAAGAGTTGACTAAAATACATCAAAATATGAGAAGATATGCCCCCGGTGGGAGTGCATTGATTGGTGGTATGCAAGTAAATCAAAAAAAATCAAAATCATTTAGTTTTCTAACTTTTATTGGTTTTATGTTTTAATATAAATATGTAACCGTATTTAATTTTCAATATAATGTTCTTACAGGTGACAACACAAAGTGGAAATGAATGTGGAGAGGGTGACGATGCATCATCGGACCCTGAGTAGTTGTATTGTTGATGTGTTGAACAAAAATGGAAACAGTTGGTTTGTATATGTAACATTTGTGGCACATAGTTTCCACCACACATTTTCATGTCCTAAAATTTCTTTGATTTCTCATGTTTCTTTTTATGCATTTTATTGATTTCTGGTGTTTCTTTTTATGTCTTCATTTCTCGAGTGTGGTATATATCATTCCATTTAGGTCTGTGTTTGAATTGGTAGTCAAGATTTAGGATGACTAAGAGTTAAAACCATTGTTGATGTTGGTGCAACAGTTGCATGTAGTAGAGTTTTATACAACAATATTTATCACTATACCATTATAATGGACATTTTATGACTTTTATGGAAGGACGTGTTGTTAAGCATTGTTCTAGATAGGCATTGGGAAGGCAGGTGTTCTTGGGCCGGAGTTAGTGTAGAGAACAACAGCTAATTTTGATATCATGCAAGATATGATGAATGCATCTCTGGGTATAAAAGGTTTAGTAAGGTGAGAAATCTCTCCTTCATGTTCATTATACCTTTCTAAGTATTTGGGTGAGTTGGTGTGGTGGCATATCAGCTGGAATTTAAAACTCATTTGTGGAGGATCCAGGATGTTTTCCAAGACACCTAGATCTATCAGTATCTACATGATACCTCTCACGTCTGATAGTAGGGAGAGCTGGATGTTGATAATGATGCAATGTTCATTGAAAAACTGTTAATAATCGAGGATCTTAAGGATAAAGTGCTCTTTGGATAGATGATTCATTTGGATCACGTGTTTTGGAGGAATGTTTTCCATGAGGAGAGTAATAGGGAGTGAGAAGAGAATACGCGTTCCCAGTACACTAATCTTTATTGAGTTGATGTTCTGAGCATTACTTTGATGTTTTAATTTTTTAATTTTCATTGAAGTGATATCTGACCTTGATTTGCAATAAGATATGTTATATCTTGAAATGGAGGAAGGAGATCTCTAATCAATGTGTCTAGATGGTGTGACCATATGTGATTACATGGTTGTTAGGTGTGGTGTGGGCCTTAGGGATTACACAATTGTTTTGGAGAAAGATAACTATTGAGGAGGGGTTCTGGGATGTCGAGGTTTTCATTACAGCTTTAGAACAAATCATGGTGTTTTATACCTGATAGTTATGTTACAGGGTGGTTGTTCAGACCACTCTCTTCTTGGGTAGTTTTGCATTCTATAGGGTGAGGCTTTTTTGAGATCTATATGATGTAATGGAGTAAACATCTTAGATTAATTACATTGTGAAAATTCAGTGATTAGGGTGTTCTAGGGGATTTTTTTCACTCATTCCATGAGTTTTTCAAAAAAATACAGTTTTTTAACTATCCATGAGTCAGCCTATTAATGAGTCAGTTTTTCAGTGAATCATCCTATCAGTGACTCAGGGATTTGGTGTTAGTGAGTCAAGGGTGTCAGTGTCGATGAGTCATGGGTGTCAGTGTCAGTGCCATGGTGTCGGTTCCAGGGAATTGGTACAAGGGTGTTGCTTACATGGAATCAGTTATGGGGCATCGATGCTAGGGTGTTGGTGACAGGGTTCCAATGTCATGGCATCAGTGATAGGGTATCAATGAGCCACCCATCAATGAGTCATTTCATGTTTTCCCCAGACATCCCAATCACTCCCTTATTATTTTATTTTAACAAAAAATATGTTACCTATTCAGTTTGAATTTGCTTAAATCTTTTTCCACTGTATTCAAGGAGAATTATTGTTTCTCCAAACCGTAATCACCCTTAAATTTGGAAAAACAAAATTAATGATACGTGGTGTTGACCACAACACGTATTTCATGTATTTTGAAGTCACCTTTCTAATTTTATAGTTATATGTTTTTAAAAAACCGATTTTGATGCTATGTTTGGGTGTTTTTAAGAGTTTTTTTTATGGATATTTTTTAAATATTTAATTTCCTAATGTCCTTGGGGATTTGAGATATTCAAATATCATGGTCAATCCATGATCTGTTTTATCCAGCACATTGAAATTATATCCCTTGTTATTAGGATCTCACTCATTCTTAAGCCAAGATCCTCTAATTTCCAGTGGATTCTTTTCCTTCTCCCAAGGTGTGGAAAGAGTCCTTCCTCATTAGAAGGGGTTATAGTACATTTACTATTTCTACTTGTTATCTTTTTTTATTGTTATAACTTGTTGTGGATGTGTGCCTTATAAAAATCATCGCAATTTTTGGTCTTTTCTTACACACTATTAATATTTTTATTGGTTATAATGCTGGGGAAAAATGTTGTAATGTGGAAACTAATTAATCATGTACACATGGTTAATTAAATGGGTGCTCGAGGAATAAGAACCATTATGTGATACCCCAGTAAAAAAATGTTATTCAAGAACAGTGTTGTCTAAATATGAATTTACCCTTGTTTGATGGGTGTGGTCTTGTAATGTGTGTTATGGTTGGGTTTTATGGTTTATGTGGAATGTTTGTGAATTGAATCGACATTTATATCTATGTTTGTGGGATTGATTTTTGAATGGAAGAACTTGTAGGGAGTTGAACTACCTTTGGTTGTATTGTGTCCATCAGACAGGCTTCTGTATGGGGACTGTAATGTGGCATTGGTGGTGTTGTGCAGTGGGACGATAAGAATGGTTTTCATTCATTTTTGAGTTTGTTAGGGATTTTATTTTTTGGTAGTAATGGAATATATAATGTGAATCCCTTGAATAAATGAATAGAATGTGGTTAAATAAAAAGTGGCTAGATTATTATTTGGAAGTATCCGTTATGTGGGTTTTCATATAGCGGTAGCAACAAAAGTGTTACTATTGAGTTGTTCATTGTTTGGTTGAAACCTATAGGTTGGGATACTGTTTGATTATCTATATGTATATGAACATATTGTTTTTTTTTTGATTTCAATACACACTAGACCATCATTTACCACCATAATGTTTTTTGTGATTTTTGGTTTTAATTTTTTTTTTCAGGGCAGTGGTGTAGCAGAAGCAAAGAATTATTTTTTTTTATTCTGGGAAGCTTTTCACGGCGGTTTAAACCGCCGCTACATGAATATTTGTGGCGGTTTCGTGTCGGTTTACACCGCCACTAAACGTAAAATAAAATTTAAATTTAGCGGAGTTTATAAGCACCACTAAATAGTATCATCATGGCTGCCTCATTCCGCGGCGGTTACTGTGACTTTAGCGGCAGTTTTACGGCCACTGGAATTTGAGTTTATTCACGGCGGTTATAACTGCCGCGAATAAAGTGATATCCAAGGCTCGTAAAACCACCGCTAAATTCAGAAAAATCTCCGCGAAATGAGGCAGTTATGACACTTTCTTGAATCCACCGCTAAATGAAAATAACCGCCGCTAATAGATTGGCGACGCCCTATTTCGTGGTGGTTTCTGTAAACCGCCGCCAAACAAAGTAGCGGTGGTTTAATCCACCACTAAACGCAAAAACAAACCGCCACTAAACAGATATTCTATTGTAGTGTCGATAATAAATCATCCAATAATATTAGGACAATTTTTAGGGTAATTTTATAATATTATAATATAAATTTTACCATTACTTACCCTATTTACCTTTAACCATGGTAAATAAAATACTAAAGTTACTATTCACTAAAAATTATTTTAATCCTATTGGACTAAATTTTTCATACTTATTACAAACATGTATGTACATTTTTTAAAATTAAATTCAAAAAAGTGGCTAAATTAGTTTTAACACTAATCTTGTTGACAGATCGAGAAAACAATTTCTTTAAGTAAAACTTTCAAAAGATCACATTGTTTTTATATTTAATTTTAATTTGAAATTGCATCAAATGAAGTACATTGTATTAACTGATAAAAAATTCATATAATTATACCTTAAACTCATGTAAAAGTATAATTTAACAATATAAATAAAATATATGAAAAGAAAATTTTGAATTAAAATGCACTATTTTTCACTATTCATTAAAAAAAGAATATTATCCTAAAAATACCAAAATTTCAACCAAAGTAAATTTTGATATCACAATTCAAAAGAAGAAGTTTATTTTTTCAAATATAACATATAAAAGTAACAAAAAATATATTTAAAAAGTGTTCACCATTAAAAGGTAATAAAATTACCTTTTAAAAATATTAGAGAATTTTATGCTTAAAATTAGATTTATTATCATTTTAAGCCTCTAAAATCTATTGGAAGAAAATAAAAATATTTAATAAACATGTGTAAAAAAATATAGTTAGTTCTATTCATTCCGGCTAATACAACGACTAGGCGATAACTACCATTTAAAATAATTATATTAATAATATATTATTCTTTGGTATAAAAAAATCTTGTCTACAATATAGGATTTCAAAAAAAAAATCATTATTGTGTGTCGAGTACACTATAATAAATAGCATATATATTATTTAAAATCACTATATAATCCCTAAATATTAATAAATATGAAAAATTATTATTCTATAATTACTTGAAATGTTACATAAGTAAAGCGGAAGAAATAATAATTCAATAAGAATAAATTAATACATAAAGGTAAGAAACTGAGAACACATGCCATTCAAATAACTGTATAAGGCATAATCAATATGGAAAGGTAAATAAATGAAAATGAATGTCATTTAGTCAATAAAATGAGAATGAAATGTATCCATAGATATTATCATATGAAAATATCATGGATAGAATGATAAATGGAAATAAAGGAAATGTTAGTTATTGGAAGTGATGTCTTAGGCACATGAAAACCTATACTGTCAAGATCTATCCTCTAGACAGTTTAAACTATTTTGATTTGTCTAACTAATTTGTCTCATGGGAACCTATTGATGCATCAAGGGGTTTTGTAAAGTCAGGGCCCCACCCATTATTGCTTTTTTAAAGCATTCCTCATATCACATAATCAATTTAATCAATATAAAATATGTCTTATCAAATATCTGTATTTAATAAAAGATACAAAATTATCAATAATTTCCCATTTAATAAAATAACTATCAAAGTGAACATTGTATGTAAAAATGGTATACGATTTAGGAAATAATAATATCCATCACCCAAGAATGTGAATATTTAAA
The DNA here is from genome assembly GCA_963277665.1 of Viscum album. Classification (NCBI taxonomy): domain Eukaryota; kingdom Viridiplantae; phylum Streptophyta; class Magnoliopsida; order Santalales; family Viscaceae; genus Viscum; species Viscum album. Next base: position 1,081,206,276 of record OY728120.1, on the reverse strand, counting down.
TGATTAAAATAAAGTTATTATTTCAAGAGAAATTTAACAATAATAAAGAAAGTGATATTTCAAAGATAATCATTAAAAACGTTTTTGAGGAGAATAATATTTAAACATTACAAAGTGTCTCATAGCACATTGAAGTATTTGAATCACAATATCCATAAAGGGATAACATTAAATGAAACATAGAATATCACGAGAACAAGTATATTCATGATATAACAAGTTAAAGGAAGTATATACACCATATAAAGGTTATGTGGTTCATAACAACAAATAAGTCTCAATGGAATGTAAATTGTGACGAAATCCCTTTCCTTGTGTTTCATTTTGTGTGAACAGCCTTTAAACTCCGGTATAATGATTTTAAGAGTGTTATAAACTTATTAAAGAACCATATTCATGTTTATAATATCATATATTATCTTCTTATAATATCTTATTACCCTTTTAATAATAAACATTCATTATTTTCACTATTTCAGGTGTTAATTGCCTAGTTTGTCGAGTATGTTTAACTTGTTACTTTTTGTTATTATAAATTAGATCATGGTTTAATCATATAAATAATGCAAACCATTATGTAAATATCATATATATTCATTATATATGTATTTATATTAATTCATAATATTTTTAGATAGGAAATAAAATGCACCATTCATGGAGACGATATGTCATACATACGCATGAACTCTAGTTTCATTTATTTTCCATATTAAAAGAATGAAAAGAAAATAATATATATATATATATATATAATATAATATCTATTTCATATATGTTACATAGTTTTATTAAAACCATCCTTTGTATGTTCAATGTATAGTGTGGACGAATCACATCACTTTAAGGAGGCGGTAGTACACACTTCCACACATGATGTTATCATATTTACACAAAATAGAAAACATAAGGGTATGTATTATATATGAATTAAAAAATAATAAAGATATTATATATATTATATATATCATATATAAACAATGTGTCCATCGTAATTCCCTACCATGAGAGGAGGTAAAGGAAAAATTAAAGACATCGTTTTGTGAGGTGGTAGTTCACCATACACATAAATGATAAGTTCATTACCCATTAGATGGAAGTGTGTGTAAGGGTAGTTTTAACCCTTAGAATAAAATAATATTAGTATATTTAGTATACTGATGTTATTATATAATCATGGAATAAGGATAATTAAAGGAGTAGAGAAATAAATAAAACTAAAGAACTTGAGGAAGGGTGTTACCTCTTATTCGGGAAACTCCTTTATTTTACACCAAATGGATTCTTTGGATGGATTTATATCCAAGGTTAGGCTTATAGGTTGAGTTTAGGTATGTTTAGGAGATATTTGTATAGATCTTGGTTAATCCAATGTGGCTTTAGAGGTGTGAGTAAGTGAGAGTGGTGAGTGCCTTTTTATAGTAGAGGAGTGACATTCTTGTAAATTTTTGGAAAGAGAATTTCACCCACGTTTTTTCTATGAAAAGTGGATCCAATAAGGATCCAAAGTCTATCCAAGGGATTATATGGTCAAAATATGGCCATAAAATGGATTTTCAACAAGTTTCTAGGTTATTTTGGCTCTTAAGTTTGAGTTTTAGTCCTTTGTTAAACTAATTTTTTTCTTAATCATTGTAATTAATTTTAATTACTTTCCCTAATATTTTTTGTCAAAAAATAAGTTGATCTTATTAGATATTATAAATTATGATGATTCCAAATATGGAATCGATTTTTCTAAATTCCAATCACAAAAGTGGAATAAATTGCAATATCTTGGATTTTTAGTGTATTATTTCTAAATATTATATGGATTATTTTTGAGACTAGGTGTTGAGACGGTGTGTGATTCTGAGACCTGGTGTTCCCGGAACAAAAGTTTGAAAAATATTAAAATATTTAATAGTACATGCATGTTATTTTCTTGAAAAAGATGAATAACTCCTAAATGGGTTCCCAAATAAAAAATATTAGGGCACTGTTGGATTTAGAATTGTGGTTTTACCCTAGGCACGATCTCACATTGGTCAGCACAGGTCAATTATGGAAAGTCGTCTCAGGAATTTTAAAAGAATTAAATAAATTATGAAAAAAATATTTTATTTTATTCATTGATTCAAGGATAATTTTATCTTTAATAAACCATTTTTCAAAAATCCAGGGTTAAACTCATAACCCTAGAATCCTATAATACCACTCTATCTCGACCCATCCTAGATGGGTGCGTGCTATGACTACCCCAAACCCACCTCTAATAGGCAAGGGGATGATGACTAGCACCAAGTAGGCATTTCCAACAAATGAGTGACATTAGCCTAAAGTACTTGTACACATGCACACATCTCCAAACCACATAATTCTCAAATATAAAACAACTAATATAATGCATGCACATAACTAAGATCCCACAACTAGAGTGCAATAGGAAGCAAAGGAAAAGTAAACATGGCCAAATACATGCTCACCAAGAGAATGTAACTCAAGTTCAACTGAAACTGTAAAGAGTCAAACCTGATCTAAGGGTGAGGACTAAGTCAAAGGTACGCTCCTAGAAAAACACCGCGGCCTTTCTCAGCTCTAGCTATACTCCACCCACTCCTTGTCCTCCTAGGACACCATCAAAAGGGCTGCCATCTTCACAAGACACAACATGTGTGGAAAAATCCCATGTAGGGGTGAGTATAACAATACTCAGTAGGAAACCCCAAAACCACTAAACATGGATCACCAAGTAATTCAGATCAATAAAAGATGTAACAATCTATGTATAAAAGATGGCGAGAGAGAAAGATAAATAGAACCTAGTTATACTCAGGAGAGACTCCATGCTATCAGGCAGTCATAACCAACTACCAGTCACAGGATTTTGTTCGAATCATTGATCATTCTGATATATCCCACTACATGAGCCATGATATCATTAGAGACACTCAACAAAGAGGTCTAGTTCATTTGGGCCTCACCCAAATAGAACACATTGGTCTGAGAAGACTATGATACATAGAGAGAGAGGGTCATGCCCAAAACCATCGGGGGACACCACAAACCCAATATGGACCAACCTTGATACACAGATAAGGGGTCACACCCAGAACCACTGGGGGACACCACAAACCCAATATGGATCAACCTGCTACATAGGAGATCATATTCCAACGATTCCACAAACCCTATCGATATGGTCCTTTATATAGAGGATCAATGCCCTTCTTAGGGAGGTTATTCCCATTATGTAAAATCTACTAGGTATGGTATAGGATCACACTCCAATCTCATAGAGGGATACAATACTCTATCTAAGAATCGGCCTCTAGAGGGGATTACAATCCAGTGATGTGGATGTAATGTTGCACTACACCATCGATGAAAAGGACCAAGGGAACATAGTCAACCTATACTATTCCAAACTAAAAACCCACAATTGGTCTAAAAATGACCATATCAATGTTAGGGTATCAACACCGCATACAGATCATTGATTAGACGCTATGTTTAGAAGTTATGACCATTTGAAACCATCACAGGTGCAATGACCATACAGCCGAACCACAGGCGGTCGACCATGGCTGCCAACCACAGCAGTCGATCCTCGCGGTAGGTAGACGGACTACGATGGTAGGTGGACTGACTGTGGTGATAGGTGGGCCAACCGCGGTAGTCGGTCTATGGGTGTAGTGACCCTGACAATTTCAAATGGTCATAACTCTAAAATTGAGTGTCCAATCGATGAGCCATCTATGGTGTTGAGACCCTAACATTGAGACAGTCATTTTGAGACCAATAGTGGGTTTTTAGTTTAGACCATTATAGTTTGAGTGCATTCTCTTGGTCCTTTTCCTAGAGGGTGTAGTACAGTGTTACAAAAAAATTAATATATTTTAAACCCCTATAGAGGTTGAGTCTCAAATAGAGTATGGTATCCCTCTATGACACTAGAGTAAAATCATCTATCATCCCTAGTAGAGTTTGAAAAATTGGTGTAACCTCCCTGATCAGGGTATTGATCCTCTATCTAGAAAACCATATCGGTAGGGTTTGTAGAATCATTTTAATATGATCCCCTACATAGGGTTGTGATCTATATTGGGTTCGTGGTCTCCCCTAGCGGTTCTAGGAATGACCCCCTATTTGTGTATCAAATTTGATCCAAATTGGGTTCGTGGTGTCCCCTAATGATTCTAGGCATAACCCCCTCTCTGTGTATCATAGTATTCTTAGACCAGTATATTATCTTTGTATGGGGCCCAAATGAGATAGACCACTTTTTTAAGTGTCTATGATGATATCATGGCTCATGGAGTGGGATCTCCTAGAACGAATATTGCATTGAATAGAATCTTGTGGAAGACAGTTGGTTATAACTGTCGGATTGCCTGGAGTCTCTCCTAAGTATATCTGGGTTTTATTTATATTTATATCTTGAAATATGTAATACATATATTGTTACATATTTTATTTATATGACTTACTTGGTGCTTCATGTTTAGTGTTTTCAGGGTTTCACTCCTACACGGGCTTTTCCCGAACATGTCATGTCTTATGCAGATAATGGACCTTTTGATAGTGTCCTAGGAGGACCGAGAGGGGGTGGAGCATAGATGGAGCTATAAATAACAAGGCGTTATTATATTATCATACCTTTGACTTAGTCCTTTCCCTTATAGCATGTTAGTCACTTTACAGTTTCAGTTGTAATTGTGTTGCAGACTCTTTGTGGTCAGATTGTATTTGGCCATGTTTACTTTTCCTTTACTTCCTTTTGTACTCTGGTTGTGGTATCTTGGTTTTATGAATTAATTATATAAGTTGTTTTAAATTTTATCATTATGTGTCTTGTATATGTGTGCATGTGTACATTTAATTTAGGCTAATTCCTCCCACTTGTGGGAAATTCCTACTCGATGTTAGTCACCAGCCCCTTGACTATTGGAGGAAAAATTGGGGTAGTCACGACACAGGCCCCTCTATGATGGATCACAAAAGAGTGGTATTAGAGGATTCCAAGGTTATAAGATTAACCCTGTATTTATGAAAAATGTTTTATTAAATATCAACTTGTTGTTGCGTCGATGAATAAAATAAAACCAATTTTTTTAATTTAAGACACCCAAGACAACTTTACACAATCAACCTGTGCTGACCAATGTTAGGTCACACCTAGGGTAAATAAACTATTCTAAATCCAATTTTTCCCTCATATTTTTGATTCGGGCACTTTTTTAGAAGTTATTCCACTTTTTTAGAAAAAAAAAACGTGATCGGTATGCATATAGAAGCTTCTGCATATGTAGCAGGGAAATATGGCCATGGCAGAGTATTTAGTGAAGTTTAATGATCTTTAAAACTGACCCTTAGATATGGTATGAGACCAATTCTTCAAGTCTCAAACCTTTGAGCATGGATTATTCTGGGACATCATAGAATCAGTGGACATTTCTACCTATGTGGGGGTACTTTAGTGTGCCCTATTAGTGGAAAGTTTTCTGGCAGAGCATACACTAGTAGTGAGATCTAGTAGTGGGAACCTGGTAGCTGAGACCTCACCAACAGTTTGCTGATGGTAGTCATAGGGATTTAATTGGGTTAGTAACCTTAGGAGGGGATCCCAAGACTTAGGTTCAGTGGTCTAAGGCTCCCAGGGTGACTCAAATCATCCAAGGGATAAGAGGTGTTTCTCATGCAGCAGTTGGGGACATCTAGAACGAGATTGCATGACCTGTCATACAACTAATCAAGATACGATTGATGGAATACCTAGAAAAATATAGATAAAGACTAGGGTGTTTCGTAGGGAAGTGGATGTGGAAGAGTGGTTGGAAGGGCAACATGAGGTGGTCAGAGGTTCAACTTATTACAACCACCACCCCCAAGTGGTCCACGCTAGGCTCATGGAGCATGTGGGAAGGGATGAGGACAACTACAGGCTATAAAGACTTATGACCCAATAGATCTATGGATTATACGAGGTACAATATATGTATTTTACACCTTATCTATAGTTTTAATAGACACAAGTGCTAGTCATTCTTTTCTTTCCATGAATCTTGTTTGAGACTTGAAGATTCAGATTGAATTATTGACTTAGACCTTATGCTTAGAGACTCCTACTAGAGGAGACTCAATGATCATGCATTGGTGTAGATAGTGTGACCTAAATCTTGAAGGTGAGAGTTTTGGTTGGGGTTTCTTAGTAGCAGCTTCAAGGTCTTATGATGTCATTATTGATATGGACTAGTTATCCAAAGTTCATGCTCAGATTGACTGTTTTAGGTGAAGAGTACAATGTGTCAGTGGTTATGGAACCAATTTTTACTTTATTGGTGAAAATTAAATCTAGGAATCACATGATGGAATCACACATAAGAGGTTGTAACAAATTACTCATTAGTTGTCTAGCCTCACCCTCAGTGCAATAGATGATATGAGTCCTCAGTTTCCCACAGTGGTGGTGGAGTATGAGGATGTCTTTGCTAAATATGTTTTGAGTTTACCTCCCCATAAGGAGACATACTTTTACATTGATCTATACCCCAGAATGATATCGATATCTACACCTTCATATCATATATCTCCCGTAGAGCTTCTTGAGCTGAGGGTAATGTTGGATGACTTGTAGGGGAAGGGGTTTGTAAAACTCAGTGTTTCACCCTAGGTAGCCCCAAATTTGTTTTCCAAGAAGGTAGATGGGAGCTCGAGGTTATGTGTGGATTATTGGTGCTTGAACCATGTGAAAGTGAATAGTGAGTATCCACTACCAAGGATTGATGACCTCTTTGATTAGTTGAAAGGGGCATGGTGGTTCTCGAAGTTTGACCTCAGATTAGGCCATCACCAGTTGTGAGTACAGGATAAAGATATACTGAGAACGACATTCAAATTTCATTATATTTACTATGAGTACTTGGTGATGACATTTGGTGTGAATAATTTCCTAATAGTGTTCATAGGACTCATTAATTGAATATTTCCTCCTTACTTAGACTGGTTCATGGTGTTTCTTCATTGATAACATCCTAGTGTATTCAATGTCTGAGGAGGAGCATGTGAGGCACTTAAGGATGGTTCTGAACACACTCTAAGAGTACCAACATTACAAGAAGCTCTCTAACTGTCTGTTATTGATTTGAGATTTCCATTTTCTAGGACACTCCATCTTAGAGGCTGAAGTTTCAATGGATCTACTAAAGGTTGAGGTAGTGCTTTCTTAGGATCCACCCAAGAGTGTTACCGAGGTTTGGAGTTTCCTTGGATTGGTAGGGTACTATTGGAGGTTTATACCCAACTTATCTAGAGTTTAATAACCCTTTAAAGCTTTTACATGTATGGTGAAGACTTTCGTGTGAACATAAAAGTGCTAGCAGTGCTTTCAGGAGTTGAGTCAGAGGTTGAAGAGTTCTCCCATATTGAGGTTACCAAAGGAAGGCATTAAGTACATGGTGTTCTGCAATGAATCAGGGAATGAGATTGGTTGTGTCCTGATGTAGAGTCAAGTAGTGATTTTATATGTTTCATTAAAGTTGTGACCACATGAGCATAACTACGCAACCCATGATCTTGGGTTAGCAATGATAGTCTTTGCATTGAATATGTGGCGATACTACTTGATGGTCGAGTAGTTTATCGTTTACTATGACCACAAGAGTCTCAAGTATATCTTCTCTCATAATGATATGAACTTGAGATAAATATGAGGTCTATAGTTCCTCCAGGACTATGACTTAGAGATTGTATATACACCTGGGAAGGGGAATGTGGCGGCAGATGCTCTCAGTAGAAGATCCAGTTCACAGTTTCAGAATGAGGCATCAGAGCAGTGGGCCTCATTGCAGATATCATTTATGGATGGATATGGAGTATCTTACTTCCATTCAATGTTTTTCACCCCTCAAATCTAACAAAAAATAAGGGAGGCACAATTTGGGGAAACCTAATGCGAGACCTTATGTGATCATATATCCACAGGGAATTATCCTGATGGATATTCAAAAGGTGGGAAGTGATTTTTTCTCTTCAGAGGATGCACAGTAGTATCAATGGTTTTGCAGGATTAGGTTTTGAGGTAGTTTCATAAATCCTCTTTTGCGGAGCATCCAGGGGTGGAAAAGATGTACTAGGACCTCTAACATCAGTTTTGGTGGCTAGGTATGAAGAAAGGAGTTGTAGAGTATATTTCTAAATTCCTTACTTGAAATAAAGTAAAGGTTGAGCACTAGGTTTTAACAGGTTTATCTCAACCCCTTGAGGTTCTAGAATGGAAATGGGATGGGATATATATATACTTTATTATGGGCATACCATGCACCTTCATAGGACATGATTCTATCTGGGTTATTGTTGACCAACTCACTAAGTCGGCTCACTTCCTAGCTATCTGAGAGAAAAATTCGGTAGAGAGATTGGGACACCTCTACATGTAGGAGATAGTTTGACTCCATGGAGTTCCATTTATTATAGTTTAATATCATAATTATTACTTTAAATCTTGGTTTTGGAAGGGATTACAGGAGGCACTTGAGACCCAGTTGCGCTTGACCATAGTGTTTGGCACACTGAAAAATGACCAGATTGAGTGGACCATTCAGGTTCTTGAGGAAATGTTATAGGCTTTAATGTTATATTTTGGTCATATTTGGGAGGATCACCTACCACTAGTGGAGTTTTCATACAACAATATCTATTATTCCACCATTGGTATGGAACCATTTGTGGCTTTGTACGGGTGACCTTGTAGGTCCCCAATTTGCTAAACTGACCCAGGAGAGTTAGAACTCATGGGCTAGGAGTTGGTGCAACATACTATAGAGAAGGTGAAAATCATCCAAGAATTAATGAATACAACAGAGATCTGTTAGAAGTCTTATTCTAATAGGCAACAGAGGCCCTTGGAGTTTTAGGAAGGATACCATGTGTTCCTTCAGGTTTCACCTTGACGGGGATTACAAATATTTGGTCTAGGTGACAAGCTATCTCCAAGGTTCATAGTCCCTTTTTAGATACTATGAATAGTTTGTGAGGTGGTGTACCACGTGTCTCTACCTCTGTAGTTAGAGAGGGTACATGACATCTTCTATGTGTCACAACTGAGGAGGTATGTGCATGACCTATCACACGTCATTGACTGGGGTGAGCATGATATTGAGGATGGAGCAACTTTTGCTGAGTACCCAATATAGATTTATGATCAGCATGAGAGGTTACTTTGGGGGTCATCGATTCCTTTAGTGCATGTTTAGTGGCAGTATGGTAATCTCTAGGAGATCACATGGGAGTATGAGGCTTAGATTCATGCTCAATACCCTCATCTCTTTGAGTAGCCCTTATTTTGGATTTTTAGTGATGTAAAGATCCAAGGTGGGGAGAATGTAACATCTCATATCTTTTGTGTATTATTTTTAGATATTATATGTATTATTTTTTAGACTAGGTGCTAAGATGGCGTGATATTCTGAGGCCCAGTGTGTTCGAAACAAATGTTTAAAAAATATTAAAATATTTAAAAAGTGTAATAACTCCTAAATGTGTGATGAGATCAAAAATATGAGGGAAGTATTAGATTTATAATAGAATATTTACCCAAGGAATGACCTAACATTGGTTGGCGGTGTTTAATTGTGAAAATTTATTTCAGGAATTTTAAAAGAATAAATTAAATTAAGAAAATTTTATTTTTTTATTCATCAACACAATGACAAGTTTATCTTTAATAAAAAAAAATTTCATAAATACATGGTTAATATCATAACCCTATAATCCTTTGAAGTCCCTGGAGAGAGGTATCTAGAGAACCCTCTCAAGAAAGCGATGATGAAACGTTGAAATGGAAATTGGAAAATGGAGATCTTGAAAAATCTCACCAACAACAATGACACGATGAATGATCCTCTTCAGTGAGTGATCCAAACCTAGGTAGGATGCATTATTTTGATTCGTATTTCCCATTATTTGAATCCTACGATGAACATGGACTAATCCAAGAACATATTATCCCATGGATCAATCATAATTGTAGGATGATTTATTTGGAGGATTTATCAGGATTTGATTCTAGATAATTTATTTGATTATTTTACCTTTCTAACGATGATGAACAAAGATCAACATGAACATCGATTGTGGTTATTCCCTCTCAATTTTTGTGCTTTTGTCCCCTTATTTCCTGCATTCCTAGTGTGAGTTCTTTGTTCTTCACCCGACATTGAACAATTTATCATTGCACATTTGATTCTTGGTTCAATGATATGAAACTATAGATATGGGATCAACATGACACGAAGTTGGTGAAAAGATGATGATGGTGGTGTGATTTGGTAAGGATGGAAGTATGACGTAGATCAGGCATGAAAGTAGGAGACGGTCGAGGTGGTGGCTTCGGCTAGTCTGGGTGAGTGGGGTGGCAAAGGTCTAGGCTGCTGGTGGTAGAGTCGGCAGAGGTATCCAACAGAGGCAAACCATAGTGGGAAACTGCATGGGACTGCAGCAGTAGGCATAGGGAGCCGACGGGGCTGACAGGGGCTGACATGGAGAGTCAGTGGGATCAAGTTGGTAGGTTGGGTTAGGCTGGTGGGTCGGGCTGAACCCGGGTCGGACCCTGGTTGGATCCGAGGAAACTGGGGTGGATCCCTAATGTGGTTGATCATGACGATCGACCATGGCATCGTGGAAGCTCGAGCTACCACGAGCATAGTGACTACACAACCGGTCCACGGGTGGTTAACCAAAATGGCTAGTCAGGTGCGATAGGTGGACTGAATATGGTGGTTAGTCCATGGTCGGCTGGTCTTCACGGTAGGTTGACCAACTGAAGTGGTTAGTCCACAGCTGCAATGACCCTAGCGATGTCAAATGGTCATAAATTCTAAACAAGACATCCAATCGATGAGTCATCTACGACGTTGAGACCATATTGTTGATATGTTCATTTTGAGACCAATGGTGGGTTTTTAGTTTGGACCAGTATAGATTGAGTGCACTCCATTGGTCCTTTCCTAGAGGGTGTAGTGAGGTATTACATCTACATGATTGTATTATGATCCCCTCTATAGGTCGAGTCTCAGATAGAGTATGGTATCCTTCCATGAGACTAGAGTGTGATCCTCTATCATCCCTAGTAGATTTTTCAGAATTGTATAACCTCCATGAGTAGGGAATTGATCCTCTATCTAGAGGACTGTATCGGTTGGGTTTTTTGAATCGTTGACATATGATCCCCTACATAGTGGGTTGATCCAGATTGGGTGCATAGTTTCCCCCAGTAGTTCTATGAATGACACCCTATTTTCATATCAAGGTTGATATATATTGGGTTCTTGGTATCCCTTGGTGGTTATAAGAATGACCCCCTATATGAGACTCGACATATAGAGTCTATTACAATCAATTGATATGGATGCAATGCCACACTGCACCCTTTAGGACAAGACTAAGGGAATGTACTCAACCTATACTAGTCCAAACTAAAAACCCACCATTTGTTTCAAAATGACCATCTCAATGTTAGGGTCTCAACATCATAGATAGCTCATCTACAAGACTCTTTGTTTCATAGTTATGATCATTTGAAACTGTTTGGGTCACTACGCCCATGGACCTTCTTTCATGTCCAGTCCACCTATCACGCTGATAAACTGCTATGGTTGTTGCGCCTATAGTAGCTCGAGCTACCGCAACACCATGGTCGAACACTACGGTTAATCACCATAGTCGACCACAACCAAGCTCTACCTCAGTTTCCCCAAATCCAACCCATGTTCGATCCAACCCACTAGCCTGACCCGACCTGCTGACCCAACCCACTATCCCTCTCCACCGGGAGCTGACCTGGGAGCCTTACACCACTAACCCTAAGTCCTTGGACCGCATCCTGATGTTCCTGGCCTACCTAGATTAGTGTGAAAACCATCGACTACCTACTATTGAGGTCTTAGCTATTGGGTTCTCACTGCTAGCTCCCACTATCGGCATCTGCTCTGCCAAAAAACATTCCACTAGCAGGGCTCACTCAAGTACCCCTATATAGGTATAAATGCTAAGGGTGACCACTGATGTCCCGATGCCCCTAGACATATCATATTAGATGTTGGAGTTACAATGGATTGAGCGAAGGTTGATATAAAGCTTTCTTGGAAGTCCCCCAAGAGTGTTACTAATGTGCGGAGTTTCCTTAGGTTGGTAGGGTACTATTGAAGTTTTTTTACCTAAATTATCCTTATTGGAATCATCCTTGGTTTCTTTTACATGGAAGGGGAATCCGTTAATGTGGAAAAAAAAGTATCATCAGTGCTTTCAAGAGCTAAGGTAGAGGTTGAGAAGCGCTCCCATCTTGAGGTTACTGGAGGAAGGCATCGAGTATATGGTATTTTGTGATGAATTAAGAACTAGGATTGGTTGTGTCCTAATGTAGATGCAAGTTATTATTGTGTATGTTTCACTCCATTTGAAACCACACAAGCATAACTACATCACCCATGATCTTGAGTTATCGGTAATAGTCTTCGCATTGAAGTTGTGGTGACACTACCCAACGGGTGAGAAATTTATCATATACTCTGGCTATAAGAGTCTCAAGTATATATTATATAAAAATTATTTTAACTTGAGATAGATATGATGGACAAAGTTCCAATAGGACTATGACTTCTAGATTGTCTATACTCATGGGAAGGAGAATGTGGTGGCAGATGTTCTTAGTAGGAGACCTAGTTCACAGTTACTAAATGAGGTATCAGAGAAGTTGGCCTCATAGTAGTTAACCTTTGTGGATGGAGATAGAGTATATTACCTCTAGTCTATGGTCGTAACCCCAACACTCTTATAACGAGTCAGGGAGACATCTTGGGGATACTGACTATGAGAACTTACATGCTCATATGTTCTTAGGGAATGCCCCTCATAGATATTCAAAAGGTGGGGAGCATGACATTTTTTTTAGAGGATGCACAATGGTACCGGTAGCATTGTGAGAATAGGTTCTGAGAGAGTTTCAAACATTCCATTTGGTGGTACATACAGGTGTAGAAAAGATGTACCAGGACCTCTAACATCAGTTTTAGTGGCTAGTAATGAAGAAAGGAGTTATAGAGTTCATTTCTAGATGCCTTACTTGTCAATAAGTGAAGGATGAGCACCAGGATCTGACGAATTTAGTTCAACCCCTTGAGGTGTAAAAGTGAAATTGGAATGGGATATTAATAGACTTTGTGATGGGTTTACTATGTACATCTAAGGTACATGATGTTATATAGGTGATCATTGAATGAATCACAAAGTCAGCCCACTTCCTAGCTATCCAAGAGTAGAGTTCAGTAGAGATCTTGGGACACCTCTATGTTCAGGAAATAGTTTGACTCCATGGAGTTCCATCGATGAATATTTATTTTCATGATTCTCACTTTACATCCCATTTGTGGAAGGGATTACATGAGGTGTTTGGGACCCATATATGTTTGAGCATAATGTTTCACCCACATAAGAACATCCATACTGAGTGAACCATTTAGGTTCTAGAGGAAATGCTGTGAGATTAAATTTTAAACTTTTTACATAGTTGGGAGGATCACCTACCACTGGTGGATTTTTCATACAATAATAGCTACCATTCTGCCATCGATATGACACCATTTGAGGAGGTACATGCAAGACCCACCACACATCATTGATTAGGGAAAGATGTACATAAATGATGGAGTGACCTTTGATAAGTACCTGGTGGATATAGAGGATTGTTAGTAAAGGATCCTTTGGGGGTGATTGAATACTTTAGTGCTTTTTCAGTGGTAGCATAAGAATCTCTAAGAGAGAACATGGGAGCGAGAGTCTCAGATTCATGCTCAGTACCCTCATCTATTTGAGTAGCCCTTATTTTAGCTTTTCTAGGATGTAAATTTTTAATATAGAGAGAATTTAACATATCTATTTTTTTGTATTATTTTTATTTATTATATGGATTATTTTTTAGACTAAGTTATAAGACAATGTGTGATTCCAAGTCCCAGTGTTCCCAGAACAAATGTTTGAAAAATATTAAAATATTTAATAGCACATGTGCGAGGTTTTCCTGAAAAGGTGGAATAACTCCTAAATGGGTTCCCAAATCAAAAATATGAGGGAAACATTAGATTAAAAATAACAACTTTACCCTATGCATGACCTAACACTGGTCGTTGTGGGACAATTTTGAAAAGTCGTCTCTGGTGTTTTAAACGAATTAAATAAATTAAGAAAACTTTATTGTATTTTATTCATCAATGCAATAATAGGTTTATCTTTAATAAAACATTTGTCAAAAATAAAGGGTTAATCTCATAAACCTAGAATCCATTAAATTCCCTAGAGAGATATCTAGAGAACCCTCTTGTGTAGGTGATGACAAAACTTTGAAACAATGATCGACGAATGCTGATCTTGAAGGATCTCACCAAAGACCAGTACGCGACTACCGATATTCGTCAATGAGTGACTCAAACCCAGGTAGGATGTATTATTTCAATTATTATTTTATGTTCTTAAAATCCTATGATGAATGCGGACTAATCCACAGATCTATTATCCCACGAATCGATCGTAATTGCAGGATGGGTTATTTGTGGGGTTTTTTTATGGTATATTCTTATTCGTTTTTCATTATTACAGAAACTTATTGTGTCCAAAATAAATAATGGAAAAGGTTTGTTCCTCAAGGTTGTTCTTTGTGCTTTTATCCCTCTTTTCTTTCATTCTCCATCGACTAGACCCTCAAATTTGAGGCAAATCGACAACCGATGATGGATCAGTGTAGATCGGGACCCAAGGATCTTGGATATATGACCGTTTCAATTTTCAGGCATCGAAGGAGGAGAGGTGGTCCATAGAATGGACCACCAGTGCATGGTTATAGAGCGTGTGTGGGAAGAATTAGTCGTGTGATATGAAGGCCGGTGGAGGCAGACCGTGGTGGGATGATGTGTGGGACCACGACAGCGGATGCAGAGTGAACCGGTGGGTCGGGTCAAACCAATGGGTTGAGTCAGTCCAGATGGGTCAGGTCATGCTAGATGGTCTAGTTTGGTGGGTCAGGTTAGGATAGTGGGCCGGGTTAGACCCGGGTCAGATTCAGGGAAACCAGGACAAAGCCTAGTTTTGGTTGACCGTTGTGTCACTACAGCTAAAGCTGTTGCAGGTACAGTGACCGACCGACAAGAGTGACCACGACGATCAACTATGATCTGTAGTAGTTCGAGCTACTACAGGTTCAAGGACCGCGTAATAGGTAGCGGTTGGTCTGCAGGTGTAGTGACCCTAGAAGTTTCAAATGGTCATAACTTCAAAATAGAGCATCCAATCAAAAAAATGTTTGTGGCATTGAGATGATCATTTTGAGACCAATGGTGGGTTTTTAGTTTGGAACATTATAGGTTGAGTGTGTTCCCTTGGTCCTTTTCCTCGAGGGTGTAGTGTGACATTACATCCATATCACTAGATTGTAATACCATATAGAGGTCATGTCTCAGATAGATTATGGTATCCCTCTGTGAGACTGGATTATGATCCTCTATCATCCCTAGAAGAGTTTTCGGAATTTGAATAACCTCCCTGATTAGGGCGTTGATCCTTTATCTAGTGAACTGTATTGGTAGGGATTGTGGAATCATTGGTATATGATCCCCTACATAGTGGGTTAATCTAGATTGAGTTTGTGGTGTCCCCCAGTAGTTCTAGGCATGACCCCCTATCTGTGTATCAAGGTTGATCTAGATTGGGTTCATGGTGTCCCCCAAAGGTTATGGGTGTGACCCCCTCTCAATGTATCATAACCTTCTCATACCAGTGTGTTCTCCTTGGGCGGTGCCCAAATGAGATAGACCTCTTAATCGAGTGTCTATAATGATATCATGGATTGTAACTCCTTGACCCCAGCCTAGAGCTGGTGCATTACTTTAATACATTATCATGATACAAGGAATCATGTCTCGAAAGACTGATTAGTATAGTAGCCTTGGAAGTACTAGATACATACATAAGTTTTACATTACATCATGAAATAAAGAAAAAAAACATTGTGTCCCCTTTAAACACACTCATATCCTGGACCAATCCCTACAGGTTAATTATAATATACTTCTTCACATCCTGTAAAAAATAAAACATAAGAAAGAGGTGAGCTCAGATGCTTAGTAAGGATAACAATGTAGTGGAAACTATCTTAAATAAGCATAAAATTTTAGGCAATGTATAAGATTAAAACAAAATCCTTTTAAACTTAAACTTCAACATAATATGGAAAATATAAATCAAATAATTCCATTTACTTATTCACATGGATATTCTACTAGTCAAATAATCACATGTAATATCAATATCTAATTTCATAATGATGGAATGCATATTGTTGGACATCATAACTACATAGTCAAGGCCTCGTTCCAAGACTAAAAATAAGATTTTGTCAAGGCCTTATGCCAAGACACTAGTTTGTCTCATGAGACCTACTGATTCATCGAGGAGCTATAGTGGGCTCCACACATCACTTACTAAGTCTGATGCATTTCTCATATGAAAATGTTGAAACATAAGATAAATATTTGTTTTAAAACTAACATACAAAATATCAATACATTAACCATAAAACATGAATGGTATAAAAATAGCACATCCACATTCAAAAATATCATAAATCATTCAATACAATATGTAATATTGTATTATAACTAATCAAACTTAATCAAGAATAATATCCAGTAAAGGATCTTGACATAGGAAAATGATCAGTAAAACTCTTTGAGGGAAATATCTCTTTTTTATGAAATCATTTAAAAGTCACACAATTTATAAATGAATAAATTTAAAAGATATTTTTGAATCGAAGTGTCACATACTACTTTGAAACTTTTGAAAGGAATTAACATTTTAAAACATTCATGTCTATATAAATAAATCCTTAAACCCATTTTGAAAACATGGACATTAATGAGAAAGTTTTAGAAGAATAAATATTTAAAACAGTTAAAATAATTTTTTAGTTAAATAGTCCCTTAAAAATAATCCTTTTGAAAACTCTTTTATGAAACTTGTACCTGGATGTTAAATATTCCACAGTAAATACTTACACAAAAACAATCTCAGATAATAATGAGATTGAGGAATTAACCCTTACCTTGTTCTTTCCTTTAGTCGAGGGTATGTTTAAACTCCTGTATAATGACCATTGTATGTTATTAAATTATAATAGAAACATATTAATGTTTATGATATCATATATTATTCATTTACAACTTTGTACTACCCATTTAATAATAATTTCCATGTTAAAGTAACATTTCAGGTAATAATCGCTTTCTTTATTGTATGTGTTTTAAATTATTATTCTTGATCGTATCATTTAGATCATGATTTAAATACTTCTAGAATATAAAACATGATTTATATATCATATGTATTCAGAATATAAATATGTATAATATATAGATATATTAAATGTAAATACCGTTCATGGAGACGGTAGTCCATATGTACGCATGAACGTTGTTTATGTTCTCTTATCGTATAGTACGAAAGTAAGTAAACGACATATATTTATATAAAAAATATATATATTATTTAATAAGTAATATTATTTCATATATCTCATACTTAATCAATATATATATTTTTATAAAAATTCTTGAATGGTGATCGTTGAAGATGAATCGCTTCGCGTCATGGAGACGGTAAGCCATACATACGTAAGAGCGACAATATCATTCTATTGATGGTAAAATCATATGTAATTGGATGGTATATTATATATAAATAATCATTAAAATGTTATATTTATTATTTACATCAATTATACTCATTGTTATACCCATCCAAATAATGAAGTGTTGAATAACAAACTTCACCATGACGTGAAGACGGTAAGCTGTGCGTACGCATGTATGGTGACTTTCTCATTTATAGGATGGATAGAATAATGAAAATGGTTGTATCATATTTATAATAAAATCAAAGTATGTATAATGTACTGTAGTTATTATTTTGGTATAGAAACAACAAAGAAAAAGGAATTGGAAGAACAAAAGAACTTGAAAGAGGTGATGAAATAATTACCTCTTCTTCAGGTTCTTCTTTTTTATTTGAACAAAAGGGATCCATAGGATGGATTTCTAATCAAAGTACAACATCTAGGTTGAAGTGAGGGTAGTTGGGAGTATAATTTTATAGGTTTTGTCCAAGACAAAATGATTTTGAGGTGTGTAATTAAGAGATGGGGAAGTACCCTTTTATAAGAGACGTGTCGGTCACTTTAGGAAAAGTTTGAAATATTATTTTGTTATAAAATTATTTTCAGTTTCTAATGGCTCAAAATGAATTTATTTAGTGACTAAGGTGGATATGGGTTGAAATAATCTCATCCAATAGGTTTTATACAAGTTTAGGTTACCATATTTACCTTATCTTTTAGATTTAACTCTTGGTTAAATAGTTTAACATTTACCATGTCTCCTTGTATTTTTATATTATATGGTTAATAGACATACTATAAAATGACAAGAGAACACCAATTGGTTCATTAATAACATATATAATCTTTTATATGTCCTTTTTCCGAATATTAGTTTTTTATTAGTGTTATATCATTTAATAAAATACTATTTGTTTTAAAAATGCATTTATGTCAATTTTGACACTATTTAATATTTGGTTTTTTTGAAAGTTATAAAAACTTTATTACTTCAAAAAAATACATTTAATCAACCATATACTTTAATATTAACCTATAAAATTCTTGTATGACATCAAAACTTTAAATTATATTTATTTTAATATTTATAATATCATCTATTTGATTCTTTCATTAATAAAGAAAATACTTCATCATTATTGTGTCATAAATAAATATATTTATTTTATGTCTAAAAATTATAAATAAAATATAATGATGTATTAAATATTTTTATATTTCAAATGAATATTTATAGTTAAAGAGATCAATTGTATAATATCATAAAAAATTTTTTTACTAAAAGATACATGTTTATGTTACATTTTCCTTATCTTTAAATAAATTTTTATAAAGTGTCATTTTCACTAAAAAGTGGCTCCATGGGGTCCCAAAATAAACCAAAATATTCCCATGCTCTTAAATATATCATCCAATAGGGTTAGGACACGTTTTAGGTTAATTTAATATTATTATAATACTATTGTTTACCCTTATTTACCGGATTTACCCTTTAACTATGGTAAATAAAATATTTACAGAAGTTACTATTCACAATGTCTAAAAATAAAAGTTAACTATTTACATATTCTGGACCTCCTAATTCCAAATATGGAATCCATTTTTCTAAATTCAAAACACAGAATTTGAAGAAATTAATTTAAAATCAATTCCCATTGTCAAAACCAAAAAGCAGGTTTTTAAGAAGTAAAAACTATCAAAAGATTGACATGTGTTTAAGTAAAATTTAAATGTGAAATTACTTATAATGACCTATATTACATTAAATTATAAAAATATAATCTAATTATACTTTAAAATCACTCAAATTAATAATTTAATGCTATAAAGTATTTTGATTAAAAAAGTTGTTTTTAATTAAAATTTAGTATTTTTCACTATTCATTAAAATATGAAAGTTATCAGAAAGGTGCCAAAAATTTACCCTAAGATAATTTTTATATTCAGAATTCAAGAATGATGTCTATTTTACCAAATTCAAAACATATAAGTTGCATTAATTAATTTAAAATTAATTTCTGTTGTCAAAACCATAAAACAGGTTTTTGAGAAGTAAAAACTAGCAAAATATTGATTTGTGTTTACATTCAATTTAAATGTAAATTTACTTCCAATGAACAAAATTAGATTAAATTATAAAAATATAACCTAAATATACTTCAAATCTATTCAAATTTATAATTTAACACAATAAATTATTTTCATTAAAAAAGTCATCTCAATTAAAATTTAGTTTTTTTCACTATTCATCAAAATATGAATGTTATCAGAAAAACACCAAAAAATTATACAAACTAAATTTTTATGTCCTACTTCTAAATAATAAGTTTATTTTGTCAAAGTTAATATATAAAAGTGTCAAATATTGTATTTAAAAATGGTTCACCATTAAAAGGCTGTAAAATTGCATTTTTTGAAAAATAGTTTTTTTGTCTCATAAATTGAATTTTTTCTTATATTATATCTAAGAAATACATAATATGGATGTTAAAATTATATGTAGTATATAAAATTCAAAATTTAGTTAATACTATTCATAACCTCTTTTTGAATGGCTAGTTTGGTAAGTCGTGGTGCGTTCAAACTCGGTGTTGTGTGTGGCGCAAGCTATTGAATTAATTTAAAGAGATAACATACTATGAAATCTGAAGGTGTTAAATTATACCATCCTTAAATAAATTGAATTATTGAAATTTGAAATTGTTCTTTGAAAATAAAAGGTTAAAAATAGAAAATACCTTTGTGGAAAACCCACATTGAAAATAGGTTTAATAAAATTTAGTGTTAATAAGAGGGAAAGGGAAATGAAGAAGTCACCCCCAAATTATGATATAGAATAGGAGAAAATTGGTGGAAATTAGAGACACATAATTGGAAGAAAAACTTAAATATTTATATGGAGTGATTGATGTCATCAATCAGAAACAAGTGTAAAATTTAGGTTCTCAAAGCCATCAATCTATGATTATTTAAAATATCACTAGTTCAACAAAATAAAAGGTATTAGGATAACACATTTTTGGTTTTAAATCCCTTCCCTGAAGTTTAAGAACTAATTTCATCATATATTAAGAGAAAAAATATATATACTTGACAAGTAGAGTTCCATCCTTCAACTAATTTCTACCAAAAAATCATCTTTCACTCCAAACGATAATAGAATTCAAAAATATTCTATTTATCCAAATCGTATAGGGTTACAAAAATAATGAATTTATAAATAATTTGTCAAAATATTTAAAAAATACTATATTATATAAACTAGGACATCATGTAGGCCAGTGGTAGGTGATGCACCCTTGTTGCCCTTTGGTTGTGGGTTCAAGTATCGCGGCCTTGTCGGACACGATGAGTTGTCACTTGACCTCTGTGTTTTCCTTTTTATAAAAATCCAAAAATAATCTTAAGAAATGATTTAACCTTAAAAAATAGTATCCAATGTCCAACTTAATTCATTCCAACCTTTAGACTTATCTAAAATAGTTCTATCCAAACTCACAGTCCAAAATTTGTAAATGAGGTAAACATAATGAAGATATCTTTTTCCACGTAATAACACGTGAATACCTTCATCATGTATTCTCTTAAAACATGGTAACACCCTAAATTACAATAAAACCTTATTCATTACATTCATGCTTCCTTATTTTTTATACAATACTAGATATACTTCTTATGTCCAAAAAATGTTGTAAACTCCAACAATGATAGAATAAACAAACAATTAATTAGTTTCAAGGTAGTCATGAATATCCAATATAAGTTATCCAAATCAATAATATCTTATTCTAAAATCATTATCTCAGTTTCAGAAACATATTAACGGTTATATTTCCCCCAACCACATATTTTCCAAAATGTTTAACTTGAAACTGTGTCACTTTACTTGGTACCATAAAATCTCAAATCCTTAATGAAATAGTACTGTAGTACAATCCTTATATACTCTATAATTATTATAACTTGTACATCATTAATAAAATACTCAAATGAAATAATTATTTAATAAAAACATTAGATCACTAATCATTACTCTTCATCTGTGGTAGTATCATAACTTGATTATTATCCAATAGAGTCATTTAACGTATACTCTGATGATTTGGACATTGATTCGCATAGTGTCCCAACTCCTTGTAGATAAATCATTGCACATTTGAAAACATTTTATTACCCTTCCAGTCACAAATGCAGTGTCCTTTTTCTCCACACTTATAACATACTCCCATTACCTTCAAGCATTTTCCCTTTATCCATCTTTCTCTCTACCATCCTTTTCTTCTCTGAATTCCCTTCAAATCCATAAAACTCATATAATTATTTACTTATCTTATTAACACATGATACTATTTTCCTCATATGATGATAATACATGGGAGGCTATTTACCTTCGAAATTTTGGATTAATACCATGAAAGATATGATCCTTCGTACTCTTTGGGACATGCGTATTGCTGGAGTTATCATTCCTTCTACTAGGCGCCATTTCTAAATGATGACATACACTAGGTTACATTATATGATAATATATAATCCAAAAACTAGAAAAACTCTCAGTATTAATTGCATATTTTCACACATATAGCCTCATAATCATAAAAATGGTTTCTTTGTTGTCATATTTACATAAATCCTTCATAATGGTTTGTAAAGAAAATGTGAATTATCCAAAGAATATCCCCGAGGAGTGTCGTAACCAAGAGTGCAGCAAGGCCCATTGTCATGTACCAGGATACCCCGGGTCAAGCCCGAAACTCCTTATCGGAGTTTTCACTCCTAGGTACATCTATTCCAGAACTGTCTCTACCTACACGTATCCAGACAGGGATGTATTACATGAAAAATTTACAAAATCTCTCAATTAACAAAATTCTTGGAAGTTATACTATATGAATCCTCAAAGTTTATCTTAGGGTAATGCTCTTTAATTAGAGTTTTTCTAAATATAGTTTCCAAGGTTTGTAATAAACTTTCTTTAATACCAACTGTAATGACCCATCCTCAAAAGCTCAGAGCCGGTGCATTATTTTAATACATTGGAATGATACAAGGAATCATGTCTTGAAAGACTGATCAATTTAGTAGCCTTGGAAGTACTAGATACATACATAAGTTTTATTTTACATCATGAAATAAAGAAAAACCAAATTGTGTTTATATGAACTCACTCATATCCTTAGCCTATCCCTACAGGTTAATCATAATATACACCTTCACATCCTGGAAAAAAGAAAACATAATAAATGGGTGAGCTCAGATGCTCAGTAAGGATAATAATGTAGTGGAAACTATCATAAATAAGC
This sequence comes from Viscum album, assembly GCA_963277665.1. Taxonomy (NCBI): domain Eukaryota; kingdom Viridiplantae; phylum Streptophyta; class Magnoliopsida; order Santalales; family Viscaceae; genus Viscum; species Viscum album. Next base: position 1,081,183,275 of record OY728120.1, on the reverse strand, counting down.
ATAAACATTTTAGGAAATTTATAAGACTAAAACAAAAGCTTTTTAAACATAAACTTTAGCATAATATAGAAAAGATAAATCAAATAATTACATTTACTTATTCACATGGATATTATACTAGTAGAATAATCACATGTAATATCAATAGCTAATTTCATAATGATGGAATGCATAATGCTGGACATCATAACCACATAGTAAAGGCCTCGTGCCAAGACTACAAATAAGATTTTGTCAAGGAATTCTTCCAAGACACTAGTTTGTCTCATGAGACCTACCAATGCATCAGGGAGCTATAGCAGGCTCCACCTTCCACTTACTAAGTCCAATGCATTCCTCTTATGAAAATTTTAAAACATAACATAAAAATTCATATTAAAACTAGCATACAAAATGTCAATACTTGAACCATAAACCATGAATGCTATAAAAATATCACATCCATATTCCAACATATCAAAACTAATTCAATACAATATATTATATTTTATTATAACAAATCAACCTCAATCATGAATAATATCTAGTGAAGGATTTTGACATAGTTGAAAATGATCAGTAAATCTCTTTGAGAGAAATATCCCTTTTTCATGAAATCATTTAAAATTCACACAATTTATAAATGAATACATATAAAAGATATTTTCAAATAAAAGTGTCTCATACTAATTTGAAACTTTTTAAAGGAATTAACATTTTAAAACATTCATGTCCATATAAATAAATCCTGAAACCCATTTTGAAAACATGGACATTAATGAGAAAGGTTTAGAAGAATAAATATTTAAAACATTTAAAATAATGTTTTAGTTAAAGAGTCCCTTAAAAATAATACTTTTGAAAACTCTTTTATGAAACATGGACATGGATGATAAATATTTACCATTAAATACTTACACAAAAACAATCTCAGATAATAACGAGATTGAGAAATTAACCCTTACTTTGTTCTTTATTTTAGTAGAGGGTATGTTTAACCTATTGTATAATGACCATTGTATGTTATTAAAGTATAACATAACCATATTAATATTTATGATATCATATATGATTCATTTATCACTTTATACTACCTATTTAGTAAAAATTTCCATGTTAAAGTAACATTTCGGGCAATAATCGCTTTCATTATCGTATGTGTTTTAACTCATTATTCTTGATCGTATCACTTAGATCATGATTTAAATACTTCTAGAATATAAAACATGATTTATATATCATATATATTAAGAATATAAATATGTATAATAGATAGATATATGAAATGAAAACACCGTTCATCGAGACGGTAGTTCGTACGTACACATGAACGTTGTTTCTGTTGTCTTATCGTATAGTACGAAATTAAGTAAACAACATATATTTATCTAAAAATATATATATATTATTCAAGTAGAAATATTATTTCATATATCTCATACTTAATCAATATATATATATTTATAAAAATTCTTGAATGGTGATCATTGAAGATGAATCTCATCGCATCGTGGACACGGTAAGCCATACGTACACACGAGCGACAATATCATTATATTGATAGTGAAATAATATGTAATTGGATGATATATTATATATAAAGAATAATTAAAATGTTATATTTATTATTTACATCAATTATACTAATTATTATACCCATCCAAATAATGAAGTGTTGAATAAAAAACTTCACCACAATGTGGAGACGGTAAGCCGTACGTACGCACGTGTGGTGACTTTGTCATTTATAGAATTGATAGAACAATGAATATGGTTGTATAATATTGATAATAACATAATATTATTTATAAGTTACTTGATTTATTATTTTGGTATGGAAACAACAAATAAAGAGGAAGTGGAAGAAGAAAAGAACTTGAAAGAGGTGATTAAATAATTACCTCTTCTTCGGGTTCTTCCTTTTGATTTGAACAAAAGGGCTCCTTAGGTTGGATTTATGATCAAAGTAAGGCCTCTAGGTTGCATTTAGGATAGTTGGGAGGATATTTGAGTAGGTTTTGTCTGAGACAAAAGTATTTGGAGTTGTGGAATTAAGAGAAGGGGTTGTACCCTTTTATAAGAGAGGTGAGGGTCACTTTAGGAAAAGCATGAAATATTATTTTATTATAAAATCATTTTCGGTTTCTAATTTCTAAAAATGAATTTATTTAGTGCCTAATGTGGGTATGGTTATAAATAATCTCAAAAAATTGGTTTTATATAAGTTTAGGTTACCATATTAACCTTATCTTTTAGATTAAATTCTTGGTTAAATAGTTTAACCTTTACCACATCTCCTTGTATTTTTAGATTATATGGTTAATAGACTTACTATAAGATTACATGATAACCCCAAGTAGTTAATTAATGAAATATATAGACTTATATAAGGCCTTTGAACAAATATTATATTTTTATAAGAATTATATCATCTAATAAAATAGTATTTTTTTTAAATGCATTTATGCCAATTTTGACACTATTTAATATTTAGTTTTTGTGAAACTCATAAAAACTTGTTACTTCTAAAAAAATACATTTAATCAAACCTATAATTTCATATTCACCTATAAAATTCTTGGATGTAATCAAAACTTTAAAATTATATTTATTTTCATATTTATAATATAATTTATTGGATTCTTTCATTAATAAGGAAAATACTTCATCCTTATTGTTTCATAAATAAATATATTTATTTTATGTCTAAAAATTAGAAATAAAATATAATCATGTAGGAAATATTTTTATATTTATAATGAATATTTATAGTCTAAGAGATAAATTATATAACCTCATATAATTTTTTTTACTAAAAGATATATGTTTATGTTACATTTTCATTATCTTTAAATTAATTTTTATAAAGTGTCATTTTCACTTACAAGTGGATATATTAGATCCCAAAATCTACCAAATGATTAAAATGGTAGGAAATGTATCATAAAATTTGTTTAGGACACATTTTAGGGTAATTTAATATTATTTTTTACCCTTATTTACCAGATTTACCCATTAACTGTGGTAAATAAAATATTTACTGAAGTTACTATTCACGATGTCTAAAAATACAGGTTAACTATTTACACATTTTGGAAATTATGATTCCAAATATAGAATCTATTTTTCCAAATTCAAAACACATAATTTTCAGAAATTAATTTAAAATTAATTCTCATTGTCAAAATCAGAAAGTGGGTTTTTAAGAAGTAAAAACTATCAAAAGATAGATATGTGTTTATGTACAATTTAAATGTGAAATTACATACAATGACCTAAATTAAATTAAATAATAATAAAAATCTAATTATACTTTAAAACCACTAAAATTCATAATTTAACACTATAATTTATTTCAATTAAAAACAATTTAATTAAAATTTAGTATTTTTCACTATTCATCAACATATGAAAGTTATTAGAAAAGTGCCAAAAATTCACCCTAATATAATTTTAATATTACAAATTCAAAAATGATGTCTATTTTACCAAATTAAAAACATGGATGTTTCATTAATTAATTTAAAATTAATTTCCGTTGTCAAAACCAGAAAACGGGTTTTTGAGAAGTAAAAACTAGCAAAAGATTGATATGTGTTTTCATCCAATTTAAATATAAAATTAAATAAAATGAAAACTTTTGGATTAAATGATAAATATATAATCTAATTATACTTAAAAACCATTCAAATTTATAATTTAACACTATAAATTATTTTGATTAAAAAAGTTGTTTTAAATTAAAATTTAGTATTTTTCATTATTCATCAAAATATGAATGTTATCATAAAAACACCAAACTTTTATACAAACTAAATTTTTATGTCCCGCTTATAAATAAAAAGTTTATTTTTTAAAATTTAATATATAAAAGTGTCAAATATTGGATTTAAAAATGGTTTTCTATTAAAAGGCGGTAAAATTTCATTTTTTTTAAAAATACTTCTTTTATCTAAAAAATTGTATTTGTTTTTATATGATGTATAATAAACACATAATATGGATGTTAAAATTATATAGAGTATATAAAATTCAAAATGCAGTTAATACTATTCATAACTGCTTTTTAAACAGCTAGTTTGGTAAGTCGTGGTGCGCTCGAACTCGGTGTTGCGTGTGGCACAAGATATTGAATTACTTAAAAGAGATAACATACTATAAAATCCTGGGGTGTTACATGGATAATAGAGTGTGATATCCAAGAATGAGCATTACTTTGAATAGAATCATGTGACTGATAGTTGGTTATGACCACCTGATAGTGTGGAGTCTCTCCTGAGCATATCTGGGTTCTATTTATCCTTCTCTCTTGGAATTTGTTATACATAGATTATTAAATCTTGTATGTATATGAATTACTTGATTATTTGTGTTTAGTGTTTTTGGGGTGTCCTACTGAGTATTATTATACCCAACCATGCATAGTATTTCCTCACATGTGTCATGTCTTGTGGTGATAGTGGCCCTTTTAACGCTATCCTAGGAGGACTAGGAGGAGCATAGATAATGCTGGGAAGATCAAGGTGTTTTTCCAAGAGCATACCTTTGACTTATTCATCACCCTTGAACTAGGTTGGACTCTTTACAGTTTTAGTTAGATTTGGGTTGCAGACTCTTTATATTGGGATTGTATTTGGCCCATTTTAATTTTCCTTTACATCATGTTGCACTCTGGTTGTGGGATATTAGTTTTATGCATGCATTCTACTAGTTATTTTACATTTCAGCATTGTGTTTCTTGGATATGTGTGCATGTTTATAGGTAATTTATGTTGGGGAGGAGAGTGATGGAAAGAGGGGGGGTGAATTTCCTTTTTAAAAAAGTTTAACAATTTAAAACAAAGTTAAAGCGCAGCGGAAATAAAAGAGGCAAGACACAAAACATGATAACGGAGTTCGGCTTAAACCAAAGCCTACGTCTCTGCTCCCAACTCAACCGTTGAGTGATTTACTACCGCTTGCTTTTTAATGGTTTTATCAAGAAACCCACTAGGCTTTAAGGTAGTCTAGAACCTATTACAGCTTGCTTTTAATGGTTAAGAAAGAACCCACTAGCCTTCTTACAGGTGAAGGCTAGCTCACCTATGACTCAAGCATTTTAAAGGGAAGGATTGACTAACCTCTTCACACCATGAAGGTGGTGTGAAATCCCAAAAAAAAGGAAGATAAAAGAAATGGGGGTTTGTAGGCACAAACCCAAATTGATGCTCAAAAAGATAAATAATGAAAAACCGTAAGAGGAGAAGACTTGGGCGTCAAAGGATTGATGAAGTTGATGAAGAGAGCTCCCAAGCTTCTTTGATGGTGCTCCTTGGATGTGGAAGTGGGTTGGAGCAATTGAGGTTCCTTGAAGGAATCCGCCGGAGGTTTGCCAAATGATGAAAAATGTGTTAGTTGGCTTCCGTTGGCTTCTGTTGGCTTGGTTATTGTTCCACACCTTGTTCCGGGGCTTCCTAGTCCTTTATTTATAGAGGGGGAACCCTCATATGGCCGTTCGGGGTCTTAGGAGCCATTGGAAAAGTCTTCGGAGCCGTTGGTAGCAGGCTGGTCAAAGCCCAACGGATAGTTTGACTGGCTCCACCGGCTGACCGGTGCTTGGCCACTGGTGGGCCGGTGCATTGCAAAATGGAGAGGCCTTCTGCCCAGGCACCACCGGCTGGCCGGTGAGGAGGCCACCAGTTGGCCGGTGGTGAGACCGTAGGTGTCCCTTCTGTCTGGGTTCCACCGGTTGGCCGGTGATGGGACACCGGTTGGCCGGTGGTCTGGACAGAGGGGATGCCTTCTGTCAAGCTTCCACCGGCTGGACGGTGGTCATCCACCAGTTGGCCGGTGGACTGAAATCAGTCCACTTTTTCCTTCTGGCTTTCTTGGCCCAATTCCTTGGCAACCTGAAATCATGCCTATCATCCAAAAAAACAAAAAACAAGATTAGATAAAAATAGAGTGATTGTGATCATGAAAATTAAACCACGTGGGGTACGAGAGGTAAAACAATTTATTCTAATGCCTCCCATTTCTGGGAAATGCCTACTTGGTGCTAGTCACCAGCCCATAGCCTATTAGAATCGAGCTTGGGGTAATCACATCACAGGCCCCTCTAGGATGGGTCGTGACTGAGTTCAGGTATGTATGAAACTCCCTCAGAAACTCCTCATGCAACACCACTGGTACTACTGTGCATCCTTTGAAGAGAACTATGTGCTCCCCACTTTTCAAATATCCATCATGAGCACGCTCTATGGATATCTAAGCACGTAAGGTCTCGTAGTCAGTATCCCTGAGTTGTGCCTCCTTAACTAACTGTAAGAGTGGAGGGGTGATAACCATCGACTGGAGGTAAGTTACTCCATCTGCATCCAAAAAGGATAACTACAACAAAACCAACTTCTCTGACACCTCATTCAACAACTATAAACTAGATCTTCTACTAAGATCATCTTCCACCATGTTCCCCTTCCGAGGAGTATAGAAAATCACAAAGTCATAGTCCTGGAGGAAATATAGTCATCATATTTATCTCATGTTCATATCTTTATATGATAAGATATACTTGATACTCTTATGGTCAGAGTAGAATCTTTCCGACCATGATCCATGGTAGTTCGATCTGTCGTGAGTGTAGCAACAGTGTGGTTGGACCACTAGTGGTCAATTGGCATGGTAGGTGGACTGACCGCGGTAGTCGGTCCATGGGAATAGTGACCCGAATAGTTTCAAATGGTCATAACTTTGAAATAGAGCATCCAATCAATGATCCATCTGTAGCGTTGATACCCTAACGTTGTTATGGTCATTTTGAGACCAATGGTGGGTTTTTTATTTTGGAGTAGTATAGATTGAGTGTGTTACCTAGGTATTTTTCCTAGAGGATGTAGTATGTCATTAAATCCACATCACTGGATTATAATCCCCTCTAGAGTTTGAGTCTCAGATAGAGTATGGTATCCCTCCATGAGACTAGAGTGAAGTCCCTAATCATCCATAGTAGAGTTTGCATAATCGATGTAACCTCCTCAAGTAGGGCATTGATCCTCTATCTAGTGGAACATATCGGTAGGGTTTTTAGAATCATTTTAATATGACACCCTATATCGCAGGTTGATCTAGATTGGTTTTGTGGTGTACCCCAGTGATTCTGGGTGTGACCCACTATCTGTATCTCAAGGTTGATCCTGATTGGGTTCGTGGTGTCCCCCGATGGTTTTGGGTGAGAACCCCTCTTTGTGTATCAGATTATTCTTAGACGAGTGCATTCTCTTTGGGTTGGTCCCAAATGAGCTAGAACACTTCATCAAGGGTTTCTGATGATATCATTGCTCATGGAGTGGGATATCATGGAACGAGTGTTGCTTTGAACAGAATCTGGTGGTTGGCAGTTGGTTATGACTACCCAATGGCGTGGAGTATCTCCTTAGTATATCTGAGTTCTGTTTCTCTTTCTCTCTTGGTATCTATTATACATATATTGTTACACCTTGTATTGAGATTACTTACTTAGTGCTTCATGTTTAGTGTTTTCAGGTTGTCCTATTGAGTATTGTTATACTCACCCCTACACGATCTTTTCCCGCATGTGTCATGTCTTGTGCAAATGAAGTCCCTTTTGACAGTTTCCAAGGAAGACTAGGAGAGGGTGGAGCATAGATGGAGCTGGGAAGACCGATGTGTTTTTCTAGGAGATTACCTTTTACTTAGTCCTCTCCCTTAGAGTAGGTTGGACTCTTTACAATTTTAGTTGGACTTGTGTTACAAACTCTTTATGGTGGGTTGTATTTGGACCGGTTTACTTTTACTTTACTTACTATTTCAATCTGGTTGTGGTACCTTAGTTTTATACATGAATTCTACTGAATCATCATGGTAGGTGGACCAACAGTGGAGGTCGGTCCACAGGCGTAGTGACCTTGACAGTTTCAAATGGTCATAAATATGAAACGGAGCATCCAATCGATGATTTTTCTACAACATTGAGACCCTAATGTTAAGTGAGTAATTTTGAGACCAATGGTGGGTTTTTAGTTTAGACTAGTATAGGTTTATTGAGTTACCCTAGACCTTTTCCTCAAGGGTGTGGTGCGAAATTACATCCACATCACTAGATTGTAATCCCCTCTAGAGGCTGAGTCTTGGATAAAGTATGGTATCCCTCAGTGGGACTGGATTGATATCCTCAATCATCCCTATTAGAGTTTGTGGAATTGGTGTAACCTCCCTGAGTAGGGAATTGATCCTCTATCTGGAAAACCATATTGGTAGGGTATGTGGAATCATTTCCATATGATCACCTACATAACAGGTTGATCCATATTGGGTTCGTGGTGTCCCCTAGCGGTTCTGGGCATGACCTCCTATCTGTGTACCAAGGTTGATCCAGATTGGGGTTGTGGTGTCCCTCAGTGGTTATGGGTGTGAATCCCTTTCCGTGTATCATAGTCTTCTCAGACCAATTTTTTCTCTTCTGGTGGGCCCTAATTAGTTATACCTTTTTGTCAAGTGTCTTTAATTATATCATGGCCCGTAGAGTGGGATCTCTCGGAACGAGGGTTGCTTCGAACAAAATCTTATGGATGGAATTTGGTTATGACTACCTGATAGCATGGAGTCTCTCCTAAGTAAATTTGGGTTTTGTTTTTATTTCTCTCTTGGCATCTATTATACATATATTATTACATATTTTATTGTGCTAACTTACTTTGTGCTTCATGTTTAGTTTTTTTTGGGGAGTCCTATAGAGTATTGTTATACTCACCCATGCACAATATTTTCCCACACATGTCATGACTTGTGCAAATGGTGCCCCTTTTGATGGTGTCCTATAATGACCTAGAGTAGGTGGAGCATAGCTAGAGTTGGGACGAATGATTTGTTTTTTTTCAAAAGTGTACCTTTGACTTATTCCTCACCCTTAGAGCAGGATTGACTCTTTACAGTTTTAGCTGTACTTATGTTACATACTCTTTGTAGTGGGACTATATTTGGCCCTGTTTAATTTTCCTTTACCTCTTGTTTCACTCTAGTTGTGGGATCTTAGTTGTATTCATGAATTCTACTAGTTTTTTTTACATTTTAGCATTGTGTGGCTTGGAGATGTGTGTGTTTGTATAGGTACATTAGGCTAATGCCTCTCATTTGTGGGAAAAACCTACTCAATGCTAATCACTAGCCCCTATTCTATTGGATGTAGTCTTGGGGAACTGACCCTCATGGATGGGTCATGACATAAATTAATTTAAAATCAATCCTACAGATATGATGACAATATAGGTTTTTAAAGTAAAAAATTCAAGAATTTACTATGTTTTTATATCTAATTTCAATGTGAAATTGATTTAAGTGACATAAATTGGATAAATAGATGTAAAATTTATCTAATTAATATTTAAAACCAATAAAAAATGTAACTTAACATTACAAATAAATTAGGAAAAAAGTAGTTTTGAATTAAAATTAAGTATTTTCAACTATTCATCAAAAAAATGAAATATCACATTAAAATACCAAAAATTAACCCTAAACTAATTTTTATGTTTGGATTTAAAAAATGAAGTTTATTTTTTTATATTAAATTCATAAATGTGTAAAAATTCAAATTTAAATTAGGTGTGCTATTAAAATGTGGTCAAATTGACTTTATAAAAATGTAAGTTTTTATGCATAATATTGGATTTGTTCTTTTTACTGATTATGAAATCTATTGGATGAATGTAAAAAATATTTGATTGGATATATAACATAGAAACTAAATTAATATCACTCAATATTTTTTATTAATTTAATTTATTCGGATAAAATAACTTTGTGATCAGAAAAATAGTCTTTTCATGAAAACATTCCCTTTATATTTAATTGGTTATTATATTCATTTATAATTAGTTTGTAACCAATGAATTCAACCATATATTTTCATAAGTTAGTCAATATTATTCATAACCATCAATTTAACAACTAGGTTGTATCTTATTATTTTAAATAATAATATTTTTAATAATATATTATTGTTTGATAAAACTTGGTCTTGCATGTTACACAAGCCATAGAGGAGATTTAGTCTTCCTCAGTGTTATTTGTAGAGAAAGATAAAATTTATGTTTCATGTAAAATAAGTTTAACCATTTACTTCATATAAAGTAATCTAGGAACAAAAATTAAATTTATTCTAAAAGTAAAATATTTTAAAGTATTGGGGTGTTATATTCTCCCAACCTTAAATTAATTTCATCCTCGAAATTCAAAATTTATCTTGGTAATCAAGGGATTGATATTTGAAAATAAACTATTATTGAAAAACCCACATTGTTAATAGGGTTTATAACACATATTCTTAATAAGAGAGAAAGGGAAGTACAAAGATCACATAACTAGGTTCTATAGTATGAGTACATAAATGATAAATGGAAACATGGATATGGAAGAAAAATATAATAATCAAGTTATGATTGAGAGTGATAGAGAACATGTTCAGTTGAAAGTTGATGACCACAAATCCTTAAAACACTATTATTAAAATGGTCATTGTTATCATAAAAAATAATTATAATAGGAATAAATTTTTGTTTCAAGACCATTTTTCCTATAGTCGAGGAATTATTTCACTCTATAAGAATATAAGTAAATATACGTCTCTATTTCATAAACAAAATCTTATCCTTTGGGTGTGTCTTGAACTATTTCTACTACATTTCTTAGCACATGATGAATCATATGGTGAAGTAATACATTAACCTCTAAAACATCATCTAAAGATTAACTTACGCTATTTCATAAATGGATAACTTTTATAAAATATTATGATCCAACACTTTAGAATGAAGGTCACCAAATTTCCAAAATGAACTTATCAAATAAAATGAAGTGGATTTTAATCGTTACACACCAAATAAGTGAATATGGTAATAAATTCAATTACCATAAAAACTTATTGAAAACATCCATGATTCTTATTCCTTAAATAGAGAATAGATTATTGGATATATTCCTTAAATACAAAAATTATATAAAATCCATCAATTATAGAATAAACCACTTTGTCAATAAATCATTACTCAGTTCCAAGGTAGTTAGTAGTTATCCAATTTACATTATCCAAACCAATAATTTCTTTATCAAAACATCATTATCCTAACATTAGTAACATATTAATGGTTATTTTTCCCTCAACCATGTGTTTCTCAAAAAAAATTACCTTCTTCTGAATAAATTTATTTGGTACCATTCTATATATGATCACAAATCCTTAATGAAAAGTACTATAGTACAATCCTTATATATTTCATAAAATCACCAATGGGATACACTTACAACATATTTCTTGGATCCAAATACACAATAATATTAATCATTTAACTTAATTTGTTTCAATAGAATAAGATTGGCCTTCTCCCCTTAGCCTCTTCCATGGTAGATCCCCTTGAAAAATGGGGTATTATTTGGCATATTGTCTCATCTCCTTACAGTTTTAACACTAAATAGTAGCGTTTTCCTTCTTCTATTTGAATTATTTTTCGTAGTGACCATTTTTTCTTCACTTATAACAAACTCCCAAAACATTAAATCATTTACTAGGGTGATTCTTTCCATAGTTATCACATGTGGTATAATCCTTCTTTCCCTTATTTCCATTCTCAATCATTTTTTTCTTTCTTTCTCTTCTTCAATTACTTCCCTTTGAAGCCATAGGACTTGGAGAATTTTTTCTCTATCTTGATATTACATAAAAATATATCATAATATTAAGATAAGGTTTGAGACACCAATGCACTTCAGAGACTTGGCTTAAGTCCTTCAAATAAATGAGAAATCTTACATTCCATGTGGCGTATGAATTCTGTAGCATACCTTGCTAACCTAGTAAAGGTACCTTCATACTCTACAATACTTTATTCCTACTTTTTCTTTAAACTAAGGAAATTTATCTTCATCTTAGTTTTATGCTCACGAGGGAAGTACTTATTAAAGAATATCTAATTAAAAGTTCATCATTCCATGTGTTCGTTTTCTTCTTCCTCCCAAATATTCTGGATCAGTGACCACCATTAATCTGCATCACCATTTAGAAAATATACTGCAAGTGTAACCATTTCCTTTTAACCACATCCCAATGCCATGAATATATTCTCTAAAGAATTAATCCATTTCTCAACAACCATTGGGTCAACAGTCCCACAAAATGATGGGGGCCTCTATCACATAAAGCAACCCAACATAGGATATTCTCTCTGTGGAATAGGTTACTCTATTCAAGAAAGGTTATTTTTCATAACCTGGTTAATTTTACCTAATATTACCATAATTTTCTCCATTCCAATACCAGATGTATTGGTTTCCTTAACAGGAAATCTCAACATTTTCCATGAGTATTGATACCATTTGTCCTTCCAGGCACCATTTCTAAATTATAGAATATACTAGATTAGATCATAGCATTATGTAACATAATTTATAATCCCAAAACTAGTAAAATACATATCATAAATTGATAAATTTATGTTTATATAATCTCATAATAATAAACATGGTTTCTTTAGGGATATTTTTACATTAAAGTCCTTTATAATGGTTTTTAAAGAAAACATGAATTATCCTAAGAATATGCCCTAGGAGTGTCAAACCAGATGAAAAATAAGGCCTATTGTCATGTACCAAGTTATGTAAAGCTAGGACCAACACACCTTGTCATATTTTTTATTCTTAGGTACATATGTTCCAGAAACACATCCACTTATAGTAGCCAGATAGAGATATATTGTTAGGAATACACACATAATCTCTACCTTAGCAAAATTCTAGGATGTTATTCTATACTTATCTTAAATTTCTATCTTAGGGTCATGTTCCCTAATATATTTTTTTAAAACTAATTTCTAAGTTTTCTACTAAACCTTCTATGATACCAACTGTAATGCCCCAACCCCAGAATCCCAAAACCAGTGTATTATTTTATCACATTGGCATAGATAAAATTCTGAAATCCCAAGGGACTGAATAGTTTAATAGTTTGGGAAAACTATATTACATACATGATACCCATAATACATTGTAAAATAGGAAATAAATCATAATACATAACTAAGACTAATAAACTTCTTCCTTGAAACTCATTCAAAGGATTCCTCTTCATAACTTGGTCAATAGAAACAAGAATAAGGGTGAGATCAAATGCTCACTAAGGGTAAGTAAATCAAAATAAATAATAATTCAATAAGAATAAGTAAATATGAAAAGGTAATAAATTGAGAACACATACCATTCAAATAACTAGATAATGCATAATCTATATAGAAAGTTAAATAAATTAAAACATATACCATTTAATCAATAATATGAGAATGACATGCATCCATAGATATTATCATATAAAAATCTCATGGATAGAATGATAAATGGCAAAGAATGAAATGATAAGTTATTTGACGTCATGTCTTAGGCACATTAAAGACTCTACTATCCAGATCTATCCTCTAAATAGTTTAAACTATTCTTATTTGGCCAACTAATTTTTCTCATGAGAACCTATCAATGTATCAAGGGGCTATATAAAGTTCAGGCCCCACCCGTTATTGAATTTACAAAAAAAATATTCATATCCAATAATTTATTTAATTAATATACAATATGCCTTGTCAAATATTCATATTGAATAAAAGACACAGATTTATCCATAATTCCCCAGTTAATCAAATAACTTTCAAAGTGAACACCATATGTAAAAATGGTATACTCTTTAGGAAATAATAATATCCATCACCAAATAATGTGGATATTTAAATGATTAAAATAAAGTTATTATTTCAAGATAAATTTAACAATCACAAATAAAGTGATATTTCACATATAATCATTAAAAACGTTCTTGAGGAGAATAATATTTAAACATTCCAAACTATCTTATACCACATTGAAACATTTGAAATCATAATCTAAATGAAGGGATAACATTAAATGAAACTTATAATATCATTAAAATAAGCATATTCATGATATAACATGTAAAATGGTAGTATATAAACCATAGAAAAGTGAATAGGTGCATAATAACAAATAAGACTCAATGGAATGTAAATTGAGATGAAATATCTTACCCTGCGTTTCCTTTTGTGTGAACAACCTTTAAACTCATATATAATGGTTTTAAGGATATTAATAACTTATAATATAACCATATTATTGTTTTTAATATCATATATTATTCTTTTATAATATCTTATTACCCGTTTGATAACAATCTTTCATTATTTTCACTATTTCAGGTGTTAATTTCCTAGTTTGTCAAGTATGTTTTTAACTTGTTACTTGTTGTTATTATTAATTAGATCATGGTTTCATCATTTATATAATGTAAAACATTATTTAAATAACATATATAATCATTATATCTGTATTTATAATAATTTATAATATTTTGAGATAGGGAATGAAATGCATCATTTATGGAGACAGTAGGTCGTACGTGCACATGAATTCTACTTTCATTTCTTTGCCGTTTTATATGAATTGAAAGTAAATGATATATATATATATATATATATTAATAAATAAAGTATCATATATATGTTGTATATATTACATAAGTCTATTTAAACCATACTTTATATGTTCCATGTATAGTGTGAATGAATCACGTCGCTTTGAGGAGGTGGTAGTCCACACTTCCACAAATAATGTTATCATATTTACACAAAATGGAAAACATAAAGAAATATGTTATATAAAAATTAAAGAATAATAAATACATTATAAATATTATATATATCATATATAAACATTGTTTCCATCATAATTCCCAACCATGAGAGTTGGTAAAGGAAAAATAAATGACATCATTTTGTGAGGCGGTGGTTTGTCGTACACATAAACGACAAGTTTGTTACCCATTAGATGGAAGTGTGAAAGATTAGGTCGAACCCTTAGAAGAAAAAATTAGTAGTATATTGAGAATAATTTTATTATTATATAATCATGGAATAAAGATAATTTAAGGAGTTTATAAGGAAATAAAACTAAATATCATGAGGAAGTATGTTACCTCTTATTCAGGTATCTCCTTTTAGTTTGCACCAAATAGATTTCTTTGATAGATTTATGCCCAAGGTAAGGTTTATAGGTTGAGGGGATGTATTTTGAGGATATATTTGGGTAGATATTGTTCAATCCAAAGTGTATTGAGAGGTGTGGGAAGTGATAGTGGTGAGTGCCTTTTTACAGTGGAGGAGTGACATTCTCGTAAATTTTTGGAAAGGGAATTCCACCCATGTTTTTTCCCATGAAAAGTGGACCCAATAATGATCCAAAGTAGAGATAAGGTATTATAGGTTCAAAATATATCCATAAAATATATTTTATACAAGTTTCTAGGTCATTTTATCTCTCAATCTTAAGGCTTAGTCCCTTGTTAATCTAATTTTTTTCTTAATCATTGTAATTAATTTTAATTACTTTCACTAATATTTTTGGTCAAAAACTAAGTTAAACATAATATATATTATAAATTATTATGATTAAAAATATTCAATATATTTTTTCAAGTTTCAATCACATAAGTGGTAGAAATTAATTTAAAATTAATCCCATAGACGGAACGACAATTCAGGTTTTTAAAGTAAAAATGTTCAAAAGTTTACTAAGTTTTTATATACAATTTCAATATAAAATTGATTAAAATGACATAAATTGGATAAATATATTTAAAATTTATCTAATTAATATTTTAAACTAATAAAAAATGTAATTTATCCATATAAATAAATTAGACGAAAAAGTAGCTTTGAATAAAAATTCAGTATATTTCACTATTCATCAAAAAAATGAAAATTCATAGAAAAATACCAAAAAATAACTCTAGAATAATTCTGATATTTTTTTTCAAAAATAAATTTTATTTTTTCATATTAAATTTATAAAAGTTTTAAAATTCATATTTAAAGTAGGTGCGCCATTAAAAGGAAAAAAATGCGTCTTTATAAAAATATAGGTTTTTATGCATAATATTGAGTTTGTTCTTATCTTATGCTTATAAAATATGTTACATTAATGTCAAAAATATTTTATTAGATATATAACATATAAATTAAATTAATATCACTCACTAATTTTAATTAATTTAATTTATTAGGATAAAACAACTTTGTGAGCATAAAAATAGTTTTTTCATGAAAACATTCCCTTTATATTCAATTGGTTTTTATATTCATTTATAATTAGTTTTAAACCAATTAATTAAACCATATATTTTCATAATTTAGTTATTAATATTCATAAGTATCAATTTAATGGCTAGGTTGTATCTTATTATATTAAATAATAATATTTTTAATAACATATTATTGTTCGGAAAAAATCGGTCTTGCATGCTACACAATCCATCGTGGAAATCCAGTCTTACGTGTAATGCAATCTGACATTAGTTTTCCATGTAGATCAAGCTAAAATTTATGTTGCATGTAAAATAATATTAACTTGGTGTTTCATATAATGAAATATAGTAATAAAAATTAAATTTATTCTAAAAGTAAAATATTGTAATGTCTTGGGGTGTTACATTGTTGGTCCAGAGTTGCATATAGATGTCTTGTGTGATGCTCCACAAGGACGCTGGTATGATCACTCATCTCTATCGATTTCTGTTGCTATTAAGAGTTATTGAATTCAATTTCTTACTATTTATCACTTTCAATGTTGTATTTTACAGGTTGATTCATACACACCACTTCATCAGGGCACCGAGACACTGTAGAGACTATGATTTTTCTATGTAAGATATTAGAATATTCCTAAAGATATTTTTGGAACTAGACACTGAGGCGACACATGATTCTGAGGTCCGGTGAGCCTAGAATTAATTTTATAAATATATTAAATATATTTTTATTGTGCACGCACATTTTTCCTAAAAAAGTGGAATACCTCATAAACAGAGTCTGAGATAAAAAATCTGGGACCACAATTGAATATGAAATGTGGAGTTTACCATTGGAACGACCTAAATTTGGTCAGTGCGAGACGTTGAGATGGTGTAGCCATTGTTGGGTGCATTGGAATAATTAATTAATTAATTTAATAACTCTAACCCAAAGAACTCATAGAAGGAGACTCAGATAGGAAATATGAGACCATTGTTGAGTTTGGAATGCAGTGCTTACCCTAGACGTGACCTAAAGTTGGTTAGCACGAGATGTCTGCTAAAAGCATTTGTTGGCGGGTGTATCTAATTAAAATAAATAATTTATTTATTTATTTTTGAATTAAATTACCTAAACCAGTTTACTCTATAAATAAGATTCTATGGAAAATCATAAGGGTTAGTTCCATAACCTTGGGATCATTAAGAGGTTCTTTCACCCCTTATTTGTTAGTGAGGTGAGACTGAACGGTGACTAGTGATCGGATCGAGGTGAATCGACATGCGGCAGACGTAGCAGATCACCTTCATCACTAGTGGATTAATTCTTCACCAATGATTGATCCTTAATTGAGGCAACACTCGTCAATTATGGTTTCCTTCCATTTGATTAAAAGATTGAAGAATGAATTATTATCTACTTTTGATTATGTGATTTCATATTTTTCGCATGATCCTCATAGAAGAATTAAATTTATTTCTCATATATGTCATGTTTCTCACCCTAGTTTCCCCTCTATAAAATCATTGGCCAAGAACACATGGACAACGTTGTTTATCACCTTTGTTATTGGTGATTTTCCCCCACCATTATTTTCATTCTTCATCGTTGGACCACAGGGTAGGATTTGACTTTATCAGGGTGGGTTCAAGTGTGCTCAAAACCCTAGATTTATGGTGGTAGAAGGAAAGACATGAATATTGATGGTTTATGGGTGGGTTGATAAACATGTGGGATAATATTTTTTGAATAGATCAGATCGCTACTGCGGGTGCGTGTTTGAGATCGGAGGTGGTTCAGGATCGGGTTGATAATCCTCATTTTCCTGGTTGGTGCGTATCAACAATGTTTGGTGTGACGAGATCAGTTTTGAGTGGAGGCAGTGTAGGGGGTCTCATGGCAGATGCTACTCTACATTGATGAGGGGGTGATAGAATTCAGATCTATGACGAGTTTTTCAGTCATAGTCAATGTTTTGGGCGTTAATATTATTATTACATTAAATAATGATAACAATGGTTTCATAAAATGCATGTTTGATTAAATTAAATGATTTTAATTTAACAACGAAAAACCATTTTAATTAAATTTTTTTAATTAAAATAAACTATTTTAATTAAATGGTTTTAATTAATATCATTTTATTTGAAACAAAATTAAATTTTATTTGTTTTGGTTTTATTAAAATAAGAGGAAAGATAATGTGGGTTGTGGCTCTTGGTGGCGTGCCCAACAAAGGGAATTTGTCTCAATTTCATTTTCTTTAATTATTATTAATAATTATTTGAGGAACATGGGGTAGTTTTGAGTGAATTGATATTAATAACCATTAATTTGAAATTAAATGAATGGGAATGAAAGGGGATCCATTTTTGGTGGGTTGTGTATATAAAAAAGGGAGGTTCCCTTTATTGAATCAATTGAAAAGAATAAGGGATTTAAAAATAAATATTAATAATATTATTGAAATATTTTTATTTTTAGTTTTGGTTGTCAACACATTATTTGGTCGTAACTCCTCCATACGACTTCGGTTTGACATGCTGTCAGTGGTAGTGTGAACCTGAAATTGCGATAGAAATTTTAAGACCAATGGTGTATACCTTTTTTGGACTCATGCCTCAGGTCAAAAAAAACACCCAATAATAGTATAATAATAATTATTTCATAATCTTGTATCAGACATATCTCCCTCATATGGTGTTAGAATGACGAACTGTTTATGCCGCTATGACCCTAAAATTGAGGTGGATGTTTCAAGACCAATATCAAGTATTTAATTTGAGTTTGTGGCTCAAGACCATGAAGCATAATTCGTGCGTGATATGGTGAAATGAAACTTTTTCACTAAGTTTCTGATTTGGGAAAGTGAATAGCCTATCCCGATTGTTTTTCATGAGGATCATAATAGTGTGATCCGTTTGTAAATTTGAGGCACTTTGAAGAGGAATATTAGTGATATTAGTTTTTTTTCATCAGACCAACTATGAGCCTCATGCGTTCGTTATACTTTTGGTTGAGACATGTCTTGTAGTACCCTTACATGCCATGTAGTACTACATGGCCTGAAATCCAAGTGATTTAAAGGAAACAAATCAATAGAAGAGTGGGAACACATGTCGTGTGGGTCTCTTACATGTCGTGTTCTCCTTTATGAATATTCAAACTTTCGTATCTACTTTGTTTAGAATTATATTTTGGACCGCAGTCAGCCTATCTAGAGTGTTTTTTCACATAGAATGTAATGGTTCCCTCAGTTGGTTATTTCAAGATATGATGTAGAATATTCTGGAAAAACAAATGGATAGGTGATGCTCAATGATGATAGTGATCAGACAGAATCACTAGAGACTTTTCGAGTAGACCCTCCAGTAGGGATGGGTAGTGGAGTTCTCAACACTTTCTGAGTAGACTCTCCAGCATAGATGAGAATTGGTGTCCTAAATGGATAATGAGTAGACCCTCTACTATAGCTGGGAAGTTTCATCCTTTAAGGATATTGATTAGAACCTCTGGCAGAGACTGGGAAGTTGAGTCCTCGACGCTTTCCAAGTAGAACCTCTAATAGAGACTTGGTAGTGGAGTCCTCAATGGTTTTTGAGTATACACTCTAGTAGTGATTGGGAAGTGGAGTCCTCAACAGATACTAAGTTAACCCTCTAGCATAGTTGGGCTGTGGTGTACTAAAAAAATACTAAGTTGACCCTCCAATATAGCTGGTCATTAGAGTCCTCAAAAGCTTACAGAGTGGAACCCCCCTGATGTACTAAGTCATGGGTCCTCTACTTTAATTTTGTGCCCACTCATATATGAAGTACAATGATGAGGCATGGATAGACTTGTATGGTTAATTCTAGGCAGATGTATGAGATATTGGGCATCATTTATGAACTTTGGGAACTGTTGGCTACTCTTCTTATTGGGTTGAGTTGTGAGATGGAGATCTTATTACTCTCTTTTTTGGGATTCATTGACTAAGAATATATATATTTATCCTTCTTTTGTATCCATACCTTGGATTTGGATACTCTCCTTCTAGGAGAGGTGAAGACATACGATGTATGCCACATGCTTTCTGTGTTTAGCTTCTCATGGTTGGAAGAGTCTACTCTCTTGTTATAGGTGGTGAAGACATGAAAATTTGTTCATCTACACACCATGTTGATCCCCTTGTGTTTGGATGAGGTTACCTTCACTCACGTTTTGGGTTACGTTTTTCTCTTTCACTACATTATACTTACTATCTTACTATCTCCCTTTCCCATTGTATCTCTTACTACTCCCCCTTCATCTATTAGGGTGACTTACTGGTTATGTATATAATCACCCCTACTTGGGTGTTTCCCATACATGTCGTGTCTTGTGAGGATGATGTATAGGTCGACCATGACTACATAGGATCTTAGGGATACCTAGTACATCAGACCGTGTATGGCAGTTGTAGTTTGGGATCCATGAGTTGGTCTCTCTCAGTACTTTACTTTTACATTTTTTTTCAGGTTGGGACATATTTATAATTGGGCGTTTATTTTTCCTCTTTTCTTTTAAGTTTTTACTAATGTACAATATTATTTTTTAGATTTTTTTTCATGCATGGTTGTTCCCTTAGCATTTTTACTTCTTTTATTTTTATTCCATCTTAACTTTTTCATCGAGATGGTTGTGTGTGTGCGTGCAAGTTCATTCCTTGGGACATTATTCAAACATATCCCCTTAATTTTTTTGGGTTTTAGGGAAACAATTTCAAAGTGTCACAAATATGGCTCTGAGGCTAGGGAATCCATTGACGGTGTAGGCGGCTGATATATCCATTCACCAGGACCTTTACTACCTTCTTTTCCACTCATCATACTAAGAAACTTTCTACAGGGATCAATGGTAAATTAATCATATAGGATTGAGTCTTTGACTATCCTTCTTGAGTCAGTTCCTCATTATTGTTATATATATATATATATGCTCATTTTACCATGGTGCATATTGATCACTTTTGAGATGCCTCTGAAAAGATAGTTAGTCATGTTATCAAATTTAGGATCGTGACAATGATCTGATGAATGATGAGGCCACAGTTTAGGGTTTTTCCTGCAAGATCTATTCCTCCAGGCAGGTAGGTAGCAGCATCCATGCCTTTAGAGAAACATATTGTTCTAGTAGATCTAGATGAGGATTCATGTAGGCTTAGTGTGCTCCACAAGTTCCAATGTCAAGTACTACTGAGGTTCTGTAGTGTGACAGATCCTCAGGTAGTAGAGGATTGTCTAGAGTCATTGGTTTATATCTTTAGTCCTATTTGGTCCCCGATGGATTAGGTAGTTTTACTAGCATCTAGACTCTTCCATGAAGAAGTTGAGAATTGTTGTAGCCTTTTTACGTAGATGTATGATGAGTCAACACTCTCATGGCTCAACTTCTAGTATTTGTTCCGTGAGGAGTACTACCCTCCTTCTTATGCTCAGTGTGGATCCAAGATCTTCTGGAGGTGTAGTGTGGAGGGATGACAATGGATGAGTATGTAATGAGGTTCACATACCTTACATGTTACTCCCTTAACATGATCTGGGATGACTACTTTCAAGTATGGAAGTTTGAGTAGAGACTTCGCAAATAGATCTAATCTAGCATTGTTCCATTGTGCATTCTCACCTATATCAGGGTACTAGTGCAGACACTAGTGATAGAAAACTTTTTGTCAGAGGGATTTCAAATAGCTGAAGTTGGTAGTGGGCGTCATAGAGTTGAATCATCTGTAGTAGCTAGCAGATTCCAGATGCTAGGATCTCAGCACAAGATACCTTTCCATGATCATACTCAGGCACATAGTCAGAGCCAACCCATAGAGGTGTGGTTCTTTACTTATGATGGGAAAGATCAAATGGTGTGAGACTATCTGACCTAACATGTTGATCAACACAGGTAGATAGATGATGGACTTCCATGGTAGAGGCAACACCATGATCAAGGATCTCCCAAGAGTGGACAGGGTGATCTCCATGTAAGTGGAGTTTTCAGAGGATCGAGGGGAGCTATGGGTGGTGTACATCGCTATGAGATCCTTCCACCACCCCTAGGTGGCCCATGTTAGGGTTAAGGAGCTCGCGTCGGATCCATGGATAGCTACAATCTTTAGATATCTATGATCCCGTAATGCATGAGATGATAAGAGGTATGCTCTGTGTCTCTTCTACCTTCTAAAATAGAAATTGTTAGATGTTGTGCGATGTACTCTTTTCTTTCCACTTATTGATTGAGTTTTAAACTAGGGTAAAGTGAGGCATCAGTGTAACCCTATGTTGGTTATGTTCTATGTAGCTTTGAATGCATAAGGAAGAGGGGTCCTTCCCTCAATGAGATTCATTTTTGAGACATGATAAAAACCATGAGGGTGAGTTAGTTCCACCCAAATTAGATAATATTAAGGTGTGGTGGATGAGTCCCTCTAACTTGTGTTTTTGTGGCTGAGTAACATTTTGGTTTTTGAAAATAGAGGGCCATGTAAGACCCAATTGAGTGTTTGGGAATCCCTTTATTGTTTTTTAGTACCCTCGCGTGCTTGATGTCAGTTTTTACACCAAATGCTCGAGGAGTAGATGACGTAGTTTGACCAAGCTATAGACTCATGAGGAAGAGGGATACTTTTCCCACCAAGACACATTTTTCTGATGTGACCAAAACCATGCGAGTGAGTAAGTTCCACCCAAAGCCGATAGTGTCGAGGTGTGGTGAACGAGTTCTTTAGACTTGTGCATTCAGGGAGTGGTTATGGGATAGAGTGTTGGAGTAGGTCCTATCATTTTCAGTTGAGTTTTTATACTTGAGCCTTTTTTATTAGGATGAAACAAGTGAGAATGGAGGAGTTTTTGGTTTAGGGTTACTCTCCATCCAAGAGAGTCGAAGACACACGGTTTATTCCACGTGCTTTACATGTCTAGATTCTCATGGTTGTATGAGTCTGCTCACCTTCCTTGTTCATTGGTACCCTTGTGTGCTCAACATCAACCTTGATGCAGCAGAAAACAGTTATCACATATGGGTTGAGGTAGTTGAGACCCCATGAATAGAACTATGTAACTCACTACCTAGAGCTGGCAGCAGTAGTCTTTGTCTTGAGGATGTGGAGTCAAAACCTTCTGAGGTACATCGACTGTGAAGTCTTTTGAGACCATATATCCTTAAGAGTTTCACATGATGGAATTTCTAAATAACGGAACCATGTAATCCTTTTTAAGGGATGATTGGTGATTCCAGTCACATTACGAGAGGAGGTGATGAAGGATTTTCACACTTCTCATTTGGATATACATCCTGATATAGGTAAGATGTATGGAAAATCTAGATGATGGCTCAATATCCCCAAATTTTCCTTATTCTGTGTTTTTGGGGGATGAAAAGTTTTGAAGAATTGAATAATGTTGAGATGTTAGTTTTACCATGTCAAATTTTGGAATATTCCTAAAAATATTTTTAGAGCCAAGTGCTGAGAAGGCGTGAAATTATAATACCCAGTGAGCTCGGAATTAATTTTATAAAAACATTAAATATATTTTTATTGTGTGCACAAAACTTTCCTAAAAAAGTTTAATATATCATAATTGGAGTCCTGGATCAAAAATTTGATACCACGGTTGAATATGGAACATGAAATTTACCCTAGGCACGACCAAAAGTTGGTCGGTGTAGGACATTCGGATGAGACGGATGTTAGTGGGTGCATTGGATAAATAAATAAATTTATATATTTATTTAATAGACCTAACCCAAATAACTCATGTACGAAGACTCGAATGGGAAATTTGATACCACCGTTGAGTTCAGAATGCGGTGTTTACCCTGGAAGAAGTCTAAATTTGTTTGGCACATGATGTCTGGTAAAAGCAGTTATTGGTGGATGAATCTAATTAAAATAAATAAATAATTTATTTATTTTGAATTAAATGACCTAAACTGATTTCCTCTATAAATAAGCTACTATATAAAATCTCTAGGGTTATCCAAATAACCTTGAGATCATCAAGAGAAGGTTCCGCCCCTTCTTCATTGGCAGGGTGAGACCAGATGATGATCAGTGATCAAATCGAGATGAATTGACAGGCGGTAAACGCAGCGAATCACCTTCATCGATAACAGATGCCTTCTTCACCAATGAGCAATCCATAATCAAGTTAGGACTCATCAATTATGGTTACCATCCCTTTGATTAAAATATTGAGGCATGAATTATTATCTGATTTTGATTATGTGATTGCATGCTCTATGCATGAGCCGTATAGACAAATTAAATTTATTTAATTCATTTACTTTATTCTGTATGCCATGTTTCTCACCCTAATTTCCCCGATATAAAATTTTTGGCCAGGAAATATTGGTCAATGATTTTTATCACCTTTATTATTGTTTTTTTCATCCACTATTCTTCATGTTATATATCGTTTGACCACAGGATCACAATTTGACTTTTTCGGGGCGAGTTTGAGCATGGTTGAAACCCCAAATTATTAGTGGTAGCATGAATGAAACGCAGATCAATGGTTTTTGAGTGGGTTGATAAAAAAGTGATATATTTTTTTTCGAATGGATCAGATCGACACTGCAAGAACATGTTTATGATCAGAGGTGATTTAGGATTAGGGCAATAATCCTCATTTTCTCAGTTGGTGGTGGTGACAATGTGCAGTGTGATGGAATTGGTTTTGAGTGGAGGCCATGCATGGGTAATCATAGCGGAGGCTGCTGAGTGTTGATGTGGTGTTTTTTGAACTCAGATATCTGACGAGGTGTCTGGGCATGGTAAATGTTGTGGGCATTAATAATATTATTATATTAAATAATAATAATAATGGTGGCATAAAATGTGTGTTTGATAAAATTAAATGATTTTAATTTAATAAAGAAATCCCATTTTAATTAAATGTTTTTAATTAAAATAAACCATTTTAATTAAATGGTTTAAATTAATATCATTTTATTTTAAAAAAATTAAATGTGATTTGGTTTTACTAAAATAATAGGAAGGATAAAGTGGGGTGTGGCTCTTATTGGCATGCCCAACAAGAGGGATTTGTATTAATTCCATTTTCTTTAATTATTATTAATATTTATTTTTGGAACAAGGGGGACGTTTGAGTTAATTAATATTAATAATAATTAAGTTGAACTTAAATGAAGGGGGAATGAAATGTATGGACCAAAACAGCCCATAATTCCAGTTAAGGACCAACATATTTTTTGACCAATGTAAAATTACATTTAAATTAAAAAAATAATCATTTTGGTCCTTATATGGAATTTCTCATGTTTTTGGTCATAAACTGTAATTAATAATAATTTTTGGTCCTGCATTGTCATTTTACCTTAAATGAATGAGAATGAAAGGGGATTCATTATTAGTGAGGCGTGTATAGAAAAAAGGGAGGTTCCTTTGAGCCTGAATCAAGTGAAAAGAATAAGGGGTTTAAAAAGAAAAAAAAATTAACATATTATTATTATTATCATTTGTTATCAAAACCTTATTCGGTCATAACTCCTCCATACGACTTCGATTTGACATGACACCAGTAGTAGCGTTACCTTGACATTTAGAGGTTCAGTTTAAGACTGATGTTGGATACTATTTTCAGACCCGTGCCATAGGTCAACGAAACACCTAGTAATAATAAAATTATTTTTAATTTGGAATATCGTATCTAACATATCTACCTCATATGGTGTCGGGAAGACACACTACATGTGATTTTGTGACCCTAAAATTGAGGCAAACATTTCAAGACCATTATCGGATATTTAATTCGAGTTCATGGCTCGGACCCATGAAATATCATTCATGTGTGATACGGTGAAATGCAACCTTTTCACTGGGTGTTCGATTTGGGAAAGTGAATAGTGTATCTCTAGAATTTTTCCATGAGGATTGAAGAGGTCTGATCAGTTAGTCCATCCAGGGCCATTTGAATAGGTATATTAGTGAAATTAAATTTTTACCCTTAGACTGATGATGAGCCTCGTGCATTTGTCAGAATTTTGGTTGATACATGTCGTGTAGTACCATTACAAGTCGTGTAGTACCTTTACACGTCATGCAATACTACATGGATAGAAATACATGTACTGGAAAGGACATGACCCGTCAAAAGAGAAGGGCCACATGTCGTGTGGGTCCCTTACATGTCGTATGCTTCTTTATGAATCTTCAAACCTCTGTATCTCCTTCATTTGGATTTGGATTTTGGACCACGAGTAACCTATCCTGGGTATTTTTTCACATAAAATGTGATGGTTCCCTCCATTATGGCTTTCAAGATACGATGTGGAATGTTCCATTACAATCCCTAGTTAGGTGATGCTCGACGATGGAAGTGATTGTGTAGGATCACCAAATACTTTCCAAGTAGACCCTCCAGTAGGCATGGTTAGTGGAGTCCTCGATGATTTTTGAGTAGACCCTCCATCATAGATGGATGGTGGCATCCTTGACAGATACCGAGTAGACCCTCCAACATAGTTGGTATATGGATTCCTTGACGGATACTGAGTAGACCCTCCATAAAAGACTAGGATTTGTAAAAGAATCGGAAGAAAGGAGGCCCTCTTCAGGCTCGTATGGACCCTCTGGTTGGTGGCTTTTCTTCCCCTGGGTGGGGAGGGCTTCAAGTATTATTCTTCTCGAGAGCCTTTTATTTATACAAGGGATTTTCAGCCCCCCCTGGGTGATCCCATGCACGTGGCCCTGGCCTCTAGCTCTTATATTAGTGATTTTTCACTCTACAAGGCCCTTATAGATTTCAAGCCTAGGGATTCCTCCCCGAATGTTTTGGACCTCACTGCATCCATGCTCAGGGATCTTCTACTACCTACAGTAGGTTGGACGCACGATAGGCTTCTGGATTTCCATCTATCCACTTTAGATCACAGGGTGTTTCTTCCACCCCTTTTAGAGGACCATACTTCTATACGTGAGGAGTTGGAGGACGCATATGGGCATACCTATTCTCCTTATATTTTTGAGGACTACCTAGAAGAGGTATCCAGCAAGGTCTTAGTTGATGTTTTAGGTAGCTCATTTACTCTGGTTCTGGCCATAGTTTCTTTATCCTTCTCCTCCTCTCTGGGGGAGTTGAGTGGAGGTCTAATAGAGGCTCCCTCTTTGGTGACTCCCTTAGTCCTGATATCCTCTAATCAGATCCAAGGAATGTGTACATACGCTAGGATGAGACAGCTAAGGGAAGGTTCTTCTTCCCTCTCCAAGAAGACCGCTGAGCCTGGGGACAAAGTTGGGCTCCCCCTAATTTAAATGTTATATATGCTCATCTAGAATGCTCGTGGCATGGGTGAATGGGTGAAGTTTGACATTATTGCTTCGGAAGTTAAGAAACACAAGGTTTATATTGTTGCAGTACTCAAACACAAGCAGAACTTGGCTAATATCAAGGAGTTTTGTCACAAAGTTAGAATTCATGGCTCCGTGGAAGCAGACACAATCAACTGTCATATCTGACTCTTCTTTAAGATGGAGATTTCTATGGATTTGATTAGTGAGGGTAACCAATTCATCACTTCTAAAGTCATGAAGATTCAGTGTTCCTCTTATTTTCCTTTGTGTATGGTAGCTGTGATGCTCAATCTAGAAAGGGTCTATGGTCTGAGCTCGGTTCCTTTGATCTAGAGGATCTCCCATAGCTGGTGGTGGGGGACTTCAATATTATCCTTGACCCTAGGGAGAATAAAGGGAGAGGTAATTTCCCTCAATAGGCCAACTTGTACTTTCAATGTTTCATGGTGGGTAAGGGCCTTCTTGATCTAGGTTACTCAGGGGATCATTACACTTAGTGAAACAATCAGAAGAGAGGCAGGTGCAGCTAGAGCATACTCGACTAGTGTCTGGAAAACACCGATGATGTCAACATGTTTCCTAATGCTAAGGTGAGTCATATCATCTGAGTTATATATATCTACTCACCACTACTGGTTGCTCTTCCTCCTAGGAAGTATTTCCCAAAATCTTTTAGGTTTTATCATTAGTGGTCTCGAAGCCCTGGATAACATCAGATCGTACGGAAGTTGTGGGGTGAGCTGAGTCACAGGCATACCTAGGAAGTGCTTCATCATAAAATCTGGAAACTGAAGCTCATGATTCAGGAGTGGGCCAGTGGGATTCCTCCCTTTGATCAAGATATGGGGAACATGAAACAGAGTATCAAGATCCTATATTCTAGTCTATAGGAGGCTTGGAGCAACTATGTATTTTAGGTGTTAGTTGGAAAGAAGGTTTTCTAGGAGGAACTGGTCCTTAAGCAGTAGAGAATGGATCAGGAGATATCTCAGGTGAGATTGCTAAATGAGGGGGATAAAAACACTACGTATTTATACACCTGTATCATTGATAGGAGATGCATGAACAAACCCAACATTCAACTCGAGGATGACACTTACACTGAGGAAAGAGATATTATTGGGACCGTGGCACATTCTCTCTTTAGGGATATCCTGGATGGACC
The DNA here is from genome assembly GCA_963277665.1 of Viscum album. Lineage (NCBI taxonomy): Eukaryota > Viridiplantae > Streptophyta > Magnoliopsida > Santalales > Viscaceae > Viscum > Viscum album. Next base: position 1,081,154,690 of record OY728120.1, on the reverse strand, counting down.
TAAACTGAGGAGGGAATGTGGATAACCAAGTGGAAACGCTACTCTCTGGGAGGAGATTCCCATTGTGGTGTCAATCCTGGACAATGAGAGCATGAATTCAATCCCATATGAGGAAGAAATTCACGTGGCGATGATGAAAATCAACCCTGAGATCGCACCTGGCCTAGATAGTTTCCCAGGATCTTTTTATAGGGGGATGTGGGAAGTGGTTATTGGGGGGTATAATTGAGGATATTCAGGACTATTTTCGTGGAGGGATCCTACCTCGGGTATCTAGTGCTACCACTCTGATTCTCATCCCTTAGATAAAAAACCCTTCTTCTCTTTCACACTATAGATTAGTGAGTTTATGTAATATCCCCTACAAGATCCTAGTGAGTGTGATCAACTAGAGACTATCTAAACTTCTCCCTTAGTGTATATCCATTGAGGAACACAGGTTCGTTCATGGGTTCTCCATACAGGGAGTCGTTACACTAGCTCAGGAAGTGATGCAGGATATTAATTTGAAGACCCACGGCTCTAAACTGGTGATCAAATTGGACATGAATAATGCTTATGATTGGATCAAATGGAGTTTTATCAATAAAGTTCTTATGGATTTGGGGTTCTCATCTAGGGTAGTGGATATTTTTTTCAGGATCTTTAGCTCTTCATGGATGATAGTCTCTTTATTGTAGAAGAATCACAGTTTCTTTAAGGCTATGAGGGGCCTTCTACAAGGGGACCCGATCTCACCCAGTATCTTCATCCTGTATCAGGACACTCTCAGCTACCTTATCAACTGAGGCTTATCCAATGGAGATATCCTACCCTATAGAAGGAATATGAACTTCCCATTGATCTCTATCATTATCTTCGCAGATGATATGGTCATCTTCACAAATAGAGTTAGGGCATCAAGACTCTACCCAAGATTCGTGAAGGCAGTCCTGGAATGGAAAAAACATAACCTCCTCAATTTCATTGAGTTCACCTCAGAGCCAGATAAATGTGTGTTTAATTCTTCCTCGAGCGTCTTCTTTGCCAGGGATTTTTGCAGGATGGTTTCTATGCAGAGCACTCAGGATATCTGGAATGATGTACTGTGGTGAAATAAGATACCAGAGAAGTTCAACTATTTTTCTTGGAACATCAGGAACTAGGCCAAAACCATGGAAGAGAATATAAATAAGGTGGGTATTAGTCTGGCTTCAAGATGCCATTTTTGTAGCATCAGGTGGGATGAAAGATCCCACCATCTTTTCTGCAAAGGGGAATGGGCTCAGGTAGTGTGGACAATATTTGGTGGCCTTACTTACTTTGATTCGTGCAACCTAAGGGATGCTCTATTTGTGGTTAGATAGTTCCATGGATCGACAGACTTTGGTATGGAATAAATGGCTCGGGCTGTGATTTTTAGTGACGGGTGCTGGTGTCTGTGGAAAGCTAGGAACCATGATAGATTTGATGTCCACACTCCTTCGGTGTGGTCCATTATCATGAGGATTCACTTCCTACTGGTGTATATGGTTTCTCTCATCGTAAACTGATGTGGGGCTCCTTCATTAAGTCTTATTTAGGTCAGGACCCCATCCTCATATCCCTCCCTTATGTAAGGGAGATGATTCTGCTGAAACCCTCCCATTAGCAGTCTCAAACTGAATTAATATGGGTCGTGTAAGATGGGTTCCATGAGCAGAGGGGGAGTCATTCATAGATTAGGGGGAAATTTTTTTCATTCTTATGCTTCGTTCTACAACAATGGATCTTCCCTTCATACTAAGGCCAATTTGATGCTCACTAGACTCACCTTCTGCATGAAGAATAACCTTGGAATCACTCAAGTAGAGACCAAATATATAATCCTACATGATTCCCTACATGGAATAGGATCTCCTCCTTGGACCATAACATACATTTTTCACAAATGTAGATCCCTTTTAGGTGACAACATCTGGGTAACCCATACGTGGCGTGAGGGGAATTAAGTCGCAGATCATCTAGAATCTTTATAAGACCATATCTCCATCAGCAATCTAATCCTCTCTAATAATTTCCTAAAACTAGAGGGAGAAAATTTGGTTAGAGGGGATTCCCTTGGCTTGCACAATTTCAGGCCCCCTTAGATCTTTTTCCGTGTTTTACTCTCACTTTTTTGAATAAAAATATGATTGGGAAGGATTAGACCATCTAGTAGAGACTGGGTAATGAAGTTCTCAATAGTTTCCGAGTAGACCCTCAAGTAGAGACTGGGTAGTGGAGTCCTTGATGGCTTCCAAGTAGACGCTCCAGTAGTGGTTGGGAAGTGGATTCCTCGACGGATACCAAGTTTACCCCACAACATAGTTGGGCAGTGGCATCCTCGATGGATACTGAGTTAACCCTCCAGCATAGTTGGGAAGTGGCATCCTTGAAAACTTACAGAGTGGAACCCCCTGACGTATTAGGTCGTGGGTCCTATACTTTGATTTTATTCCCACCAGACTATGTGGCATAGTGATGAGGTGCGGTTAGACTTGTGTGGTTACTTTTTTTGTGAGATGTTGGGCATCATTGATGGAATTTTAGAATTACTGGATTCTCTTCTTCTTAGGAAGATCTATGAGATAGAGATCCCCTTAATCTCTTGTTTGGGATTATTTGAATGAGTATATATATAGAGACCCTAACCTTTTACATATAACATTACATGATTTTAAGCATAATTATACATTAGAGTACAAGCTAAGGATTGTTAAATCTAGTTTCTTGGAAGACTAGGTACATAGAACATAAAATATGGGAAAAACATATTTATTTAATATTCATAAAGAGATCCTAGCTTCCTTTGAGCCCTTACATCTACATAGGGTATCCTGGGGAACACATAAACAAAGGGATGTGCTAAAAAACCCAGTAAGGGAATGAACATAAGGATACATCTTAAGCACATGAGTTAGGAGGCATGACATGAAGATATCCAAAGCATGGATCATATCATATAAGCATGGTATCATATAAACATAGAATCATATAAATGTGAAAGAATTATAAAACGTGTATTTAGTATGGGTCAAGTCTGACCACCAATCCTATTCCCCATTTTAGTACGGGTCAAGGCTAACCGCCAATCCCGATTCCCATTTTAGTATGGGTCAAGGATAATCGCCAATCCCATTTCACATTGCATCTCATGAGAATTAAATTTACACAATGCATTGGAGTGCTATCTAGGTGCACCCATATCAACATTTTCATGAATATTCTTTCAACATAAATAATCATACATAATCAACCATACATAAGAATAAGGGTACCCATGGAAAGAATTGGGTACCACAATCATGACATAAAGCATAACCAATGGTGTATCATGAAAGTGTCCCTTAAAGAAAAAAGGATTAGAACATGAATGGACATTCATAAGGTAAAATAGGAATATAACATGGTATATGGAGTCAAATATAAGTGATAGCGTATAATAAATGTATTTGAGAAACATTAGAATTAAAATATTTTTATGTGGTTTTAAGGAAAATACTATAGAGCTTTTAAAATAGAAAAGAGGACAATATTTTATATAAAACTAGAATTGAACCAAGAAGTTTTTCATAATAAAAAGTCTGATTTTATGAATACAGTGGTGTCTTTAAACAGAGGATAGAGTTCACTTGAAATTGGGTAACAATTTAGGAAGTTCCCTTAAAACAGGTTTGCGTATCAGAAAGTTCTAATGAGTGAATCTTTTAAAAACATGTATATCTCCAAAAGAGAGTGATTAAATGGCCTTCATAAGAAATTCTGAAAACATAAACAGAATTTATAATATTTACATAAATAGATAATATAACTCCATTTTGATATAAAGAGAGATAAGGCAACCCGAAAGAACAAAGAAGGTTCTTGTAGAATTCGTTACGGTTTGTCACCATGGTGTTGGGTATACCTAAGAGAGATTAATGAGAGAGAAAATGGGCTTCTCCTCCCTTATAAATCATGAGGAAAGTATGGGGAGGTTATAAATCATACCCCATCATTTTCATTACACATAAAGAATCATAACATAGAGGACAATCTTGATTAAGAGTGAAATGGAGAGTATTCCTTACCTTAAATCAGGTGGTGTTCTCCACTTGTTATTAATGACCTGAATAAAAAAATTAGGTTTATTAATTAATAATTAAAGAACCTAATATATATGTAAATGATTTATTATAAACTTTTTATGTTCATCCATGACCTTTTCAACGGGATAAGTTGTTCAATTTCATTGTTCGGGACCGTTTGTTTTCATGGTTTTCAATATTGGTTTACTTACATTCATTTTCAGTTAAACACGTATGATGAGAGTGGATGTATAGAATTAAAGTTTTATGTTATTAGTGAACATACAAGAGATTAAATGGTTAAAAACATAATTTGGTTACTTGGAGTGACGTTGAACCATTATGTATAACTTTAGTGATAACTGTTTTGGGTTAATCGGTGGGTTTGATTACAAAGAACATGTTTTTATTTATAACATAAGACCATTAGTACAAAAGGATTAAAAAACCATACAAGTATATATTACATATATAATACTCTGGTTCAACCATAACCTAAATGATTTCATGACCACAATTAAATATGACAAAATAAATTGATAAACCATTGTCCTTTAATGTGTTAAATTTACACATCTCGAATGGTATTTTCATTTCTTTCAAATAAAAGATGGGGAAAGGAGAGATGATAATGAAATATCCCCTTATCATAAAAACATTCCAGTACATTTATTTTACAATATTTATCATACTAATTGGGTGAAGGGAGGTGAGTAAAGAAACAAGAAAAGAAAAGAACTTAAAAGAAATAAAAGAATTTGAAAGAGGAATTTACCTCTTGAGTTTATCTCCCTTGAGAACCTCTTGAAGGGAGAGGTTTTGGTATTTTGAAGAGCCAAGGGGCTGTGGACATGGGAGAGGATCTTAGGGAGAGATTTGTAAAGAATATTTTCAAGTCACAAAACTTCAGAGTAGTGAAGAGAAGAGGGAGTTCAGGGGGGTTATAGTGGAGGAGAGGAGGGTTTTCATAATATTATAATCATTAATTTATTATTTCTTCACAAGATAAGAAATAGTGAGTATTACTTTACCTAGAATAGTAATAAATGCATGTGATTTCAAACCAATTTGGCTTACATCAGCAGATCATCATCAATGACTCAATTAGTCCATTATTTGGAATTTATTATGAATTATCAAATTTTACTATTTATAAAAAATTCAAGTATTTTAGAAAAATCCAAAAAATTCAACCTAACCATTTTTTTCATGTAGAATCCAAAAATTATTTCCAATTTTCAAAAATACTTTTATAAATATGATTAATTTGTTATTTAATTATATTCGTAATTTATTATTAAAAACTAGTTTTAAAACATTCTTTTACTTATTCTAAAATATAGGTATATTGTACTTTCAACTTGAATATTATTTAAATATCATCAAAGTTAAGGTTAATATTCATTAGGGTATATCACTATTCATAAGGGTATGTTACTATTCATAAGGTTAGGAAACTATTCACCAAAAATTAAGTTTTTCTTATAAAAATCCAAATAACTTACTAGTCACAACCCTATATGTCAGATTTTCGAAATTCAAATCATTGAAGTGACAAAAATATGCTTTATGGTCACATAGCACTTAGTAGTTCATTATTTTTTGATTTCATGTGATTATTTGAAGTATTTATAAGAGAGGAATTTCAATCTTTAAATCATTGGGTCGTTACAATCTTCCCCCATAATGAAATTCTGCCCTTGAAATTTCATTTTACATTCTAAGCCATAAACAGGTGCGGTTACTTTTCCTTCTTTGCTTCCTCCAGTTCCCATGTTGCCTCTTCATAACTATAGTTTCACCATAGTACCTTGACCAGATGAGTAGTCTTGTTGTGTAGAACTTTTTCTCTATAATCCAAGATCTTCACTGGCTCCTCCTCATAGGAAAGATCATCTTCCAACTCTACCACCTCTGAAGAGAGTACATCTGAAGGGTCTGGTATGTACTTCCTTAAGAGGCATACATGGAAGACATCATGTAGTTTCAACATGGTAGGTGGAAGTGCCAGTCGATAGGCCACAACTTCAACTCAATCCATGATCTCGAAGGGGACGATATACCTGGGACTTATCTTTCCTTTCTTCCCAAATCTCATGACCTTCTTAAATGGAAATATGCGTAGAAATACCATGTCTCCAACTTTGAACTCAAGGTCTCATCGTCGGTTATCTGCATAACTGTTCTGTCTACTTTGGGCTGCCTTGATATGCTGTTGAATGGTTTTCAACTTCTCTACCATTTCTTCAACCATTTCAGGTCCTATCAGCTTACGCTCACCGACTTTATCCCAACATGTCAGTGTTCTGCACATTTTCCCATAAAGGGGTGTCATTCAGATACTCGAGTGGAAACTGTTGTTGTAAGATAATTCAACCAGTGGAATATGTTGGTCCCATAGTCCTTTGAATTCCATAGAACATGCTCTCAACATGTCTTCCAGTGTATGAATAGTCCACTCATATTGGAAATCAATTTGAGGATGATAGGCTGTACAGAATTTTAGTTCAGTTCTTAGAGCATGTTGGAGACTTTTCTAGAACTTCGAGGTGAATCTTGGATCACGATTGGATACAATAGATAGTGGAACTCCATGCAGCCTTACCACCTCTTTGATATATATCCATGCAAGTTCATCTATTGAGAAGTCCTCTCAAATCACGATAAAGTGAGTTATCTTTGTAAGACGATCCACAATGACCCATATAGTATTGTTTCCTATGGATGTCCTTGAATGTCCAGTGACAAAGTCCATGGTAATTTTATCCCACTTACACATTGTTTTGGGTAGTGGTTGCATCATCCCCTTATACTTTTTCCTCTCATCCTTCACTTGTTGACACACCAGGCACTTTGACGTATATTAAGAAATCTCCCTTTTCATATTGTCCCACCAAAAGTTTTCTTGGATATATCGATACATATTTGTGATCCCTAGGTGGATAGAGAAGGTTGAGCTATGTGCAACATTCAGAATCTTCTTCTTTATATCTAGATCATATGGTATACATAATCATGGCCCAAATCTTACAACTCCTTCCTCATCCACCTTGAACTCTGAGGATTTCCCATTTTTGACAGCTTCCACCTTTTTTAGAATTTCCACATCCTTTCTCTGAGCATCCTTTAATTTCTTCATGAGAGATGTTTGAGAAATCATTTGATAAAGGATTTATGATGTTCCTCCCTTTATTTTTCCCATGTCTATCCTATGAAAATCTAAGAATATCGGATCCTTTTTTATTCTCATCATTGATAAAGATGCAAGATCCTTTCTACTTAGAGAAACCGCCACCTTATTTGCCTTACCAGGATGGTAGTGGATTGAGAATTCATAATCCTTGATGAGCTCTATCCATCTTCTCCGGAACATATTAATCTATTTATATGTGAATATATATTTGAGACTCTTGTGGTCAGTATATATCTCACACTTCTCCCCATAGAGATAATTCTTCCAGATTTTCAACTCAAAGATCACCACTGCAAACTCTAGATCATGTGTAGGATAGTTGTTACTCATGGATTTTCAGCTTCCTTGAGGGATAGGCTATCAATTTATCATTTTTCATCATCACAAAGCCTAATCCCTTATTTGAATCAGCACTATACACCACAAAGAGTTCTCCACTCGTTGGGAGTGTGAATATTGGTGCAATGATAAGCCTCATTTCAACTCCTTGAAACAATCTTCACATTCTGGAGTCCAGACAAACTTTACTCCCTTCCATGTCATCTTGGTCATTGGGTTCGACAATCATGAAAAGTTCCTAAAAAATCATCAATAATACCCAGATAAACCCAAAAATCTATGGATTTTCGTTACAGATGTTGGTCTGGGCCACTCTTCAATTGCCTTTGTCTTGGAAGGGTCCACATATATCCCTTTTCTGGTAATGATATGCCCCAATAATGATACTTCCTCCATCCAGAACTCACATTTACTGTACCTTTCATAAAAATTATCTCTTTTCAAAGTATTTAACACATTATTCAAATGCTACTCATGTTCATCCTTGCTCTTGGATTATATTAGAATATCATCAATAAAGACTACCAAATAATTTTCGAGGTAATATATAAAGACTCTATTCATTAAATCCATGAAAATTTCTAAAGAATTAGTGAATCCGAAGGGAATCACTATGAACTCATAGTGTCTATACCTTGTTCAAAAGGCAGTCTCGAGAATATATTCCTTCCTCACCTTTAGTTGGTGATATCCCGAATGAAGGTCCACCTTAGAGAAATAATAGGACTCACAAAGATGATTGAACAATTCATATATCCATGGAAGGGGATACTTTTTCTTTATTGTGATTTTATTGAGCTCACAATAATCAATGTAGAGGTGCATTGATCTATCATTCTTCTTGAAGAAGAGGACTAGTGCACCACATGGTGAAGCACTCAGGTGTATAAAACCCTTCTCCGTATTCTCCTATAATGGATTCTTTATCTCCTCTAGATCTATGATGTCTATTCTATAAGGTGTCTTTGATATAGGCAGAGATCCAAGGATAAGTTCAATTGAGAACTCAACCTCACGGTCAGGAGAAATACAAGACAACTCTTCAGGGAATACATTAGTGTAATCCCTCACGATGGGCATGTCTTCAAGCCTGATTTTCCCCTTTGTCTCAATCATTTGATCTAGATATGCTTGCTCAAAAGGAAACAATATCCACGCTTGATATTATTATTCTAAAGAAGATTCATCTTCCTCCTTACACTTTTAAAGAATCAAAGGGTGATTCAGGATCTGAAGAGTGATCTCCCTTTCCAGATAGTTTATGTTGGACTTGAAAGAATATAACCAATCCATTCCCAAGATATTGTTAAACCCTACTAAAGGAAGTGTGAAAATATTTTTTGGGGGTTTCAGTCAAAAAACATTAACTGGAGAGGAGTTATAAACTATGGATGGAATAATTTTCAGATTCGTTGTTCTCACAGATAACTTTTCCTCCAAATTTTGATGTGGTGTTTGAATAGTTCTACTAAACATGAAAGATATGAAAGAATGTATAAAACCATAATAAAATAGTATGTATGAAATTCTTGAATGAATAACTAGCGTACCTATCACCACGTCATTGTCCGGATCCACCTCAGAAGTAGTGATAGCATAAGACCTTCCTTGTTGCCTTGGAGGTTGTTGTTGACTGCCTCCGACAACCCTCGGCTTAGAGAAATTGTTCGCATAATGCCCATGCCTCTTGTAGTTGTAACAATCCACTGTAGGCTGAGTGTTGATCTGAACCTTCCTTTCTTCTTCCACACTAGCGGTATTTTTCATATCCCTTCGGTAGTTTTTATCCAGATGTCCAAAATTTTCACATTTGAAGTAATTCTTGGTTCCCTTTAGACAGTTCCCATGATGCTTCTTACCATAACTTTTACAAGGGGAAAAGTTAGGCTTCTTTTCATCATGGTATTTGTTCGATGAACCACCAATGTTGTTCTCCATTTTCCTCTTCTTGTCATCAGGCCCACGAGACCACTAAGAGTCTCTAATCTCCATTTCAACCTTGAGGGTACAACATACAATATCCTCATAACTGTCGAAGTCAAGAATCTCTAATTCTTTTAATAGACTCAGATTTAGTTCAATAAATAAGTGATCCACCTTTCTTTAAGTTTTCATGACCAATCCAGAGGTGTACCTTGAAATCCTTGTAAATTTTTCTTCATACACCCCGATGTACTCATCTTCCTTCTGCTTAAGTCCGAGGAACTCTATTTCCATCTTGATACGGAGGGTTCAAGGAAAATATTTGTTGACAAAAATACTCTTGAATTCCTCCCAATCCATAGAATCAATTTCCTCTTGGGACTTTGTATTCTTGATCAGTGTCCACCATTAATCAACTTCCCCATCAAAATGATGGACCGCCAGTACAACTATCTCTTCTTTCGAGCACTAGAGGACAGAGAATATCTTTTCAATGGAGTTAATCCATTGTTATGTGAGGAGGGGATCAGAGGATCCACTAAATATGGGAGGCCTTTTCCACATGAAGTATTCTATAGGAAATTTCTCTTTCCTTGGAGGAGAAGGGAATTCCACAGGATTAATGTAATTATTCATAACTCGGACAACTTGAGCAAGTACAGTCATGAAGTTTTAATCACCATTTCCCATTATATCTGGAATATCATTAGGAAAATATTCACATTTCCTATCACATTGATTGTTGGAACATGTTCTTCTATTTTCTTCCATTAACTAAAAAAAGAACGTATAATTATAGGGCTTGAAGACGTAGCTATTGAGCATAAAAAAGAAACATTGAACATAAAATTATAAACTTGTAAAGGATAATTATATCCTAACTTGTGATTCCTTATGATTAAATCTAGGTTATCCTCGATCTATTTCTTAACTTATATAATTATGGAATTTTTTTACCTTAATAATGGGTTGTACTAAGCTCATGAATCTACCAAAGCATATCTCCAGGAGTGTAATAACCAGGAGTGCAGCAAAGCTCATTGTCGTAGACCAATTCCTATTCGAGTCTAGCTCAAAGCGGTGTTTTCAGGTTTTACCCCTAGATACATCTGTGTAAGAGATGCCTCTACTTGATCGTATCTAGACAGGGATGTATTTTCTTGATAAACCACTTACTCAATACTCACTAAAATTTAGGAATGTTTTCTTATAATTAGTCTCATCCTTAAGGTTCTCACTAAGGTTCTCTATTCCTAATCTCCAAAAATAACTAGACCATCATATGATACCAACTGTAGTGACCCTATCCTTTTACATATAACATTACATGATTTTAAGAATAATTATACATTAGATTACAAGCCAGGGATTGTTAAGTCTAGTGTCTTGGAAGACTAGGTACATAGAATATAAAACATGGAAAAAACACTTGTTTATTTAATCTCCATAAAGAGCTCCTAACTTCCTTTGAGACATTACATTGGGATAGGGTACCCTGGGGAACACATAAACAAAGGGATGAGCTAAAAATCCCAGTAAAGGAATGAATATAAGGATACATCTTAAGCACATGAGTTAGGAGGCATGACATAAAGATATCCAAAGCATGGATCATATCATATAAGCATGGGATCATATAAACATGGAATATTATAAATGTGTAAGAATCATAAAACATGTCTTTAGTATGGGTCAATGCTAACCTCCAATCCCGTTTTCCATTTTAGTACGGGTCAAGGCTAAAGGCCAATCCTAATTCTCGTTTTAGTACGGGTCAAGGCTAACTGTCAATCCTGTTTTACATCACATCTTATGAGACTTACCTTTACCCAATGGATTTGATCTCTATCTGGGCACACCCATCTCAAAATTTTCATGAATATTCTTACCACATAAATAATCATTCATAATCAACCATACATAAATGTAAGGGTACCCATGGAAGGAATTGGGTACCACAATCATGACATAAAGCATAACCAATGGAGTATCATGAAAGTGTCCATGAAAGAAATGGATTAGAACATACATGGATGTTAATAAGGTAAAATAGGCATATAACATGGTATGTGGTGTTAAACAGAAGTGACAATTTACAAGAAATGTATTTGAGAAACATTTGCATTAAAACATTTTTGTGTGGTTTTAAGGAAAATACTATAGAACTTTTAAAATAGAAAATAAGAAAATATTTTATATAAAACCTGAATTGAACCAAGAAGGTTTTTATAGTAAAAATAATTATTTTATAAAGAAAATGGTGTCTTTAAATAGATGATAGAGTTCACTAGAAATTGGGTAAAAATTCTGGAAGTTCCCTTAAAACAGGTTTTCTTATCGGAAAGTTATAAGGAGTGAATCTTTTAAAAACATGCATATACCCAAAAGAGAGTGATTAAAGGGTCTTAATAATGAATTTTGGAAAACTAAAGAGAATTTATAATATGTACATAAATAGATAAGATAACTCCATTTTTATATAAGGAAATATAAGACAACCCGAAAGAACAAAGAAGGTTCAGGTAGAATTCGATACGGTTTGTCGGCATTGTGTTGGGTATTCCTAAGAGGGCTTGATGAGAGAGAAAAAGGGATTATCATCACTTATAAATAATTAGGTCAGTATGAGGGAGGTGATAAATCATACCCCATCATTTGTTATTACACATAAAAAGTCATAGCATAGAGGACAGTCTTGATTAAGAGAGAAATAGAGAGGATCCCTTACCTTAAATCCAGTGGTGTTTTCTAATTGTTATTAATGAAAGGAATAAACAAATTAGGTTTATAAATTAATAATTATAGAACCTAATATATATGAAAATTATTTATTATAACATTTTTAAGTTCATCAATGTCCTTTTTAATGGTTTAAGTTGTTCAATTTCATTGTTCGGGACCGTTTGTTTTCATGGTTTTCAAGATTGGTTTACTTATATTCATGTTCGGTTAAACACGTATGATGAAAGTGAACGTATAGAATAAAATTTGTATGTTATTAGTGAAAATACATGAGATTAAATGGTTAAAAACATAATTTGGTTACTTGTAGTGAAGTCGAACCATTATATATAACTTTTGTGACAACTGTTTTGGGTTAATCGGTGGGTTTGATTACAAAGAACATGTTTTTCTTTATAACATAATACAATTAGTACAAAAGGATTACATAACCATAAAAAATATATATTACATGTATAATAATATGGTTTATACATAACATAAATGGTTTCATGACCAGAATTAGAGATGACAAAAGAAATTAATAAACCATTGTCCTTGAATGTGTGAAATTGACACATCGCAAACGGTGTTTTCATTTATTTCAAATAAAATATGGGGAAAGGAGAGATGATAATGAAATATCCCCTTAGTATAAAAAAATTACAGTACATGTATGTTTTTAGATTTATCATAATATTTGGCTGAATGGAGGTGAGGAAAGAATCAATAAAAGAAAAGAACTTAAAAGAAATAAAAGAATTTGAAAGAGGAATTTACTTCTTGAGTTTATCTCCCTTGAGAACCTATTAAAGGGAGAGGTTTTGGTATTTTAAAGAGAATAGGGGATGTTGGACATGGGAGAGGATATTGGGGAGAGATTTCGATAGAATATTGTTAAGAAACAAAGCTTGAGAGTAGTGAAGAGAAGAGGGGGTGAGGGGGGTTTTTATAGTGGAGGATAGGAGGGTTTTCATAATATTATAATCATTAATTTATTATTTCTTCACAAGACAAGAAATATTGAGTATTACTTGTCCTAGAATAGTAATAAATGCATGTTATTTAGAACCAATTTGGATTACATCAGCAGATCATCATCAATGACTCAATTAATCCATTATTTAGCATTTATTGTGAATTATCAAATTTTACTATTCATAAAAATCAAGTATTTTAGAAAAATCCCAAAAATTCACCATAACCACTTTTCAATATTTATAATCCAAAAATGAAGTCCATTTTTCAAAAATAATTCTTGAAATATGATTAATTTAATATTTAATTAAAATCATAATTTACTTTTAAAAACTAGTTTTAAAACATTCATTTACTTATTCTAAAATATAAGTATATCATAATTTCAACTTGAATATTATTTAAATATCATCAAAGGTAAGGTTACTATTCATTAGGGTATATCACTATTTATAAGGTTATGTTAATATTCATTAAGGTATGTCAGATTTTTGAAATTCAAATCAAATAAGTGAAAAAATTATGCTTTAGGGTCCTATAGCACTTAGTAGTTCACTATGATGCGATTTCATGTGATTATGTGAAATATTTATAAGAGAGGAATTTCTATTTATAAATCATTGGGTCATTACATTCTTCCCCCCTTATGAAATTTCTCCTTCAAAATTTCATTATACATTCTAAACCGTAAACAGGTGCGGGTACTTTTCCTTCATTGCTTCCTCTAGTTCCCATGTTGCCTCTTCGTACTTATTGTTTATCCATAGTACCTTAACTAGATGAGTAATCTTTTTGCATAGAACTTTGTCTCTATAATCCAATAACTTTATTGGTTTCTCCTCATAGGAAATATCATCCTCCAACTATAACACCTCTGAAGAGAGTACATGTGAAGGGTCTAGTATGTACTTCCTTAATAGGGATACATGGAATATATCATGTACTTTCTACATGGTAGGTGGATGTGCCAGTCGATTGGCCATTAACCTGACTCGATCAAGGATCTCGAAGGGGCAGATATACCTGGGACTTACCTTCCCTTTCTTTCCAAACCTCATGACCTTCTTCCATAGAGATATGCATAGAAATACCATGTCTACAACTTTGAACTCAAGGTCTCACCAACGGTTATCTGCATAACTATTCTATCAACTTTGGGATGCCTTGATATACTACTGAATTTTTTTCACCTTCTCCACTATTTCTTCGACCATTTCAAGTCCTAGTAGCTTACTCTCACTGACTTCATCCTAACACGCCGGTGTTCTACACCTTTTCCCATAAAGGGCTTCATATGGTGTCATTCAGATGCTCGAGTGGAAACTGTTGTTGTAGGAGAATTCAACCAGTGGAAGATGTTGGTCTCATCCTCCTTTGAAGTCCATAGAACATTCTATGAACATATCTTATACTGTCTGAATAGTTCTATTAGATTGGCCATCAGTTTGTCGATGATAGGTCGTACTGAATTTTTGTTCGGTGCTTAGAGCATGTTAGAGACTTTTCTAGAACTTCGAGGTGAATCTCGGATCACGGTCGGATACAATAGATATTGGTACTCCATAGATCCTTACCACTTCATTGATGTAAATCCATGCAATTTTATACAATGATAATTCCTATCGAATTGTGATAAAGTGAGTTATCTTTGTAAGACGATTCAAAACAACCCATATAGCATTGTTTCCTATGGTTGTCCTTGGAAGTCCTGTGAAAAAGTCCATGGTAATGTTCTCCCACTTCCATGTTGGTATGGGTAGTGGTTACATCATCCCCTTAGACTTGTTCCTCTCAATATTCATTTATTGACACACTAGGCACTTTGATGTACATTTAGAAATCTTCCTTTTCATATTGTCCCACCAAAAGTTTTCTCAGATATCTTGATACATATTTGTGCTCCCTGCATGGATAAAGAATGTTGAGCTATGTGTATCATTTAGAATCTCTTTATTTATCTCTGGATTAGATGGTTCATATAATCATGATCCAAATATTACAACTCCTTCCTCATCCACCTTTAACTCTAAGGATTTCCCATTTCTGATAGCTTCCACATTTTTCAGAATTTCTACATCTTTTCTTTGATTATCCTTTATTTTTTTTCATAAGAGATGGTTGAGAAATCATTTGAGAAAGGATTGATGATATTGATCCCTTAATGATTCCCATGTACATCCTCTACAAATCTAAGAGGATTGAATCCTTTTCAATTCTCATTATTGATAAAATGTATGATCCCTTCTACTTAGAGCATCTGACACCTTATTTGCCTTACTATGATTGTAGTGGATTGAGAAGTCATAATCCTTGATGATATCTATCTATATTCTCTAGTTCATATTAATCTCTTTCTATGTGAATATATATTTTAGACTATTGTGGTCAATATATATCTCAAACTTCTCCCCATAGAGATAATGCCGCCAGATTTTCAATGCAAAGATCACCGTCATCAACTCTAGATCATGTGTATGATAGTTTTACTCATGGATTTTTAGCTATCTTGAGGCATAGGCTATCACTTTATCATTTTTCATTAGCACATATCCTAATACCTTCTTTTAAGCATCATTGTACACCACAAAGAGTTATCCACTCATTGGGAGTGTGAGTACTGGCACAGTGACAAGCCTATTTTTCAACTCCTTAAAATAGTCATCACATTCTTGAGTCCAGACAAACTTTACTCCCTTCCATGTAAGTTTGGTAATTGGGATTGACAATTGTGAAAAGTTCTTCACAAATCATCGATAATACCTATCTAGTCCCAAAAATATGAGGATATTCGTTACATATGTTGTCCTGGGCCACTCTTTGATTGGTTTTCTCTTGGAAGGGCCTTCATATATTCCTTTACTGGTGATAACATGTCCCAATAATGGTACTTCCTCCAAAAAAAATTCACATTTACAGTAATTTTCATACAACTTCTACCTTCGCATAGTCTTTAACACAGTGTTCAAATGCTCCTCATTTTCCTCCTTACTCTTGGAGTATATCATAATATCGTTAATAAAGACTACCAAAAATTTGTCAAGTTAATCTCTAAAGACACTATTCATTAAATCCATGAAAATTTCTGGATCATTAGTGAGTCCAAATGACATCACTATGAACTTATAGTGTTCATACCTCGTTTGAAAGGAAGTCTTGAGAATATCTTCCTTCTTCACCTTTAGTTGGTGATATCCTGACCGAAGGTCCATCTTAGATAAATAATTGGCCCCATGAAGCTAATTGAACAAGTAATCTATCCATGGAAGGGTATACTTGTTCTTTATTGTGATTTTATTTAGTTCAAGATAATCAAGGAAAAGGCACATCGATCCATCCTTCTTCTTGATGAAGAGGACTGACGCACCCCACGGTGAAGCACTTAGGTGTATAAAACACTTCTCCAGATTCTCATGCAACTACTTTTTCAACTCCTCTAGCTCTACAGTGGACATTGTATAAGGTGTATTTGATATAGGTATAGATCCATGGATAATTTTAATTGAGAACTCAACCTCTTGTTCAGGAGGAAGACAAATAAATTCTTCAGGGAATACATCAGTGTAATCCCTCACGATGGGCGTGTCTTAAATCATGATTCTATTCTTTGTATCAATAATTTGAGCTAGATATTCTTATTCATAAGTCAATAATATCCACACTTGAGACGATGATTCTAAAGGAGATTCATCTTCATCCTTACACTTGTAAATAATTGGAGGATGCTTCAGGATGTGAAGTGTAATCTCCCTTTCCTGAAAGTTAATTTTTTCCTTGTACAAAGATAGCCAATCCATTCCCAAGATAGTGTCGAACTCCACTAAAGGAAGTATGATGAGATTTTATAGGAGGTTAAGTCTACAAACGTTAACTGGGGAGGATTTATAAACCATGGATGCAATAATTTCCCCATTTTCTGTTCTCACGGATAATTTTTCCTCCAAATTTTGAGGTGGTGTTTGAATAGTTCTACTAAACTTGCAAGATATGAAAGAATTTGTAGATCCAGAATCGAATAGTATATATGCTATTATTGAATAAATAACTAGAGTACCTGTCACCACATCGTTTTACGACTCCACCTCAGTAGTAGTGATAGTATAAGACCTTCCATTTTTCCTTGGAGGTTGTTGTTGATTGCCTCCGATAACCCTAGACTTAGGGAAATTGTTCACATAATGCATATTATCCATATAGTTGTAACACTCTATTGTAGGTTGATTATTGATCTGAACCTTCCTTTCTTCTTCCACACTAGTGGGATTTTTCATATCCCTTTGGCAGTTCTTTTCCAGATGACCAAACTTTTGACATTTGAAGAAATTCTTAGAACCCTTCAAACAGTTCCCAAGATGGTTCTTCCCACAAGTTTTAAAAGGGAAAAAGTTAGGATTATTTCCATCATGGTATTTGTTCGATGAACCACCCATGTTGTTATCAATTTTTCTCTTCTTTTCACTGGGTCCACGAGACCACCGAGAGTCTCCAATGTCCATTTCAACCTTTATGGAACAACATACAATATCTTCATAACTATTAAAGTCTCGAATCACCAATTCATTTTGTAGACTCTGATTTAGTCCACTAAAGAAGCAATCCACATTGATTTAGGTGTTCATGAAAAAACTAGAGGAATACCTTTCAAGCCTTGTAAATTTTACTTCATATGCCCCGATGGAATCATCTTCCTTCTGCTTGATTCTAAGGAACTATTTTTTCATTTTGAGACGGGGGGTTCGAGGAAAATATTTGCTGAAAAAATCCTCTTGAATTCCTCCCAATCCATGGAATCAATTTCCTCTTAGGACTTAGTATTCTTGATTAATTTCCACCACTTATTAGCTTCCCCATCAAAATGATAGACCTCTAGTACAACTTTCTCTTCTTCCAAGAACTGGAGGACAGAGAGTATCTTTTCAATGGAGTTAATACATTGTTCTGCAAGGAGGGGATCAGAAGATCCGATAAACCTGGGAGGCCTTTTCCGCATGAAGGATTCTATGGAAAATTTATCTTTACTTGGAGGATGAGGGCATTCTGAAGGATTCATGTTATTATTCATAACTCGATCCAACTGAGGAAGTACTATCATGAAGTTTTGAGAAACTATTCCTATCATATCAGGCATATCATTAGGGAAATCTACACATTTCCAATCACATTGATTGTTGGTACGTGTTCTTATATTTCCCTCAATTAAATAAGAAAAATAACATATAATTAGAGGGATTGAATACTTATCTATTAAGCATAAAAAGGAAAAATTGAATGTAAAAGGATAAACTTGTAAAAGAGAAGTATGTCCTAACTTGTGATTCCTTAGTTTAAATCTAGGTTATCCTTGATCTAGTTCTTAACTTATATTATTATGGGTTTTTTATTCCTTAATAATGGTTTGTACTAAGCTCATTAATCTACCAAATCAAATCCCTCGGGAGTGTCATAACCAAGAGTGCAGTAAGGCCCGTTGTCATGCACCAGTTCCTATTCGAGTCTAGATCAAAGCGGTGTTTTTGGGTTTTACCTCTAGATACATTTTTCTCGATCCACCTATACCTACTCATATCCAAATAGGGATGTATTTGATTGATAAACCACTTACCCAAAACTCACAAAAATTTAGGAATGTTTTTTATACTTAGTCTTATTCTTAAGGTTCTCACTAAGGTAATCTATTCCTAATCTTTAAAAATAATTAGAACATCCTATGATACTAACTATAGAGACCCTATCATTTTACATATAACATTACATGATTTTAAGTATAATTATACATCAAAGTACAACCCGAGTATCATTAAGTCTAGTGTCTTGGAAGACTAGGTACACAGAAAAAAAAACAAGGGAAAAACACTTCTTTATTTAATCTCCATAAAGTGATCCTAACTTCCTTTGAGCCCTTACATCTGTATAGGGTACTCTGAGGAACACATGAACAAAGGGATGAGATAAAAATCCCATTAAGGGAATAAACATAAGGATACATCTTAAGCACATGAGTTGGGAGGCATGACATAATGATATCCAAAGCATGGAACATATAAAATCATATCATATAGTCATGGGATAATATAAACAGAGAATCATATGAATGTGAAAGAATCATAAAACATGTCTTTAGTATAGGTAAATGCTAACCACCAATTATTTTTTCCATTTTAGTATGGTTCAAGGCTAACCATCAATCTCGTTTCCCATTTTAGTACGGGTCAAGGTTAACCGCCTATCATGTTTCACATCGCATGACTTAAATTTACCCAATGCATTGGAGTGCTATCTGGGTGAACCCATCTAAATTTTTTTATGAATATTCTTGCCACATAAATAATCATACATAATCATCCATACATAAATATATGGGTACCCATGGAAAGAATTGGGTACCACAATCACGACTTAAAGTATAACCAATGGTCGTATCATGAAAGTGTCCATGAAAGAAATGGATTAGAACATATATGGACGTTCATAGGGTAAAATATTCATATAACATAGTAATTTATTTCAAATAGAATTAACAACATATAAGAAATTTATTTGAGAAACAATAGCATTAAAACATTTTTGTGTGATTTTAAGGAAAATACTATAGAGATTTTAAAATAGAAAAGAGGAAAATATTTTATATAAAACCATAATTGAACCAATAAGGTTTTCATATTAAAAATAATAATTTTATAATGAAAATGGTGGCTTAAAATAGAGGATATAGTGTACTTGAAAATGGGTAAAAATTCGGGAGGTTCCCTTAAAACATGTTTCCTTATCGGAAAATTCTAAGGAGGGAATCTCTTAAAAACATGTATATCCCCAAAAGAGAGTGATGAAAGGGTATTGATAAATAATTTTTGTACAAATAAACCACATTTATATGTTTTACACAAATATATAAGATAACTCCATTTTGATATAAAGAAAGATAAGGCAACCTGAAAGAACAAAGGAGGTTCGGGTAGAATTCGTTACGGTTTTTCGACATGGTATCAGGTGTACCTAAGAGGGATTAATGAGAGAGATAAGAGGTTTCCCATCACCTATAAATCATGATGGAAGTATAGGGTAGGTTCTATATTGTACCCCATCATTTGGGATTACACATAAAAAGGCATATCATAGAGGACAATCTTGATTAAGAGAGAAATGGAGAGGATCCCTTACCTTAAATCTGGTGGTGTTCTCCACTTGTTATTAATGACCTGAATAAACAAATTATATTTATTAATTAACAATTACCGAACCTAATATACATTTTAATGAGTTATTATAACATTTTTAAGTTCATCCATGACCTTTTTAATGGGTTAAGTGGTTCAATTTCATTATTCGGGACCGTTTTTTTTCTTGGTTTTCAATATTGGTTTACTTATATCCATGTTCGGTTAAACACATATGATGAAAGTGGATGTAAAAAATTAAAGTTGTATGTTTTTAGTTAACATCCAGGAGATTACATGGTTAAAATAATAATTTGGTTACTTTTAGTGACGTTTAACTATTATATATAACTTTAGTGACAACCGTTTTGGGTTAATCGGTGGGTTTGATTACTAAGAACATGTTTTTCTTTATAACATAATACCATTAGTACAAAAAGGATTAAATAACCATAAAAAGGATATATTAAATATATAATAATCTGGTTAAACCATAACATAAATGGTTTCATGACCATAATTAAAATGAAAAAATAAATTGATAAACCATTGTCCTTGAATGTGTTAAATTTACACATCTTGAACGGTGTTTTCATTTATTTAAAATAAAAGATTGGGAAAGGAGAGATAATAATGAAATATACACTTAGCATAAAAAAATTCCAGCACATGTATGTTACTAGAGTTATCATAATATTTGGGTGAAGGGAGGTAAGGAAAGAAAAAGAAAAGAAAAGAACTTAAAAGAGATAAAAGGATTTGAAAGAGGAATTTACCTCTTGAGTTTATCTCCCTTGAGAACCTCTTAAAGGGAGAGGATTTTGGTATTTTAAAGAGACCATGGGATTTTGTACGTGTGAGAGGATCTTGGGGAGATATTTGGTCAGAATATTGGAAAGTCACAAAGATTGAGAGTAGTAAAGAGAAGAGGGAGTGAGGAGGGGGGTTATAGTGAAGGAGAGGAGGGTTTTCATAATATTATAATCATTAATTTATTATTTCTTCATAAGAAAATAAATAGTGAGTATTAATTGACCTAGAATAGTAATAAATGAATGTGATTTTGAACCAATTGGGCTTACATCAGTATTTCACGACCCATCCCCTAGGCCCCATGTTGTGACTACCCCAAGCCCACCTTCTATAGGCCAGGGGCTGGCGACTAGCACTGAAAGGTGTATTCCCTAAAACTGAGAAGGAATTGACTTTACAACATGTAAACACATGCAACCAAGCACACAGAAAGATACAAACACAAGTCAACTGTATAGAAAAAAGAGTTCTGAGAGTAGAAAGGGGTCGTAATAAAATCCCAACAGTAAAGGTACAAGTATAATTGAAATACAATACAACTGAATAAAAAGAAAGCAGTTAATGGGTCGTCCTCTGAGGTTCCTACTTGAAGGGTAGGTACAGATCACCTCCTCAGCACTCCACATATGCCTGTCTCCTCTGCATACCGACTCGTTGTATGGTCCACCTCCGGGCCCCGTCTAGTCCTCGTACCCTCAGTCTCGGTCAGCGTTGTCTATTGTCTGTACAAAACAAAACAAGGTGTGGTCATAGCCCATGCAGGTGTGAGTATAACGATACTTAGTAGGGACCCCGAGACCCTCAAGGTCTCACAAAATCCACAAAGGATAAACTAAAAAGCATGAAGTCATCTGAAAACCCTACATAGGTATATGCCCATACATATACCTAAGTTATCAAGTATACCCATCTCAATCAAGAGGAAACACAGGGTCCACCCCAAAAGCCCAAATCTCAACTGTTCCACAAAGGAAGGAATACCACGAAGGTAAGTACCACACAGGTACACCACATAGAAGAATACCACCAAGGTATTACCACAAAGGAAAGTACCACATAGGTACGAACTCAGCTCATACCAGGTATAACTTAAGTACAGTAGTAGAGATGATTAGATGTAACTACTAATACATCTTACTTTGTTAAGAGGCAGACCCATGAAGGATCCAAAATCATCATAAAATCCACAAAGGATTGTAATAAATCTTCAGACCCACACAGGATCCTAGTACTTCGTCAGTACATCGTTAGACCCACACAAGATCCTAGTACATCTCCAGTACGTCGTCAGACCCACACAGGATCCTAGTACTTCTCCAGTACGTTGTCAGAACCACACAGGATCCTATTATATCTCCAGTACGTCGTCAGACCCGCACAAGAACCTAGTACATCTTCAGTACGACTTCAGACCCACATAGGATCCTAGTACACCTTTAGTATGTCGTCAGACCCACATAGGATCCTATTACACCTTAAGTACATCTTCAACCCCACACAATATCCCAGTACACCTTTAGTACGTCGTCATACCCACACAGGATCCTGGTACACCTTTAGTACGTCGTCAGACCCACATAGGATCCTAGTACACCTTTAGTATGTTGTCAGACCCACATTGGATCATAGTACATTAGACCCACACAGGATCCTAAGGTAGTCCCACATGGTTTCCTAGAGTGTATCCATGTGGGGTCTTCAAATACAGACCCACGAAGGATCCCTTTCTCATGTCACAGCTAGCTACTGGGTTCCCACACTAAGATTGCTTTTCTCTGAGAGGGTCCTCTCCTTAAGCCACCATTTAATACTCCAACAGCCATGTAGTCCCACGAAGAAGTATCCCAATGGTCTGCCACATCATAGGGGTTTCAACACAATAGAAGTTGCATCAATCGGATGCCCGACCTGTAAGTTATTAGCCTTTTAGTCCTGAGGGCTTGGTCTGTAAGTTATTAGCCTTGACAATGGGATCCACATGACCGGAGCACAGTTTCCAGACCATGAGGGAAAGCTGTTCGAAGTCCCTAGGTGAGATAGGGGAAACCGCATGTTTGGCACACGGTTTTCCAAACTGTGTGGGGTAACCGTTTGACCACTTAAAGTTAGGGTTTTTAAGTCTCAGGCTACTCGGGATTTCCCATTTTTTACTCATTCTTCCTCCCACTCTTGGATCACATGGGAGTTCTGGTTTTCAGAGGTTGGGGGAGCTCCTTATCTCGTTTTGGAGGCAAATCAAAGGCTTTTCTTGGTGGATTTAAAGCGGTTATTCTCAGTAAAGTCTCCCCTCATGGTTCTTTATGGTTTCCTCTAGATATACATCTCCCTCTCCCTCAGATTTCTAGATCTTCACTTGTCACAAGGACTTCATCAAAAACCACAAGGAAAATTGCAGATATGTCGGGTCATGTTCATTTGGCCCGCAACCTCCATGTTAAAGCGTTAGAAAGTGGTTCAGAAATATTGAATCACTAAGAACATCAAGAATGGTTAAGGAAGGTATTTAAAACAACAACCCTACAACCACTTGAAATAATTATTCCCAATCCTGCAAAAAGCAATCATCTGCGGATCAACTAGTTAGTGAGTTGATCTGCATCCTTTGATTAGAAGGGATGAACATGGGAATTAATGATCACACATAATTAAGCCCCTACATTGAAGGTTTTTTTTGTGTTGCGAGAGAGAAGTCGAAGATGTCGATGTTCATCGCGCTCTCCACACACCTCCAATCCCAAGCTTGTTTGTCAGATAAACGCTCTTCGATGGAGGTGGTTCTTCATTGTTGAAGGTTTCCACCATTGGAGGATGTCACGAGGAAGGAGTTGAAGATGTTGGAGAACGTCAGCATTCTTCTTTTGGAGAAGCATTATTCGTGGAAGAAGTTCTTCATTAGAGAAGTGTAATCCTCACAAAAGCTCTCCCCTTCTCCTTTTCCAAATACATTCCCCAATCCCCACCAAAAATGAAATAGCCAACATAATAGAATATGTTATATATTTATTTCTTTGGCATAATTTAAAATTGGATTAAATAATTAATTGATGAGTTGGTATAATTAATCAAAGGGGGTGGAACAATTAAAGTGGGGGAAGTTCAATAGGCTTCCCCACATTTAAGAGGGAGTTTAAGGGTTTCTCCCATTATGAGGGTTCGGGTGGTCCCCACCTTCAGGAATTCAAATTGGGGGGGTTTACGCTCGGGTGGTCCCCACCACCATAAACCATGTGGTAGGTTTTAGTTTAGGTGGTCCCCACATTTATAACATCCACATGGGAGGTTTCAATAAATAAAAATGTTAAACATTTTTATTTTATTTTATTCTTTCATGAAAAACACAAAAACTACCTTTCACCCTCGACCAACTGCCGTCGAGGTGAAAGTATCCTTATGCAAATACCGGCGCTGCGATTTCAACGGTGTCCTCATATTTCAATCCCAAGAACCGGTTCAAAAGTTACAGAAACCCGCTCAGATGTTTACTGAACGTACCTAAAAAAAAGTTCAGAAATTCATTTCGGGCACACCGGGCATCGGAATCAAGCGCCGTCAATTTTTGCGGACTCGTAAAATTCCCATATATTAAAAAAAATTACATGGAAATTCCTGGTCTTTTCAAAGTATATCATCATCAATGAATCAATTAATCCATTATTTATCATTTATTGTGAATTATCAGATTTTACAAATCATCAAAAATTCAAGTTTTTTAGAAAAATCCAAAAAATTCACCCTAACCATTTCTTGACATGTAGAATCCAAAAATGAAGTTCATTTTTCAAAAATAATTTTCTAAATATGATTAATTTAATATTAAATTAAAATAATAATTTATTGTTAAAACTAGTTTTAAAACATTCTTTTACTTATTCTAAAATACAGGTACATCGTACTTTCAACTTGAATATTATTTAAATATAATCAAATGTAAGGTTATTACTCATTAGGGTATATAACTATTCATAAGGGTATGTTACTATTCATAAGGGTAGGTTACTATTCACCAAAAATTAAGTTTTCCTTATCGGACTCCAAATAACTTACTAGTCAAAACCCTGTATGTCAGATTTTCGAAATTCAAATCACAAAAGTGACAAAATTATGCTTTAGAGTCACATAGAACATAGTAGTTCATTATGTTGTGATTTAATGTGATTATGTGAAATATTTATAAGAGAGGAATTTCTATTTATAAATCAATGGGTTGTTAAAATTTATATCGACCCTTAAAAAATAAAGGTAATTGATGAATGGCTTAGACCCACTGGTGTCACAAAAATCCATCATTGCCTTGTCTTATCTAGGTACTAATGATGTTTTGTAAGAAATTTATCATGATTTTGTGTCCCTCTAACAAAGTAAACATAGAAAGGAGTAAAGTATGTACGTACAAGAGAATATTAGGAAAGCTTAAAATAGCTCAATAAGAGGATAATCACTTCACCTTTACTCACACTACCAATAAGTGGAGAAGTTTTTGTGATATATAGTGATTCTTCAAGAAAAGGATTGGGTTGTGTACTCATGCAGAATGATAAACTGATAGCCAACTCCTCATAGAAGTTGAAGATCCTTGAGCAGAACTACCTAATGCATGATCTGGAGATAACAATTGTGATTTCTTCCTTGAAAATCTAGTAGCACTACCTATATGGTGAGAAGTGTGACATATATAGTGATCACGATAGTCTATATTATATATTCATATAGATGTAGGTCAAATTTTTTCAAAGAATATGGTTATATATAATCAAGTACTATGATTTCTCTATTCATTACCATCTATGAAAGGCAAACAAGGTAGTCGATTCTCTTAGGAGAAAGGATCCTGCAACCTTATCCATGATGCAGATTGATAAATACCATATCTTATTAGATAATAAATGGATGGGTTTGGGAATCATAATGGTAGGGAATACATAATATCATTCCAAAATGATTACCCAACCATCTACCCAAGATACAATCAAGGAGGTACAAAGGGATGTTATGGAGATATAAAATAAGGTAAAAGTGGTAAAGGAATAGAATCTATAAGAGTTTCATATCGATGCTGATGATGTGAATTGATTTGAAAAAAATCTTTATGTGCCTTAATCGCCTAAGATAAATAAAGAGCTACTGGATAATTCATATAGCTCATATTTCTCTATCCATCCTGGAAGTAACGAGATGTATCGTGATCTTTTAGAATTCTTCTGGAGGGACAACATGAAAAATGGGATTGTGGAGTATATATCAATGTGTTTGGAATGTTAGAAAGTTAAAGAAATAAAATACAGAAGTCCAAAGGGATGATGAAACCATTTCCTATACCCATGTGTAAATGGGAGAAAATTATTGTGGACTTTGTCACTGGTCTATCAAATACATCCAAAGGAAACAATTCCATATGGGTTGTGGTGGATCGAATCACCAAGACTACCCACTTTATTTCTATTTGGGAAGATTTATCACTTATAAAAATTGTTATGATATATGTGAAGGAATTGGTGAGGATGCATGGGGTTCCACTTTCAATCATATCTGATCATGATCCAAGGTTTACATATAAATTTTGGATAAGTATTCAATATGATTTATGTACTAAATTTAATTTCATCATGGCTTGTCACCCCTAAACTGATGTCCAATCTGAAAGGATTATTCAGATGCTTGAGGAAATCCTAAGATCCTATTTTATGGAGTTCAAAGGAGGATGGGATTAGCATCTTCCATTGGTTTATTTCTCATACAACAACAACTTCCACTTGAGTATTTAGATGGATCTATATGAAACTTTGTATGAGAAGTGATGTATAACTACAAAGTATTGTGATGAAGTTGGTGAATAGAAGCAACTTAGACTTGATATTTTCAAAGAGATGATAGAGAAGGTTCAAGAAATCAAAAATCATATCAAATATGCTCCTAGTCATCAAAATATCTATAATTAAAAACATCAATTGGACATGGAGTTCGATGTTGGATAAAAATTATTCCTTCTAATATCACCATGGAGTAGAGTCATGTGGTTTGGAAATAAAGGGAAGCCTATCCCAAGGTACATTGGCCCCTTTGAGATCCTTGATCACATAGAAGTTGTAGCCTATCGGCTTGAACATACACTAAATATGGCCCAATTTTATGATTTGGTCCATGTATCTCTCATGAGGAAGTACATACCTATCCCCTAACATATACTAAATCTGATAGTGGTACAACTAGAGAATGAACTCTCATATGAAGAGAAGATAATGAAGATATTGGACCATAGAGACAAATTTCTATGAAAAAAAGATGACTCACCTTGTCAAAGTGTTGTGGAGTAACCATGAGTATGAAGGGGAAACATGGGAACTATAAGAAGTAGTAATGGAGAAATACCCTCACCTATTTTCACCATAGTATGTCAAATGAAACTTGAAGGGAGAAATTTCAAAATGGGGGAAGAATGTAATGACCCAGAATTTTATCAATGAAATTTCCCTTCTTATAATTATGTTATATAGTATAAAACACATACATAACATGGATAATCCAATAAAAATATCATTATTATAACTGAAGAATTAAATAAGTGATATTTATAGAAATTAAAGGACCTATATCGATGGAATAGTAATCTAACTGTTGGAATAGTAAAATGACCATTAGGAATAGTAATCCATCTAATAAAATAGTAACCTAACCTATGAAAGAAAAAAATAAAATTTATGAATCTTATAAATTAAAATATGATATAATTATATCATTGTATAAGTAAATAAATGTTTTAAAAATAATAAATTAAGTATTGATATTTTGTAAAATGTAAATGTTTATTTTCAATTTTATAATCAATATAATGATTTAAAATAAACTTAATTTTCAGAAAATAGATTCATAAATTAAAAAATATATATATTATAATTATAAGGTAATTTTATGAGACCTTAATTTATTTTTCAAAGTGTCATAAAATTGGTTATAATATTAAAATCGATATTTTCAAATAAATGATGATTTTTTTAAAACTTAAATTTATCATATTTAGAAAAATATTTTCATAAAATTGAATCCATTTTTTAAATCTACATCTCAAAAAATGGTTAGGTTTAATTTTTGTGATTTTTCTAAAATAGTTGAAATTTTTATGAATAGTGAATATAGATATTTACGATACAACCTTAATACACGAATTTTTTAGTCATGTATGATGTATGGATGATTTAATAACTATTATATCAAACTATTATTCCCTAGTTATTGTGTTTAGTCATGGTATTCAACACTATTGATAGTCTTGAGCCAAAGTAATAAACAAATGAATAAAATAATTAAAAAACACCCCTCTCTTTCCCTATAAATACCACCCCTAACCACCTCTTCTCCTCACACCTCAAAAGCCTTTAAGATTGTCTAAATTCTATCCAATTCCATTATCAAACCTCTTCGCCACATCTAGGATCTTCTATTATAAAAAAAAGACCAAACTCAAATGCCTTAAGGAGGCTCTTAAGGAGACGATATTCAAGAGGTAAAATCCTCCTTCTTTAAATTTTAATTTCATTTCTTGTCATATCCTCTCATCACATAACCTTTAACAAAGTGGAATTATAACTCCAGTATCACATATATACTTTAATTTTTTTGGGTTAATGGAATATCCATCATCAAACCTCCTCTCTTCTCCTTTTATACTAAAAATAAAAACATCATCTGTGATGTGTTGATTCACCGCCTTCATGGATAAGGTGTTTTTTTTCCATTAATGCCTTTAAAGATGGTAATAGAACCATTATTAAGGTTAAAAAATATTTTAATAGTTATATTGTAACTTTTTAAATTTTATGAAAATAATTTATAGACATAATATTAAATATAATGAAATTATTTCATGATGGTTGTAAAAACTGAAAAAATAAACAAAACACTTTTCATTAACATTTTATCTAATAAATCATAATCTTATCAGGAAAAAATGATATATAATACCATTTAAACTTCTATAATTTCATTAATAACATATAATTTCAATTCTAGAGAATTATTCCCATTTTACATGCACTTACATACTTGTATACAAGTGAACTGATCATGAAAACCAAGAAAACAAACACTCTCAGAAAGTTGAAATTGAACTTTGTAACTCATAAAAATAGTCATAAATGAACTTAATAAAATTATAATAAATCAAATAAATTTATAAGATTTTCTTAATTAAGTAAATAATTAATCTAATTTTATTATCTAGGATATTAAGAGTAACTGTAGAATGCATTCAGATATAAGGTAAGGGGATTCTCGAACTCAACTCCCTTTATTTGGGTTATACCCCTTTCATGTCAAATTTCAGTGTGGATATTAATTTAATGTTCCTTAAATAAAATTTCATTTTTATTCTCTCTTATTTTATAGGATATACATGTTTCCAATTTTTTATGAAAAATACATAGATTTTAAAAAATAACTCTTCTTTCAAAATCACAACTTTGACTCCTCTTGAGTTGTTTCTTATTCACTCAAGAATGATGAATCTTATTCCAAATATGTTGGCATGGACCTCCATATTAAAGATGAGGGAAGGGATGGAAAATTTTCATGACCTTACTTATTC
This sequence comes from Viscum album, assembly GCA_963277665.1. NCBI lineage: Eukaryota > Viridiplantae > Streptophyta > Magnoliopsida > Santalales > Viscaceae > Viscum > Viscum album. The sequence continues at coordinate 1,081,124,927 of OY728120.1, read as the reverse complement.
AATATTAAAAAGAGATAATGAACCCCAAGTCTCGCCTCCAATATGCCCCAAGGTGGAGACCGGCACCAAGGGTATTCAAATCTCACAAAAATGGGACGCATTACCCTTTTTATAGTAACAAAGATTCAGAGATAAGATGTATCAACCTAAAAAACTCCAAGAAATATATATAAAATAATCCAAAATTTATCCTATATGCATGTTTAAAGAAAAAAATTTATAAATACATTGAAAATTTATAAAGTAAACACCAAAATAACAAAGCTAAGCAGGGATACATAAACTATCCCGATGTCCAAGCTAGTAAGGTCCAACACGGTCTGCATAATGTCCCTAGAAAACTGAAAATTGTTTTATATACATAGGTTGATCATACATGTATACTCATTAGTAAAATAAAAAGTCTCTCATGAAAAAGTGGGAGAAGCATACCAATTCCCCTGTGACAAAATAGATGAAATGAAAAAGTATCTAACAAGGTAAACTATCCACCCCAACCTCACTAAGAAATGATCACCCAAATAACTAAAGTCAAGTAAAGTAAAGTAGTAAGCACATCAATGATAGGGTACCTCGCACCTCTTCCCACTGGTTAATTGGCCATCCCTAATAGCGAACATCCTGATGCTACCACGCTCTTCCACAAGACCCACTGTCACAACCTTCTCACACACACATGGTCCACATACCACATCCTGCCTGAAAACACCTGTTCCACAACCACATCACATACTATCCACAAATAACTAGGATAAAAAACCAAAACCTCATCCTTAAGAAACCTGGGAAAGTATGGCGTATCTCATCTTGAAGACACTTGGGAAGTGCACCTCACCTGTAGACACCTGGGCCCCACAACCGCACCACAACGTGCCTGAAAAGTCCAGGGATACCAATGCCTAGAAGAGGGAGTAGAGAAGAGCCAGTAATAATTCATCCATTCTCACACTGGGAATTTGGGAAAGGAAATCACCCCCCCTAACAGTGGGGGTGTTATGCACGTAGTGATCAATATGGGTGGGGTACATATAGAAATCCCAAGGAACTACATTTATATATATAGGTACTAAACACTCAACCCAACCTATGGGCTTTCAAAAAAAAAAACAACCATCCCACACCAAAACTGCCCTTTCCACCACCTCTAATTCATAACCACATTTCCTACCACAGACTTAATTCATAAGAGAATCAAATTCATTTAACCAATTATCACTCTGCATTAATCAATTTGTTTAATTATTTATTCCATCCCAACTTGGGAAACTACTAAACACAACACACCATAAATAACATCAAACCCACCCAAACTTCACAAAAGTATTTGGAAACTTCAGGCCAAATGCCCACTCAAGGTAACACCATACTTCTTCATAATTATCCCTCCAAAACAATCCTTGGTATCCCCACTATATGAAAAGAACCACATATATAAAAACAACAAAACTCAACTAGATTTCAGTCCCACTGCATGAACAAACCATTCCCAACAACCATAACATAACTTGGATTCAGACCCACTGTTTAATAAGTTCATCCATTCCACAATCAATAAATCTCTCAAACTAAGATTCCATTACACCCATAAACCATCCATGCACCTTTGTGATCTCAACAGCACCACCACAAAACCCATATAAAGAACAAGATATAAAGGATCCACACACAACACACGACCACACCTATCCAATAGAGTGTATTTAGATTTGACCAACACAGTTCTTTAATTACACTTTCAAAATTCATGGGTGGTCATTGAACACGTTTGATCCTAGGGAATCCATTTAATTAACTGGATATATGTGATTTATCAAGTTTTCATGTTCACAGTCCTTCAATAAAAGATTAACAACATGTATTCATGAGTTCGGTGTGAAAACAGACACCACCAATGACCATGATTCTTAGAGGTAATACATCCAACATTATTAATATCATGGATCAAAGAAAATAGATAAAACATCACAACCATTTTCATCATCTTCCCCTCCCCTTATTTATTTCTAAGGTAGCCAAACCTATTATTGTAATAGATATATTCATCTTCAAAATACCCTTAATTTAGATTTCTATTTTACGTATTCTTAAATATTTGTGAGTTTACCCACACCACATGATACACAAATAAAAGAGGGAAAAAGGAATTTCCTACCTCAAAAAACAGATGATCAGCAACTCCTCCTTGCACCAAAAACAGGGGGTTCCACAAGAAACAAAAGACTCCAAGGTAAAACTTGACCGAACTCTACAACACAAATATGACTCCCCAAGGAAGAAAGGTTTTAGGCACAACAAGAGGAACCAGAAAAACGCTTGGAAGAGAGGATCCTAGATTATAAGAGCCAAATCCTATATTAATTAAAGGAAACAGTTTAAAGGTCCATTAAAATCGTATCACAGTAAATACCATGTGGTTTAACTATTTCAAAGCCCTGAGAGTATTAGTATATTAAATATATAATTAATATCCTTTGAAATACCTTTATAAATTCTCCAAAAAGGTTTTAAACTCGATTTACATCAAAAAAATGTGAGGTGTGAAACTGGAAAACGTAGAAAAAGCTATCGATGGTTTAGTCACCAACATGAGTCACAAACAGTGAGTCGTTAATGCCTGACTCACTGATGTGATTCACCGAAGTGACTCACTGACACGAGTCACTGACATGACCCACTGACAGTGAGTCACCAATGTGACTCACCGATTCCACTCATCGACACCCGACCTACCGATGCCCGACCTACCAATGCCCGACCTACCGATGCCCGACCTACCAATGCCTGACCTATTGATGCCCTGACCTACCGACGCCCTGACCTATTGACGCCCTAACCAATAGAGGCCCAAACCTACCGACACCTTAAACACCCAAAACACTATATTTTGATAGAGTAATGGATTGGGGAGGTCTAGTCCATTACATCAGATACCTCTCAAACTATTATATACCTTTAGAATTCAACACCAAAACCATAATAAAGAGGGGTTTGAAAAACCACCTCGTAAGATACCACTCAAGGATAAACCACCCTGTATTGTTCAAAATCTAGAGTGAAACCTCAAAATCCAAGAAAAACTCTTCTCACATATGCTAACCTAAGCATCCACGAGATACCCATCACAAGAACCAACTATCCGGACACATGAATTATGGAATTACTTCCTCCATGTTAAGATATTATCCACTCTAGGCAGCACTGACTAGCATGCACAGGTTTAATAGAATATCAATTAATGTGTCTTGATTAAGAATTTAGTCTCTCAATTTTCACATGTTATGACTTCATCACACACTATGAAATAATGAAGGAACTCATCTCATAGAAAACAAGGTTCAAGAACTACATTATAAAGAAAAACACACAAAGAAACTCAAAAAAAACTCTAGGTATTGGGCATGCATCTGTATCTCACTTTCCCATGTACTCTTCACAAGGACACCATACCCCCATAATAGATGAACAAAAAGGAATGTTCCATCCATGCATCACCTTCTATCGAGGATCCTGGATCTCTATTGGTCGCTCTACGAACGTTGTGTCATCCTCGATGTCCAACTCTCCCTGGTTAATGACATGGGAGTCATCATTAAGATACCAACAAAGCTAGGAGACATGAAAGATGTTGTGGATCCTCTCCAACTATGGTGGAAATTCCAACTATTATTCCACCCCTCCAACTCACCCCAACACCTCAAAGGGTAAAATGAACCTAGAATAAATCTTGATTCCTATTCCAAACATATGCTTCCCATGTTGAGGGTAATCCTTCAAGAACATGTGGTCCCCAACCTTGAACTCCAAGGGAAAATACTATAATCATATGAATTATGCTAGTCCCATGCTGGCTTCATCCTCTTACAGACAAGATACACCTTCTCGGTCATGTTATGCACCACATTAGGACCAAGAACTGCTACCTTCCCAACTTCTATCTAGCACATGGGTGAACGATACACTCTCCCATACAAAGCCTCAAAAGAAGCCATACTAATGGAAGGGTGATAGATATTATTGTAAGAAAACTCTACCAAGGGTAGGTGTCTCACCCAAGATCCACCAAAATCCATGATGCATGCCCACAACATATCCTCCAATGTTTGTACTGTCCGTTCTATATGCCCATCTGTTTAAGGGTGGAAAGCAGTGTAGAGGCATAACTGAGTGAAAAAAGAATAATGAAATCACCTCTAGACTCGTGAGGTAAAATTTGTATCCCAATATGAGATTATGGATCTTTAAACTCCATGAATATACACCAACTCATCCACATACCTCTACACTAAGGTATCCATCGTGCTCGAATCCTTAATTACTAAGAACTGAGATGATTTCATCAACTGATCCACTACTACCCAAATTACATCACATCCTCCCTGAGCCCTGGGTAATTTTGTGATGAAATCCATTGAGATTTCATCACACTTCCACTCAGGGAAATCTAAGGGATGCAACAAACCATCGGGAACATGGTTATCATCCTTTACTTGCTGGAACACCAAGCACTTCACTAAAAAATCCACCATAGTTCTCTTCATCTCAGGCCACAAAAACTACTCTCTCAAGCTATGGAACATCTTGGAGACTCCTAGGTGTATCTCTAAGGGTGAGCTATGAAACTCATTGAGAACTCCCTCACACATTGCCACTATGAAAAAAAACATTCCATGAAATAGAATCTGATTCAGTCCATCCTCCAACCACCCCTCTGGAGCATCACCCTAGTCAAAACGATCACACATCACCTTTACCTCTGAGTCTCCCCACTGAGACTCCTCCACCTACTACCTCAGATATTACTACACCATCATCTAAAAGAGATAACATCTACCAACATCCATTCCTACATTTAAGTACATGGAAACCAACTCCTAAATCACCCTCCAAGCATCCAAATATTCCCAAACAACCTCCTTATATGATTTCCTACTCAAATCATCATCCACGATATTCCCATTTTCTGTTGGTATAAGAGATCTCAAATTCATAGTCCTATAGAAACTCCATCCACCTCCACTGTTGTAAGTTCAGGTCTCGCAGGGAAAAGAGAAGCCTCAAGATCTCATGATCCATGAAGACCACAAAGTGATCCCCAATGGGGTAATGTCTCCATAGATTCAATAAAAACATGACCACCACTAGCTCTAGATCAGGGGTTTCATTGTTATATTCATCAGTACATAAATTCCTAGACCCATAAGATATCACTCCCCATTACTACATTAGCACACACTCTAAGACTAGATGGGAAGAATCACAAAACAACTTGAACATTACCCCTTCATCTGGAAACTGGATCACTAGAGCACTGATCAACTTCCCCTTCAGGTAGCAGAAAGATGCCTGAAACTGCTCACTCCACACAAAGGCCTAGTCCTTTCTAGTCAGAGCCATCAACGGAGCTATTACATGAGAGAAATCAGGTAAAAATATCTAGTAATAGCCTACCAAAATGAGAAAACCATGAATATATACCACATTATTGGGTGCTTCCCAAGAAATAACTACCTCAACCTTCGACGGATCCAATGATACACCATTCTGAGACACCACATGTCCATGTAAGTGGACCTCTCATGTCCAAAACTTACACTTGAACATATTTTCATAGAGATGATGGCATCAAAGGACTTCTAGGACAGTCTTGAGATTCTTGGAATGCTCCTCCTATGACTTTTAGCAGATCATAATTTCATCGATGAACATGATGATAAACCAGTCCAGGAACTTACAAAAGACAAAGTTCATAAGTCCCATGAACATGGTCGGTGCATTCGTAACACAGAACGACATAACCAAAAACTCGAAGTGGCCATACCTGCATTTGAAAGTAGTCTTTAGTATGTCACCCTCCTTCACCCACAACTGCTGATATCTAGACCTTATATCAATATTATAAAACCATTTTATCTCCTCATCTAGTCAAAAATATTATCTATCCTTGGGAGAGGGTAACTGTTCTTGATCGTTGCCTCATTCAACCTCTGGTAGTCTATGCACAACCTCAGACCACCACATGCCTTCTTCGCAAACAAGAATGAAGCACCACATGGGGACACATTGGGATGAATAAATCCCTTATTTATTATATTTTCAATCTAGATATGCAATTCCTATAGCTCAAAAGGCATCATCTGATAAGGATCCATCAAAATATGACTAGCACCGGGTTGTAAGTCTATCTCGAACTCAACGTCACATCGAGGGGGTAGAGTCACAACCTCCTTAAAGAAAACATCCAAGAACTAAATAATAACCCCTAGAACCTCCACTATATTAGTATCCATTTATTACACTAACATATTGTCCAATAAGGAAAGAAGAGGCCCCATGTGCCAGCTACCCACCCGACAACTCCGCTCGCCAACAAAAGTTATACACTGGCCATCCACATCTGAAAAAAAAACTCTTCTCCAAAAGTATTATATGAAATCATGCATGGAAAAAAACTATTCGATTCTAAGGATGGCATAGTATGGCTGCATCTGTAGCATGAATAGATCCCTACTATAATGACACGATCCCAACATCAGTCTACATCCCCAGAAAAAAAAATCAAACAAGCTAGTCTAACCTCCGACTGGCATACTCAACACCATGGGAATGGAAAGTCTCACTATGTATAGTCCTATATAATGGGATAGAGAGGGTTAAATAAACGAGTGTGAAGCTCTCAAATCAAACAAAGAACAAGAAAGAGTACTGGACACACTGATCATACCTCGAACGATCTATAGCCCTGCTAGAAATGTTGCCTCTACGGCATAAAACTAACCATGCCCAGCTCCTCTACCGCTCTGTTGTTGACTACCTACTCAACCAAATCTGAGTTGAGGTCCCTGAGGAACTCCCTAAGGTCATCCTCTTCCCGCTTCATCTCCCCTTGGTGGAGCAGGAGCCTACTCTCCCTGTTTCTGAAAGAGCCTGGCAGGAAACTATTGTTGAGGTGGGTGCTGAATCTTCCCACCTCCACCATACTGAGATCAAACTGTGAACTAATTATAAAGGTTCCCACAACCTCCATAATAGAAACAACTTGTTCCCAAGCCTATGGTAAAAGAACAAGGACCAAAAGGTAGAAACTGAAACTGCTGAGGATGAATCCCCACTAGTCGAAACCTCAAAGGCCTTGGTGCCTGAGACCTACTATTGGAAGCCATTCCTTCTTTTAGAACCATTTTGGCTCCCCTATCATGGTATACCTCCTAATGAGTGAATCCTCTCAACCACTTCTACCTTCTTCTGGAACTCTAGATATTTTAGAAAGGTGAAGGGAGTAACTTGGTACTAGAGGTAAGGACTGAGTGCCTCCTCTAAGCGTCTCGCTCGAGACTCCTAATCTGGAAAGAGATCTAGAGTAAAGAGAAGGAGATCTATGAACTTGATCCATGGTTCCAATACCGATATACTCCTCTAATGGTGGGAGAGTATCTCTTGTCTCTTCTTAGCCTTCATGGTCAAAGAAATTAATTCTACCCAGAACTCCTTCTCAAAATTGACCCACAGAACATTGGTCTCCTTCCTCTCACCTAGGTAGAGCATCCAACACTTACGTGAAACACCACACATCTGAATAACTTCCAATGGAACCTGGTACTCTATCAAAGACCATATTAGGAGGAAGGTGATCTCAAGCTCCATGAGTGAGCTATTTGTCTCTATGTCTGAGACACTACCCTCATACATTCCTAGAGTCTGCTGCTAGAAATCACAAAGCGTCTTCCACCACTGATTGTCCTCCTCCTTTGGATCAACCCTCCACCGACCAGTTGGATTGGACTACTGAGCCTCTACTACCTAAGCCACTCATGGATGAAGACTAGGTGCCATAGCTGAAAGGTAAAAAAGGAACTCCTAAGCCCAAGTATCATGAAATTTATTTAGGATTCATTTTAACTCATTTTTTATTTTAATTTTCCAAAAAACTCTCAAAACAATCAGGAAAACAAGTCATCATGATGCATGTACCTTCCTTAGGGACTCTACCCCAAAACAGTGTAGCCTCACTTGGTCATTTGGTAAGCTCAAAGTCCTTGCATTGGATTACGAGGGGCCCTAAAATCCTTTTTTCTAGTCGTTCTTCCATAGAATATATCATGCACCAAGATTACCTAACATTATTTCCCTACCATTCTATTAAATCCTCGCTATTCTTAACTCCAAACTCCATATTATCTCTCAACCATCAGCCTAACATACCATTATTTCATGAACCTCCTTCTTCAAGATGAGGTAAGGGAAGGAAAAGTGTTGTGACCTTCCTTCTTTAAGATGAAAAAGAGACAATGACCTCCAATTCTCACCTCCAATAGGCCTCAAGGTGGAAAACAACACCAAGGGTATTCAAATATCACAAAAATGGGAAGTATCTCCCTTTTTATAGTAACCAAGATCTAGAGATAAGATGTATCAACCTCAAAAAAACACTAAGAAATATATATAAAATAATCCAAAATACATCCCACATGCATGATTAAAGTAAATTACTAGAAATACAATGAAAATCTCCAAAGTAAATATCAAAAGAACAAAGAAAATAAGTGACATAACAATTATCCCGACGCCTGAGCTAGTAAGGTCTATCACGGTCCATGTAATCTCCCTAGAAACCAGAAAATATTTTTACATACATAGGATGAGCTTACAAGTATACTCAGTAGGAAAATCCAAAGTCTCTCATGCACAAGTGGGATAATAATACTAATTACCCTATGAGAAAATAGTAGAAACTAAAAAGAACCTAAAAAGGTATATTATAACCCCAACCTCATCAAGGCATTCTCACCCAAATAACACAAGTCAGGTAAAGTAAAGTAGTAATCTCATCGATGATAGGTTACCCCACACCTCTTCTCATTGGTTAATTGCTCATCCCTAATGGCGAACATCCTAATGATACCACACTCTTCCACAAAACCCATTTTCACAACCTAACCACACACACCTGGGCCATATACCACATCCATCCCAAAAACACCTAGGCCACAACCACATCACATACCACCCATAGAAACATGAGCCACAAAACCACAACCTCATCCCGAAGACACCTAGGAATGTACAACGTATCTCATCCCAAAGACACCTAGGAAGTGCACCTCACTTGCAGACACCTAGTCCTCACAACCACACCATAACCTGTCTAAAGAGTATAGGGATAACAATGCCTAGAAGAGGGAGTAGAGAAGAGCCAATAAATGTCCATTTATCCTCCCACTAGGATATTGGAAAAGTAAACTCTCCCCCATAACAATAGGGATGTTTAACAAGTAGTTCTCAACATGGGTGGAGTACATATAGAAATCACAAGGAACTATATGTATATATATATATGTACTAAACACTCAACCAAACCTATGGGTTTCCAAAACAAACAACCAGGCCACACCAAAACTGCCCTTGATGCCACCTCTAATGTAAAAACCACACATCCATCCATAGACTAAATTCATAACATCATCCAATTCATTCAACCAATTATCCCTATGTATTAAAAAATCATTTAATTATTTATTCCATCCCAATAAGAGCAACTACCAAACACAACACACCACAAGTAACATCATAACCCACCCACAATTCACAAAATTATCTGGAAACTCTGGGCCAAATGCCTATGTAAGGTAACACTATCCTAATTCAAAATTATCCCTCCCAAACCATCCTTAGTAGGCCTACTACATGAATGGAACCACATCCTACAAAATAATAAAACTCAACTATATTGCAGTATCACTATATGGACAGACCATGCCCAACAACTATAACACAACCCGGATGCATACCCACTATTCAATAAGTTCATCCATCCCACAATCAATCAATCTCTCAACCTGAGATTCCATTACACCCATAAACCATCCACACACCATCATGCTCTCAAAAACAGCACCACACAACATGTACAAATCATGAGATAGAAAGGATCCACACACAACACACAACAACACCTTTCAAATAGAGTGTATTTTAATTTGACCAATAATGTTATTTAATTCTACTTTCAAAATACAAGGGTGATCACATCACAAGTTTGATCCTAGGTAAATAATTTAATTTACTGGATATATGTGATTTATCAAGTTTTTATGTTCATAGTCATTCACTATAATATTAACAACAAGTATTCATGAGTCCAATGTGAAAACAAAGACCACCAATGACCGTGATTTTCAGAGGGAAAATAGCCATCATAATTCACATCATGTATCAAGGATAAAATATAAAAAAATACAACCATCATCATCATCTTCCTTGAACCTTATTTATTACTAAGTTAGCCAAACCCATTATTGTATAGATCGGTTCATCTTCACAGTACCCTTAATTTAGATTTGGATTGGACGTATTCTCAAAGATACATGAGTTTACCCACCCCGAAAGATACACAAATAAAAGAGGGATGAAGGAATTTCCTAACTTGAAAAAGAGACGATCAATAACTCCTCCTTATTCCAAAAATAGGGGGTCGCGTGAGGATCAAAAGACTCCATGTAAAAACTCAACCGGCGTCTACAGAACAGATGCGACTCCTCGGGGAAGAAAGTTTTTACGTGTACCAAGAGGTAATAGAAACACAATGGGAAGAGAAGATCTCGGCTTAGAATAAACATATCCTATATGAATAGAAGGAAATGGATTCAAGGTCCATTAAAGTATGATCATTTCAAGACCAAAATGTTTGACTACTTCAAAGCCCTGAGAGCATTAGGATATTAAATATATAATTAATATTTTTTCAAATTCTATTATAAATGCTCAAACTAGGTTTTAAATTTTATTTACATAAAAAAACATAAGAGGGGAGAAACTAGAAAAACTGGAAAAAGATGCAAATGACTAGCTGATGGGTGAGTCACCGAAATGAGTCACCGACAGTGATTCACCAATTCCTGACTCACTGACGCGAGTCACCGGCACGACTCACCAACATGAATCATCGATGCGACCCACTGACAGGGAGTCACCGACATGACCCACCGACATTGAGTCACTGACGCGACTCACCAACACTACTCACTGATGCCTAACCAACCAACACCCAACCTAATGATGTCCGACCTACCGACGCTCGACCTACCGACACCCTGACTTACTAACAACTTAACCTACCAATGCCCTGACCTACCGAGGCCCTGACCTACCAATGCCCTGACCAACTGATGCTCTGACCCACTGACACCCTAAACTACTTATTCCCTGACCTACCGACACCCTGAACTATTAATATAAAAACTTGAATTTTGAAAAAATATTTAAATGAGATATCAATTCCTCCCATAACACCCAAATATTGGATTTTGACAAAGTAATGGACCGGTGAGGTTTGGGCCATTACATATGTTTTTCTCCATTTTCCATTTAGAAACGCCAAGTTTACTCATGAAATCATGATTGATGATATGATTATGAAACCCATTCTTTTACATGGGTTACTTCATAGATTTTATTGATATGTTTTCTATGTGGCATGCATGATTATGTAAATTTTATGATGTAACGGGTGGGATCAGAATTATATATCCCTCCATTGCATTTGGTAATGTGATGTATTTCATGAGATTTTGTGTATTATGCATGAATATGATTCAAGATTTATTCACAAATATGATTTTATGATTATGCATATATCTTCTGAGTGAACATGATGCTAGTTTGTTCACAAATATTTGTGCTATTTGACCAATAAGAAATTATGTTTAACTTTTATGCATTGAAAAATTCTATTTCATTATCCAATGTTTCCCATATGATGTTGATAATGATATCATGCTTATTTTATGATGATAATTATTATTATCACCCATGTTTTATGTCCTTATTCATCCTCTTATTAAGCTTTTACCTCACCCCTTTATTTGATGTATATCCTTGGGTGACTACATGTGCTAAGGATAATATGATATTTAGAAGGATAAAAGGAACATTTTAAGTAAATGTTCATGTTTTATTATGCATAAGTGATGTATGGTCCTAATTTACCCAAGACACTAAACCTTTTCATCTTGGTTTTGTAATTATATTATATTTTTTATCTTTAAAATGATGTAATAGTCATGTAATAAAATGTAGGGCTACTAAATGGGATGCGACCAAGACTGATATCATTGGTAACATCCTATGCTAACTCATTGGTCTCGGATGAGACAGAGTGCCTCTAACCTTAGGTTAATTCCCCAAGACACCGAAGGTTATAAATAAATGTTCAAGGAATAGGAAAACATTTAGGAATGATTTTTTATTAAAAGATAAAACAACCTCACAATATAAAATAAAACATCTAATCCTCCTATATAATGCATGAACATAGTCAATAATCCCAAATATAAAACCAAAAATACAACCATATCATAGTGTTAACTGAACATGGTATAACTAATAAAACCAAATACTACATAACCCAAGACATCTAGACATGATCCCAAGTATAACCCAAACTTTCTCTAAGCTCCAACACCACCATCCATGTGTAAGGTATCAAGACACATTGCTAAAAAATTAAGATACATTTTTCTTTCCTGTTTATCGGTATATGTTTATACAAACTCACTAATGTTACCAAGAAGGGGTGATTATAAACCTAGTATGATTTCCCAAGATTCTTTCCAACACACACCCCTAAGACAAGAACCCGTTAACACATTTTGATATAAAACAATTTGAAAACAATTAAACATTTCATGTAAATCTATAAAAGTATATGAGAAAACCATAAGCAATATTATTTTCATCCATTCGCTTTTGGAATAAACTTTCCCATGTTCACACCCACACCCACCAATATACACATCCATATGCACAATACACAAAGTACACACAATACACAAAAGGATGATGTTACTATTAATGATGGTACATTATGGACATAATTTGTCCAGCCTTGATGGACATACTTCTGACCATACTTATCCCCTTGAACACACATCAACCCAATTATGTCAAATTTCATGTGAAGAAATTTCTAAAATAAATTATTAATTTATAAAACTTCAAATATTTTTCATGTGTCAAAACCATTCCATAATTTTAAAATCATCATTTTAAAATTATTAGCAAAGAGTATTTTCCAAAAGCGATACTATTTTACAATTTTCCAAAACAGAAACCAAAAAGGTTTCCTTTATGAAATAACACCATATTTACCTATAAAATCCAAGAAAATACTTTATAACAAATTAAACCATCATGTTCTAGAATAGTGGAGATGAGAGAGAAATCACTTACCTCTCAACTGATGGCATAAATGAAGAATGACACTTAGATCTTCTAGATATGATCTCATAACGTCTACCCTTCCTAGGATCCAAAAAAATATATCATCAAGATTCACATCAAAAAACATAGATCAATGTATAATGAATTAGATATGCTCATTTTAGGGGAAGAAGAAGAAGATTGTATCTAAAAAGAACAAGGATAAGCACTTGCCAAGGATTCCAGATCTCCAACACACTTTGATTCTCCCAAAATTTGCTTCAGAATCAAATAGTATTGTCTCTTAAGCCTATAGAGGGAGAGGATTTCGAGACCCTATAACATTAGGAAAATTTAAGGGTCTTAGGATATTAATCTAGGTTAAAATTAATTTTTCTAATTAATTAATGCACATTGCACAGTTAGGTCACATGGTTTGTTAAATTTTTCATATACCATTGTTTCTCTAACAATGAGCCGCATGATTGTACCACATGGTTTTCAAAACTATGTGGTAACCATGTAGTGCTACCACCTTAATCTAACACCTTTCATAGTTGGCTCACATAGTTAGAAAAATCATACATCAATAATGTTTTTACCTATATTTTCATGTGAATGGTTTCCCCTAATCACTCTCATGATTGGATTGCACAATTAGACAAACCATGCACCAACCATGTATTTCCCACTATTTCCTTATGAATGGTTTTCCCTAAGCTCTTGCATAGTTTAGAAAAACCACGCATGAACTGTGTTCCAGGCCAATGACTCCCAAACCCTATTTCACAGTTTCTTGGAGATGGTGCAGGGTTTCTACTAACCATACTCTAACCATACACCTTCAAAAATACACTCAATACACTCCAAAACTATATAGAAACTCTCAAAAATAAATCAAAGAATTATATAACTTGTAAATATAAAAAACAAGGGTAAAATACCTAAAATTTAGGGCATTACACAATTTCCCCTCAATGATATCAATCAAAAAACATGTTCAAATCATGTACAACTCAGATCACTATGTGAAAGGAACACATATTTATTCACATTACTATTCATTCAAAATGTTTAAATATTAATTTTGGAAAATATTTTTTATTATTAAATTACATTTAGAATTAGTGAAATCACTTCAAAACCCTTCAAAATAATGACACTATTGGTAAAATATTTAGACATTAATTTTAATTTTTTGGTGGCATCACATCATTGATATAAATTGTATCCAAATGATCACAATCATTAAAATTTAATACATAAATGAATTTTAAATAAAAAGATTAAAAATTATCTAATTTAAAATAAAATTAAACATTAAACATTAAAAAGATAAAAAATGAGCAACTTATAAAAATAATTATTAATTATTGTGTGTTAAATAAATTACTATCTATAAAAACAATTGTAAATAAATTACTACCGATAAGAATACAATGAGGCATAAGATTGGTAACATAGTGTAACGACTACTGACAGTGGAGGCAGTGTGGCATAAGCCTAGTGATGAATCATGATATATACTACTCATTCTGGGATAACTATATATTTGGCCTTCTAGATGTTGGGTATTTGGACCACCAATATTGTAAGACCTTTGAAAAGATTATGTATTGTAATAAAATAATCCTAGTGGGTATTTTTTATTCCTTTTAGGGATGAGTAATACTTGATCCACTGGGATATCAAGGTGTTTGTGTTTTCAGTTACTTTTAATCTCGTATGTCTTAAATAAAAAATAAATGAAATGAAATGAAATAATAATACAATCATATAATTTTAAGAATAATACCTTTAATGGGATTATTGAGATAAATTGATACTGATAAAACCATGTATGTATAGACCGGGCCTAAAAATAGTTGTTTAGGCAAGCATTTAATGAGTTTAGAAAATTTAATCTAGTATGGTCTACATTTTAACCAAACATAGTAGTCCTGTGAAATTTTTTTTAAAACTAAAAAAAATACTCATTATTAAGTAATACTATATATTAAATACATAATAATTATCAAAAAATTAATAATTTATATATGCATACATATATATATATATATATGTGTGTGAGTGTTCAGTACATTATTGAAAAAAAATATGTTTGTCTTAAAAAAATGATAAAAACCAATAAAATAAAAAAAGGAAAAAATATTGTAATCTCACGTATGGACAATTTGATCCTAGAAAAGAAATTCAATCAATGCACATCACACACATGTAAAACATAATCAACCGCCAAACTTTATCAACTCCACACCAAGATCATTAAATTGATTAGCTAGAAAACTCAATGCCCTCTAATCCCATCATGAAAAATATCCTTCAGTGTTTGTCATTCACCGAATATACTAGAGTTAAAATTGAAAATAAAACTTTTGAGATTAATAATATACAAGTTATAAAAATAAAGTTCATAAACATTAATCCAAAAGACAAACCATACCTCAACTTGAACAATATTAGAATATTACATCACAATATCTATAGTAAAATATAATAATGTGATTGGAAATTTGAAATAAAAACATATTTACAAACCGAAAAATGTCAACATAATCCTTAGAGTAAAATACATGAATAGATAAATTCATAATTTTATGAATTTTATTTGTATATATTTTTTGTTTCAAATTTATTATCACATTATTTTATTAAATTATACCATAAACATCACTTTTCAAATTCACGTACATATTTTATAAAATCATTAGCATGTAAAATAAATTTATCAAAATCAAGATATAATACATAAATGGATGTGTCACCATTAAAAAAAAGGGAAAATGATGATATATTGCCAATATAGCCCCAAATTATAGTCAATGACCCTGCTTGTTATTATTCCAACAGAACACCTCAATTAATTTGAAAATTAAAGAAGTCAATGATCCTCCATTGACATTAGTCAACGGTAATCCATTTTCATAATTCAACGGTCCTCAATTGACATTTTTTAATTTTTAGATCCTAGACTGGGATTTGGTCCATATTTTGGTCTTGTATCATCATTATCCAAAAAAAATAAGAATAAAATGGATAAGATCACATTAGATTTAAATTTAAATAGAATGAACATATTTTGAATCCCATGAAAATACTTAACAAGTTGGTGTATCAAAGATTAGAAAACATATAATACATTTTAAAGTTATCATTGGTTCAATCGCATAGATCAAATGAAATATGAATCAACTGATTAGGCAATAACAAAAAATTAAAACATAATTTGAATTAAAAGGATAATTAAAAAATAAAAAAAAAACCCCTATAATGGGTTTTTTAAAGTAATGATACAATTATAGTAAATCATACATGTATAGATAAAATTCCACACCTACATCGATTATCTAAAAATGCATGCATTAAAAAAAAAACCCCAACACATTACAGTGCTCTGTGGTGCCTAGAATTATATAGTGGAAAACATGGGCTTCTAGAGCTTCTTTTGGATGTTAAAATAATGTTTTTACCCTTAAACCATAAATGCAACTGTTAGAAGAGGATGGAAATATCCCATGGAATCTTTTTCAGTACCACCGTTTACTTATGAAGTAGATTCGTGAAACAAATCTCCAATCAATGTGGTGAAACTTACGCTTTTATCTTTTCCCCAGATGTCACAAATTTTTATTTTAGATTATTTTTTTAATTTTAGTATCCAATATTTAGGAATGATGATATATGTATTAATAATTGGGTACAACTAGGAAAGAAGCACACATGTAAATAAGAAAATATAGATAAATCCCCCAGCCATGGGACTTGACCCGAGATCATGCCCCAAACCCCTCCCCACCCTTACCACCCTAGATAAGCTTGGGGGATGATCAAATATCTATTTTGTTGATATTATTTTTATGGTATTTCAAAATTTAAATCCCATTAAATTAATTATTATTAATTTTTTGGTTATATGTTTTTAGATTATAATAATATGATAAAATATAGTTATTAATTTTTATTTTTAAAACAAAATCCAACTAAATTAATTATTAATATTTCATTAACTATGATTGTAAAATTATAAAATATATTTATTTAATTTGATATCCGTTCATTTTAAAATTATAAAATAATTTTTAAATATTTAAATTATTATTAGATTTTTAAATAGTTTTGAGTAGTTAAAAATTTATTTCAAAATATAATAGGTTAGGTTTAGGGTATTAAATTTAAAAAAAATTTCCATAAATTTATTTGAATGTTGAAAAATTAAATGTGTTTGGGTTTACGTACTCCAAATTCCACTATTAACCGACTTATTGTCATCCCTAGTTATATTTTAAAACATCCATTTAATTATCGTTAAATCTTTAAATATATAGTTATTAATTTAAAATTTTAAAATTCAATTATATATATGGCTCTCAAAGATTAAAAATTAATAGATTACCTGACTCAATTAAATAGGATTATGGGATTGATTAATCAAGTTTTGATATTTTCACGAGCCCTTACTCACAAAAGTACCACAATGAAGGGAGAGAGATTGTGATTTCTTGAGTCCAGTCTCCAACAGGCCCTAGGATGGAGACTAGTGCTAAGGGTATAGTAAATGTGAAAATGGGAGACATTACCCTCTAAGAGAAACATACAGAAGAGAGAGATAGAAATGATGCATCAATCAACACCTACTCAGACATATATATAAAGAAATATCAAGTACATACATGAAAATTCATACAGTAATATAACAACTAAAAGGAAAACTAAAAGTATAAAAAAGGTAAAGATAGTAGTGATCACGAAGCCCAAACAGCTCCTTTAAAACCCCGAGATAGTAATATCCAGCCTGGTCTCCAACCTGTTCTAGCTGAACGGAAAAAAATGTTTATATGTAAATAGGGTGAGCATAACAATATACTCAGTAGGATACTCCCTGGAGCCTCTCGTGTAAAAGATAATGTAAATGTGCTAAATCATAATGAAAAATATTGAAACTAACGTGTCACATAAATAGATATACTAAGTTATCAGCCTCAACATGACTAACTCTAGCCAAGTATCGCATACAAGAGAGAATATAATATACTAATGAAACATCAAGGGTACCCCAATCCCTCTTATCCACCAGTTTGATACTCTACCCTAACATCGCACTTCTTGATCCATCTATCCAAAATCATCTAGCCTGAAGACACTTGGGAAGGAATCACATCATGCACATCGTGTATCAAATCATCACATAATCCCATCTATATATCCATATATAGTAACCAAGTAGATTCTAAAAGACACCACGACCTGGATGACATGTATCATACATTAAGTATTATACCTCAATCCATTATAGCACATACACCAAGTATGTACCTCAAGGCATCACAGCCTATACACATCACTCCTATAATATTTATTTGGAATCTATATCCAACAATACATGTTTATGAAATAACCACAAACCATCACAAACCTATACACAGATATATGGGGAAACTAACTACCATGCATACCAACAAAAGTAACAACAAAGAGAAGAGAGAATGGCCATAGGGGAAGTCATCCATCCTCCTCTAACCGATATATTGTGGAAAACACCCTCTCATAGTCCATTGGGTGTCAATTTCCCTAACCAACATGGTTGGGGTAGTGTATGAAATAATAGATTATACATGATAAAATATAGCTCACAACCATACTATGGGCATAACCTAGTCTTAGAATCAACTATAGATAATGTCTCTCAAACTCTCAGTTTCCACAGTTAAGACTATATATCATATAATCACACAAACATTTAAAAGATTTACATTAATTAGTTATTTTCTTTTTATTATTTCCTTTCTTTAATTAATTATTTAATCATTAATTAACCATTATCATTATTCCAAATTACATTACATTAATAATTAGAGTAAAATCCATGCCCTCCAGGCATAATACAAATTGAGTCCATGGTTTATTAAGAATATCATCTTTTCAGATTTTTCATTACATTAACACCAACCACATGTGTTCAACATTTATTTAATGATTATTAGAATCATTACATAATCTGGGAACTCTATAAAAACCATCTTATGATTCCACAAAGAGAAAACATGCAACCAAGCACATACAACGCCTCAAGAAGTGGGGAAAAGAATATAGATAAAAACAAAAAAACTCGGCCATTAGCCATTAAACAGATTCATAAGAGAGCATCCCAGCTCTCATCATCACATCAATGTGTAAAACCAACTTCGACCAATTCCATCACATCTGGTGTCATCCTTGACACCCACATGCATATCCTGATGCATCTCTCTATCACAAGCATCAACTACTTAAACATCATATAGGCTTCCTCTCCCACACATCATCCATCCCTAGATTATCCATCCTAGGATCATATCACATTCAGGGCTCCCTAACCCATATCACATCACATAAAAAATCTCACATCCTGAACACATCAGAAAAGCAACATGAACAAACAAGCATAACCAATAGGGAAATCCAGGCCCTAAAATAATTCATATAGCCTTTACACATAAACGAGTTCTCATGACTCCAAACTCAAGGAACTCGATCTTTTAAAGATGATGAGAAACTCAGGCCCTAAAAATTATCTTTATCACAAAAATGGTTCTTATTCCATATTGAATTAATTGATTCATTATTCATATGTTTTTACTATGTAAAACCTAACACATTAATTTATAACAAGTTATCAAAATCTAATCAATATCTACAGTATTTAAACCATTTTGATCCATCTTTGAGAATTACCATTATCATTTAACATGACTTTTGTTTATTAAAAAAAATAATAAAAATGATTCACATTATTTATCAAATCCACTAATTACATGGAATATCATTTTCAATTAAACATGTGCATTACATCAATTTAATTATCATAAAGTTGCATCAACCACTGGATTATAAACATGCCTCTTATTTAATTAATCTTAGATAGTTAATTGTCAATTAATTATAGCTTTATTTTATTTCCCAATTTAAAAATGTTACTCTAAGAAAAATAACATGCTAAAAAATCATAACAAAGATATCAAAAATTCTAGAAAATCAAGAGGCAACCCATCATAATAGTATAAATCATATCAACATATGATCTCTAACCAATTTATTTAATCCAGTTCAATAGATTATTAGGTTCATTACATTATAATATAATGTGATAAACCATGATAAATTTATGATTACATGTAAATATTAGAGAATAAAAAAATCACTTACCTCAATGGTGTCAACTTTCTTTGCACGAGAACAGAACAATGTTGTAGGTCGTGATAACCTCTCCCGTAAGAAGCTTCATCCCTACAAGGACTTTGTGGCACAATCACACCAATAAACAACCAAGAAATACTTCATTAGAATACTGAAGATCAAATTACATATCATGGAGAGAATAAATGGGAGAAAATGAGACCGATTAGGGAGAAACCTTGAGAAAACAAAGGAAGAATGCACCTTGGATCACCATGGATCAAAGATGGAAGGCCAAGGATTGGTCCCTATCAAAGGAATCCCAAAATGCCTGGAAATAGGGTTACCGAATGCATGGAATTAGGATAAGGGGTGTAGGGTTTGAGAAATCTCAATCCATATCATCTTTTATAAATGCGCTGCATAGGGAATTTATATAGTGGTAATCATTTACACATTGTGTAAATGTTGGGTTTTAGACCTTGTCAGAAAATGTGTCACCTCGAACCTTTTAACACCAAAAAGATACATCATGTAACACCCTGTGAACCACCCTTAACAATTAGTAAACATATTTAAGTATGTAAACCAACCATAAATAATCTGTGAACTTCGAATACATGATGTGAAACACTGAAACACCATGTATTCTCTCTACTTACATATTTTTGTAGTTTAACCCCTCCAGACTCCCTCCATGACTCCTCTGAGTAGCATGAGCTTTAAAAACATGAAAAGGGTTAGGATACATGAATTTTTACATTACATTATATACCTTTCAAAAAATTATCATACTTGAGAATCTAAAACCAAACCTAGAGAGGAAATGAAAAGGGGTCATCCAAACATCCACCCCGCAAGATACCTATCAAGGATCTTACCATCACAAGAGATTAACCACCTCATCAGAGGAGTAGTTTGAAAGCATGAAACAGAAAAAACTAGCTTATAAACACTCTCCTTGGGTATATACCTATTAAAAGAGAGTTGAGTTGCAACAAGAAACAAGAGGAAACCATCTCATAAACTAGATATTCCAACATCCAAAAAACAATGTTACAATATAATATCTAAACATAAAGCTGATTTGGGTATTGAGTGCGCATCTACAACACATGTTCCTAGGTACTCTCATCCACACCATCATTCTTCATCAAGACATGAACCAAGGGAATAGCATGCTCACACAACACCTTCTCCTAGTAGTCTTGGATATCCATAGCATGCTCCTTGAAGGTCACATCATCATCAACATTAATCTTTCCCTAATCGATGACATGAGAGTCATTGTGAATATAATGAAGGAGATATAACACAAGAAAAACATCATGTATTTGGATCATTTTTAGGGGAAGTTCTATATGATACACCAAAACTGCAACAAGAGAAAACACCTCAAAAGTCCTAACAAACCAAGGATAGAGATTACACTCATGGCCAAACCTTAACTACCCATGATGAAGATTCACCTTCAGAAACATGTTATCTCCATCATCAAACTCTATAGGTCTCATCCTATGATTGACATAGGATTTATAATGATATTGTGATACCTTTATCATCTAAAAAATTATCTAAACCATCTCTATCATATTCTGTACCAGTTCTAGCCTCAAAATTTTTATCACTCCAACCCAAATCCAACACAATAGAGAATAGAAAGGTTGGACATAAAAATATTAAAACAGTTCCATGCCATTTGTGGAGTGTAAACTATTATTGTAAGAAAACTCGACCAAGGTCGGGTTTCTGATCTATGAACCTCCAAAATCTAGGACACAAGCATGAAACATGTCTATAATATTCTAGATAGACCACTCTGTTTGACCATCCTTATGCAGATGAAAAGTATTTATAAGGCATAAATGAGAACCAAAATCATTCTAGATACCTCTCCACACCTTGAAGGTAAAATGAGGAACACAATTAGAGATGATCATACTCGGGACTCCATGGAGTCTCACCACCTCCTCCAGATACTACCTCGGAAAAACCTACATTGAGCTTGACTCCCTGATCGATATAAAGTGGGATGAAATCTTCAAACAATACACTATCACCCATATAGAATCAGAGTCTCCCTGATCTTGAGGTAAACCTATAATGAAGTCCATTGAGATGTCATCTCACTTCCACTAGGGAACATATAACGAATGGAGAAAACCATCTATAACACAATGCTCAACCTTCACTATCTGGCAGAACAAACATCGAGAAATAAACTCTGCAACTACATGCTTAAACCCAGGACACTAAAATTGAGATCTCAAACATCAATACATATTTGTCAAATCAATATGTACCTACAAAGTCAATCTATGTAACTCAAAAATAACCATCTTTTTCATTTTCAATGGAATGAAAATTTATCCCTAAAACAAAACCCAATGTTTTTCATCCTCAGATGAACCATCAGGGGTATTGCAAAAAAAAACTTGGTCCCTCTAAACCTCCACATTAGAATCCACTAGTTGGGAATCCTCTGCCTACTGCACCAAAGAACATTTCACCATCATCTGAAAAATACAACCTCTATCTCCAACCTTGCTTATATCTCGATGAATCTCTGAGATTTCTTCAATCACTCTTTAGTAATATCCATATTCTTACACAACATCACTACGTGACCTCCTTCTCATCATATCAGATACAACATTTCCCTTTTCCATGTTACTAATTAAATATATGTTTACAAATTTCACAATATATTCTATCAAATCCCTTAAAAAATATGAATGAGTAGGTGAGAATGTAATATTTTTATATTTATCAAAAATTGAAAAACTGCATCTTCCCTTTTCACTTACATATTCTTCACTGGAGTCTGATTTTTCAGTGTCTAGCCTCTAATAAATGCTTTCTTCTTTTCATTTTTTTCTTTATCTTCTTCTCTTTGATCTTTCAATCTTGGAAACTCATATTTGGTTTGTCTATAATTCTTATATTCATAACATATAATTATAGACTTAAATTTATATAATTTTCTCTTGAAGTGATTCTTGTATCTATTATTTTTTCCTTCATTTTTTGGTAGCATTTTTTTAATTATAAGTACTTTAATTCATTTTTTAAGTTTATTTAGAAAATAATTTCCCCCTAAGATATAAAAATATGAAATATCACTAGAATATTTAGTAGAACCTTATTTAGATTTTAAAAGCAATGCTTTCCTTTGTCACATGAATCAAACTTATTATTCTTCAATTCAATCTCATATTTTAAGAGAGATCCAATCATCTCATCTAGAGAGTATTCTAAAAAATATTTTCTTTATTAAATAGCTAATTTATTTGAATATAATATCTTGGGTAAGGATATAAGTATTATTTCAATTATAACTCTATTATTTATAGTTTCTCCAAGTGAAAACATGTTTTTGAAAATCTTTGTAGATCTGTTGTACATCTCATCGACACTTTCATGATCATATGTTATGAATCCTTGAAATTCATCCCTATGAATTCTAAGATTAGTTCTCAGATTTTTTTCAATTTCTTAATGAGTTCCTTTTAATGTCCTCCAAATTTTAAGTATTTTTAAAATAAGATATATATCTATAAACATTTAAACTTTGTGAACAATAAATAAAATTCATGATATAATTTGTAATTCAATACCTATTTTTTTGCTTCATTTCATATTAATGTTTCAAGTTCAACCTTAGATAATTTATATGGTATGTCTATGATGGTCCAATATTCAATACCTATTTTTATTAAAAATACCTTAATTATTTCTTTCCAATAACCATAATCAATTTCATTAAAATGAGGCAAGCTCAAAGGATTCAAAATTTCAACTTCTTGAATTTTCATCATTAAAAATGTTATTTCTCTAAGTCTTGTTAAGGTCTAGGATAAAACATAGCTTAAAATAGATAACAATACCAAAAATATAAGTTATTAGAGAAAAAATATCCAAAATAAGAGCTTGTTTGAATATGAATTGTGGTATTAAGAAAAATAAACAATGTTAAAATATTCATTCCATACAAAGTGATGCTCTGATACCAATTATTAGGTCTCAAATAGTTGAATGAAAATAGAAAAGAGTAGGTAAATTTTTTATCTTAAAATTATTTTATTTAATTAAATTTAATTATGAAATTTGGTGGATTATTATATTTAGTAATTCATGCCCAAGTGATTAGGGGTAGAGGATGTGTGAAGAGTGAATGTGGAAATATAAGTAAATGAACAAAATGAATTTTATAGTTTTTTAGATCCAAGTGATCCTTCCTATATTCTTTATAACCAGACCAAAGGATTCTAATGCCCACCAAAATATGAGAGAGACTTTTACAAAGTAAAAGAATAAATCCAAAATTTTATACTAGGATAAATCCTAAACTAGGAATTTACGAAGGACCAGCCTCAAACCTAACTCATATAGCCTTTTTTTTTGAAATGATAAAACTCGGTATTTTTTCAATGAAGCATCCCTAACCTAGTGAATTTTCAACATGATCACTCACAACTTGTGCCGTGATTTTTGGTCAAGTGAAAGAATCAAATAATACTTTTAAAAAGTAGTATAACATGTGTGTGATACAATTAAGTGAAAACAACTCCCAACCCAAAAAAATAAATAAATAAAACAATGAAACCCGCTAGAGAGTTGTAAAGAGATTTACTAGCATATGAATGATCTTCTCAACCCTTATAATTATTTGAAAAATATAGTTCAATAATTCCAATTATTTTCTTTAAAAAATAAAAGATAAACAATGTTGATTTATCTTGGATGTTGTTTGTATCACTTCTCATTGATTGTATTGTTCATGCAATGAATATTCTATTTTTCTTTATCGTACCATTATGTATTATCTCTATGTATGTTCAACATAATATCACACAATGTACCTAATCCATACAGTCTCGATGCCCCTTAAATAATATTTACAAAAATTAAATAATACCCATTCAATGGTTAGAATAATTTTAAATAATGATAATGATAATTATCACCATAATTACTGTTTGATAATAATAATAGTTAATTTAAAAATAATATTGAGTAAAAGATAACAAACTCTTTAGAGATGGTCAAACCATTTAAATACATAGTTTTAATGTCCTAAAAATTTTCAATAATAACTAATAAATAATATCCAAATAATATTATAAAAAATATTCCTTACCAAATATTCAAAATTTTGAATTTGAATAAAACTTTCACAAATTATCATCATAATTCCTGCATTGAATTCTTTATAAAGATCTGTAAATAATTAGTCTTTCTAAAAATATAGACTAAATTAAATTAATTAAATTCATAGGCACTAAGACCTTATAAAAATAAGATATTTAAAATTTAATTTTTAATATTTTTTCCAAAAATATCAGACTTTCAAAATCCCATTTTTATCTCACTTGAAATCTTATTTAAAATTCATAGTAGACTGATATCACAATATTCAGTCAATTTTTAGAATGACAAAAAATCTAATTCAGATTTTTCTTCAATTTAACTATATTTAGATAATTTCATAATCTTTCTATCACATTAAAGATCACATTAATCTGAAATTTGTGGCTAAATGTATCAATGGAAATGATATAAATTTAATTTGAAAATTGTGTATTTATAATAAGAGTGTAATGAGACTTCGGGACCAATTTCAGACATCCTAATGATAGATTAAACCTTAAATATAGATAAATAAAATGAAGATGATTTTCTTTTATATACATTATAATAATAATTATTCAATTCTAAGATCTTTAGCTTAATTTATGATCAAAATATTGAGAACCAAAAAAACATGGAACTATAAATACATTCCGGAATCTCAATAAAAAAATGTAATAATTTCTTCAATAAAAACATTATGAAAACTTTACACATTCATAAAAAACTATCTTACACAAAGATATTAAATAAATAAATGAATAATAATTAATAAGAATAATAATTAATAATTAATATTAAATAATAATAAAAATGAATAATAAATAATTAATGTATAGTTAATCAAAAAATGTATAAATAAACAAAATAAGGAATTGTAATTCTCAAAAAACAATTAAATAAAGTAGTTCAAGGAGCATATTCAACAATAATGATCATTATAATAAATGAAAAAAAAAATTTAAAACATTTAGAGAATTTTTTTAAATGATCAATAAATATAGACCAAAAAATTTAAGTTTATTGAATGCCTATATAAGTTGGTTTGATCCTCCAGAAACTATCCACAAGTATGAGACTCAATGCCCCATAAAAAAACTCCTTGAAACCAAAATAATTTTGAGTGATTGTCCTGTCTATACTTTAAACTAGAGGTTCTAACAAACCAAGTATAAGAGAGAGTTTCTACCCAGTCATCAAGTGATTCCCACAACCTATGACCTAGGTGATTCCCATAACCCATGCCCTAAAAGAGAGAATCCTTTTAATTTGTAACATCCCACCCAAACTCATTAGCTTGAGAAGAGATGGAGTGCCACTAACCTTACGTGACATCCCCAAGACACCAAAGGTTGGAAATAAATTCCAAGGGCATAGGAAAACATTGGGGGATTATTTTCACTTAAAATATGAAACAACCTGAAAATATCAGATAAAATTTCCAATCCTCCTATATGATTTATGAATATAATAAAAAATCCCAAATATAAAATAAACAATACAACCATATCAGATTTCCGATGGAATATGGTAAAAAAATGGAAAAAACAAAAGACAAAATAACCCAAGACATATAATACATGATACCAAGTACCACCTGAACCAGCTCTAAGCTCCAACACTACCTGCCATGTGTGAGGTATCATGATGAATTTCTAGAGAAATAAGATACATTTCCCTTTCCTATTTCCCAATATATGATATCTAAAAATGAACCAAAGTGACCAAGAAAGGGGTGAGTATAAAATTAGTAGGCATTCCTTAAATTAATCCCAACACACACAACTAGAAAAATAATTGGTTATCACATTTTGATATAAAATAGTTGGAAAATAATTAAATAGTTTGTATAAAGACATATGAGAAATCTATGTGATAAAATCATAAGAAATTTTATTTCCATCCATTCGTATTTGGTATAACCTTTCCCATGCTCTCACACACACACCCATCCTTATACACTCAATACAAAAAATACACACAATACACACAAGCTTGGTGTAACTATTTATAGTGGTACTTCATGACCATAATTTTAACAACCATAATATAGGAAATTCTGACCATACCCATACCCTTAAACACACACCAACCCAATTATACCAAATTCGATGCCAAATCATTTCCATTAAAAGAATATTACTTTAAAATAATTTCATCAAACCTTTTGTGTGTGTCAAAACCATTACATAATTTTAAAATAATCATTTTAAAACTATAGGAAATGGAGGATTTCCAATATTAATTCAATTTTACACTTTTCTAGAAAACAAACCAAAAAGGTTTCCTTCACAAAATCACATAGTTTTTCCATATAAAATCCAAGAAAAACCTTTAAAACAAACCAGTCCTTCAAGTTTTAGAATAGTTGAGATGAGATAGAAGCCACCTATCTCTCAATGGATAGTTAAAATGAAGAAAAAAACTTAGATCTTTTAGATATGATCTCACAACACCTTCCCTTCAATAGATCTAATGATATATCAACAATATTCATATCACAAAACATAGATATATATCCATAATGGACTATATATATGTCTCTAAGGGGGAGAAGAAGAGTGGATCTAGGAAGAACAAGAAAGTAAAATAACTTAACAAGTATTTAATATCTCCAACACACTTTGATTCCCCTAAAAATCACTTCCAAATCAAATGGGATTGTGTCACAAGATTGGGGAGGGAGTAGAGTTTGAGACCCTGAAATATTTGGGTAAAATGGGGTTTTTAGAGTCTTAATGTGGGTTAAAATTAATTTTTCAGCTTAATTATATTACATTTCATGGTTATGTCACACAATTTGTCCAATTGTGTGCCAACCATGTGTATTCCATTGTTTCTAAAATAGAGATCCACACAGTTGGGTCGCACGGTTAGGCCACATAGTTTCTCAAACTATGTGTGATACAACCATAACCCAACACCTCATGTGGTTGGTTTTTATAGTTAGAAAAATTTTGCGCAAATTATGTTTTTTACTATGTTTCATTGTACATGGTTTCCTCTGGTAACTTACATGGTTCAGCCAAACTATGTGCCAACCATGTGCCTACCTAATGAATCCAAAACCGTGTTGCATGATTTTCTAGAAATAGTGTATGGTTTTTTCTAACCATGATCAAAACTCCCACCTCCAAAAATGCTCCCAAAAACTCTAAATTCTTCAAGAAACTCCCAAAACATTAACGAATAAATATATAAATTGAAAATATAAAAAACAGGGGTAATGTTCCAAAAACTAGGGGTGTTAAATTCTCCCCACCATTAATATTTTCATCCTTGAAAAGTAAAAATTAGTGTTGTTTTGGAAGAGTTCATTCCATTTATCTAACATTTCCCTCTCATGATCTTATGTATCTTCCTGAATCTGACCATGTTTCCATATAACTCATACAAAAAAATGTTTTTTCCCTGAAATAGATTATCTTTCTTATCCATAATCCATATCAACACATGAATAAATGAGAATCTGGTTCAAGATAAATATGTTTCTTGGAATTTCTATTTCCACTACAATTACTTTATTTACCATCTCTTTGTATTCCTTAAGGCAAAGAATAAAAATCTTAGAGTGTATTTCTCATCATAGCCCGGACTCAAAGATGTGTGCATTCAAGGACGTACTAGAGTAAATGTCCAATTCAAAGTGGAATAAATTCTTGAACTTGTCTGCAAACTCCATGATGGATAAATTCTCTTATTTCAAGATAAAGAAATCAATTTTCCTTGTAATCTTGAATGTGTTAGGAAAGAATTTATTATTGAACAATTCTTAAAAATCCTCCAATTCAATGCCTTGGTTGACTTTAGGTGTCACGACCCCCTCCCCAAAAAGTGTACCCCTCCTGGGTCAGCAATGTGAGAATAGGGATAATAACCCTTGAGACCTGCCTCCAGTATGCCCAAGGATGGAAACTAGCACTGAGGGAATAACAAACACAAAGATGGGAGGCATTACCCTCTAAGATATAACATGTGGATGAAAGAGATAAGAAAGAAACTAACCAAATCCTGCTCAGACTACAATATAAAATAAATCCCAAGTACACATATATAATGACATGAAAAAATACTACAACTGAAAGGGGAAAACTACAAGTACCATGAGAAAGTAAAATAGTAGTGACCATGAAGCCCAAATAGCTCCTACAAAATGCCCAAGCTAGTAGTAACTAGACTAATCTCAAACCTTCTCCAAGTGACATGAAAAATAGTTTATATAATATAGGGTGAGTATAATAGTATGCTCAGTAGGACCCTCCCCAAAGCCTCTCATGAAAAAGTAAAGAAAGCATGCTAAATCATAGTGAACAGTAAGTGAAACCAACTAATCACCAAAGAAGGTATACTCAGTTCCCATCATCACCATGGCTACTCTCACCAAGTATCGCATACAAGAGTATATAATATAATAAATAATTCAAGGGTACCACACTACCACTTCCCCTTTGTTTTTCCTCTTTTCCCCAACATCATACGTCTTGAGCATCTCTCACCAAAAAGGCTAGCCTGAAGACACCTGGGCATAGCAATAAAATATGAACCTCATGAAACTCACCACTACAACCATGAAACCAAAAGTAACTAGGTAGTTTTTGGGAGCCACCACAGATCATATAGTGTGTATCATACCGTGGGTAGTATACCTCAATCCATTATATCCCATACATTGAGTAAGGATCCTCAATACATCATAGCCTATACACATTAAACCTATAGTAGTCTATATAAAACTATATCAAGAATATATGTTTGTGAAATAACTACAAGACATTATATCCCTCTACACACATATATGGGGAAAACTAAATATCATGCATACTAGCACTAGTAAATACCATGTGAAGAGATAGGGGCCAAAGGGGGTAGTCAATTATCCATCCTCCCACTAGGATGTTGGGGAAAACACCCCCTAGGTCTCAAAATATCTAGGGTGTTAGTTTCCCTAACTGATAGGGTAGATTAGCATAAAGTAACACAAAAGTACATGATATAATATATCTCACAACCACAGTATGGGCAAAACCTAGTCTTAGACTGAACTGCAACTAACGTCTCACAAACTCCCAACTACCACTGCTAAGACTAGATGTCCTATAAGCACACAACCAATAAAAGAGATACATTAAGTTACATATCCATTTTTATCAATTGTACTCTACATTAATTAATTATTTAACCATTAATTAACCATTATCAAATTCCACATTACATTTCATTTACATCACAAAAAAGTTAAATTACCTCCAGACATAACCAAAATGAGTCCATAGTTCCATATAAGTATAACCTCAGTATTACATCCTAGAAAACTCTATCCCCATGGGTCCAAAATCATTTATTCATTTATTTAACAATATTACCATTTTTTATATTTCCATGTATTATAAGATAGCATTATAAGATACCAAACTCAAGGGGATCAAACAGTGATTAAATGAACTACCCTTCAAGTATTTTCCACCTATATAAGGAGCATAGACCCATCCATCTTTGAGAATCTAAACACAGAAAGCATATGGCATACCCCATGTGTTTTCACCTATTTTGGAAGGAGGGTAATCAAGAACATATGCATCAACCAGTGAGGAAATTAAATTAGATAAATAAACAAAACATTCAATAGCAACCACTTTCACATCAACGGATAATCCCAGATGCAACCCGTTAAATCATCTCCAGTGTCCTCCCCAACACCAACATGCATAAACCGATGAATCTTTCCACTCTAGTCATCAATTTATGTCACAACCACTAGGCCTCCCAGCACCCACATAACACAACATCCCTCCAAGGTCATCCATCATAGGCTCACACCACAACACAAGAAGTAAGAAACAAACAACATAGCAACTGGGCTCTTAGCCCTAAAGAAGGCATTCAGACTTCACACACATTGAGCACTCACAACTCCAAAGCATAAGGTGTTTGGAATTTACAAGAAAGTGGGTAACCCAAAACCCTAAAAGGAATTAAATTTTAACACACAACGAGTTCTTTATTACATATTTAATTAACCAATTCAATTAAACATGCATAACTACATCCCTTTGATTATCATCAAATCACAACAACAACAACTGGATTCATTAACAT
Organism: Viscum album; assembly: GCA_963277665.1. Classification (NCBI taxonomy): domain Eukaryota; kingdom Viridiplantae; phylum Streptophyta; class Magnoliopsida; order Santalales; family Viscaceae; genus Viscum; species Viscum album. The sequence goes on along the minus strand of OY728120.1, from coordinate 1,081,093,355 downwards.
GCTGCTTTATTTATTTAGCCAATAAATTTACAATTAAACTTGGATTTATGTTATCCATAAATTTACATCAAGAATTATATTCTAAACAATCAAGGCATAGATCTCACAAAATCTAGAAAATCAAGAGGCAATAAAATCACAAATAAATTAATACCAATTTTTTAATCTGGTTCAAATATTTATTATGAAAATTTTATTTTGATCCAGTGGGATAAATCATGATAACTCTATGAATGCACATAAATTGAATATTGAATCACTAAATACCCTACCTCAAAAGGTTTTATACGTTATTTTCATGGTAATGCACCAACACAATGTGTCATGATCACCTCTCCTTTAATGACTATATCTACTCGAGGATTCCAGGACACAACCGCATCAACTAATACCCAAGAAATCTCCATTAGAAACATGTAGATCACATTCCATCACATGGTAAGTATAAATGTGAGGAAATAGATTGAAGAACCCAAAAAAATGTAGGTAGAACATACCTAATTTCAAAGACAGATCAACACTTCCTAGTTGCACCAAAATAGGGGGTGCGCGTGCAGTAGGAAAACTCCAAGAGAAAATGATCTAAGAATTTCAGTTAGATCGCATGACTCCTATGGGAGGATGAACTCTGCGTACCCCATACCAAGGAAAATAAGAATAAAGAACAAGGGAATAGTATATCTTTGACCTTTTGAAAATCTAATGGAGAAGCAGTTTAAGATATGTTTTAGATTTTCCATTAAAGGTAGATCTAGTCAAGATTACGTGTTTTGACTGAGTAAAGGCTCCCAGACACTTATAAAATTTTATATAGGAGTTATGGTATTTTAATAAGCCTTAAATCTCTTAAAAATTCTTTGAAAGTATTTTACATCAAAGATAACATCAAAGGGGTGAAACTGTAGGAAGCTGGAAACACTATACACCAACTATTGGATGTCTCATCATTCTAGAAACATTGTACAACTACCATTGGATGTCTCACCATTTTGGAAACATTGTACACTTACCGTTGGATGTCTGACTATTCTAGAAATATTTTACACCTACTGTTGGATGTCTCACCATTCTGGAAACATTGTACACCTATTGTTGGATGTCTCACCATTCTAGAAGCACTATAAACCTACTAGTGGATGTCTCACTATTCTGGAAACAATGTACACCTACCATTGGATGTCTCACCATTCTAGAAGCGTTGTAAACCTACTGTTGGATGTCTCACCATTCTAGAAACATTTTACACCTATCGTTGGATGTCTCACCATTCTAGAAACACTATACACCTATCATTGAATGTCTCACCATTATAGAAACACTATACATAGAACTAAAAATTTTGAAAAGTGTTAGAAATAAGTCACATTGACCTCTCAGAACCCCTCCAACACCAAATTTTTATAAATTAATGGACCGGAGAGGTCTGGGCCATAACATCATATACCTCTCAAACCATTCTCTCCCTCTAGAATCCAAAACCAACCCAGATATAAAATAAAAAAAGGGGTCTGAACAACCACCCTTTGAGATACCTATCAAGGCTCTTGCCACCAAAGGATATCAACTAATTAATCAAAGGAATAGTGAAAAAACATGTGAAAACTACAACCATCTCTTAACCACTCTCTTGAGGGAGATACCACTCAAAAGAGAGAATGCCACAAAAAGAAACAAGAGAAAGCCATCTCATAAATAGAAAAGGTCTACAACCACCAAACGATCAACATTATAAGATAAGAGCTAAAGATCAAACAGCTCAGGGTATTGATCATGTATCTGCAAATCACGTTCCCAAGTACTCTACTTCATTCCACCATACCGCCACAAGACATAAACCAAGGGGATAGCATGCCCACGCAACACCTTATCCTTGCGGTCTGGGATCTCTACAGGTCCCTCCTCAAAGGTCGCATCAACATCAAGATCGATCTCACCCAAATCGATGATGTGAGAGTAATTATGAAGATAAAACAATTATATGAGACACAAAAAACATCGTATAACTATCTCATCTAGGGGGAAGTGCTACATGATATTCCATGGCTCCAACACGAGCCGACACCTCGAAAGGACCAACAGACCAGGGAGAAAGATTACTCCTATGATGAAACCTTCACTGTCCATGATGGGGATTCACCTTTAGAAACATGTAATACTCACTGCCAAAGTCTAGAGGTCTCCTCCTATGATCATCATGGGACTTATGATTATCTTTCACTACCTTCAACCACTCACTAATCACCTAAACCATCTCTATCGTATTTTATACGAGTTTCATCTTGAGAATTCATGACTCTTTAACCCCCAATCCAGCATAATGGAGATAGCAAGGTCGGCCATACAAGGCTTAAAATGATTCTATACCAATGGTGGAGTTGAAACTATTGTTATAATCAAAATCTATCAAGGGAAGGCTCCTCATCCACGATCCTCCAAAATCCAGGACACAAGGGCACAACATATCTTCAAGAGTTTGGATGGTCCACTCTGTCTGACCATCTATCTATAGATGAAAATTAGTTCTAAGGCATAGCTGAGAACCAAAAGCATGTTGGAGACCTCTCTACACCCAGTAGGTAAAACAAGGATCATGATCAGAAATGAGCGTCCTTAGGACTTTGTGGAGTTTCACCACATCCTCTAGATATTTCCTTGAATAAAACTCTACTAAAATCGACTCCTTGATTGATATAAAGTGGGTTGATTTAGTCAAACGATACACTACTACCCATATAGTGTCATAGACTCCCTGATCTCAAGGTAAACCGGTAACAACGTCCATCGAGATGTCCTCCCACTTCCACTAAGGAACATCTAACAGCTGGAGTAAACCACCAAGAACGTGGTGCTCAACCTTCAATTTATGGAAGACCAAACATCGAGACACAAACTCTATAACTACATTATTTAACTTAGGCCACAAAAAGTGAATCCTCAAAGCTCGGTATATCTTTTTCATGGTAGGATATACCGCTAAGGGAAAACTATGGAACTCTCTGAGAACCACCTCACATGATTCCAAAAGAACAAAAAGGACTTCCCTAAAACAACACCTGGTATTGTTCACTCTCAAACCAATCTTCAGGGGCCTCACCAAAAACAACACAATCTCTCCAGACCTCTACTTCAAGATCCCCCATCTAGGATTCCTCTACCTGCTACACTATAGATGACTACACCATCATCTAAAAAAGAAAACCCCTACCCCAACTTCTCCCATATCCAAATGTAATGCCAAAATCTCATCCATCACCCCTAGGAATCACCTGATTCACAAACTGCATTACTACACGACTTCCTTCTCAGTGCATTGGCTACAACATTCCCATTTCTAGGTGTATACAGAATTTTGAAGTCATGATACTATAAGAACTCTATCCATAGATGATGTCTCAAGTTTAAGTCACACTGGGATAAAACATAACTTAGGATATTATGATCAGTTAAAACCATGAAATTCTCACCAATGAGGTAATGTACCTACAACTTTAGGGAAAAACCACTGATTCCAACTCAAGATCGTGGGTGGCATAGTTATGTTCATGGGGATGAAACTTACAAGGTCCATAAGAAATGACTAATCTCTAAAGCATCAGAATGCAGCATAACCCTAGATTTGAAGCATAAAAATACCTCAAACTAAACTCCATCTATTGGAAGAAAAATAATTGGAGCGCTGAATAACTTCTCCTTTAGATACTCTAAAAATACCTAACACTAATCAGTCCATATGAATGCCTGATCCATTCTGGTCAATGTTGTTAGAGGAGATATTACCTGAGGAAAATTTTCTATGAACCTCCTATAATAGCCTACGAGACCAAGGAAACATCACACTTCTGCCACTGTCTTTTGGTCTTCCCAAGACACAATTGCTTCTACCTTTGATGGATCCACAACTACACCCTGATGGGATACAAAATTCCCCGAGAAACGGACTTCTTGAGCCCAAAACTCACACTTGGACAACTTCCCAAACATCTATTGTCGACTAAGATCTCCTAAAATGGCATACAAATTCTCTCCATGCTCCTCCTAAGACGTGGAGTAAAAAAGGATGTCATTAATAAACACCACCATACACTTATCCAAGAACTCACAAAACACAACATTCATTAAGCTCATGAACAGAGCTAGAGCATTTGTCACACCGAAGGGCATCACAACAAACTTGTAATGCCCATAATGATAATGTAAATTAGTCTTTGGGATATACTCATCCTTCACATGAATCTGATGATATCCTGATTTCAAATAGATCTTTGAGAACCAACTTTCACCCTTCAATTGATCGAATAAATAATCAATCTTCAGAAGAGGATTTCTGTTCTTCACTGTCACTTGGTTCAAGAGATGATAATCAACACACAACTGCAAACTATCATCAGCCTTCTTTATGAACAAAACTAGTGTACCCCATAGTGACATTCTTGGATGAACAAAACAACACTACAACATGCCATAGAGTTGTATATGTAGCTCTCAAAACTCAGAAGGTTACATCTTATATAGAAACATCGAGATAGGAGACATGCCCAGTTGTAGTTCGATCCAGAACCCGATTTCTCATAAAGTGGGTAATGCTACAACCACTTCTGGAAAGAATTCAGGGTATTCTTCTATGACCCTGGGAAACTCCAACTATTGAACCTCTGACAAATTCAGCATTATCTCAACCATCGAGGATAATAAAGACGGAACATTCCTCTGACCCATCCAAGGGTCTCTCTCACTAATAAACACTTTTGGCTCTCCATCAGCATGGAATAACACAACCTAACTCCTGAATAAATCCACGATGGCCTACACTAAATACAACTAATCCATTCTGAGGATGAAATTGTAGGGTTGTGTACATAAACATATGAAATATCCATAAGAGTGGTGCTACCCCAGCACTAGCTCACAGTCTCTACATATGTCAAACAAGTCAGTTTGACCTCCAACTAGCGTAGTCAGCACCAAGGGAACTAGAATCATCTCTACCTTATGTACCAAGGCATGGAAAAGGTCATGTGATGTGAAAGAGTGTGTCACTCCTGAATCAATCAAGGCATGAACCTAAGTAGAAAAAAATGATTGGGTGCCAAGAATGATGTATGGCTCACCTGGCACTAGAAACAAAAATTCATGAAGCTGAACATGACCTTATCCATGTCCCATCTGACCCTACTAAAGACCACCTCCGTGGTCACGCTCTGCTCTCTAAGGATGGGGCGCATCCCAAGGCTTTCCTCTTCCTGCCTCATCTTCTCTTTGCTGATCCAAATTTGGTGCAACCTATTGCTACTACCTCGGTTGGAACATCCTCAATGGAGAAACCTAAAGTCGAACACCTGATGCACACTGATTAATCAAAAAACTTAGTCTCTCTCTATGTTTATTACCTCGTCCTCCACAAGAAAAACAAGAACCTCATCTTTTAGCATAGGCCTGAGAGTTTCTACCCCCAGAGAAACGATACATTTAAGGTTGGGACCTGCCCTGACTAAATAGAAACTCTTATACCCTAAAATGGGTAAACCCAGATCATATATATGGTTTATGATGAATCATAATGAATCCCCTCTCATGATAATCCGATTTAGGCTAACATCCTCTCGATGACCTCTGTCCTCACCAACACCATGAGATACATCTTCAGCATAAACAAAGTGACATGCCGCTGGATATCTGGAAGTAAAGACTCCATGAAATGCCTCTACCTTCCCTACTCATTTGGAAACAAGTCTGAATCATATCAAAGAAGGTTCCAGAAATAGATCTTGAACTCTCACACACTAGAGCTCCCTTCCCAAAGGGTAAGTAGTTCCTGGTGATTGGCCTCCTTTGCGGTCGAAGAAAGAAACTCAACTCTGAACTGGTCTCGGAACTCCTAATAGGAGACTACTGACTCCTTGTGATCCCTGAGGAACAAGAACCACCACTTCCTCACTGCCCCACATAGCATCGCCACAAAAAATGATACCTAGGTTTATTTCTGAGCATAGATTGAACTGAAGGATATCTCAACCTCCTCTAAGCATTCATCCATGACTGCATCTGAAATGAATCCCTTGTACATCTATAGACTCTGAAATTGAAACTCTTAGAGTGTCCTCCTCTAATTGGCTTCATCATCATCCTATAATCTACATATATATAATGGCGCAGTCTACTGAACATCTTTCATGAGAACCTTATGAGGACATCAACTCGGAGCCATACCTACAAAAGGAAAAATAATTAGATCTCTTAAATGTGGAATATGGAAGACTTAACATTAATTAATTGTTTTCTTTTATTCATTTTAGGATAAACTATCCCAAGGTATACCCATTAAAACACAGGAAAAATAGAATGGTGAATGATCCTTTCTTATGTCTCTACCCTACAACCAGTATCACCTCTTTTAGTAGCCACTGTAATCTTAAAGGTCCATGAATCAGATCATAGGGGGCCTAAATACCTGTGTCTCATCTGGTCTCACGTGTTTATAGTGCTTTATAAACTTAACTGACATTGTTTCCCTACCAATCCATGAAACCTCACCTGTTCTTAACACCAAACTCCATCCTGTCTCTCAACCTACCTCTGATACCATTCTGTCACGACCCCCTCCCCAAAAAGGGTATCCCTCCTAGTCCAGAAATTTGAGAAGAGAGAAAATCACCCCCTGAGTCCCATATCCAGTAGGCCTTGGGTTGGAGACTTGCATCGAGGGTATTTCAAACACACAGATGGGTGGAATTACACTTTAAGATAAAACATACGAAAGAGGGAGATAATGCAGACAACAACGTGCTCCTACTCAGACTATAATATAAAATAAATCCCAAGTACACATATGTAATGTCATGAAAAACTACTACAACTAAAAGGGGAAAACTACAAGTACCAAAAGAAAGTAAAACCGTAATGAAAATGAAGCCCAAACAGATCCTACAAAAGCACCAAGTTGTTAGTAACCAGTCTGATCTCCAACATTTTCCATGTGACCTAAAAATAGTTTATATAACATAGGGTGAGTATAATAGTATACTCATTAGGATCCTCCTTGAAGACTCTCATGAAAAAGTAAAGAAAGCATGCTAAAGAAAGTAAATGAAAGGTGAAACCAAACCATCACCTAAATAGGTATACTAAGTTCTCAGCCTCACAATGGATACTATCACAAAGTATCACATACAAGAGTATATAATATAATAAAGAATTTCAAGGGTACCCTACTACCACTTCCCCTCTGGTTTTCCACTTTTCCCCAACATCGCACATCCTGATCATATATCTCCAAAAAAGGCTAGCCCAAAGATACCTATGCATAGCACCACAACATGAACCTCATGAAACTCACCACCACAACCACACAACCAAAAGTAAACAGGTAATTTATAGGATCCACCACAGCTCACATAGCATGTATCATACCTCAAGTATTATACCTCAAGCCATTATAGCCTGTACACCGAGTAAGGATCCTCAATCCATCACATCCTATACACATTACACCTATAGTAGTCCATAATAAAATATATCCAGAATATATGTGTGTGAAATAACCAAAATCTATTACATCCCTCTACAAACATATATGGGAAAAACTAACCATCGTGTATACCAGCACTAGTAACTACCAAGAGAAGAGAGAAGGGCCAAAGTGGTAGTCATCCATCCATCCTCCCATAAGGATGTTGGGGAAAACACCCCCCCCCCAGGACCCAAAATCCCCAAGGTGTTAGTTTCCCTAACTGACAGGGTGGGGTAGCATATAGAAACACAAAAGTATATGATATAATATAGCACACAACCACACTATAGGAAAAACCCAGTCTTAGAATAAATTGCAGCTAACATCTCTTAGACTCCCGACTTCCACTGCTAAGACTAGATATCCTATAATCACACAACCATTTAAATTGCTACATTAAGTTACCTATCCCTTTTTATTAGTTTCACTTTACATAAATTAATTCTGTTACCATTAATTAACTATTATCAAATTCCACATTACATTTCATAAGCATCACAACAAAGTTTCATTCCCTCCAGGCATAACCAAACCAGGTCCATAGTTCCTTAGAAGTATAACCTCAAAATTACATCTTAGTAAGCTCTAATCCCATGGGTTAAACATCATTAATTTTTTTATTTAACAATATTACCATTTCCCATATTTCCAAGTATTATAAGAAATAGTTCTAAGCTACCAAATGCAAGGGTATTTCCACTTATAACAGAAGAATATACCCATCCATCATTGAGAAGATAAACATAGAAATCATGTGCCATACCCCACTTCCACATAAATAGGTAAGCCTAACTTCAACTCATTCCATCATCCCCGGTGTCCTCCCCAACACCCACATGCATAAACTGATGCATCTCGCCACTCTAGGCATCAACTTCTGTCACAACCACTAGGCCTCCCTACCCTCCACATACCACAACAACCCTCCAAGATCATCCATCCTAGGTTCACACCACAACACATGTAGAACAAACCAAATAACATCGCAACTATGCTCTTGACCCTAAATAAGGTATTCAAACTTCACAAACATCGAGCACTCAAAAATTAAAAGAAAAAGGTTGTTGGACTTTATAAGAAAGAGGGTAACTCAGAACTTGACAAGTAATTATATTTCAACACACAATAGGTTCTTTATTTCATCTTTAATTAACCGATTCGATTAAACATTCATAATTTTATCCATTTGATTATCATCAAATCACAACAAAAATATCAACCAAATTCATTAACATGCCTCTCTATTTCTTTATCCAATAAATTTGTAATTAATTGTGGCTTTACATTATTTACCAATTTCTATCAAGAAAAACATGCTAACAAATCAAGGTATAGATCTCACACTATCTTGAAAATAAAGAGGCAATGACATCGCTAATCAATTGATACCAATTATTTAATCCAGTTCAAATATTTATTATGACAATTTCATTGTGATCAAATGGAATAAATCATGCTAAATCTATGACATTACATAAATAGAATAGTGAATCCATGAATACCCTACCTCAATAGGTTTATCATGTTCTTTTCACAAAAATGGACCAACACAATAGATCATGATAACCTCTCTTGCAATGACTGCATCCACCCGAGGATGCCGCAACACAACTACATCAACCAAAACCCAAAAAATCTCTATTAAAAGCATATAGATCACATTACATCACATGTAAATGAGAAAATGGAGAAAACAGATTGAGGAACCCAGAAGAACAGAGGTAGAACATACCTTATATCGAAGACAGATCGATACTTCTTAGTTTCACCAAAACAGGGGGTGCACATGCTACAGGAAAACTCCAAGGGAACACGATCCAGGGATTACAGTCTGATCGCATGACTCCTATGGGAGGAAAAAATATTTGTGCCCTATACCATGTAAAACAAGAAGGAAGAATAAGGATAGAGGATATCTTTTCCCTTTTGAAAATATAATAGAGCAGCGGTTTAAGATTTGGTTTAGATTTTCCACTAAGGTGGATCTGGTCAAGATTACATGTTTTGACTGAGTAAAGGCTCCCATACACTTAGTAAAATTTATACAGGAGTTATGGGGTTTGAATTGGCCTTAAATCCCTTAAAACAAGGCTTTTAAATCATTTTATATCAATGATAATTTCAAAGGGGTCAAACTGTAGGAAGCTGGAAACATTGTACACCAACCGTTGGATGTCTCACTGTTCTGGAAACACTGTACACCTAATGTTGGATGTATCACCATTTTGGAAACACTGTACACCAACCATTGGATATATCACTATTTAGGATACATTGTACACCTACCGTTGGATGTCTCGTTGTTTTGGAAACAATGTACACCTACCGTTGGATGTCGCACCATTCTAGAAACATTGTGCACCTACCGTGGGATGTCTTTTCGTTATGGAAACATTATACACCTACCATTGGATGTATCACCATTATTGAAACATTGTACATCTAGTGTTGGATGTCTCACCATTCTGGAAACATTGTACACCTACCGTTGGATGTCTCACCATTCTAGAAACCCTGTACACCCACTATTGGATGTCTTGCTATTCTGGAAACACTGTACACCTACCATTGGATGTCTCACCATTTTGGAAACATTATTCACAAAACTAGAAATTTTGAAAACTGTTAGAAATAAGTCACCTTGACCTACCAAAATACCTCTAACACTATATTTTTACAAAGGAATGGATCATAAAGGTCTAGGCCATTACATCAGGTGGGATAGCTAAATCCCACCATTGGTATGCAAGATCTTCTTATATATACATTTCCAACCTAAATTTCATCTCGGTTGGAATTCCCAATAATTAAAAGATTATTTTCATCCTATTCAGTAACACCACTACTTTTTTCAGATTATAATACCCATGAAAGATAGGTGGTTTCTACTTTTGTAACTAAATTGGGTGGTCCACCTATCAAGGTTCATCATTACTATTTCCTGTACCTACAGCTTGAAAATCACGAATAATTATTTGGATCAACCATTGGTTCACCTGTGGTATATGTGAAACCACATTTTCAGCAGCCACCTCTTGTTGATTCTTATGACCTCTACCCAGTTCTATTCTCTATAACCAGAAGAAACTCCATTTACTATAACATCCCAAGAATTACACCTTATTCTTCTTTTTAAATATTTATTAAATGGATTGTTTTATAATTTAAATTAAGATATGTTTTGTGAAACTAAATGATTTTCTTTGATCAACATATTTTTTTGGATATAATTTAGTATTAAAAATTATATAAATATGATTTTTAAATTATTTTCCTAGAAATAGTATTTTTATTAAAAAATATAAATAATGCCTTTAATTTTAATTAATATTGTACTAGATAAAATATATTTTCAATCAATACTTAAAAAATGTGATTATTTTATTCTAAATATAAATTTTTTTATAGAATTAAATAATAAACTTTTTTGAAATTATTTAATAAATTATAGTTATGAGAAAATAATTTTAAATATTTTTTTACAAAGTAGTATTTTATGATATTTTTATAACAAATTTTTTTAAAAAAATATTATTACAAAAAAAATTAATACTAGTGATAATCTAGTAATAGTATAATCTAAGAAAAATACTAATAAAAAGAAAATAATGAGTAAAAGTACTAAATATGATTTTGAAATAAAAATTGTTAAATGTGTGCATATATGGTTATATATATTTAATATCCTTTTTCTATATTTAAAACTTACTTTGTATAAAACATAAAAGTGATCATAAATTAATTAAAATTAATTTTATTTTTATATAAAAATTCATAGTTTTTAAATTATTATATTTATATTACCATTACTTTTGAATAAATTATTATTATTAATTTAAAATATTTATAAGACATAGTTAATTTTTTAGTGATAATATTTTACAGTTATAATAGACAATGACATATGAATTTAAAATCAATACAGTTGGTATTAATATGTTATAAAAAATATATAAGAAACATAATAAAACTATTAATTGGTTAAAATAAATATATACCTTTGTTGAAATGGTATACTATCATATTTTAGAATTATTTTAACTAAATAATTTTAAAATTTACTTATATATAAAAAATTGGTTAACCAGTCCAATTAGGGAAACACCTCAACCACACATACGGGACCAAGGGTCAACTGCATAGAAGGAAGGTCATCCCAGCAAGCTTGACGGTAGGGTGGGTGCATTGTACCCACATAGTGTGTCAATGGGCTTGCATAATTCCCGCTTATCATGCTTGAGTGAGCGCATGAGTGTGGGCAGCATGGGTCGGTGAATCCTGTGATCTTGGGTGTGTGTATGTGTGTCCCGGTGTCAATCTGTCGGTGCCTTGGTACATACTGCAATTAGAAGCGGTTGTAATATATAGTGCACCTTAACCAAGCATTGTTTCGATGTGGGATTGGAAATGTGAGTACTATTCACTCATGTTAAAACATCCTCATATAACTCTCATTATATAATAAAAAAGAAATTTACCATATGATCAATTCAAACATCTTCTCCAACCTCGATCCTAACTTAGTGATATCCAACATCACCATCTTCTTTTCCTCTTGGCATTTCTACTGACCTCAATGAGATTAAATCCCATCTCAATGTCACACCACCATTTTCACCCTCATTCAACAAACAAATATGAATTTTTAAAATTTTAAAAACATGAGACTCTACATATGATAATATCAAACCCTATACCACCATCAACGTCTCTCACATATTTATCTTTGATTTTTTGTGGAAACCCACATCATATCATGGCATGTTTTGTGTGTTTATTACAAGCCACCAAAACTTGTTGCAAGGTCAAAAAATATTTCATGATACAGTGTTCAAGAAATCTTCATGAATAATCTCGAAGAACCATTTGAAGAAAAAACTATATATATATATATATATATATTTGTGTGTGTGTGTTATTGTACTATTTAGTGACATTCACATGCAAGTGGATGTTGATTTAAAATCTTTCATCATCTTTTATGAGGATATACAAAAGTAACAGTAATGAAGTATATATATATATATATTCTCTATCAATATTTCAACTTTATTAGTAAGTAATGAACTTAAAACACATGTTTTGGTTATTAAATAAAAATTGAGATCTACCTCAAACCTAGACATTTTTTTCAATGGTTTCATACATCTAGAATATAAATATAATATATAAATATATTTGTGTGTGTGTTTATATAAAATAGATATACTGGAACCTTCTAGGGTTGGCTATATATATAGATCTTTCCTTCAGAAATTCTTACATGGAAAACCTATTTGTGAGTTCCCAGCTTAGGGACGTGGGAGAGAAAGTGAGATATAAGGTTTATCTTCCACCAAAGTGATATTTTCTATAAAATTAAGGTAATAATAATTATATTTTCAAAGTTTCTAAGCTATATTTATTTTCTGAATAACCCTTTTCTTAGTTAGATTTTGTTTTTAAAATTTTACTTCTATGATTGTAATGGAAAAAATATATTTTTTACCAATAATCTAATTTGTAAAACCCTTTTTTCAAGGGAATATTTTTTCCTCAAACATCTATATTGTTTTAAAACGATTTTGTAAAGGGAAAATTATTTTAAAATTTTTTATTATTTTTTTCCTATTGAAAGTTATTTTAAATAATATTAGACACTTATTTAGAGAATTATTCTTTAAGTATTTAATTTTTATTCTCTTTTAAAAATATCATTACAAATTAAGTAACTTCTTTTTTAAGGAAAATTTATTTTCTTAATTCAAGGGTAAATTTAAAATGATAAATTTTATCATTTTATGTTCTTTTATTTCAATAAAACTATTTAAAAGTTTCAAATGGATTTTAAAGTTTAATATTTTATGTATAAAATTTTCTTTTATTTCAACAAATTTCATTCATGGTTATAGTTGTGGACATATACTATAATTTTCATTAATATTTCATGCATGATTATAAAATTATTTTTTTATGTTTATCATTTTTAAGAAGTGTTTTATAAAAGTATCCTTTGAAGGTATGAATTTATTGAAAAATATGTATCTTCCTTATGGAAACTTATGATAAAGTATATTTATTTTCATTTTCAAAATAAATTTCAAAATATGTTTTTTAATAGAATTATAGTGAGAAATATAGGCTTTGTAAAATTTTTATATTCAAAAAAAACAACACTTGGGTATCGAATGTGATGATGAGGAATAGAGAGTGAACTCATGACCTCATGTGGAAATTGTCCGGAAGGTGATACTACTAGTGGCCTCATGTATTTTTAATGTTTTCCAAGTATCATTATATTTCATTAGAAAGTTATTATTTTCAAAGTAAAGTTTTAATTTTTTTCTAAAAGGATATGGGATTTCAAGGTGATATGTATTTTTAAAGGTTTTTGAACAATATTTTCTATATTTTGATAACCTTAGATTAATATTTGAAAAATTATTTATTGTATCAAATGTTTTTATATTTGATATAAAATTAAAAAAAATCATGGAGTTTTTATAGTATTTACTAATGTATTTTAAACCTAGTTTTAAAATCCCATACTGAGAAATTATATGTTGACCATAAATTTTAAAATATGTTTCACAAGATCATTAGAAGTTCCAATGGAGTTAGGATTCGTTTAGTGAGTTAGATTGAGTGAATTCAAATAGTTGTTTATAATTTTTTTTGTAAAAATATAATGTATTGTAATATTTTTTCTAATACTCAAAAATCTAAACTAAAAAGATCCTTGTATTTTTATAGAACAATATATTTTTTAATTACTTTTATAATAAAAAAATATACAACTTGTATTTAGCACCGGATCAGGGATTCTGGGTGTCAAACTGTCTCATTTTGTATCAGATAAATGTTTTAAACAATTTTGGAGATTAGAAAATCTTCGTTTAAGGATAATTTAAGAGTTAGAGGTTTTTCTGAGGTCTAAGTAATGAGATTTTAAGAGACTCATAAGAATATAGATTCTATTTTTATTAGTTCAGAAAATGGATATTTTGAATTTCTTTAAATACGGTGAAAGAATTGCGAGGCCACAATTCCTTTAAGGGGGGAGAATGTAAAATCCCAAGAATATCAACTTATTATTTTTAAATGGATTATTTTATAATATAAATTATGATATTTTTTATGAAACTAAATGATTTTCTAAAATAAATATAACTTTTGGATATAAGTTAGTATTCAAAATTATAAAAATACAATTTTTTAATTATTTTCCTAGAAATAGTATTTCTATTAAAAAATATAAATAATGCTTTAAATTTTAATTAATTTTATACTAGCTAAAATATATTTTCAACCAATATTTAAAAATATATGATTCTTTTATGCTAAAAATAAATTATTATTTATAAAAGTAAATAATAAACTTTTTGGAAATTATTTAATAAATTATATTTATCATAAAATAATTTTAAATATTTTTTTAAATAATTATTTAATGATATTTGTATAAAAATTATTTTAATAAAATATTATTACTATAATTACAATACTAGTAATAATATAGTTGTAGTATAATCTAATAAAATACTAAAATAAAGAAAGAAATGAGTAAATGTACTAAATATGATTTTGAAATAAAAATTGTTAAATGTGAACATGTATGGTCAGATATATTTAATATCCATTTTTTGATATTTAAAACTTACTTTTCATAAAAAAAATACAAGTGATTGTATATTAAATAAAAGAACATTTATTTTGACATGAAAATTCATAGTTTTAAAATTATTATGTTTATAATACTTTGGAATAACTATTTTTTAATGTATAATATTTATAAGTCTTAGTTGATTCTGTAATGATAATATTTTACAATTGTAATAGACAATAACATATGTATTTAAAATTAATACTCGTGGTATTAATATGTTAAAAACAATATATAAGATACTTGATAAAACTATTAAGAGGTTAAAATAAATATATACCTATATTGAAATAGTATATTATCATATTTTAGAATTATTTTAAGTAAATAATTTTAAATTTTACTTATATAAAAAAATCAAATAGTTCCACTAGGGACCCACCTTAACCACACATGTGGGGCCTGGGGTCAACCATGTGGGAGGAAGGTTGACCCAGGATACTCGGCGGTAGGGTGGGTGCATCGTGCCCATATACTGTGTCAATGGGCATACATAGCATGCTCGAGTGTGGGCATCATGGGTCAATAAATCTAGTCAGCTCGGGTGTGTGTGTTTGTGTTTCTCGATGTCAATCCCCTCGTTCCTTGGCATTAACATCAATCTAAAGAAGTTTTAATATATAAAAAATCTTGACTGAGCACTATTTCAACGTGGGATTGTAAATACATGTATTGTTCCATCATGTTAAAACATCCATATATAACTCTAATCATTTAATCAGAATGATCATGGGCATCCGATCAATTTAGACATTGTATCCTACCTTGAGCTTAGCCTAGTGATCCCCGAATCATCCATATCCTTATCCTCTCAACATTTCTACTGACCCCAATGATCTTATATTCCAACTTAATTTCATACCACCATTTTCATTCTATTTCAAATTTATCAAATTTTAAAACAATGAAACTCTACATATGAGAATCTCTCAACCTATACCTCAATCGACGTCTATCCCTTATCTTTCTTCAATTTTCAGTAGAAACCCACATATATATCATGGAATATATCACATGTTTCTTTCAATCCACCATAACCTATTTCAAGTTTAAAATTTTAGTTGTGTTACAGTGTTCAAGGAAGATTCATTAAGAAACATTACAAAGCATTTAAAAACTATATATATATATATATATAAGTTACTCTATTATTTAGTGACATGAACATGAAATTAGAGGGTAATTTAAAATCTTCTATCATATTCTTTATGGGTCTACACTAGTAACAGTGATGAAGGATACACACACACTGAGATATATATTCACTATCAATATTTCAACTTGCTCGGCAAGCCATGAACTTGAATAACGTGTTTTGGTTATTAGAGAAAAATAGAGATATCCATCGATCCTTGATGTTTTTTCAATGGTTGTATGTGGATAAAATATAAATATAATATATATTTTTGTGTGTGTGTGTATTTAAATATAATCATTTATATAAAATAGATATACTAGACCCTTCAAGTATCGGCTATATATATAGAGGTTTCCTTCAGGGGTTATTCACTTGTAAAACCCAATTATAAATTCCTAGTTTGGGGACATGAGAGATAAAGTGAGATATAATGTTTATCTTCCACAAATGAGAAAATTTATATATAATTAAGGTAAGTGGAATTGTATTTTCAAATTTTCTGATCTATAGTTATTTTCTGAAGAACCCATTTGTAAGGGATATTTGTTTATAAAATTTCTCATTTATGATTATAAAGGAAAACTATATATTTAATCAACCATATAATTTTTAAAACCCTTATTGTAAGGGAATCTGTTTTCCACACACTTCTATATTGTTTTAAAACCATTTTGTAAAGGAAAAAATATTTTAAAAGTTTTAATTAAGTTTTAGTTTGTTGAATATTATTTTAAACAATTTTAAATTATTTTTTATAGAATTATGATTTATGTATATAATATTGATTATCTTTTTAAAAATCATTTATAAATTAAGTAGGTTCTTTTAAAATAAATTTTTTTTTCTTAATGAAAGGGTGAATTTAAAATGATAAATTTGTATAATTTTATTTTCTTTAATTTTGATAAAATTATTTAAAAATTTCATGTGGGTTTTAAAGTTTACAATTTAATGTATAAAATGTTCTTCTATTTCAATAAATGTCAATCATGATTATAGTTATTTTCATATACTATGGTTTTCATTAATATTTCATACATGATTATAAAGGAATTTGTTTATGTTTATCCTTTTTAAGAAGTGTTTTATAAAAGTAGCCTTTGAAGGTATAAATTTCTTGAAAATTATGTATCTTTCTTATGAAAACTTATGATAAAGTATATTTATTTTATTTTTGAAAATAAATTTAAGAGATGTTTTTTTAGTGAAATTATAATAATAAATGAAGCTTTATAAAAATATTTTATTTAAAAAAATTAACACTTGGGTAATGAATATGATGATGAGGAATGAGGAGTGAGCCCAAGAACTCATGGGAGATATTTTCCTAAAGGTGATACTGCTAGTGGCCTCATATATTTTTTAGAGTTTGTCAAGTATCATTATATCCCACAAGAAAATTATTATTTTAAGAGTTTCAAAGTTTTTGAAAATGATATGGGTTTTCAATGTGATGTATTTTTAAATGTTTTGACCAATATTTCATATGTTTTGAAAATCATAGAGTAATATTTTGAAATTTATTTATTATGAACACCCTAAGTTTTAAAATGAATTTCATATGATCATTAGAGTTTCAACGGTGTTTGGTTTCATTTAAGGAGCTAACTTGAGTGAAAGTGGATAGTTGTTTATAATTTTTTGTAAAACTATGATATATTTTAAGGTTTTGTCTAATCCTTAAAAACTTAAACCAAAAAGATCATTGGATTTCCACAAGACTATATATTTTTCAATTAATTTTATAATTAAAAAAATATAAAAAATGTTTTTGGCATCAAAATCAGGAGTGAGGGTCTCGTGTTGACTCATTTATTCACCACTTACTAGAAAGTAAAGGCTTATACAATTCCAAACTATCATAATCAAAAAGTATTACAACTAGTGTTTCAAAAATCAACCATTTGACCCATTTTAATAAATCATCAAACTCAAAATAAACAATTCAGTCCTAGTGGAAAGTCTCAATAACAATGCATGTTATAAAAAACTCATCAGATAAACCAACAATGATGAGGTGACAACACACCTGGAAGTGTTTTAGAACACTTTTTTATCTGAACACTCTAATAACTTTAAGTTAAAAATAAAAAGGTTACCTATATTTTTTAAGCTATAAATTTCAAGTTTTGACATTCTTATCTCATTGCTACTATCCCAAGAGACAGACGGGTCGTGAACAAGACTGATATAATTTGTAACATCCCGCCTCAACTCATTGGTCTGAGAAGATATGGAGTGTCACTAACCTTAGGTAAAATCCCCAAGACACCAAAGGTTGGAAATAAATGTCAAGGGTTTAGTAAAACATTGGGGTATGATTTTCCCTTAAAAGATAAAACAACCTAACTAAATAAAATAAAACATCCAATCCTCCTATATGATGCATAAATATAGTCAAAAATTCAAAATATAAAACCAAAAATAAAACAATATCAGAGTGCTAATGATACATGGTATAAAAGATAAAACAAAAGACAACATAACCCAAGACATCCAAGAAATGATCCCAAGTACCACCTAAATCGTCTCTAAGATCCAACATCACCTGCCATATGCAAGGTATCAAGATGCATCATTGTAAAAATAAGATTTATTTTACTTTCCTCTATCTTGGTATATTATATCTACAAATGCACCAAAGTTACCAAGAAGGGGGTTAATATAAACCCAATAGGAATTTTCCAAAGGCTTCCCAATACATGCCACTAGGACAATAACCAGTTGACATATATTGATATAAAACAATTGTAAAACAATTAAACAGTTTATATAAATCCATAAAATAAATAAATTTGATAAATCCATAAGAAATATTTTTTTCATCCATTCATATTTGGCATAACTTTCCCATGTTCATGCACACACCCATCCATACACACAGTACACAGAGTGTAACATCCTAATATTTTAAGAAATGTCTTCTTTCAAATTAATTTAAATTATTTGATAGCTTTTGTTACATTAAATGCACATTTTATATTGAATTTATACAATACCAAGTTTATCTTGCATTTCACCTAACATTGAGTTTCATCGATAACTTATGTTACGCGCTAGGTCGAGTCTTACCGAAAAACAATATACTATTAATATTATTTATTTAACCCGATAGTTATCATCTAGATGTTAGAATGGATGGAATGAATATGTCTAACTAAATTATTAAATCATAGCTTACAAATTTTTATAAAATAAATTCATTGGTTACCAATTACTTAGAAATGAAAATAAAAATCAATTGAATAAAAAGAATATGTTTCTATGAAAACATTTTTTATGACAAGAATGGTGTTTTATCTTAATAAATTAAAGTAATAACTATTAATGAAATATATTAATGAAATTTATATACTATATATTTAATAAAATGTTTTAAAATTCATCTAATAATTTTGATAGGGTTTAGATAAAATTAAAACCAATTGTAAGCGTAAAAATCTATATATTTTTAAAAGGCAGTTTTACCACCTTTTAATGGAGAACCTATTTTAAATATAATTTTTGACAATTATAATTTTTATTTTATAAAATAAAATTTAGTTTTGAAAGTGGAATATTAAAACTTACTTTGGGTGAATTATTGAAATTTTTATAAGAACTTTCATATTTTGATGAATAGTAAATGACATTGAATTTTAATTGAAAACTGATTTCTCATATAAATAATTTATAGTGTTAAATTATAATTTTTATTGGTTTTAAGGTATAATTAGATCAATTTTATATCATTTCAACCAATCTAGGTCACTATAATCAATTTCACATTTAATTTAGATATAAAACCTTAGCAAACTTTTAAACATATTCACTTTAAAAACCCACTTTATTATCCCATATGCGGGATTAATTTTAAATTAATTTATATAAATTATGTGATTGTAATTTGGAAAAATGGATTACATATTTGGAATCAGAATGATTTATAATTTCTAATACTGTCAACTTAGTTTTTGACCAAAAATATTAGTGAAAGTCATTAAAATTAATTACAGCAATTAAGGTAAAAATGAGTTTACTTAGGGGTTAAACATTAATATTAAGGGGTAAAATGACCTAGAAACTTTTAAAAACCTCATTGTATGGAAATTATTCAACCATATCCCCTCTTGGATCGAATTGGTATTATTTATTGGAGGCACATTGTAACGACCCAATATTTCTTCAATGGAAATTCATTTCTTATAATTATGTCTTAATCACATGAAATCAAAACATATTGAACTACTAAGTTCTATGTGACCCCTAAAACATAATTTTTTTACTTTTTTGATGTTAATTTTGAAAATATTACATACACGGTTGCAATCAGAGAGTTATTTGGAGTCTAATGAGAAATCCTTAATTTTGGTGAATAGTAACCTACCCTTATGAATAGTAACATATCCTTATGAATAGAGATATACCATAATGAATAGTAGACCTAACTACGATAGTATATAAATAATATTCAAGTGGAAGTAAAATATACCAATATTTTAGAATAAGTAAATGAATATTTTAAAACTGGTTTTTGATAATAAATTATGATTTTAATTAAATATTAAAATAATCATATTTAGAACATTATTTTTGAAAAATGGACTTCGTTTTTGGATTTGAAACATCGAAAAATGGTTAGGGTGAATTTTTGATACTTTTCTGAAATACTTGATTTTTTGATAAATAGTAAAATACGATAATTTACAATAAATGCTAAATAACAGATTTACTAGGTCATTGATGATGTTATGCTGATGTTAGACCAATTGGTTCGGGAACACATAATAAAATTTATATTCTTGGTCATGTAAGACTCACTATTTCTTGTATTGTTGGGAAATAATAAATTAATGAATTTTATATTGAGAAATCCCCTCTCTCCTCCACTATAACACCCCTCCCCCCCACTCCATCTTCTCTTCCCTCCTCTCAAGCCTTGTGCCTTCTCCAAATTCTATCCAAATATCCTCCCAACCTTCTCTCCAACATCCATCAAGCCTTGGTCTCATAAAAATACCAAAACCTCTCCCATAAAGAGGCTCTAAAGGAAGTTTGGTTCAAGAGGTAAATTTCTCTTTTCAATTATTTTTCTTTCCTTTTAAGTTCATTTATTTTATTTTTCTTTTATTACCTCTCCTTATCCAAATATTGTGATGACTCTATTACCTTAAATGTACTGGAATTTTTTTCATTATAGTGTAATAAGTTATCATCATCTCTTCTTTTTACCATCTTTATACTAGTAGCAAGGACACCATCCGAGATGTGTCAATTTACCACATTCAAGGACGATGAGATTTAGATTTCTATTATCATTCTCAATTTTGGTCAAGAAACCCTTATTGTTATGGTTTAACCATATTATTATATATGTAACATACCCTATTTAATGTTATATAATCCCTTTGTACTCATGGGATTAAGTTATAATGAAAAATGAGTTCGTTGTAATCAAAACCCACAAAATAACCGAAATAGTTATCATTAAAGTTCTATATAAAAATTCATCCTCATTCCATGTATCCAAGTTATATAAATGAATAATTACACCCTTGTATGATCATAAATAATATTTAATTTCAATTCTGGTGATTTACATCCATTCCACTTCATTACATAAGAACAAGTGAACCGATTATGAAAATAAAGAAAACAGACACTCTGGAAGAATGAGATTCAATATAATAACTTATCACTAAGGGCATAAATGAAATAAAAAGAATTATGGTAAAATAAATAAATTTATAATACGTTCTGAAATAATTTATTAATAATTATAATTTCATATTCTAAGAGCTTATGTTCAAGAGAAGGACAAGTTCGGAGATAAGGTAAGGGTTTTTTCCACATGAACTTTCATTTTCATTCGGGCTACTTTCATTGTCTAATTACCTCAATGTAATTCTTATGTATTCCTATTTTCTCCTCAGAAATTCTTTTTGGTTTTATATATATGTTCACTAACCATAATCCTTCCATATATTATGGATAGATACACGTTTAAGAAGAAACTTTCAAAACTGTTTCCAAAATACAAGCTCGATTCAAGGGAATTTCTCAAATTCTTATCTATTTACAATGGCACTTTATAATATGTTTTTGGAAAATATTATCTTTCTAAAATCACTCATTTTTTTATGAAAAATACTATATTACTTAACTTCTGGTTTTATACAATGATTTTTCCAAAATAACTCTTTTTTTCAAAATAAAAGAGTATTTATCTCAAGAATTGCTTAGTGATTTTATAAGAGTATGTGTGCATGATTCAACACTCTTGTTGATTATTATGTATTATTGGGTTTAATAATTTATGATGTCATATACCATATTTTATGAATGGTTTATGACTAACTCTATTGTGGATGATCTGTCCTAAAACCATTCACCATATTACTCGGAATGGTTAGTGTTTTATATTTAATGATTGGGGAAAGTTAGTTACATTTCATATGATAGTTTCAATATTTATGTATATGTTATTTATGTTTATCCCCACTCATATGAGGAATTCATTGGACTTATTATGTGATGGGCGGGGCCTGCTATAGCCCCTCGATGCATCGGTAGGACTCATAAGACAAATAGATGTGGAATTGTTCGAGACCTTTCCCAATGTGATATATGGATTTTGGATGAGGCCTTAATCATTAGAAATCTTAGTAGAGGCCTTGCAAAATGTTTCAAAATGTCTGGAATATGCACTTCCCTCATTATGAATCTAGTAATTAAAATATCATGTGGTTATTCGACTATTAGAATACCCATGATTGTGTTATGGAAATATTTACTCATCTCATATTTATGCCATATTATGTTCAGGTTTATTTTTAAAGGAATGTGTTTTCAATTGTTCATAATGACTAATATTTATTTTATCTTCTACTTTATTTCTTACTCTTACTGAGCATTTGAGCTCACCCCTTTCTTATGTTTCATTTTCTTAGGATATTAAGAAGTAAATTATGAATGACTTGCAAGCATAATCTAGGAGGCATGGATATTTCTAATGGAATAAATTAGTGTTGTATTTAATTTCATGATGTAAAGTTGAACTTATTTAGGTATATTGTTTCCAAAAAGCTCCTAAACTACTTTTCCCTTCGGGATGCATACTCCTTGTTTATATTCCAATGTAATAAAATAAGGCGCCAGCTCTGAGCAACTGGGGTTGGGTCCTTACAGTTGGTATCAAAGGAAGTTTAGTAGAAAACTTGGGAACTAGATTTAGAAAATGTAGATTAGGGAAGAGTCCCTAATATAGTCTTTGAAAATAAACATACAATAATGTCATGGTATTTTGGTAAGGAATAGATTATGTGGATCTTTCAAGTAATACATCTATTTCTGGATATGAGCAGGTAGAGGTGGCTCTAGAACAGATGTACCTAGGGGTGAAAGCTCTGACAAGGAGTTTCGGGCTTAACCTAGGGTATCCTGGTACACAACAACAGGTCTGGTTTCACTCTTGGTTATGAAACTCTCGGGGGAAATGCTTAGGATAATTCACATTTTATTTACAAGACATTATGAAGGATTTAAATGTAAAATTTTCCTAAAAGAAACCATTTTTGTGATTATGGGATTAGCCATGTGTAGTATTTCAATTTGTGCTAAATATTTTGTTAATTTAATATTATTTATTATGATTCATAACTTAATCTAGTGTATGTCATTATCTAAAAATGGCACCTAGTAGAAGTAATGGAAACCACACGAACGCACGTGTCCCCTGTAGGGATTTCCCTCCGATGCAAGATAATGATGTTGGATCTGGTGCTGTTACTAGGACTGAGAAACTCATAACTATATTGGGACAACTTACTCAGGTTATGAATAATAACTTTACCCGTATGGAGCATCCGGATCCACCACATGGAGGAGATTTGTTAGATCTCTTTATGCGACAACATCCTCTGTCATTCAATGGGACAACAAACCCATTTGTAGTTAAGTAGTGGATAAGTTCCCTAAAGAAGATATTTCTCGCTTTGGGATGTAATGAAAGAGAGAAGGTCGTCATGGTATTTTATCGACTCTCAGGAGATGTGGATCAGTGGTGGTCATTAATCCAAAACACAAAGGAGTAAGAAGAGATAGAAGATATGGAATGGATGGACTTTAATGAAATCTTCCTAGAGAAATACTTTCCTCATGAATAGCGAGCAGATATGGAAAGGCAGTTTCTGAATTTGAAGAAAAAGGAAGATGATAATGTTGAAAAGTATGAAGCTAACATCACAAGGTTAGCAATGCATGTTGTGGACTACATACAAAATATGAGGATCAAGATTGATCAATTCTTGGATGGACAAAATCCATTCCTCCAGTAGGCTCTAGTCTCCCAGAGTTTCTCATCATATGAAGATATAGTTTCATGTGATATCAAGATAGAAAATAAATTCTCTAAGTCTTATGACTTTAAGGGAAATAAAAAGAAGAAGAGGGCTTCTGAAAACTCTGGTAATGGAAATAAGGAAACAGGGAAGAAGGGAAGATTTTAATTTCTACCCTATGATAATTGTGGAAAGAAACACTCTGGTTCATGCTTAAATGGAAAATAAGTATGCTAAAAATGTGGATAGAAAGGTCATCTTGCTGGTGATTGTAAGGGAAAGAAGGAGGATAACAATGTTCAATGCTATAATTGTCGGGATATGGGGAACTATGTTAATGATTGTCGAAAACATCAAGGAAACATGCCACAGAAAAGGCCAAGGGAGCAGGGCCAAGTTTATGCAATCACAACTACAGAGGTTGAAGTTCCGCATGACGTGGTAGCAGGTACTTTAATCATTTCATCAAAATTAGACAATGCTTTATTTGATTCTGGATCATTGCATTCTTTCATATCTTCCCAATTTTCCAGGAAAATTATATATTTCCTATTTGACTTATTAAGGGTGTTGGCATTCAAAACTCCTAAGGGAAGTATCATTGCAACAAAGTTTTGTCAATCAGTTACCATTATGGCATATAAACATGCTTTGTCTGTGGATCTTATTGTTATACCCATGATTGAATTTTATGTAATTCTTAGTATGGATTGGCTTTCAGATCATGATGTGAAAATTTATTGTAAGAAGAAAGAGGTTACAATTTTTGATGATAATAAGGATTTTTTTATCTTTAGAGCAGAAACATCACCATCTGGTTCCCATCTAGATCCACCCCAAGCAGCTCTACAAAATTTAATTATTGGGGACGAAGAGAGTAAAATAACTATGCGTGAGGAAAGGAATGTACAAATAGAGGAGGTACCTGTTGTGTAAGAATATATTAATGTCTTTCTAGAAAATTTACCGGGACATCCTCCAGATCAGGAAATTGAGTTTTCCGTTGACTTGATTCCTTGTTCAAATCCCATATCAAATACCCCTTATAGAATGGCCACTTTGGAGTTAGTAGGAATAAAGAAACAACTAGAGGAATTGAGTGATAAATGATTTATTCTCCCTAGTGTTTCTCCATAGGGAGCCCTTGTTCTTTTCGTTAATAAGAAAGATGGGTCTATGAGGTTATGAATTGATTACAGGGAAATCAATTCTATTACAACAAATAAAAATTATCCTATGCCATTAATTTATGATTTATTCAATCAACTTCATAGAGCCCAATATTTTTTTAAAGATTTATCTTCGATCTGGATATCATCAGTTGCTTGTGAGGAAGGAAGGCATTCCAAAAACCACATTCTGAACTAGGTACGGGCATTATGAGTTTATAGTAATGCCTTTTGGACTAACTAATGCACCATATATTTTTATGGATATGATGAATAGTGTTTTCAAGTAATATCTTGATGAATTTTTGGTTTTGTTTATTAATGATATCCTAGTATACTCTAAAATCTATGAAGATCATGAAAATCACATGCGCACTATTCTGAAGACTCTGAGAAGAAATGAATTGTATGGGAAGTTTAGAAAGTGTAATTTTTAGCTTCAATAAGTTTCCTTTCTGGTCCACATTGTCTCTAAGGATGAAATATATGTTGATCCTATGAAGACAAAGGTTGTGCAAGAATGGCCTACTCTAACAAACATAACTGAGGTATGTAGTTTTATTGGTTTAGAAGATTATTATCGGTGTTTCATTCAGAACTTCGCCCGTTTATCCAACCCAATGACCATGATCACATGAAAATGGGATAAGTTCATATGGAAAAAAGAATGGGAAGAATGTTTTGAAGAATTGAAGAGGATGTTAGTGAATGCTCTGATCCTAACCCTACCATCAGGGAATGATGGGTTTGTTATCTATAGTGATGCATCAAAGAAAGGACTTGGCTATGTCTTTATGCATAATGACAGAGTGATTGCCTATGCATCTAGGCAGCTAAAAATTCATGAGAAAAACTATCCAAATCATGATCTTTAGTTAGCAGCAGTAATCTTTTCCCTGAAGATTTGGAGGCATTACCTTTATGGTGAAAAATGTGAGATATATACAGACCATAAGAGTTTTAAATATATCTTCTCACAGAAAGAACTAAACATGAGATAAAATAGATGGATTCATCTACTCAAGGATTATGATTTCACAATACACTACCGCCCAGGGAAAGAAAATAAGGCAGTAGACGCTTTGATTAGAAAGGACCATGGAATTCTGAACAAGATGAGAGTTTAAAGGGATCCTTTGTTCATGGATCTAGTAAATATGGATATGGGAATTATCAAGGAAGGTAACATATCACTACTTTTTCAAATAGTTTCCAAACCTTCTTTACTGGAGAGGATAAAAATTTCTCAGGCTAATAAGGAGGAGTTTCAAAAGAAAATTAAAGTTGTAAATTATGGTAAGTTGATTGAATTTGTATATGAAGATGGAGTTTTGAAATTTGGAAAGAAGCTTTGTGTTCCCACTATTCCAGATCTAAAGAGGGAACTGTTGGATGATGATCATAGCTCTAATTTCTTTATACATCTGGGTAGCACAAATATGTATCGAGATCTCCAAGAAAACTTTTGGTGGGACAATATGAAAAGGGAGATTTCTGAATATACATCAAGGTGTCTGTTATGTCAACAAGTGAAGTTTGAGAGGCAAAAGTCTAAGGGGATGATGCAGTCACTACCCATACTATCATGAAAGTGGGAGAATATTACCATGGACTTTGTCACTGGAATTCCAAGGACATCCAAAGGAAACAATGCTATATGGGTCATCGTGGATCGTCTTACAAAGACAGATCACTTTATCAAGATTCGAGAGGACTTCTCATTGGATCAACTTGCATGGATTTACATAAAATAAGTGGTAAGGATGCATTTAGTACCACTATCTATTGTATCCAACCATTATCCTAGATTCACCTCGAGGTTCTGGAAAAGTTTCCAGCATGCTCTAAGCACTGAATTGAACTTTAGTACAGTCTATCATCCTCAAATTGATGCCCAATCTGAGTAGACTATTTAGACACTAGAAGAAATGTTCAGAGCATGTTCTATAGAATTTAAAGTAGGATGGGACCAACATATTCCACCGGTCGAATTCTCCTACAAGAACAGTTTCCAATCAAGCATCTGAATGGCACCATATGAAGCACTTTATGGTAAAAGGTGAAAAACACTGGTGTTTTGGGATGAATTCGGTGAGAAAAATCTACTATGACCTAAAATGGTTGAAGAAATGGTGGAGAAGGTGAAAACCATTCAGCATCATATCAACACAGCCCAAAGTCAACAAAAGAGTTATGTGGATAACCGTTGATGAGACCTTGAGTTCAATGTTGGAGACCTATTATTTCTACGCATATCTCCATGGAAGAAGTTTACGAGGTTTGGGAAGAAAGGATAGCTAAGTCCCAGGTATATCGGCCCCTTCGAAATCCTTGATCCAGTGGATGTTGTGGCCTATCGACTGGAACTTACACCTACCATGTAAAAAGTACATGATGAATTTTTTGTATCCATCTTAAGAAACTACATACCATACCCTTCACATATACTCTCTTCAGAGGTGGTACAGTTGGTGGATGATCTTTCCTATGAGGATCAACTAGTGAAGATCTTGGATCGTATAGACGAAGTTCTACGCAAAAAGACTACTCATCTGGTCAAGGTACTATGGCGAAACAATAAGTATGAAGAGTAAACATTGGAGCCTGAGGAGATTATGTTGAAGACATACCCAAATCATTTTAGGTAAACAACTTTTTGAATTTCTAGGATGAAATTTTTGTGAGGGGAGAATGTAACGACCCAATATTTATTCAATGGGAATTCATTTCTTATAATTATGTCATAATCACATGAAATCACAACATAATGAACTACTATGTTCTATGTGACACCTAAAACATAAGTTTTTCACTTATGTGATGTGAATTTTGAAAATATGACATACACGGTAGCGATTAGTAAGTTATTTGGGGTCTGATAAGATAAAATTATTTTTTGGTGAATAGTAACCTACCCTTATAAATAGTAACATAGCCTTATGAATGGTGATATACCCTAATGAATAGTATCCTTACCTATGATAGTATATAAATAATATTCAAGTGGAAGTACAATATACCTATATTTTAGAATAAGTAAATGAATGTTTTAAAACTGGTTTTTGATAATAAATTATGGTTTTAATTAAATATTAAAATAAACATATTTAGAAAGTTATTTTTGCAAAATGGACTTCATTTATGGATTCTACACATCGAAAAATTGTTAGGGTGAATTTTTGATATTTTTCTGAAATACTTGAATTTTTTATGAATAGTAAAATACGATAATTTACAATAAATGCTAAATAATAGATTTATTGAGTCATTGATGATGTTCTTATAATGTAAGACCAATTGGTTTGGTATCACATGATACAATTACTATTCTCGGTAATGTAAGACTCACTATTCTTTGTCTTTTGGGTAAATAATAAATTAATGAATTTTATATTGAGAAATCTCCTCTCTCCTCCACTATAAAAACCCTCCCATCACTCCCTCTTCTCTTCACTCTTCTAAAGCCTTGTTACTTGTCCAAATTCTATCCAAATATCCTCCCAACCTCCTCTCCCACGTCCATCAAGCCTTGGTCTCATAAAAATACCAAAACCTCTCCTTTAAAGAGGCTCTCAAGGAAGTTTGGTTCAAGAGGTAAATTCCTCTTTTCAATTATTTGTCTTTCCTTTTAAGTTCATTTAATTTATTTTTATTTTATTACCTATCCTTATCCAAATTTGGTGATTACTACATTAACTTAAATTTATTGGAATGTTTTCATGATATTGTAATAAGTTATCATCATCTCTTCCTTTTACCTTCTTTATACTAGTAGTAAGGACACCATCCGAGATGTGCCAATTTACCACATTCAAGGGCGATGAGCTTTTGATTTCTCTTATCATTCTCAATTATGGTTATGAGACCATTATTCTTATGGTTGAAACAGATTATTATATATGTAATATACCATATTTAAGGTTCTGTAATCCCTTTGTATGCATGTTATTAAGTTATAAAGAAAAATGAGTTCGTTGTAATCAAAACCCACAAATTAACCGAAACATTTATCATTAAAGTTATATATAATAATTCATCCTCATTCAATGTAACCAATTTATATAAATGACTAATAACACACTTTGATGATAATAAATAATATTTAATTTCAATTCTAGAGATTTACATCCATTCCACTTCATTACTTAAGAATAAGTGAACTGATTATGAAAATAAAGAAAACAAACACTCTGGAACAATGAGATTCAATATAATAACTTATCACTAAGGTCATAAGTGAACTAAAAATAATTATGGTAAATTAAATAAATGTATAATATTTTCTTAAATATGTTATTGATAAGTATAATTTCATATTACATGATCTTAAGTTCAATATCGGGACACGTTCAGAGATAAGGTAAGGGTTTTTCCACCCGAACTTCCATTTTCATTCTGGTTACTTTCATTGTCTAATTACCTCAATGAAATTCTTATGTATTATTATTTACTCCTCATAAATTCTGTTTGGGTATTATATATATGTACACCAACCATAATCCTTACCTATTTTATGGATAGATACATGTTTAAGAAGAAACTTTCAAAACTGTTTCCAAAATACAAGCCTGATTCAAGGAAATTTCTCAAATTATTATCTATTTACAATGACACTTTATAATATGTTTTTGGAAAATATTATCTTTCTAAAATCACTAATTTTATTATGAAAATACTATATTACTTCACTTATGGTTTTATACAAATATTTTTTCAAAATAACTCTTCTTTTCAAAATAAAAGAGTATTTATCTCAGGAATTGCTTAGTGATTTTATAAGAGTATTTTCATCTGATTCAACACTCTGGTTGATTATTATGTGTTATTGGGTTTAATCATTTATGATGTCATATGCCATATTTTATGATTTTTTATTACTAACTCTATTGTGGATGATCTATCCTAAAACCATTTACCATATTACTTGGAATGGTTAGTGTTTTATGTTTAATGATTGGAGAAAGTTAGTTACATTTCATATGATAGTTTCAATATGAATTTATATTTTGTTTATTTTTATCCCTATTAATATTAGGAATTCATTGGAATTATTATGTGATGGGTGGGGCCCTCTATATCCCCTCGATGCATCGGTAGGTCTCATGAGAAAAGTAGACGTTGAATTGGCTGAGGCCTTTCCCAATGTGATATATGGATTTTGGTTGAGGCCTTAATCATTAGAAGTCGTGGCTGAGGCCTTGAAAAAATGTTTCAGAATATCCAACATTTGCACTTCCCTCATTATGAATCTATTAATTGAAATATCATGTGGTTATTCGACTAGTAGAATACCCATGATTATGTTATGGTAATATTTACTTAGCTCATATTTCTACCATATTATGTTCAAGTTTATTTTTAAAAGCATGTGTTTTCAATTGTTCACAATGTCTAATATTTATGTTATCTTCTGCTATATTGCTTAATATTACTGGGAATATGAGATCACCCCTTTCTTATGTTTCATTTTCTTAGGATATGATTAAGTAAATTATGAATGACTTGCAAGCATAATCTAGGAGGCATGGATATTTCTAATGAAATAAATTAGTGTTGTATTTCCTTTCATGTTGTAAAGTTGAACTTATTTATGTATCTTGTTTCCAAAAAGCTACAAAACTACTTGGTCCTTTGGGATTCATACTCCTTGTTTATATTCAAATTGTAATAAAATAGGGTACCAGCTCTGGGAAACTGGGGTCGGGTCCTTACACCCATGATGTAATGAAGACCTCCCAATAGTGTTTATCATTTTATATTTACAAGAATGTCACTCCCCCTCCACTATAAAATTTTACTCACCCTCCCCACTTATTCAAACCTCTCAATAAATTTGGATCGTCCAAAATATTCCCAAATAATCTCTCAAAATCCATCCTCCCATCCTATAATCCTCTCTTTGGGTATAAATAGAACCATGCAAACCAAAAGGAGTTACCCGAAGAAGAGGTAACGTTCTTCAACGAGTAATTTTGTTTTGTTTATTTATTCACACCTTTAATTATTATTAATACATAATTATATAATAAAATTAGAATCTTAAATATAATAATAATTTTTTATGTTAAGGGTTTGACCTAAACCTATACACACTTCCATTAAATGGGTGACGAAATCAACATTCGTGTGTAACAGGAACTACCATCTCATGAAACGATGTCGTTTGTTTTTCCTTTACCATATATTATGATTTGGAATTATAATAAACATACTATTTATATATGATATATATGATATTGATAAATTATTCATACTTCTATAATTATTATATAACACATAACTTCATTTTTTCCACTTTGTGGGAATAAGATAACATCATTTGTAGAGGTGTGAATTGTCGCCTCCTCAAAGTGATGTGATACGTTCACCCTTTACATGTGATGTATTAATGATGGGTTTAATAAAAATATATTATATAAATGAAATATTTGGGAAATTCATGACATAATTATATATATAAATATAACATATCGTTTTCTTCTTTCCATTTCACACACTGAAAAAGTGATAATTTTGTTTATGGACGTGTGGATTACCACCTCCTCAAAATGATGTGATTCTTCCTTTTTCATCACCACATCGCAATAATTATATAAATAAGTATATATAATTAAATAATATGGTATTTATTATATAATGTTAATTTTGGAAAGATAAATGTTACTTACCTTCTTTCCATATTGATCATTGAAAAATAGGAACGTTACTCAGGAGTACATATAGCCTACCATATCCATGATCATAATGTCGGTTCATTTTTCATAAAAATATTTCTTGTATTATTTTAAAATTATAATTGATTTAATAATATGATAATTATTTAATGTTTAATATTCTAGATATATTTAAATAATGACATCATTGACTATAGTCGGCCTATCGAAGTCGGTTTTTGACATAGAAGTCGAATATAGTCAAAACATATAACTTAAACATTATTGATTAATTAATTGAATATAAATTTTTTATAAGTAAAATAAAAGTGATAATAATATTGGAAAAGGTTATGAATAAATTAAATAATTAACATAAGTTTATTATTTAGAAATATAGAGGACAAGCATGACAAATCAAACTCAATGTAAGGGATTTATTAACTCAATTTTCATTAATTGGGTTAAACATCTATGTCATTGGTTATGTTATGCCAAGAATTTGTGTGAAATTATGTCTGATTGTTTTATAATGTATTTCCACTTTTATTTTTTGGATTTAAATTTTTTGTGCTTAATTATTTCATTGATTTATTCTCACTCTAATAATGTGATATTTGTAAGGAATTTTCGTCTCACTTTTTACATCTGTGAGATAAATGTCATATTCACCACTTACTTATTTTGTGTGGTGTATCTAATGACCTTTTTATATATTATACCATGAATTATTTTATCTTATTTTTTTAAATGTTTTTATTATTACTTTTAGGTCTTTCAATTCAAATGTTACCATGGTTTTATGGGGATTTCTAGTCTTACTTTTATTTATGCAAGACTTGTGTCATATTCACTACTTATTTTTGTTGTATGGTGTATATACTTCCCATGAGTGTATTTCATGATTATTATCCTTAAATATACGGGGTTTTATATATTTATTTTGGGATCTGTCTTTCATGGGGTTCATAGTTTCAAAGTTACCAAAGTGGTAATGGATTTTTTCCCAATTTTCCTTGTAATGTTTGTTATGTTATACACATATTTTATTTTAGAAGATGTATATATTACTCCTTTTACATATTATATCATGGATATCCTTATTATCATGATATTATAAGTTTCATTTAATGTTATTATATACATGGGGATTGTTATTCAAATATTTCAAGGTGGTATGGGATACTTTGGAAATGTTTAAAGATTATTTTCCTCAAAAATGTTTTTGTAATATTTTATTGGTATTTTCATTCATCAATTTCAAAAAAACATTTTTGATACTAATATTCCACTTGGGATATTTTTTATTGATTTAATACTCATTATTTTTTGTATGGATTAAGAATTTTTCAAAGATATTGTTATGAAACTCATTTATTTTCCACGGGTTAAACATGTTTTGAAGAGATTGTTATTGGAATCATTTATTTTCCATGTTTTAATCATGTTTCAAAGAGATTTTTATTGAATCCGTTTATTTTACAAGGGTTAATCATGTTTTTAAGAGATTTTTATTAAACTCATTTCTTTTCCATGGGTTAATCATTTTTTAAAGAGTTTGTTATTGAACTCATTTCTTTTTTATGGGTTAATCATGTTTCAAAGAGATTGTTATGGAACCAATTTATTTTTCATGGGTTAATCATATTTCAAAGAGATTGATATTGAAATCATTTACTTTTTATATTTTAATCATTTTTTAAAGATATTATTATATAACCTTTTTCTTTATATAGGTTAATCATGTTATAAAAGCGATAATGGTTATTCTTATGAGTTTATGATGAGATGAAAGCATTTATATATCATGTAATTATACTTGGAGATTTTATGGGTAGTAATGTGATAAAAATTATGGGTGCTTATATGATAAACCAATGATAGGTGGTTACATGATAAACCAATGACGGGTGATTCTTTGATAAACCAATGATGATTGGTTACATGATAAACCAATGATGGGTGGGTCTATGATATCCCTCCAATACATTGGGTATGAAAGTCAGCCATATGGTTATTCCATTTGTAATAGTAAATGTAAGAGTGAAGTGAAAATGATGTACCAAGTTACATACATGTTTTCTTTATACTTGTTATGAGTTTATAATGTTTTTAATAATCAATATTGATATCACATGGTTTTTTTATTGATTTTAATGACTCTTGACTTTTTCATTTTTTCATATTTGATGATCTAATTATTAATGGTTATTATTTCTTTTATGAATCGCTCATTCAATTTGATTACATAATCATACCCTTATTCACACTTATACTCATTGATGACATTTAATTATTAATGCTTATGTTTACCCTTATTGAGCATCTGAGTTCAATCTCTGTATGTTGCCTTTTCCCTAGGATTTAAATAATGATGTTGAATGATTTATGTCTATAAAAGATTTTAAAAGGATAATGTTGATGACCAAATGTGAAATAAAAAAATATGGGTATAACAGGAGATTATGATCATCTTTATGAACCAATTTATAAGCCCAAGTTGATGTGAATTGTTTATATAATAGTTTTTCTAAATTTTCTAAAAACTCTAAACCTAAAAGGTTATCTATAATGTGAGTGATCCATGTTTTTATTTTTATGTTTTAAGGTTTTATGGGACAAAATGGGTCACAATTATCAGCATCAAATATGGAAATGTAAAGTTATGAATTTCAATACAATATCTAGGAATATGGGTCTTGGCTGTTATAGTTGGAACCATAGATCGGTTTAGATAACTTTGTAGATTAGGATGTTTTAATGTGAGGTTATATTAAGATTTATGGATACCTTAATAAGTCTATAAGTTTAAGGATGATGATAAATTCAAATTATTAGACACCCCTTTGAGGTTTTAAGTGATAAGATATTAAAGTTATTTTTGGAAATGTTTTTTAGGATGATGTATTTTTAACCCCTATGTCAAAATGAAGTGTTTTTAGGGAGGAATTAGTTTACATGTTTAAAGAAAAAAAGGGAAACATGTATGCTCCATGAAAACCTATCACTTCCAAAAAGGCAGTGGGGCTTGAACCCATGGTCGAAGGACGATAAGGGTCTCACAGACTACCACTAGCCTACAAGATGTCCTAGTTAGCATGACATTTTTTATAGGTAAATATTATGTGAGAAACGTGTGGTATTTTATTTGAGTAATTATGGTTGGATTATCTTGGAAGAATATATGATCAAACCCTTATAATCTTTGGGTTTAAAACTTAGTCTAGAAATGTTTGAAGAATATTAAGGATGGTTATTTATGGAATAATTTAGTTTCAACTTTGGGTATTACTATTGAATTTCAAAGATTAGTGTATCATTTGATGGTTTATAATTTTGGGAATTATCTTACAATGTGCTAACCATTTTTATATTTATTTAATGTCTAAACACAAGTGTAATAGATTTATATCTCTTTTATGGTTATGTGGTCTTTAAAAGTGATTTTAGTTCCTTAGGAATTGAAAACTCATCTTGAATACTCACCATTTAGAGAAAAATATGAGATTTTTGTAGAAATTAATTAAAGGTTGAAATTCTACTCATCAAGTAAGTATATTTCCTTCTTCTTTTTCTCTTGGTCTATATGATAAGAGAATAATTTAACTCTAAGAAAAGGATCTTGAAACAAAAGTATTATAAAAGTACCTTTAATTTTGATGAACTGTTGGACTTTTTTATCATCACATACTTATGTTTTTTAGGCGCTTAACTTTACATTTCCCAGTAACTTGTTTATGATCAAGGAACTCAATCACTCTCTATAATTGTTTTCACTTTTATTGAGATTTCCTAGTCAATATCAATGTATCACTGAGAGGGGGGGTGAATCAGTGATATATTTTTCTTTTAAGTTTCCCTTATTTTGAAACAACATTTTCCTTCTATTAAAGAGTTATCACCTTATTGAAAAGGTCAAATAGCCATAGAAACATAATATTTTAAAAGTTCCACTACTAAATAAGAGTAGCTATGTACTCGGTATGGTTTTGAAACAATTAAATACCACACAATCCACTAGAAAACAATCCTTTTGTGTGGATAAAACAAGTAGGATATGTACTTACACTTGTTTAGGACTATGTTCAATACAAAATTTCATGTTCTTCAAGTAGCATGAAATTATTTAATATAATTTGTGTAATAAACATGTTATGGTTCTACTTAATCAACTTTCACAAATAAAATCTTTTAAAAAAATTCTTTACTTTCTTACCCAGTAATAGGAAAAAATTTATTCTAGACTTCGTAATAACACTCAATCCAATTTCCTAGTCTGATTAATCAATACAAAAATATACTTTTTTCGGAATACCACTGAAATAATTCTGAATTGCATATTCTTTAGTCTAAAAAACCTAGTCTTATTACTAAATTTGATTCTAAAAACACTGATTACAATATTGTTTCTTATCCTTTCTTCTTATGTTCAGAAAACTTCTTAAGGAATGCTCAATCCGGAAATTTATTCTCTCTAGAAACTTTCAGTTGTCCATCTTCTCTCTTCAATAGTTCATATGTGTCATAAAGTAAAAAGTACTTTATCCTTTTATAGGTGACTCAAAAAAGATTTGGGTGGGATTATGAAAAACTTTTCTGATTAACAAAATTTCCTAAATCATAAATTTTCATTAAATTTCAGATGAATATTTGACTCATTAAAGTCATTTTAACTCTTCTTTAATATTCTCAAATCTTCTCATGACTTCAGCTCACTTCAAAATTTATTAAAAAACTTCAGTCTGATTCTGATTTTCATTACAATATTCCTCATTATGATGAAGAAAAATTTAAAACGATGGATTATTTATTACATTGCTTTTCATCAATTGTAATATATAAAAAACACTTGTATTCTCAAAAAAATATGTACCAACTAATAAACACAAAACCTCTTCATACAAAAAAATTCTTGACAACTCTTGAAACTTCAAGTTCCCCTTCAAAATACTTCCAAAAATCTCAAAACAAGACTCTAATTCTTCTTTTCTCTAGATCGATGATCCTACATATAATGAGGATATCAGTGTCAGGTTACATATAATTATCAGTCTTGAATTCACGCTAACATTAGTGTCTCCTTCTATCTAATGGCTCTTGACCCAAATAAAAAAGTATCAGAGTTATTCTTATTTCGGTCTTGAACCACTTGAAAATAATCATCAATTTATCTTGATGAAATATTTTGACTACATTATTTATTGATCACTGATCTGATTTTCCATTGGTCTTGACAAACTCTACTTATTTTCTTTTCATTGGTTCTAAAAACTCCTCATAGAAATAATTTTACCGTTGATTCCCTTTTACAACCATCTCTGTATATGATTATCGGCATCAGTATCACTCTGATTCATAGTGGCACACCCCATCTAATAGACTGATTCCAGTAGCATCAACTTCAGTAACTTATTTTCTATTTTGATAACTATACCAAATAACTTCCATCACTAATCTTCTTTATTCAAATATTTTTTTCTCATGGCTTAGTGGTCTAACTGAAAACCATAACCTTCGGTTTCTCATATTCCAATCAACCTTTGAAAATCTATGTTCAGTGTTCTCACATCGATAGATCAAGACCGAAAAGTTTAAGCTTCAGAAATTTCCTTCCACCAACTTCTTCTTGTATCATGACTTCCTCATGACTTTGAATACATTTAATATCAGCATATAATCATATGAATTACATTGGAAAGTATTATAATTTCTCATCCTTTTCAGCATACATATTTCTTTCCAACTAGACCTCAATATGATTGGCAGCACCAGTTCTTGATTTCCTTCATAAGGCTTGTATCACAAGTTTCCCATATGACTTATAATATTTGTGAATTAAAAATTATAAAGCATCATAAATTTTCCATCAGATCCAACTAGAATCTGAAGAAGCTTCTCATTACGATCTTCCTTTCATTCTGGACTCAGGATGACTTTGATGAACCTATTATTCTAGAAAACTTCCTATCAATATGATGGAATTTCTTAAGAAATGTGAGTCCAATGCTCTAAATATGATGGCTAGTCTGATCTCCAACAAATAAAAATTGAGGTGATTTATTTTCTTATTTGACAATAAAAGACAATACTTCCAAAATAAACTCCTTCCAACTTCCAAATACAACTTCCAGCCAACATGGTCCCAAAAATATCATTCTCTTGATTTTGTTGTCAACAAATGTTCATAAAACATTAGACTTTTTAACCTCAAGAAATGGATTATTTATCAATAATTCTAATCCTTATTGAGATAAATCATTGTAGTAAATAAGAATCATTGACAGAAAACCCATACTATCCAAAAGTAGTGACTCAGGAAACTTTCTCATCTTTTCTTCAAAACCTTCTTCACGTATTTCTTATTCTTCTATTTTACTAAAAACAGAAGTTTCCTACATCTACTCCAACAAACAACTAGAATAGTTCACACATTTACATTTTTAAATCATATCTTACCAAAAAATACCCCTAAATACATGGTTCCTTAAAAGTTTTAACACATATCAATGGATAGATTTATGAAACAATTATCCCTCTTGACAACACTACACAAACACAATATTATAGATGGGACAAAAACACATACCTAAACCTTTATTATAAAGAGATTGGATTCCCATTTTCAACCTCAATTTATAAAAATCTTCCTTTGGTAAAGGTTTTTTGAAAATGTTAGAAACTTGTTCCGATGTAGTAACATGTTCCAGCTTCAATTCATTCTTCTCCACATGCTCTTTGATGAAGTGGTCCTTGATGTCAATACATTTTGAATGATAATGTTAGATTGGATTCCTCATAGGGTTGATTTCACATTGATTATCACAGCCTAAAAGAAAGGGTAACTTCACTTCAATATGTAAATCTTATAACTGAGTATTCATCCACATAAGTTGGGTAGCATCTTGAGTGGCAGCAACATACACAGCTTCATCCATACAAATAGTTACTGAATTTTGTTTCTTTGTATGCCAACTATCACAAATTTTCTCTAGAAAGAAAACTCCACCATATGTGGATCTTCTATCATCAACATTTCCTACCTAATCACCATATAAATACCCAACAAGTCAATACTTTCTGAGATATCATACCTAATTCTGAATTTTTTTGGGACTTTGATGTATCTAAGAATTATTTTTCCAACTAATAAGTGTGATTATTTTGGAGAACTCTGAAATCTTGAATATAAGGTAACAACATAAATAATGTCGGGTATTGAAGCAATCAAGTATAAAAAACATACAATCATCTTTTGAAACTCTTTAGGATCAACTTCCTTGCCTTCTCCATCTTTAGACAACATGGTTCCCACTGAAATCGGTATGGAAACTTGTTTTGAATATTCTATGTCTAACTTATTAAGAAGTTATTTAGCATACTTTTCTTGAGAAAGAAATATATGTTTCTTATTTTTTATGATCTGTAACCCAATAAAGTATTTCATTTCCCCCATCATGAACATCTCAAAAAAAATCATTTCTTCAGAAAATCTTTTACAATTTCTTTAATCATTCCGAGTAAAGATAATGTCTTAAACATAAACAATTACGATGATGGAAAACTCCTCAATTTATTTGATGTTAATATTTTTATCAAATATTACTTTCTTAAAACTCATCTTCCTCAAGAAAGTATCCAATTAAGAATATCATACCTTCAAATCTTGTTTTAGACCATACAAGGCTTTCTCAGATTACACACATAACTTTCATCTTTACCAACAATTAAGTCACGTGTTTTTTCAATGTAAACTTCTTTATCAAGATCACCATTCAAAAATTCTTACTTTACATCCATATGAATAATTTTTTAACTTCATCGTGCATAAATAGAAAAAAAATTATGATTATTTTTAATCGTACGACCAAAGAAAAAGTTTCATCAAAATCAATGTCATATATCTGTGAGTAACATTTTCACACTAATATTTCTTTGTTTCTTATCACTTCCCTATCTTCATTCATATTTCTCCAGAAAACCCATTTTGTACTAATAACATTCTTGTTATATATCTTTGGAACAAGTTCCAAGTTATCATTATTTTCTATCTCAACAAGCTCTTCATTCATAGCCTAAACCCATTCTGGATGCTCAAAATCTTCATTCACATCTTTTGGCTCAACTATTGAATACGCAGAAGTGCGTGAACCAACTTTTTATGTTCTTCTTATATGAACCTTCTGAGTTTGATCACTAATAATGTTTTGAGCCTCTACTTTATTCTTATCCTAGGATTAGATTTTTGAGATTATTCCTCATCACTCATAACAGGTGTGTCTGATTCTTCTTCTTATGTAGGATCACTATTTTCTATATCCTTATCAAAATTGTTAACAAAAATTATTTTATCCTTCTTAGCTTCCTTATATGCATGAGTCTGTTTATCTTCCTTGGATTCTTTAATAACTTTCACATCAATAGAGTCAACAAATATTCTTGTTTCTTTTTTGAAACATATGTATCCCCATTCTTCTAGAGTATAGCTAAGAAAAATTCCATCGTTGGCACTCCGCTCAAACTTTCCAAGGTTTCCACCTTTCTTCTTTATGATGCATGGACTCCCAAAAACTCTTAAGAGTTCCAAACTTTGAGTTTTGTTATAAAAAAATTGTATGGAGTCATAACTGGACTTGGTATATATAAACATTTGTTTTGAATATAAACATTAGTTTTCATGGCTTTCCTTCAAAATTAATGAGAGAGATCGTGATCAAGTAATATAGTTTTCCCAATTTCCACAAAACTTCAATTATTTTTTTCTGCAACATCATTTTGTTGAAGAGTGTAAGGTGTACTGAACACATGTTGAATTCCATGATTTTAAAGATAACTTTAAAATTCTTAATTTTTATACTCACCCCCATTATCAGTTCTCAACTTCTTCACAGAATACTCACATTCCTTCTCATCTTTCCTCCTCAAACATTTAAACGTTTTTAGTGTATATGACTTATGTTTATTATACATAACACAAGTAATGTGAGTAAATTAATAAATTAAAGTGATGAAGTACTTATCTCCATTAGTTTATTTTTTTCTTATTGTCTCATGGATATCAGAATGAATAAGTTCTAGGGGTCATTTTGAACAAATATCAACTTTCTTATGCATTGAGTTTGTAATTTTTCCCTTCTAAAAAATAGTGCAACATCAATCTCTTATTCTTAACATATCATAAATTCCACGATCATTGCCTCGCTTATATAACATACTCATATTTCTCTAACACATGTTCTCCATCCTTTTATTCCACAACTAATTCTCTTCCATCATGCCTAAGTAACAAGAGTTTGGTATTTCACCAACTTGGAACAAGTTTCCTTTTGTATGTTGGCCTCTTGTAACTATCTTTACATATTCTTTAATTTTCAAAATAACCCCATATTTTTTAAAAATGAATTTTTTCGCCTCATCAAAAATTTGTGGCACAATTAATAGGTTCTGTTTCATCCCATCAACGAACAAAGATTTCTTAGATTTTAAATTTACTTTCCCAATGATGGCTGACCCAACACCTTCAATTCTAAAAGACTAATCATTGAAAAATGTCACCATTACCTCTTTAAAGTATTTCACATTCTTCAAACAATTTAAGTCTCCTATCATATGATAAGAACAACCACTATCCAAGATCCATGTTTGTTCTCTTTTTGTAGCTTTAATAGTGGTTTCTACAACAAAAGCCTTTTATTTCCCTTTATCTGTCTTCATATATGGATTTTGAGAACTGTTAACAAATTTTTTTGTACTGGTAAAAAAATAAAACATCATTTTTCAAGGTTTCCAGGTTGTTCACATCTTTTACAAATAATTTCCAGAGGTTGGAACCTATTTTAAACTTTCACACCATCCTTCTCAGGTTTCTTCTAAACATCATTCTCAGACTTCTTCCTTTAAATAGATTGAATCCCCCATAAAATTTTTCTTCTGTAATTTGTGGTATAGTAGTAATGTTGTTGATTGAACCAATACATATTTTCCATATGTTTGAAACCACCAAAATACCAATAGTTCTCATAGAAAGAATATTTTTCTATGAAACTTCCATACTAACTAGTGTTATGATCTTGTTTCTCATCAATCTTCATATCATTATTATAAGAAATTTGTTCATCACCAACCTTTTTGTTACTAACCAGAATATTCTTTTTTGGCTCAGTTTTCTTTTCATCCTTATTGGGTCCAGAAGTAATATGAACTTTTTCAGACTCATAATTTTTAGAAACTTTTGACTTCTCTGCTTTATTGGTTTTTTCCACATACATAACTTTCGCAACTTTCTTATTCTCAAAAAAAATGTCAACTTTCTTCACAACCTTTAAAGGTAATTTTTTATCCTTATCAAGTTTACCCTTTATAAATCTTTCACTAACTTCAGAATTAGAATTATTAAAAAATTTAATCCTCTGTTCATCTTTAGAAAGTTTTTATTAGAAAGGTTTCAACTCTTCATATTTTTCCTTCAAATTTACTTCCATATGTTCATAAAGATTATTTTCTTTCTCAAGATATTTCTTCAAAGCATCAATTTATTCTAATAGCGTGACTTTCTGATTAGGAAAACATCCTTGATTTTTTTTAAGAGTCTTCACTTTTCAACTTCCTGATTTCTTTCTCAATCCTCCCAATATTTCTCAACATTCTTTCAATTATTCTTTCAAATGAAATTATAATTGAGTTTCTTCTTCTTAGTAATTACTACTTCTGAACTCTTAATTGTTCAATATTACAATAAAAGTAGTTTCTCTAACATTTTCAAAATATTTTTCTGATTCAGCCTCACTGTATTCTTCTTCATCATATTTAGATAAAGAACTTCTTCTTTTTGATTTTAAGAATTTTCTATCTTTCCCTTTAGAATAATATTTAGCTTTATCATCCTATTTATTCTGTGATCTTCTTTTCCTTTGATCATTTTCATCACTATCCTCTTCTTTATTTCTTAAAGGACAATTATCCAAAAAGTTCCCAAAATGTTCCCAACAACTCCACATTAAAAACACTTCAAGGGAGGTTTCCCTTTATATTTTCATGTACCTATTTTCACATTTTTTAGAAAATAAAGATAAAAATTCATCAATATTTTTACATACCTCGTTTTTTGAGTAAGAATCAAGAATATTATTATAATTTTATTTCTTGGTGGCCTTGAAATAAATTTCTCTATCATATTTTTTTCATAAAATTTTCCCTTTTTATTTCATAAGTAATGAGAGTGCTATAAAAATCATCCAAAGATAATGTTTCTTGATCTCTATCTTCCAATGAAGAAACTTTAACTTCAAACTTGTTAGGAAGAATTCCCAAGACCTTTTCAACAATTGTAGAATATTCTAAATTTTCACTAAGGCATCTAATGGTACTGATAATGTCATTCACCCTGGTAAAGAATTCACCAACTGATTCATATTCACCAATATTGAGATCTTCATATTTCAACCTCTAGATTTGTAAATTTGTATCACTTTTGTATTGTCTTCATAAATTTTTGCAT
Source organism: Viscum album (assembly GCA_963277665.1). NCBI lineage: Eukaryota > Viridiplantae > Streptophyta > Magnoliopsida > Santalales > Viscaceae > Viscum > Viscum album. The sequence goes on along the minus strand of OY728120.1, from coordinate 1,081,049,434 downwards.
CTTATCCCATATATATTTGGCAGTGGAAACACCATTCATTATTAAAAACACACTTTTATAAAGTGATGAGGATAAATCATTCTTAGCACTTCCACCATTTTCAAGATTATTCTTGTCAATAGATGTAAGATAAACTTTTTCATCAGTATAAGGAGATTCATCTATTTTAGCTTCAAGAATATCATACCCAAGAGAAAAAAGATAAGGAAACATTCTATCTTTATAGATATGACATTTCTTACCATAAAAGACTGGAATCCCCTTATTGTTAACATAATTGATATTTTCCATCATATCTTCTCCTTAAAAACCTTATCAAAGAATAAATAAAGGTAACCTTTAGCTCTGAAACTAATCATGATTGTCTAGTCAAGATCAATGTATCACTAAGATGTGAATGGGTGAATTGGTGATATATTTTTCTTTAAAGTTTCCTTTTTTTTAAACAACATTTTCTTCTTATTAAATAGTTATCACCTTGAAGAAAACAAAACAATAACACGTCTATAGGAACACAAGAATTTTCAAGGTTCACAACTCAAAAAGAGTATCTATGTCCTTAGTATGGTTTGGAAACAATCCAATATCACACAATCCATTAAAAAACAATCCTTTTGTGTGGATAAAATGAGTAGGATATGCCCATACACTCTTTTATCACTATTTTCAATAAAACAGTGCACATGATTCAAGTAGCATGAAATAATGTAATACAATTTGTGTAACAAACATGTTACGGTTCTTCTTGATCAACTTTCACAAATAAGATGATCAAAAACAATTCTTCACTTTCTTACCCAATAGTAGGCAAGAACTTATTCTGGACTTCGCAATGACACTTAGTCCAATTTCTTAGTCCAATTCTCCAATCTGATTGCTCAATATGGAAATATACTTCTGTCAGGATACTGTTGAAACAATTATGAACTGCTTCTTCTTTAGTCTGGAAAACCTAGTTCGATTACTCTGTACAATTACGAAAACATTGATTATGATCTTGTTACTTATCATTTTTTCTTCTGTCTGGAAAACTTCCTCAGGAATTCTCAATTTGAAAACATCTTCTCTCTAGAAACTTTTAGCACTCCACTTTCTCTCGTCAATAGTATATACATGTCAGAAAGTAAAAAGTACTTTCTCCTTTTATAGGAAACTCAAAAGAGTTTTGTGTGGGATTCTAAAAAACTTTCCCACTCAATAGAATTTTCTTGAATCATAATTTTTTTTAAATTTTAAATGAATCTTTGACTCCTTCAATATTTCTCAAATCTTCTCAAATCTTCTCGAATCTTATAAAAACTTCAACTCGCTTTATCCTTTCTTAAAAAACTTCAATCTGATTCTTATTTTCATTAAAATATGCCTCATTACGATGAAGAAAAATTTAAAACAATTTATTGTTCATTATGTTACTCTGCATCAATTATAACATATGAAAAACACATGTATTCTCATAATGATTCTCTATACCAACTGATAAACACAAAAACCTCTTCAAACAAAACACTTCTACTCGGCTCTTCAAAATTCATGATCTCCTTGAAAACACTTCCAAAAATATCAAAACAAGACTCTTCTTATTTTCTCCAGACCGATGATCCTACATCCAATGAGGTTATTGGTGTGAAGTTACATCTGATTATCGGTCACATATTCACTCCGATGAATTGGTGACTCCTCCATTCTGATGGATCCTTACCCAAATGAAAAAGTATTAGAGTTATTATTTTTTTATACTTGACCCACTTAAAAAAGCCAACAGTTTATATTGATGAAATTGGTTGACTACATTTTAGACGGATCACTGATCCCAGATTCCATCAATCTCAACATACTCCACATCTTTTCTTTTCATTGGTTCCAAAAATTCACCATAGAAATAATTATGCCTTTAGTTCACTTTTTCAACCATATCTGCATATGATGATCAGTGTCAGTATTACTCTGATTCTTGGTGGCCCAATATGTTCGATGGATTGGTTCCTGTAGCTTTGACTTTAGAATCTTCTTTCCTCTTTTGATTATGATACCAAAGAACTTCCAGCACTTAAATTATTTCTATAAATATTTGTTTCTCATAGATTATTGGTCTAACTAAAAACAAGCACCTTCCATTTCTCACATTCCAGTCAACCTTTACAAATCTTTGTCTGGTGTTGGACTGAGACCGAAAAGCTTAAACTTTTTCAACTTCCTTCTAGAATATTCTGCTTGTATCACGACTTCCCCATGACATTAAATACATTTAATATCAGTATAGAATCATCTGACTTATATTTTAAAGTATTATAACTGCTCATCATTTTTATCATACACATTTATTTCCAACAAAACCTTAATACTATTGGCAGCACTAGTTCTTCCTTTCCTTCATAAGGATTGCATCATAAGTCTCCCATATTGCTTAAGATATTTGTGAATTAAAAATTAGAAAAGAATCATCATTTTTTCATCATATCCAGGTAGACTCTGAAGCACATTATCATTACGATATTCCTTTCATTACAAACTCAGGATGAGTTCGATGAACCTATTCTTCCAAACAACTTCCTCTCAATCTGGTGGACTTTTTTAAGAAATATGAGTATGATGTTCTAAATTAGATGGCCATTCCAATCACCAAAAAATAAAAATTGAGGTGATTTATTTTCTTATTTAACAACAAAAGATAATAATTCCAACACAAATTCCTTTCAGCTTCCAAAGACAACTTCTAACCAACTTGGTCCCCACATTTCCTTCATTCCCACCGATGTTTCCCCTATGTGGAATCCTAGTTATGCATAACTTCTGGTGACCTTTATGATTCTCAATTTTAATTTTTAATAGGATTTTTTATTAACCCTTTTTATTATGTTCTTCTCAATAAAGGAATTAAAAAATGTTAATCCTTTGATAACCAATATGAATTTTGAAGGTGAAATTCATTTTAATGGGGGTAGGATGTAACATCTAGATATTTTAAGATGTCTTATTTAAAATTAATTTAAATTATTTGATAGATTTTGTTTCATGAAATAAATATTTTAGCCTTGATTTTATGAAACATAAAGTTTATCTTGAATTGCAGGTAACATTGAGTTTCTTCGATAACTTTCATTACGCGCAAGGTCGAGTCTTATTGAACAACAATATACTATTAATATTATTTATTTAACATAATAGTTATCACCTAGTCATTGGAATTGTAGGAATGAATATGATTAAATAGATTATTAAATAATAGTTTAAACATGTATAAAAAATTAATTCATTAGTTACCAATTAATTAGAAATGAAAATAAAGACCAATTTAATATAAAGGATGTGTTTTTATGAAAACTATTTTTATGGCCAAAATAACATTTTATCTTAATAAATTAAATTAATCGCTATTAGTGAAAGATATTAATGAAATTTATATGAAATATATTTAATAAAATATTTTTAAATTTATCCAATAAGTTTTATAGGGTTATGATAAGAATAAATCCAATTTTAAGCATAAAAAGATGTATATTTTTTAAAGGTGGTTTTACCGCCTTTTAATGGATTTCCTATTTTAAATATAATTTTTTAAAATTATCTTTTTTATTTGAAAAAATAAAATTAATTTTTGAAATCAGAATATCAAAATTTAATTTGGATTAATTTTTGGTATTTTTTTGAGAACATTCATTTTTTTATGAATAGTGAATAACACCGAATTTTAATTAAAAACTGTTTTTTTATAAATAATTTATAGAATTAAATTATATTTTTAATTGGTTTTAAAGTATAATTAGACAAATTTTATATCATTTATAACAAATTATGTCACTTGAATCAATTTCACATTGAATTTAAATATATAAAAACATAGCAAACTTTTGAACATATTCACTTTAAAAACTCGCTTTGTCATCTCGTCTACAGGATTGATTTAAAATTAATTTTTGCCACTTATGTGATTGTAATTGGAAAAAATGTATTTAATATTTTTAAATATAATAATTTTTAATGTATAATGAGGTCAAATTAGTTTTTTACGAAAAATATTAGTGAAAGTAATTAAAAATAATTACAGCGATTAAGTTTAAAATGAGTTTACTTAGTGGTTAAAATTTAATATTGAGAGGTAAAATGATCTAAAAACTTGTCCAAAAACCAATTTTACAGTCATTATTAGACCATATCCCTTATTTTCTCGAATTGGGATCTTTATTGGAGACACATGATGTAAGAGATACCTCCCAATAGTGTTTACCTTTTTATATTTACAAGAATGTCACCCTCCCCACTTCTTCATGCCTCTCAAGCCCATTGTCTTGTCCAAATAATGCCCAAATTATCTCCCAAAATACATCATTCATCATTTAATTCTCACTTTGTCAGAAATCAAACCAAGGAATTCATTTGATGCAAACCAAAAGGAGTTACCCGAAAAAGATATAACATTCTTCAACAAGCACTTTTGTTTTGTTTCTTTCAACACACCTTTAATTATTCTTATTTCATGATTACATAATAACCTTAGTATACTTAATATACTATGATATTTATATATTAAGGGTTCAACCTACAACTACACACACATATATTAAATAGTTAATGAAACCATTGTTTGTGTGTATGGCGAACTACCACCTCGCGAAATGATATCGTTTGTTTTACTTTTACCACCTCTTATGGTTGGGAATTATGATGGATGTACTATTTTTATATTATATATATGAGAATTATAATTTATTAATACATCTGTATTTATTATATAACATATACCTTCATCTTTTCCATTTTGTGGGAATACGATAACATCGTTTGTGGACGTGTGGACTACCGCATCCTCAAAGTGATATGATGCGTTGATCCTTTACATAGAATGTATTAATAATGTGTTTGATAAATATATATGATATAAATGAATTTTTTATGATATTTATGATATAATAATCTATCTTTACATATATAATATCATTTTCTTCTTTCCATTTCACACAATGAAAAAGTGATAACGTCATTCATGGACGTGTGGACTACTACCTCCTCAAAGTGATGTGAGTATTCATTTTTAATCACCACATAATAATAATGATATATATAAGTATATATAATTAAATAATATGGTATTTATGATATAATTTCAATTCTGAAAAGATAAACCTTACTTACCTTCATTCCATGATGATCACTGAAAAATGGGAATGTTACTCATGCGTATGTACGGCCTACCAACTCCATGATCATAATGTTGGTTTATTTTTCATAACCATATTTTATATATTATTTTAAAAGTATTATTGATGTAAAAATATTATAATTTTTTGATTGTTATTATTCTAGATATATTTAAAAAATAACCTCATTGACCATACTCGAACCAAAGTCATTTTTGACACATAATTCGAATATGGTCAAAACATCTGACTTAAATATTATTAATCTATTAATTGTATATAACTTGTTTATAAGTGAAATAAAGCAATAATAAACTTATAAAATTTTATTAATCAAGTAAATAATTTACATAAGTTTGTTATTTAGGAAGATATATGACAATCATGACAAATCGAACTCAAGGTAATGGATTTCTTAACACAATTTCCATTCCTTGGGTTAAAATTTTATGTCATTGGTTATGTTATTGTAACGACCTGAAATATTATGAATTAAATTCTACTTTTCCATTTAATCAAATAGAAAACACATTCACTTCTTTTTTTTATTATATCCAATTGTATTTAAATAAACGTTAAGTATATTTACCATTGATAATATATTCATTGAACAGTGATCAGATAACTAGTATAAATATAGGGTTTAAAAAAATCCTTTTGGCACGAACAAAGGAAGTGATGGCCTCAACTAGTAGGATCGTACCCAATAAAGCCCATTTTCTAACATTTTGAGGGATATTTCATTTCTAGGATTTTCTCTAGACCAAGACCAACATGAGATCCAAAAAATTATGAATGAGAAAACCTGTTTACGAGAGAAGTTCAAGCTTATTTGGATCACAGCCCAAACCATGTTCACCGAACAGCCCCATGAAAGCCCCACCATTGTGCATTTACTCTTAGAGTATATTCCGGTGTAATAAAGGGATATGTATCAATACCCTAGGAATAGTAATGTGTACATTATTTTGTAACGAATATATTTTCATCCTATTATTGTTAATTAGTAAATGATTTTTAAATCACAAATTGTATTTTTGGTTAATATTAAAATTAAATTAAGAAATATATTTTGATAAATTAATGAATTTTTTGAAATAAATAATATTTTAATAAAATATTATTATTAAATAAATTTTATTAAATATAAATGATCATATAATTTTTATGAATTCAAATGAAATTTTTATTAGGGTTCGAAAACTCTTATTGTTTAAAAACCCGCCAATTAATAAATGTTGGTTTTTATTTTAAAAGTGAAAATTCACATATTTATTAAATTATTTATATAAAATGAATATTATTTTTTGAAATCAGGACATCGAAATTATTCAATGTTGAATTTTTCATAATTTTTAGAGACAGTCAAATTTTTGGGTAAAAATTAAATATCCGATAAATATACAATGTATTTTATGAAATCATAATGGATAAATAGTGATGTAATAAATACTATAAAAGGTATCCTCAGAAAAATATCTGTTTTCCCTTAAAATATTGTGATTTTAAGTTTATTTTATTTATTTTATAAAACCTTAGTGAATCCTACAAGACTTATAAAATATTTTAAAATTTTAAAATAATTTCATTGAAAGTGTGACTAACCTCCACATAAGTAAGGGTAATATTTTTTTATCTTCAGTAATTAGCCTTATAAAATAATTTAAATCACTCCCATTTTATAGAAACCATGGTATGTTTTGTGGTTTTGAATATTTTATTATGTAGTGTCCAAAACCAAAATAATAAAGAAATCTTCCTCCTTTCCTATATAAACCCACCAAAGAAAACATTTATTTTCACTAAAACTATTTTAATCAGAACTAAACTCTTACCCCTACTCCTTAGAGTCCTCCCAAGGTGCCCCCAAGCTCCCAATAAGCCTCTCCAAAGCCTTTTGGGTCACACATTCAAGTAAGTAATTCTCACCTCCCTCTCTTTTCTTCAATTCAAGAACCTTATTTTAAAATTTTCCTATATAATTTCAATTGGTTATATTGTAATTTAATTATTATAATTACCCTAATGTATAGTTAATGTTATTTAAATTATATATCATTTTTAATCTCTCATTTTTACCTTTAACTAATCTGTTACTATACTGAAATTCTGTAAGGAATCTTTCACCCTCCTCTTTTATCAAGAATTCCTTTTATGTTATGTCTTTTAATTTCCTTTTTCCTATGTTGGAATATGTTCTTAAATATAACCTTTAATTTCCATTTCATGTATAAATTATTAGATCCCCCTTTCACTCTCATCAAACCATTTTTATGAACTTCTATATGATGTTGTTATGCTACCGAAATTGTACCACGATTTGCCATGCCAAAATAATTGTGTAGTAAATATCATACTTATTTCTCTATCAAGGGTATCCACATTTATAAACATATAATTATTTATTGTGGACTTACATGTGTGTATTCCACATTATTATATCACTTAATTAATTATGATGTTGAATGAATCCATGTTATATGATCTATGTATCTCACTTAAGCATAAGAATGAAATGATTATGAAGGGTGTGCCTTGATAGCGCTCTGATGCATTGGGTAAAGATTAGTATCATAATACGTCATATTGGGATAGGGTTTTACTTGATTCCTTTTTGGGAATTTTTCCACCATTAAGTCTTAGTGGTTTATCCTTGACCTATAATTATGATGTAGTGTTTTAAGTTGTTTCTACATTTCTCATGTTATGATTATCATGCTATAACATGACTTATTATTTATGTTCATTTTATATGAATATTATCTAAAATGTTTTTTCTACCTCATGTTATGCCTTTTTTATTCCCTTACTAGCCTTTATAGCTCACCCTTTTCTTATGTATGTCATCAGGTTATCCCATGAAGTGTTAAGTATGAAGGAACGTTTTGGTCATGTTAAAGAAGTTTTCAATAAAGAAGTTGATTTTCATGTTTAAGTTGTTATGTAATGTACCTAATTTTCCAAGGACACTAGACCTATCGATCTTCTAGGTTGTATTAAGTGTAATTTTATTTAATAAAACATGTATTAATGTGTAATAAAGATAAGGGTTGTTATAGTTGGTATCAAAGGATAGGTTTAGTTATTTTTTGGATTAGGATTAAAAACCCCTACTGAAAACCCTAATGGATAAGACTAAGTGTAAGAAAACATCCCTAAATTTTGGAAAGTATAGAGAAAGTGGTTTATCAAAAAAATACATCCTAGTCTAGATACTATAAGTTGATGTGGTTATGGCACAGATGTACCTAGGAGTACCAACTATGACAAGGTATAGTCTCCAGCCTTAAACATTACATAATATTGAGTTAAGTTAATAATTTGACTTTTAATCACATTGAGGATATTTTTAGGTTTATAGGTTTATATAATTAGGTCATAACGCATACATAAAAACTTAAATATTACATGTAGACACTTCTACTCACTATCCAATTTTTTCATAAAACAAAAACTTTTTAAAAAGAAACATGGTTTGTTTAATGTTTAAATAGCATAACTTTCCCTTGATCTCATACTTGACTCTATTATTATTTAAGTCTTGTGAAAAAACATTTCAAAACTTGGAATAAAAATAAAATTCTCATTAAGAGATACATAAAGAATGAAAACTGTTAGTCATGCGAAAACATAAAAACCATGAATACTTTATCATAAAGTAATACTTTTCGCCTTTAAGAAGTAGAAAAAAACACTTCATTGAATATTAACTCATTTCTTACCCTTTTTGTAACCAAAATATTACCATAAATCCCATATAAAGAAACATATGACATATAAAGGTAACTTTGAACATGAACATACTTAAATGGAATAACCATACGGTCGACCTCCACATATATCACTAAATAGAATAGTCATACGGCTGATTTCCATACCCAATGCATTGGAGGTTATAACATAAACACCCATCCTTGGATTATCACAAAACCACCCATCTTTAGTTTATCATGTAACCACCTATTTTTGGTTTATCACATAACCACCCATCAAATGTCTAAGTATCATTATATAATAATAACACATAAAAGATTGAAATTATCATCATTTTACTCATAAAATTTCTTTTTCAGTCACAAGAAATAATTTCAAGATATTGAAATAGTAAATCCAATTTCAAAACCATTTTCAATACCAAAACACCCAAAAAGTGAATAAGGTATTTCTTTTCATTTTAAAAATATTAAGGCTTATAGAGGAATCCAAATATCAAATAACGGTTATGGCGGCGGAGAAGTCCTTGTCGCCGCATATGTTAAAAACATTCCTTTTTGTCATTTGGTAAAATGATTCATAAAAAAAATATTATCTTTGAATTAAAAGTCAAAGGGGTTTATTATATTCCGTTTAAAAGAAGGTGGTGTATATTATAAAAATATGCCACAATGAAAAGATATTGTGTTGAAGTTTCTTACCTTGAGTCTGACTCATCACGTACAATCGTTATATTCCTAAATAATAAACTTAGGATAATTTATACTTTCTTGAGAACATTTTTCAAGTTTATTATTCCTTTTATATCACTTATTATCATGTTATAAAAATTACATAATTATTTAAGTTCATATCGGTCATTTTTTTGATATTCGGTACTTGAGTCGAAAATGAACTTGTTTTGATGTAAATTTTCCATGTAGTCAAAATTCCATCATCTCCAAAATATTATTCATGATTTAAATATCTTATATATCTAGTATATATGTATTTATAATATCCATAGTATTTAGAAATAAGAAATTAAATGCATCGTTTATGGATACGGTAGGTTGTACGTACGCATGAACGCTACTTTCATTTCTTTGTCATATTAAAAGAATAATAATCAAATGATATAAATGTATATTATAATACCAGTATTATATTTATGTCATGTATATCTCATATTTTTAATAAAACCATCTTTTATATGTTCCATGTATAACGGGAACGAATCACATAGCTTCGAGGGGGCGGTAGTCCACACTTCCTCAAACAAAATTATCATATTTACATAACATGGAAAGAATAAAGTTATGTTTTAAATAAAAATTACAGAATAATAGAGACAATATAAATATAATATATATCATATAAATACAGTTTCATCATAATGGTCACCATGAGAGGTGGTAGGAGAAAATTGAACAATAGTCATTTCGTGAGGTAGTAGTTCGACATACACAGAAACAGTATGTTCTATATCTATTATATGGAGGTGTGTGTAACTGTAGGTAGAACCATCAGAATAAAAACTTCCTATTATATTGAGGATAATAGTTTTTTTATAAAATAATGGAATAATGACAGGTTAGGGGGTTGGAGAAGGAAAATAAATGAAAGAATCTTGAGAGAAGACGTTGCCTCTAAATTGGGTAAATCCTTTGGATTTGAGCCAAAAGGCTTCCTTGAGTTTCCCTCTTCCCAAGTTAAGGCTTCTAGGAGGAATTTAGTGATGTTATGAGATTATTTGAGCATGATTTTGGCGAGCCAATGGGGTTGATATGTGAGAGTAAGTGGGTATAGGTGGTGGCATTTTATAAGAGGGAGGAGGGTCACTATAGGAAAGTCTTGAAATATTATTTTATTGTAAATTTATTTTCGAATTATAATTGCTCCAAAGTGATATATTTAAAGTATAATATGATTATTGGTATAAATACTCTCAAAAAATAGGTTTTAGACAAGTTTAGTTTACAAATTTAACCTTATCGTTTGACTTTAACCCTTAGTTAAATAAATTAACTATTACCATGTCTTTGTGTATTATTACATTATATGGTTAATATGGTTAATATAAAATTACAAGAGAACATCAAGTGGATAATTAATTACTTTTTTAACATTATCTAAATCATTTGGCCAAATATCAGTTTTTTATGACTGTTATATCATTTAAAAAATAGTATTTGTTTTTAAAACTTATTTATGTCAATTTTAACACTATTTAGTAATTGATTTTTATTAAAGTCATAAAAACTTGATTCATTCAAAAAAACTAAATTAAATCAAATATAAAATTTAAAAATAATCCATAAAATTATTTAATGGTTTCAAAATGTTAAAATTACATTTATTTTAATATTTATAATATCATTTATTTTAATCTTTCATTAATAAAGCAATAACTGCATCATCATTGTGTCGTAAATAAATTTTTTATTTAATGTCTAAAAATTATAAATAAAATAACATGAAATAGAAAATATTTTTATCTTTATAATTACTATTTATAGTCAAAAATATCAATTATATAGCCACACATTAAAATTATTTTAGTAAAAAGATACATGTTTATGTAATATTTCTTTTTATTTTAAATTAATTATTATAACATGTCATTATCACACCCAAGTGGCTCCATGTGGTCCTAAAATAAAACCAAGGATAATCATGGTCGGACATATCTCATGAAATAGAATTATGACACGTTTTAGGGTAGTTTTATATTATTATAATATTATTTTTTACCCTTATTTACCTGATTTACCCTTTAACCATGATAAATAAAAATAATTACTGAAATTAATATTCATAATGTATAAAAATAAAAGGTACCTATTTATGAAATTTGGACCTTCCGATTAAAAATATTTAATCTATTTTTTCAAATTCAAAATATATAATTATTATAAATTAATTTAAAATTAATTCCCATTGTCAAAACCAGAAAGCGGGTTTTTAAGAAGTAAAAAATATTAAAATATTGACATGTGTTTATGTCCAATTTCAATGTGAAATTACTTATAATGAAAAAAATTGGATTAAATGATAAAAACATAATCCAATTACACTTTAAAACCAATTAAAAGGACAATCTAACAATATAAATAATTTAGATGAAAAGACAGTTTTGAATTAAAATGCAGTAATTTTCACTATTCATTAAAATATGGATTTTATCAGAAAAATACCAACATTTCAACCAAAGTAAATTTTGATATCCCGATTATAAATAAGAAGTTTAATTTTTAAAATAGAATATATAAAAGTGAAAAAAAAACTAGATTTAAAAATAATTTACCATCAAAAGGCGGTAAAACAACCTTTTAAAAATATTAGAGTACTTTATGCTTAAAAAATGGATTCATTATCATTTTAAGCATCTAAAATCTATTTTATAAATGTAAAAACATTTAAAAAACATGTTTAATAATATTTTGGTTAGTTATGTTCATTCTATCCAATAAAATGGCTTGGCATTAACTACCATTTAAAATAATAATATTTTTATTGTATTATTTTTCGGTATAACTCAATGTTGTGTGCAACATAAGATTTTAGAGAAAATTGTTGTTGCATATCGATTATGATATCAAACAAAGCATCCCATTTAATGTAAAATTAATATATTATTAATAAATATTAATAGTTTTGAAAATTTATTATTCTATAAATACCTGGGATGTTACATCCTTCCCCCTTTGGGAAATTGTGTCCTAAAAATTTTAAAATTTGGCTCAGTAACTTCATTGTAAATCTCACGTCAGAAAACAAGTCAATAAAACTACAACTTTAAAATAATTAAAGAGAAGTAAAAATGTCACCCAATATAACACATACTAGGATTCCATATAGGAAAACACATATATGGAAGAAAAATTAACCATCTTGTTCTGATGGAGAGTGATAGAAAACATGATCCGGAGAAAGTTAACAATCGGAAAACCACAAACTTGTGATGGGTTAAACGGTCTTTGATTTCGTAGTAGGAAAATTAAACGGACAATGTTTTTGTTTTAAGATCATTTTTATAAAGTTTAGGAATTTATTTACGAGCTTGAATAAGAACATAAGGATACATACGTACTTGTCAAGTAGAATTTCATCCTTTAATAAATTTCTACCACAAACTCATCTTTTCTCTAAACGATGAGTATTCAAGATTACTTGGTCACACCTGAAGCACTAGAATCAAATTCTAGATAATCACATAATCCAAAAAATATTAACTATATATTCATCCTATCTTGAAATATTAACCAGAACCAAAATGGTTAGGATAAGATAAGATAAATCCCCAAAAAGAATAATCATTTATAAGAAAAAAAGATTACTTTTAATCTCTAAAATTCAATAGTAATACACAAATTCCAACAAAGACTGTTAAACAAATTATTTTCCATATAATTAATTAAAAATAATCCAAACAAATTTTGAACCCAAAATTGAGAAGGGTTTGATGACATATTCTTCAAAGATAAATTTTAGCATTTATCTCCAAATAACATAAACCACTCTTAATAGATCATACCAAAAATTAATTTATAAAATAAAATATTCTATAAGATAGGTGTAAAGACCCAAAAATTTCAAGGAAATTTTTTTCATAATTTCTTTGGAATTTTACGAGTACGTAGTTTTTGAAGGCACCTGATTCCGAGGCCCGGTGTGCCCGAAATCAATTTCCGAAGTTTAGCTCGGGTAAGTTCAGTGAACGAACGAGCAGGTTTTTCTATCTTTTGAACCGGTGCTCGGAATTGATATTCGAGGGCACCGATAAACTCACAACGCCGATAATCTCTTAAGGGTACCTTTACCGCAGTTGCGTTTGCTCGGAAGGAGAAGTTAAAATTTTTGGATTAAATATGAAGTGAATAAAATTGTGGAAAAATTTTATTTTTGTATCTAAGTGGTTATATCCTACAAGGGGTAGTTGGGGTAGGAGAACCTAACGACCCATGTGAGGATATTAGAGAGGTGGGGCCCACATGAGCCCCAACCTTTCACATTCCCTTAACTCTCTTTTAACCCTCCTTAAACTCCCCTCTTATTTATAAGGACTCTTCCTCTTCCTCTTCCCCTCTTAAATGTTTTCCAACACAAGTTAATCAATGAATTATAACTCTTCACTTAATTAAATTAAGTTGTTTGAATTTTAAAATACTTGTGCGAATAAATTAATATCTTAGCTATTATTTTATTTTGGGCATTTTTTGGGTTGAGATTTTGGGAGAGCTATAGAGGAATAGAGAAGGGGGTTCTTCTCTCAAAGAAAGAACACAACCCTCTTCGATGAAGAACGCCTCTGACGAAGGACATTCTCCCTTGACGAGGAGCACTTTACGATTCAAATAGCGTGTTGTCGCCAACATTGTTTCCACCTCAGATGCACCCCGACTTCCACGGAATCGTCGACCACTCTCCGTGATGCCGTTCTCCGACACCATCTACCGCGACGCCCAATATTCGACATCAATTGTTAAGGTAGTGGAATATTGTATATTTATTATTTATGTGGTTTATACCCTCGAGCTTGAGAGTTTATTTTTAGGATTTATCTTTTTTAATTCCTTACCCGGTTGAATTTTCATGATGAACGCGAATTAAATGAATTAATTCGCGGATCGAAAAACAGTGGGTCGAATAAATTATTTCTTCTCGTTTATCTTGAGATTGAAAATCATGAAGGGTGATAAATATTTATTTTCCAATTACATGTGTTCTTGACTCTCAAAGATGATGGCCAAACAAACATGGCCATAAATCCACACATATTCCATGACCCTTTTATATTTCATTCTTCACACATTCTCTGTGCGTTCGTTCGCGCCAAATAATTAAGCGCGTCAAAACGTCGATGTTTCGTTGAGCACGAAAGACGGACGTGGAGATCTCAATCTGAGGATCAAGAATCTGCGATCGTCATAATTTTTGTGGTTAGAACGAAGATGTGGCGGACTAGATGGCATGGCGGAGGCGGTCCGACGGTGTGCGAGGTGGTCCGAGGAAGCACGGCTGGTGCATGCGGCAGGGTGCACGACGGTGGCCGGCAGGGACGTTCCAGCGAGGCCAGCAGGAGGCGGCTAATCAGGGGTGGCCCATGCAGATGGCCGATGCAGGCTGATGATCCAAGCGTGAATGGCAGCTGCTGTTCCTGTAGGTGCGGATAAAGCATGCCGTTAGGTTTAGAGGAGGTGCAAATCGTGGAACAAGAAAGTGACTAGAGAGAGATGAATTATAAAGAGATTAAAATAATAATAAAAATAATAAAATCAATCAAGTTGGGGCATGGATGGAATGGAGTCCAGGAAAGGGAGGCACCAATTTTGGTGATGCGTGGATTTTGGATTTGGGAATTTAAGAAATTAAATTAAATTGTAAATAATAATAATATAATAATGTTGTTATTATTTTCGTTGGGAAAATCGTATTTTGACGGTATCTTCTTCGTGCGACCTCGGTTTCACGAACCGTCAGCGGCTGTGCGACCCTTACATTTAGACGGAAATTATGAGCCCAATATTGGATGCCTTTTCGAGTTTTCGGATCGGGTACCCAAAGCGCTTGGAAAATAATAGATTTAATATTATTATTAAATATTCGACCCGTCATAACTCATGCATCCGACGTCCGATTGGCTTGCCATCAGCGGCGACGTGACCCTGTCTTTAAGACGGTCGATTCAAGTCCAATGATAGATACTAAATTCCGGTTCGTGTCTCGGGTCCATGAAACACCCAATGATAATAATATTATTATTATTACGGGATCTTGTATCTGACATATCTCTCTCATACGGTGTCGGAATGATGAAATGCCTGCGACGTTGAGACCCTGGAATTAAGATGGATGTTTCAAGGCCAATTTTGAATATTTAAGTTGCGGTCGAGGCGTGGGCCCCACGAGGCCCGGTTCGCGCGTGTTTCGGTGAAATGAAACATTTTCACCGGCTATCCACTTTGGACCAATGGGTAGTCCATCTCATGTGTTTTTCGGTATGGATCTCAATGGTGTGACCGGTTTGGTTAACCGGTGTCATTTGAAGTATGACCGGGTTGGTTCGAACCCGAAACCAATCGGGCCCTCGGAGCGGAAACACTTATAACTTGAGGACCGAATGTCTGATTGACATGTCGTCGACTATGTTGGATTCCTCTTGATGAGACGATTCTTTTGGAATACTT
This sequence comes from Viscum album, assembly GCA_963277665.1. Classification (NCBI taxonomy): domain Eukaryota; kingdom Viridiplantae; phylum Streptophyta; class Magnoliopsida; order Santalales; family Viscaceae; genus Viscum; species Viscum album. The sequence goes on along the minus strand of OY728120.1, from coordinate 1,081,033,416 downwards.
AACCTGAGGTTTGGACGCAGTTGGAGTTAGGCCGGGTTGGATCGTACCCGAAATCCAACCGAGCCCCTGGAACGGTAATACAAATATCTCTCAGACCGGACGTCCGTTTGACGAACCGTCAGCAGCGTTGGTAATCACGTTGAGAAACAGTTCCTTTGAGTATACCCCATAATATTTTTGGATACGGTTGAGATACGGCCGGGATGGGTCATACACGAAATCAACCGGGCCCCTGGGACTAAAAGGCTAATAACTCACAGACTGAGCATCCGATTGACGCGTCGTCTATTGCGTTGAGACCCCTATGATGAGGCGGTCCTTTGAGATACTTCCACGTGAGTTTACGTGACACTTGGAAGTATCTACCAGTAGCTCGTGGAGCGGACCCTCCCGGAGACGAGCATACGGAGTACGGGGACCTTGTAGCTGGATGAGACCCGATGACTGCTTGTCCGATTCGAGTCGGAGTGACTTGTATAGCCTAGTGGGGAGCACTACTATGTTTGGGTGGTAGACCCATGGCGGGGAGTACTATTGTGTTTGGGTGGCAGACCCGCGGTACTCGACAGAAGGAGTACCTCTATAGTCTATGAGGGGGAACACTACTTTGTGAGGTGGCGGACCCATGGCGGGGAGCACTACTGTGTTTGGGTGGCAGACCCACGGTGCTCGACAGGAGGAGTACCTCAGCAGTCTATGGTTAGTGAGAAGCGCCTTAGAGTTGTGACAGTATCACTATACTCTTCAGAGGAGGAGCTCTTCAGTATTTGTGTTTTCTATATCTTAATGAAAATCCTGGTTTGAGCTGAGTCAATGACCTCTGTGTTTACCTCATGATTGAGATGGGTTACTTGATAACTTAGGTATATGTATGGTCATATACCTAATTAGTGGTTATCCGTTGATTTCATAAACCTTTGTGTTTCCTCATGAGCGAGATGGGTTACTTGATAACTTAGGTATATGTATGGGCATATACCTAAGTATGGGTTATATGTTGAGAACCTTCTTTGTGGATATCCTTGTTGGATTTTAGTGAGACCTTGAGGGTGTCGGGGTCCCTACTGAGTATTTTTATACTCACCCATGCATGGGTTATGCCTGCACCTCGTTGTGTTGGATGCAGATGACGGACGACACTGACCGAGGCAGTGTGTACGGGGACTGGATGACACCCGGAGGAGGACCTCACGACGAGTCGGTACACGGAGGTGGACCTCACGACGAGTCGGTACCGGAGGAGGTTGATGGATGAGGGTGCTAAGGAGGAAATCTATACCTACCCTTCAGGTAGGATCCGTGGTGGAAGATCCAGGAGCTGCTTGTCACCTTCCAGTTGTTTTGTCTATTTCCTTGTACTTTACAGTTGGCCTTGTATTTCCGACCCCTTTACTTTCAGCACTACTTTTGTATTCAGTTTTACTTCGTGTTTACTTCCGCTTGTACTCTGTTTGACTGTGTTTATGTTTTATAAAGGAAATTCCTTCCCAGTTATCGGGATTTACGCCTTTGGTGCTAGTCGCCAGCCCCTGGCCTATGGAAGGTGGGCTTGGGGTAGTCACGGCACGGGCCCCGAGGATGGGTCGTTATAAATTAGTATCAGAGGAGTCAGTTCTACCAAAAAAATCATGACTCTGATAATTATTTTCTTTGAAGCAATAGTGTTAAGGGTACTGAGTGTGGTCTTCAGTTTAGGGAGTCCAGTGTTGGTGTGGCGGCCGACGTATCCATACACCAGGACCCTAACAACAGATTTCCGATTCAGTGCATGAAAACACTGATTGTGTGTGTGTTTCCAAAAGTTATAAAGTCAGCTCAAACCAGGTCAGATCACTAGGTATAAATCATTTGACCGTGTCGCATCTGTTCAGGATGCCTCCACGCAGACAGTCAGTTGGAGTTCCGAGAGATTACTCGATGACGGCCCACCGAGCGATGAGGCTCCGGTGCAGGTCCCTTTCTACTATGTTGGAACCTTCGGGTGGTGTACCAGAAGCACCACCACCCATTGGGTAGAAGATTCCATCATCCATACTAGCGGAGGGTGCACGCTGACAGGGCATGTAGAACGAGTTCCAGCAGGAGAGGCCTCCGAGGTTACGAGGCGAGACAGATTCCCAGTCAGTAGAGGACTGGATGGACGCGATTCCTAGAGTTTTCTGCCTAGTTGAGACACCAGTAGAGTGGATGGTGGACTTAGCTACTAGTTTTTTTCAGTGAGTGACCATGAGGTTGGTCCCTATAGTGATGAGGCTTCGGTGCATGGACTGATGCCTGAGTTAGTACCTTCGGGTAGTGTGCCAGCTATATCACTACCTGTTGGTCAGCAGTTTCAACCGGCGGTACCGGTAGATGACACATGTAGGCTTAGTGCCTTACAAATGTTTCAGCATCAGATACCCCTCTAGTTACAAAGCAAGCTCGACTCACAGGAGGCTAAGTACGGGTTTGAGGTGGTGGCTGAGAGTTTTCTAGAGCTTATATAGCTTCGGAAGGACGACATGTCAGTAGCTGAGTATTCATCGAGGAGTACCGATCGTTACTGGTACTTGATGACTACGATACGATCAGTGCTTTAGAGCTCGGACCTCAGAGTGAGGTATGTTTAAAGGAAATCCAAGCCATCACTTTTTCTCTATGCATTCCTACTTATGATAGGGTGATAGAGAGAACCTTTGTGGTTGAATGTTCTTTGGCTGAATGGATATAGCTAGTGAATGTTAGCAATGGGAAAAGCAAGGAACTGATTCCAGTCTTAGATACTTGGGCGTGTAAAATGTTTCAAAAAGAGGAAGTGTTAAGGAAAGATGAATCTTCAGAGCAGCAGATGTGGAAGCAGAGCTAGGAGAGCAGCATGTAGTGGTGTACATTTTGACATGTTACAACCACCCACCTTTGTAGTCCCCGACAGGCTCAGGGATCTAGAGGGTAGGGGAAGAGAATAGCTGCATGCGGTCAAGAAGTGTGACTCGAGGGATCTAAGAATGATTTGAGGTATGGTCTGTGTCTACTACGAGCTGCCATATCAATAGACATAGGTTCCAATCATTCCTTCCTTCCACAAATCTTGTTCTAGACCTATAGTTTCCGGTTAAACCGTTGACTTGACCCTCACGTCTGGAGATAACTTTGGTAGGAGACTCGATAATCATGCTTAAGACGATGGTGTGATCTGACCCTTGAGGTGAGTGTTTCAGTTGGAACCACTTGGTGGCAGCGTCGAGGCCTTACGATGTTAGTTTGGGTATGGACTAGGAAACCACAGTTCATACACAGATTGACTGTATTAAGCAAAAAGGTTGTGGTTTACCTACAACGATGGGATGGATTTTCCTTGGTCGGTGAAACAGAAACCCCAAGAAGCACAGGATAAACTCATGCATAGTAGGGTGTGGCCTATCACTCTTGATTCTTCCAACCTTACCCTAGTGGCAGCAGGAGTTTTGAGTTTTCAGTTCCAAACAGGGAACAGCGGACTCTAGAGTTCGAGCATGGAGACCACGTTTTTATACGGGTCTCACCTCGACGAGTTCTACGGAGATTTGGCTGAGGCGGCAAGTTAACTCCGCATTTCATCAGACCTTTCCAGGTCCCATGTAGAGTAGGCGAAATATCTCAGTTGAGGAGATACGTGCACAACCCTTCACACATCATCGACCACAGGGAGCTGGACATCAATGAAGGGGAAACATTCACGGAGGTTCTAGTGGAGATCTAGGATCAACAGTAGCAGGTCCTACGTGGACGATTGCTTCCTCTTATGCGCTTCCGCTGGCAGCACAGGAACCACCAGGAGAGCACATGGGAGCGGAAGACTCAGATGCATGCTAAGTACCACTTTTGTATCCCCTAATGTGTGATGAAGCTTCACGGGAACGTAAATCTCTGAGGTGGCAGTAATTTAAAGACTCTGAAATTTCAATGAATTTTTTTTCTTAATTTCTTTGGAATTTTACGAGTACGCAGTTTCTGACAGAACCTGATTCTGAGGCCTGGTGTGCCCGGAATCAATTTCCAATGTTTAGCTCGGGTACGTTTAGTGAACGAACGGGCATGTTTTTCTATCTTTTGAACCGGTGCTCGGAATTGAAATCCAAGGGAACTGATGAACTCGCAACACCAGTAATTTCTTAAGGGGACCTTTACCACAGTTGTGTTTTCTCGAGAGGAGAAGTTAAAATTTTTGGATTAAAGATGAAGTGAATAAAATTACAGAACGATTTTATTTTTGTATATAAGTGGTTATATCTTACATGGGGGAGTTGGGGTGGGATAACCTAACTACCCATGTGAGGATATTAGTGAGGTGGGGCCCACAGGATCCCCAACCTTTCACATTCCCTTAACTCTCTTTTAACCCTCCTTAAACTCCCGTCTTATTTATGAGGACTCTTCGTCTTCCTCTTCCCCTCTTAAATATTTTCCAACACAATTTAATCAATGAATTCTAACTCTTCACTTAACTAAATTAAGTTGTCTGAATTTTGGAATACTTGTGAGAATAAAATAATATCTTAGCTATTATTTTATTTTGGGCATTTGTTGGGTTGAGATTTTGGGAGAGCTCTGGAGGAATAGAGAAGGGGGTTCCTCTCTCAAAGAAAGAACACAACCCTCTTCGATGAAGAACGCCTCCGACGAAGGACATTCTCCCTCGATGAGGAACACTTTACGATTCGAAGAATGCATTGTTTCCAACGTTGTTTCCTCCTCGGACACACCCCGACGTCTATGGAATCATCGACCAATCTCCACTACGCCGTTCTTCGACGCCATCTACCGCGACGCCCGATGTTTGACATCAATTGTTGAGGTAGGGGAATATTTTATATTTATCATTTATGTGGTTTGTACCCTCGAGCTTGAGCGTTTATTTGTAGGATTTATCTTTGTTCATTCCTAACCCGGTTTAATTTTCACGACGAACTCAAATTAAATGAATTAATTCGCGGATCAAAAAACAATGGGTCGAATAAATTATTTCTTCTCGTTTATCTTGAGATTGAAAATGTTGAATTGTGATAAATATTTATTTTACAATTACTTGTGTTCTTGATTCTCAAAGATGATGGCCAAACAAACATGGCCATCAATCCGGGAATAGTTCATGACCCTTTTATATTTCATTCTTCGCACATTCTCTGCGCGTTCGTTCACGCCAAATAATTAAGCGCGTCAAAACGTCGATGTTTCGTTGAGCGCGACATACGGACGCGGAGATCTCGATCCGAGGATCAAGAATCGGTTATCGTCATAATTTTGGGGTTAGAACGAAGATACGGTGGACTAGATGGCATGGTGGAGGAGGTCTGATGGTGTGCGAGGTGGTCCGAGGAAGTACGGATGATGCATGCGGCAGGGCGCACGACGGTGGCCGGCAGGGACGTTCCGGCGAGGCCAGCAGGAGGCGGCTAATCGGGGGTGGCTCGTGCAAATGGCCAATGTAGGCTGATGATCCAAGCGTGAATGGTGGCTGCTGTTCCATTGGGTGCGGAGAAAGCCTGCCATTAGGTTTAGAGGAGGTGCAAATCGTGGAACAAGAAAGTGACTGGAGAGAGAGGAATTATAAAGAGATTTAAATAATAATAAAAATAATAAAATCAATCAAGTGGGGGCATGGATGGCATGGAGTCAAGGCAAGGGAGGCACTAATTTTGGTGATGCGTGGCTTTTGGATTTTGGAATTTATGAAATTAAATTAAATTGTAAATAATAATAATAATAATATAATGATGATATTATTATTTTCGTTGGGAAAATTGTATTTTGACGGCACCTTCTTCGTGCGACCTCAGTTTCACGAACCGTCAGCGGCAGTGCGACCTTTACATTTAGACGGAAATTATGAGCCCAATATTGGATGCATTTTTCAAGCTTTTGGATTGGGTACCTGAAGTGCTCGGAAAATAATAGATTTAATATTATTATTAAATATTCGACCCACCATAACTCATGCGTGCGACGTCCGATTGGTTTGCCGTCAGCGGCGATGTGACCCTGTCTTTAAGTCGGTCGATTCAAGTCTAATGTTCGATACTAAATTCTGGTTTGTGGCTCGGGTCCACGAAACACCCAATGAAAATAATATTATTATTATTACGGGATCTTGTATCTAACATATCTCTCTCATACGGTGTCGGAATGACGAACCATATGCGACGTTGCGGCCCTGGAATTAAGATGGATGTTTCAAGACCAATTTTGAATATTTAAGTTGTGGTCGAGGCGCGGTCCCCACGAGTCCCGGTTCGCACGTGTTGCGGTGAAATGAAACATTTTCACCGGCTATCCATTTTGGACCAATGGTTAGTCCATCTCATGTGTTTTCGGTATGGATCGCAATGGTGTGACCGGTTTGGTTAACCGGTGTCATTTGAAGTACGATCGGGTTGGTTCGAACTCGAAATCAACCGGGCCCTCAGAGCAGAAATGCTTATAACTTGAGGACCGAACGTCCGATTGATTTGTCGTCGACTATGTTAGATTCTTCTTGATGAGACGGTTCTTTTGGAATACTTCACCTGAGGTTTGGATGCAGTTGGAGTAAGGCCGGGTTGGATCGTACCCGAAATCCAACCGGGCCCCTGGAACGTTAATACATATATCTCTCAGACCGGACATCTGTTTGATGAACCATCAGCGGCGTTGGTAATCCCGTTGAGAAATGGTTCCTTTGAGTATACCCCATGATATTTTGGGGTACAGTTGAGATACGGTCGGGATGGTTCATACACGAAACCAACCGGGCCCCCGGGACTAAAAGGCTAATTACTCACAGACCGGGCGTCTGATTGACGCGTCGTCTGTTTCATTGAGACCCCTATAACAAGGCGGTCCATTGAGATACGTCCACGTGAGTTTACGTGACACTTGGAAGTATCGAACCGTAGCTCGTGGAGCGGACCCTTCCGGAGACCCGCGTACAGAGTATGGGGACCTTATAGCTGGCTGAGACCTGATGACTGCTTGTCTGATTCGAGTCGGAGTGACTTGTATAGCCCAATGGGGAGCACTACTGTGTTTGGGTGGCAGACCCACGGCGGGGAGCACTACTTGGTTTGGGTGGAAGACCCGCGGTACTCGACAGAAGGAGTACCTCTATAGTCTATGAGGGGGAGCACAACTTTGTGAGGTGGTAGACCCATAGTGGGGAGCACTACTGTGTTTGGGTGGAAGACCCGCGGTGCTCGACAGGAGGAGTACCTCAGCAGTCTATGGTTAGTGAGCAGCGCCTCGGAGTTGTGACAGGATCACTGTACTCGTCAGAGGAGGAACTCTTCAGCAGTTGTGGTTTCGATATCTTAATGAAAATCCTATTTTGAGCTGAGTCATTGACCTTTGTGTTTACCTCATGATTGAGATGGGTTACGTGATAACTTAGGTATATGTATGGGCATATACCTAAGTAGTGGTTATCCATTGATTTCATAAACCTTTGTGTTTCCTCATGATCGAGATGGGATACTTGATAACTTAGGTATATGTATGGGCATATACCTAAGTATGGGTTATCTATTGAGAACCTTCTTTGTGGATATCCTTGTTAGATTTTAGTGAGACCTTGAGGGTCTCGGGGTCCCTACTGAGTATCGTTATACTCACCCCTGCACGGGCTATGCCCGTACCTCATTGTGTTGGATGCAAACAACGGACGACACTGACCGAGTTAGAGTGTACGGGGACTGGACGACACCTGGAGGAGGACCTCACGATGATTCGGTACACGGAGGTGGACCTCACGACGAGTCGGTACCGGAGGAGTTTGACGGACGTGGGCGCTGAGGAGGCAATCTGTACCTACCCTTCAGGTAGGATCTGTGGTGGATGATTTAGGAGCTTCTTGTCACCTTCCAGCTGTTTTGTCTAGTTCCTTGTACTTTATAGTTGGGCTTGTATTTCTGGCCACTTTACTTTCAGCACTACTTTTGTATTCAGTTTTACTTTGTGTTTACTTCAGTTTGTACTTTGGTTGAGTGTGTTTCTGTTTTATAAAGGCAATTCCTTCCCAGTTATCGGAATTTACGCCTTTGGTGCTAGTCGCCAGCCCCTGGCCTATGGAAGACGGGCTTGGGGTAGTCACGGCACGGGCCCCGAGGATGGGTCGTGACAATAGGTTAATCATTTCTATAAATAACCCAAATCTCCATAAGTCCATATTTAAATCATAGATTTTTCCAAAAATAATTAAAATTTTATTCCTCAAAATAAAATTCCATAGTATTGTATTTAACTTTATCATAAAGGGCTCCCAAAATAGTGAATTTCTTCCAAAATAACATTTATCAATTAATCCTCAAATCATTTTACAATACCAAGGATATCCATTTGATAAAATGTAATTTTCTAAAATTTACTTATTCTTAATTCATCAACTCATTTAACTAAAAAGAAAAGGCATACTAACCAGGGACTTCATGTAGGCTAGTGGTAGACGATAAAGCCTTGTCGCACTTCAGTTGTAGGTTTTATCCTCATGGCCTTGTCCAATGCAATGGGTTTTCACCCTTCCTATGGGTAGTCCTTTTTCTAAATCTATATAATTCATATATTATTCCCAAAATGAGATAAAATCTTCAAAAATAACCAGAACATATTTTAATCTCAAATATTATCTCATGTCCTTAATTTTTCATCCCAAAAAGTAATATCTCATAATTACCTCAAAATCAAAGGTCGTATAAAGTTTATCCATTACTTTATAATTGTGTCCACAAAATAAAATATAATTTTTCCTCAAATAATATTTTCATATAACAAACTACAGGGTTACATATACTAGAAAAGTCTTATAAAGTAATCTCATCATCGAAAGAGAATTAATACTTTTAAACATTTCATCATCCAACATTCTACCATAAATATTGAATCCCTTATATGTATACTTCTTAATCATTCAGCATTCTTCATGATACCCTGACTAGGATTTTCCATCTTATTCCTTAATACTTATTTCCTACAAATAGAAAACGTGAATCATGTACTAAGATTCAATAATTTTAAAACATGAGACAAGAAATAATACAAACCTTTTATATTTCATTTTCAATTTACTCATCTTCAATTAGAATAGCATTAGGTATTGCTAAATATATATTTTTAGGGTCCTTCTAATGTAATTCTTGAACCTTCTTCATTGGACATCTATTTGCATAATGACCATACTCCCCATATTTAAAACATTCAATTGATAACTCGGAAATAACATCTATATCTTTCTTGGAGTTTTTGAGTGCTTTCTTTTTCCTTGGTAGGATATTGATTTATGAACATCATTGTAACATCTATATCATCTTCTCATCCCTTTAAAACATTTTCCTAAGTGTTTCTTTCCACATCCTTGACACTTTGTTTGTTGAATATACTTACCTTTATGATTCTTACCTGAACTTCCACAGGGATTCATTTCTCGCATATATGATGCCTTAGAAAAATCACTAAGGTTCAAGTGGTCAATCATAACTCTAGATAATTGGTTTATAATAACCACAAGAGTTCTCATTGCAGCTCCCATTTCATTCGGTTGTTTATTCATAAAACCACCACAATTTCCTTCACATTAATTATTACTTTGGTGCATGCTAGATCCATCCATTTACTAAAACCAAAAATGTTAATGTGAGTATATCAGTAAAATCATCATATATTATCATATGAGGAAGATAAACACTAAGATATACTCATCCATGTTATCTTAAACTCATTCAATTTTACTAAAATAACTATGACTCTTTATAATATGAAAAACATTATGGTTATATACATCTTTTCACTTATACTTAAATAACACTCTGACCTCTAAAGTTATCTAAACCAACCTCTGATACCAAATATAAGGCCCTAGCCTTAAACATTACATAATCATGAGTTAAGTCAATAATTTAACTTTTAATCATATAGAGGATCTTTTCAGGTTTAACACTTTAGAGAATTAGGTCATAACTCATACATAACAACTTAAATATTATAAGTATACACTTACTCACTGTCCAATTTTTTGATAAAATAGAAACTTTTTAAAAAGAAACATAGTTCGTTTCATGTTCAAATAGCCTAATTTTTCTTTGATCCCATCCTTAACTCTTTTTTTATTTAAGTCCTGTAAAAAACATTTCAAAACATGGGATGAGCATAAAAATATTAAAAAAATATTGTGAAAACATGTAAACCATGAATACTTTATCATAAAGTAATACTTTTTACCTTTAAGAATTAGCAATAACACTTCACTGAATATAAGCTCATTGTTTACCCTTTTTTATAACCAAAATATTACCATCAAGCCCATAGAAAGAAACATATAACATATAAAGGTAACTTGGGATATAAACATACTTAAATGTAATAACCATATAATCGACTTCTATATATATCGCAAAATGGAATAGTCATACGACTGACTTCCATACCCAATGCATTGGTGGTTATAATGTAATAACTCATCTTTGGTTTATCACAGAACCACCCATATTTGGTTTATCACATAACCACTCATCTTTGTTTTATCACATAAGCACCCATCAGATGTTCAAGTACCATTATATAATAATAACATGTAAAAGATTGCAATTATCAGCATTTCACTCATAAAATTTCATTTGCAATCATAAGAAATCATATCAAGATATCTAAATAGTAAATCTAATTTCAAAACATTTTTCAATACCAAAACACCCAAAAAGGGAATAATTTATTTATTTTCATTTTAAAAACATTAATTCTTATAGAGGAATCCAAATATCAAACAACGGTTACAGTGGCGGAGAAGTCGTTGTCACCGCATATGCTAAAAAAATTCCTTTTTATCGTTTAGTAAAATGATTCATAGAAAAAATATCCCCTTTGAATTAAAAGTAAAATTGGTTTATTATACACCGTATAAAAGAATGTGGTTTATATTATCAAAATATGCCTCAATGAAATGAGATTGAGATGAAATCTCTTACCTTGAGTCTGACTCGTCACGTACAATTGTTATGTTCTTGAATAATAAACATAGATTAATTTATACTTTCTTGAGAAACTTTTTAAATTTTATTATTCCTTTTATATAACTTATTACCATATTATAAAAATTACATAATTATTTAAGTTCATATCGGTCGTTTTGTCTATATTCGGTACTTGAGTCAGAAATGAACTTTTTTTGATGTAAAATTTCCATGTAGTCAAAACTCCATCATCTCCAGAATATTATTCATGATTTAAATATCATATATATCCAGCATATATATATTTATAATATCCATAATATTTAGAAATAAAAAATGAAATTCACCTTTCATGGAGACGGTGGGCCATACGTATGCATGAACGCTACTTTCATTTATTTGTCATATTAAATGAATAATATCAAATGATATAAATGTATATTATAATACCAGTATTATATTTATGTCATGTATGTTTCATAAGTTTAATAAAACTATCCTTTATACATTCCATGTATAATGGGAATGAGTCACATTGCTTTGAGGGGGCGGTAGTCCACACTTTCTCAAACGAAATTATCATATTTACACAACATGGAAAGCATAAAGGTATGTTATAAATAAAAATTAAAGAATAATAGAGATAATATAAATATAATATATATAATATAAATACATTTCCATCATAATGGACACTATGATAGGTGGTAGGATAAAATTGAACAATCATTGTTTCGTGAGGCAGTAGTTCAGCATACATTGAAACAGTATGTTCTATATCCATTAGATGGAGGTGTGTGTAAGTGTAGGTTGAACCCTTAGCCTAGTATATTTATTATACTAGTGTTATTATAAAATAATGTAATAAAGATATTTTGGGGGGTTGGAGAAGGAAAATAAATGAAAGGAGTTTGAGAGAATACGTTACCTCTAAATCAGGTAACTCCTTTTGATTTTAGCCAAAAGACTTCCTTGAGTTGCCTTCTGACCAAGTTAAGGATTTTAGGAGGAATGGAGGGATGTTGGGAGATTATTTTAGTAGAATTTTGGTGAGACAATTGGATTTAGAGGTGTGAGTAAGTGGGTATAGGTGGTGACCTTTTATAAGAGAGAGGATGGGCACTTTAGGAATATCTTGAAATATTATTTTATTATAAATTTATATTTGAATTATAATAGATCCATAGTGATATATTTAAAGGATAATATAGGTATGGATCTAAATCCTCTCAAAAAATAGGTTTTATTCAAATGTAGGTCAAAAATTTAACCTTATCTTTTGAATTTAACCCTTAGTTAAATAAATTAACTATTACCATGTCTTCTTGTATTTTTACACTATATGGTTAATATGGTTACTATAAAATGTCAAGATAACCTCAAGTGAATAATTGATAAGAATTTTAATATTATCTAATTAATTTGGTTGAATCTAAAATTTTTATGAATATTATATCATTTACAAAAATATTTATTTTAAAAACTCATTTATGTAAATTTTGACACTATTTAGTAATTGATTTTTGTTAAAGTCATAAAAACTTGATTCATTAAAAAAACTAGATTAACTCAAATATAACATGTCAAAATAATCCAAAAAAATCGTGTATGGTGTCAAAATTTTCAAATTATATTTATTTTAATATTTATAATATCATTTATTTGAATCTTTCATTAATAAGGCAATCACTACATCATCGTTATGTCATAAATAAATTTATTTATTTAATGTCTAAAAATTATAAATAAAATACCATGATGTAGGAAATAATTTTAGATTTATAATTACAATTTATAGTCAAAGAGATCAATTATATAACTCTACCATAAAATTGTTTTAGTCGAAAGATACATGTTTATGTTATATTTCTCTTTACATTAAATTAATTATTATAACATGTCATTATCACACCCAAGTAGCTTCATGAGGTCCTAAAATCAACCCAATTATGCTCATGGTTAACCATATCTCATCCAATAGTATTATGATATGTGTTAAGGTAGTTTTATATTATTATAATATTATTTTTTTCCCTTATTTACCTGATTTACCCTTTAACCATTGTAAATAAAAATAATTACAAAAGTTACTATTCAAAATATCCAAAAATAAAGGGTACCTATTTACATAATTTGTACCTTGTTAGTCTAAATATATAATCCATTTTTCCAAATTCAAAACACCTAATTGGCAGAAATTAATTTAAAATTAATTGTCGTTGTCAAAACAAGAAAGCGGGTTTTTAAGAAGTAAAAATTATCAAAAGATTGAAATGTGTTTATGTCCAATTTCAATGTGAAATTAATTAAAATGATCAAAATTGGATTAAATGATAAAAAAAATAATCTAATTACACTTTAAAACTAATTAAAAGGACAATATAACTATATAAATAATTTAGATGAAAAGGCAGTTTTGAGTTAAAATGTAGTATTTTTCACTATTCATTAAAATATGGATTTATAAGAAAAATAAAAAAATCAACCAAAGTAAATTTTGATGTCTCGCTTCTAAATTATAAGTTTAATTTTTCAAATGGAACATATAAAAGTGACAAAAAATAGATTTAAAAATTATTCTCCCTCAAAAGGTGGTAAAACATCCTTTTAAAATATTAGTGTATTTTGTGCTTAAAAAATGGATTCATTCTCATTTTAATCATATAAAATCTATTGGATAAATGTAAAAACATTTAAAATATATGTGTAATCATATTTTAGTTAGTTATATTCCTTCCTTCCAATACAACTTTTAGGTGTTAACTACCATTTAAAATAATAATTTTATTATTGTATTATTTTTCGGTATAACTCAACGTTGTGTGAAATGTAAGATTTCAGAGAAACTCATTATTGTGTGTCGAGTATTATGACAACCCTGCTTTTTATTAAAACTTTAACATGCTTTATTGCAGAAAACTTCACTTAATACAAAAAAGAAGATTTAGAGGTTTAGTGTCTTTGGGGCTTAGGATCATTACATAAAAACCTAAAACATTAAATACAACATCTTTATTGAAAACTTCTTTTACATGACCACTGCATTCCCTCGTACTTAGCATTCCATGGGATAACCTGAGGACATGCATAAGAAAAGGGTGAGCTATAAAGCCCAGTAAGGGAGTACACATGGAATAACATGAGGATTACAATACATGTTAGGCAATAGGCATGTCAATAGATCATAAGAGAAACATGAACATAAAGGCATGATAAAGCATGATAATCATAACATGGAAATGTGGAAACAACACTTAACATTGAATTAGCATGTGTCGTGGGTCATTGCACATGGATCATGAGTAAACCCACATTGCACATGAAAAATGAGTAAACCCTCATTGCACTTGAATTAGCATGATTCAACACTCATTGCACTTGACGTATCATGATACTATACTTTACCTAATGCATAGGAGCGCTATAAGGGCGCACCCTTCTTAAACATTTCATTTCATGCATAAGTGTGCCACATGGATCATAAAACATGGATTCATAATACATAATCATTTATTCCACGATAAAGGAATGTGTGATTCATACATGAAACTTTATAATCAATAAGTAAATGTGCATAAAGTTGAATACCCTTGATGGAGAAATGAGCATGGTATTCACTACACAATGACATTGGCTTAGAAAATCGGTGCGATTTCGGCACTGTAACGACGTGACATAAGAATTTAAAAATGGTTGATGAGAGAGAAATGGGTTCCTAATCATATTTACATGTAATGGACAGTAATGAGGTCATATATATACATGTCCCAACAATGGAAAATGAATTTAGATTCATGATACAAAAGTATTGCTTGAATGTAAAAGAAGAGAGAGAAGTTCCTTTTGGAATTTCGGCATAGTAACAGGTGTACATGGGAGGCATTTAATGAGAGAGAAATGGGTCTCCCATCATTCAAACAATAAGAGGGCAGTATGGGGGAGGTGCGAAACCATACCCCAACATTCATAATTGAAATTAAAAGGGCAATACAACTTAATGAAAATTGACAAAAATGAGAAAGGAAGAAAAAACCCTTACTTGGAAGTGTGCTTCCAAAGGCTAGAGAGAGGCTTGTGAGAGGATTCTTGGGAGCTTGGGGAACCTTGGGAGGATTCTAGAGAGAGTAGGGCAGAGTTTGGACTAACTCCAAAGGATTTTAGTGAGGAGGAAGTGGGAGCTTGGGTGGGTTTATATAGGAAATGTGAGAGAATTCTTTATTATTTAGGTTTGGGACCCCTTAATTTAAAATAATCCAAACCACAAACCACCCCATGGTATTTTCCCATGGTTTTCAGGAAAAGTAAAGAGGAAAACAATATTTTACAAGGCTGAGGTCCTAGCGTATTAAAAAATTTGGGTTTCTTATGTGGAGGTGAGTCACACCCCCATGGAAATTAATTTAAAAATGCAAAGTGTTGAATAAGTCTTGAGGGGTTCATTAATGCTTTGAAAAGTAAGTCAAACAAACCCAAAATCACATTATTTTAATTATAAAACATATATTGGCCGAACATAAGGATTATGGTATTTTATTACATCACCATTGGGTCATTATGATGTCATAAAACACATTATATAATTAAACGGTATTTAATTTTTACCCAAAAATTTGACTGTCTCAGAAATTTATGAAAAATTCACAGTTGGATAATTTCGACGTCCTGATTCCAGAAATGAAATTTATTTTATCTAAAAAAATTCTAAATATGTTAATTTTCACTTTTAAAATAAAAACCAACATTTATCGAAAATTCACGGGTTTTGATAGAAATGGCTTTCAAACCTTAATAAAAATTTTGATTGCATTCATAAATTTATAAGATCATTTATATTTAATAAAAATTAATTTAATATTAATATTAATATTTTATTAAAATATTATTTAATTCAAAAATCCCTTAATTTAATAAAATAGATTTCTTAATTAAATAATAATTAAAAACACCATTTGTACTTTAAGAACTATTTACAATGTATCAAAAATGACTAGAAATTATATTCATTATTATATACAAAAATAATGTACATGAACATAGTACTACTTATTTGTTATATAACCCCTTAAAACAGCAGCATAAGACCTAAGGGTAAGGTGTGCAATGGTGACAGACTCTTGGGGTGGCTCGGATAACATCGCTCGAGTGGTAATTTCAATAAACTTCCACTTTTCCCGTAGATGGTCACGTTCGAGCTTGACATAATGAAGCTCAGCTTGGGCTTGGTCAAGGGCGAAGCCTAATGACGCCACCTCTTTTCCGAGCTCCGACAAATGGGCTTCGTATGGGGAAATTCTACTGGATGAGGCCATCGTTTCCTTTGTCTAAGTAAAAATTGGGTTCGTTAAAGCCTTACATTTATACTAATCATGTGATCACTGTTCAACGACTATATTAACTACGGTCAAAATTCATAACATGAAACCAAAGAAGTTGACATCTTATAAAAACATTTTTCATAAAGAGACATTTAACTGGATCAAGAGGGATTTTCCATTAATGAAACATTGGGTCGTTACAATATTCCCCCCATAAGAAATTTTACCCTCGAAATTTTCCTTTTCCCACACAAAAACAAATGTGGGTAACTCAGCTTCATCATATCCTCCGACTCCCAAGTCACTTCTTCAAACTTGTGGTTTCTCCACAATACCTTGACGATGGGCATTATCTTATTTCGTAGACCTTTTTCTCTATGATCTAAGATCTTCACTGGTTGCTCCTCATAAGAAAGATCATCTTCCAATTGTATCACCTCGGAAGAGAGTACATGTGAAGGGTCTGGTATGTACTTCCTTAACAGGGATACATGAAAGACATCATGCACCTTGTCCATAGTAGGTGGAAGTGCTAGTCGATAGGCCACAGCCCCAACACGATCAAGGATCTCGAAGGGGCCGACGTACCTTGGACTTAACTTCCCTTTCTTTCCAAACCTCATGACCTTCTTCCACGAAGATATGCATAAAAATACCATGTCTCCAACTTTAAACTCAAGGTCTCGTCGATGATTATCTGCATAACTCTTCTGTCGACTCTGGGCTGCCTTGATATGCTGCTGAATGGTTTTCACCTTCTCCACCATTTCTTCGACCATTTCTAGTCCAAGCAGCTTATGTTCACCGACCTCATCCCAACATGCTGGTGTTCTGCACCTTTTCCCATACAGTGCTTCATATGGTGCCATTTGGATGCTCGAGTGGAAAATGTTATTAGAAGATAACTCAACCAGAGGAAGATGTTGATCCCATCCTCCTTTAAAGTAAATTTAGCATGCTCTAAACATATCCTCAAGTGTTTGGATAGTCCTCTCTGATTGTCCATTAGTTTGAGGATGATAGGCCGTAATAAATTGTAGTTCAGTATTCAGAGCATGTTTAAGACTCTTCCAAAACATAGAGGTGAATCTTGGATCTCGGTCAGACACAATAGATGGTGGTACTCCATGCAACCTTACCACTTCCCTAATATATATCCGTGCCAGTTGATCCAATGAGAAATCCTACTGAATAGCAATGAAGTGTGCAGTCTTTATAAGACGATCCACAACAACCCATATTGCATTGTTGCCTTTGTATGTCCTTGGAAGTCCGGTGACAAAGTCCATGGTGATGTTCTCCCATTTCCATTCTGGTATGGGCAATGGTTGCATCATCCCCTTAGACTTCTGCCTCTCGGCCTTCACTTGTTGACACACTAGGCACTTTGATGTATATTCAGCGATCTCCTTCTTCATATTATCCCACCAAAAGTTTTCTTGGATATCTCAATACATCTTTGTGCTCCCTGGGTGAATAGAGAAATTTAAACTATGTGCATCATCCAAAATTTCCTTCTTCAGCTCCGGACTTGATGGAACACATAGTCTTTTCCCAAACCGCACAATTCCTTCTTCATTAACATTAAACTCCAAGGATTTTCCCTTTTTGATAGTTTCCACCTTTTCTTGAATTCCCACATAATCCTTTTGAGCATCCTTTAACCTTTACAAAAGAGATGGTTGAGCAATCATTTGTGAAAGGATTTATGATGTTCCCTTCTTTATGATTCCCACGTCCATCTTCATCAAGTCTAAGAAGATTGGATCCTTCTCAATTCTCATCATTGATAGAATCGCTGGATCCTTTCAACTTAGGGCATCTGCCACCTTGTTCGCTTTCCCAGGGTGGTAATGTATTGAACAGTCATAATCCTTGATGAGCTCTATCCATATTCTCTGGCGCATATTAAGCTCTTTCTGTGTGAATATATATTTAAGACTCTTGTGGTCAGTATATATCTCACATTTCTCTCCATAGAGATAATGCCACCAGATTTTCAGGGCAAAGATCATAGCAGCCAACTCTAGATCATGCGTTGGATAGTTTCACTCATGGGTTTTCAACTGCCTTGATGCATAGGATATCACTTTATCATTCTTCATCAGCACATATCCTAAACCCTTTTTCGAATCATCACTGAATACCACAAAAAACTCCCCGCTTGTGGGTAAAGTGAGAACGGGTCCAGTGATAAGCCTCCTTTTCAACTCCTTGAAACATTCTTCGCATTCATCACTCCAAGAAAACTTTACTCCCTTTCAAGTTAGCTTGGTAAGAGGGTTGGACAATCATGAGAAATTTCTCACAAATCGTCGATAATATCCAGCTAACCCCAAGAATCTACGGATATCCGTTACCGATATTGGTCTCGCCCATCCCTCAATTGCATATATTTTGGAGGGGTCCACAGATATCCCATTGCTTGTGATGATATGGCCCAATAATGAGACTTCCTTCAACCAGAACTCACACTTTCTGTACTTTTCATGGAGCTTCTCTTTGCGCAAAGTCTCTAGTACAGTTCTTAAATGCTCCTCATGGTCCTCCTTGGTTTTGGAGTATATTAGAATATCATCTATAAAGACTACCACAAATTTGTCAAGGTAATCTCTAAATACTCTATTCATCAAGTCCATGAATATTGCTGGAGCATTGGTGAGTCTGAAAGGCATTACTATGAATTCATAGTGCCCGTATCTTGTACGAAAAGCAGTCTTGGGGATATCTTCCTTCTTCACCCTTACTTGATAATATCCCGACCGTAAGTCCACCATGGAGAAGTATTGTGCTCCACGCAACAGATCAAACAAGTCATCAATTCATGGGAGAGGATACTTGTTCTTTGTCATGATTTTTTTAAGTTCACAATAATCGATGTAGATCCGCATTGACCCATCCTTCTTCTTGACGAAGAGGACTGGTGCACCCCATGGTGAAGCACTTGGGCGTATAAACCCTTTATCCAGATTCTCCTATATTTGTTTCTTCAGCTCTTCAAGCTCAACAACAGCCATTCTATATGGATTCTTGGATATTGGTAATTCCCCAGGTATAAGTTCAATTGAGAACTCAACATTTCTTCTAGGAGGAAGACTAGGCAGTTCCTCTGGAAATACTTCTGCGAATTCCCTCATAATAGGCATTTCTTCAAGGATGGTTTCTTCTTTGGACTCAATCATCTGAGCCAGATACGCATGCTCATAGGGCAGTAATATCCCTTCTTGAGATGATGGAGCTAAAGGAGATTCATCTTCCTCCTGACACTTGTAATGAATCGGGGGTCGATTCTCTATATGGAGTGTGATTTCCCTCTCTCGACAATTTATGTTGGCTCTATATAAGGAAATCCAATCCATGAAAATAATTGCATCAAATTCCACCAAAGGGAGTATGCCGAGGTTCTCCGGGAAATTCAATCCACATATTATAACAGGGGAGGACTTATATTCATGGGATGCAATGATTGCCCCATTTTCCGTACTCACCGACATATTTACTTCCATGATTTTTAGTGGTGATGGGATTGTTCTACTAAACTTTCGAGATATAAAAGAATGTGTAGAACCTGAATCAAAAAGTATGTTCGCTATTCTTGAATGAATAACTAGCGTACCTGTCACCACTTCGTTGTCGGGGTTCACTTCGGTAGAAGTGATGGAAAAAGCTCTTCCTTGCTGTCTTGGAGGTTGTTGGTTGCCTCCGATAACCCTTGGATTAGGGAACTAATTTGAAAAATGACCCGGTTCTTTGCATTTGTAGCATTGAACAACGCGTTGAGGTTCGAACGGAGCGTTCCTCTCCTCTGTCGCAGCCGTGGGTCCTTCTTGCCGATAGTTAATAGCTAGGTGCCCTTCTCTTCCACACCTGAAGCATTTTCTCGTCCCCTTAAGGCAATTTCCAGGGTGCTTCTTTCCGCACTTTTGGCAAGTTGGGTGCTGGAACTTCTTAGCGCTGTTGGATTTATCCATCGGACCACCAGCATTGAAGTCTACCTTACGCTTCTTGTCCCCATGATACCCATGTGATTCTTCGATCTCCATTTCGACCTCGAGGGCACATCGGACAATTTCCTCATAGCTGTCGAAGTCACAGATCGCTAATGCTTTCCGCAAGCTAGGCTTCAGCCCACCAAAGAAGCGATCAACCTTGCATTCGTGGGTAACGACGAAGCCGGAAGCGTATCATGCAAGACTTGTGAATTTTTCCTCATACGCTCCCACAGATTGTTCGTCTTTTTTCTTGAGGGAAAGGAAGTCCCTTTCCATATTAAGACGGAGGGTGCGTGGAAAATATTTATCGAAAAACATCTTCCGGAATTCCTTCCATTCCAAAGCCTCGATATCCTCCTCAGGCTTCGTATTTTTGATCAATTTCCACCATTGATCAGCTTCACCCTCCATACGATAAGCCGCTAGGATAACCTTCTCTTGTTCAGAACATTGGAGGATGGAGAATATCTTTTCAATGGAGTTGATCCATTGTTCAGCGATCGTGGGATCAGATGATCCACTAAAATTTGGAGGCCTTTGCCTCATGAATCTCTCGATAGAGACTTTTTCCTTATTAGGGGGATTTGGACATTCCTCTTGACTCGTTTTTCTATTCAAAACTTGAGTTAGCTAAGAGGGAAGCGTGACAAAGTTCATTATTCCTGCTCCCATTGTATTGGGCATCTCATTAGTACAATCATCACACTGATCTTCACAACAGTTGTTAGCCCGAGTCCTCCTATTACAGGAAATTCGCTGGAATAAAAGGAAAGTTAGGGGTAACACATAAAGGGTAATCCAAAGACAAAAGTTTATGACTTATAAATAAACTTTTATTTCCTTAACTCATGAGTCTATAGGATTCAATCTAGGATTTTCATGATCTAATTTCTAACATATATTCTTAGGGGAATTCTTCACTTAATAAGGGTTCATACCAAGATTGTGAATTTATCAAAACATATCCCTCGGGAGTGTCGTATCCAAGAGTGCAGCAAGGCCCGTTTTCGTTCACCAGTTCCCGTTCGAGTCTAGCTCAAAGCGGTGTTTTCAGGTTTTACCCCTAGGATACATCTGTGCCAGAGCCGCCTCTACATGCTCGTATCCAGACAGGGATTTATTTGTTCGATAAACCACTTACTTAGAATTTACCAAAACTTTGGGATGTTTTTATTATACTTAGTCTTGTATCTAAGGCTTTACTAGGGTTTCTTAATCCCAAAAATAACTAAACCTATCCTCTGATACCAACTATGACAAACCTTCTTTTTATTACAACTTAAACATGCTTTATTATATAAAACTTCACTTGATACAACAAAGAAGATCTAGAGGTTTAGTGTCTTTGGGGATTAGGATCATTACATAAAAACTTAAAACATGAAATACAACATCTTTATTGAAAACTTCCTTTACATGACCACTACATTCCCTCGTACTTAGCATTGCATGGGATAACCTAAGGACATGCATAAGAAAAGGGTGAGCTATAAAGCCCAGTAAGGGAGTACACATGGAATAACATGAGGAGTAAAATACATGTTAGGCAATAGGAATGTCAATAGAGAATAAGAGAAACATGAACATAAAGGCATGATAAAGCATGATAATCATAACATGGAAATGTGGCAACGACACTTAACATTGAATTAGCATGAGTCGTGGCTCATTGCACATGGAGCATGAGTAAACCCTCATTGCACATGAACCACGAGTAAACCCTCATTGCACTTGAATTAGCATGAGTCAACACTCATTTCACTTTACGTATCATGATACTATACTTTACCCAATTCATTGGAGCGCTATAAGGGCGCACCCTTCTTAAACATTTCATTTCATGCATTAGTGTGGCACATGGATCATAAAACATGGATTCATAAAACATAATCATTTATTCCACGATAAATGAATGTGGAATTAATACATGAAACTTTCTAATCAATAAATAAATGTGCATAAAGGTGAATACCTTTTATGGAGAAACGAGCATGGTATTCACTACACAATGACATTGGATTAGAAAATCGGTGCGATTTCGGCAGCGTAATGGCGTGACATAAGAAAATAAAAATGGTTGATGAGAGAGAAATGAGTTCCTCATAATATTTACATGTAATGGGTAGTAATAAGGTCTTATAGATACGTGTCCCAACAATTGAAAATGAATTTAGATTCATGATACAAAAGTATTTCTTGAATGTAAAAGAAGAGAGAGAAGTTCCTTTCGGAATTTTGGCATAGTAACGGGTGTACATGGGAGGCATTTAATGAGAGAGAAAGGGGTATCCCATCATTCATAAAATAAGAGGGAAGTATGGGGGAGGTGCGAAACCATACCCCAACATTCATAATTGATATTAAAAGGGCAATACAACTTAAATAAAATTGACAAAAATGAGAAAGGAAGAAAAAACCCTTACTTGGAAGTGTGCTTCCAAAGGCTAGAGAGAGGCTTGTGATAGGCTTCTTGGGAGCTTGGGGCACCATGGGAGGATTCTAGAGAGAGTAGGGAAGAGGTTGGACGAAATCCAATGGATTTTAGTGAGGAGGAAGTGGGATCTTGGGTGGGTTTATATAGGAAAGGTGAGAGAATTCTTTATTATTTAGGTTTGGGACCCCTTAATTTAAAATAATCCAAACCACAAATCATCCCATGGTATTTTCCCATGGTTTTCTAGAAAAGGAAAGAGGAAAACAATATTTTACAAGGCCAAGGTCCGAACTTATTAAAAATTTAGGGTTGATTATGTGGGGGTGAGTCACACTCCCATGGAAATTAATTTAAAAAGGCAAAGTGTTGAATAAGTCTTGAGGGGTTCATTAATGCTTTGAAAAGTAAGTCAAACAAACCCAAAATCACATTATTTTAATGATCAAACATATATTGGCAGAACATAAGGATTATGGTATTTTATTACATCACCATTGGGTCATTATGATGTCATAAAACACATTATATAATTAAATGGTATTTAATTTTAACCCAAAAATTTGACTGTCTCAAAAAATTATGAAAAATTCACCGTTGGATAATTCCGACGTCCTGATTCCAGAAATGACATTTATTTTATCTAAAAAAATTCTAAATATGTTAATTTTCACTTTTAAAATAAAAACCAACATTTATCGAAAATTCATGGGTTTTGACAGAAATGGCTTTCAAACCTTAATAATAATTTTAATTGCATTCATAAATTTATAAGATCATTTATATTTAAAAAAAATTAATTTAATATTAATAATAATATTTTATTAAAATATTATTTAATTCAAAAATCCCTTAATTTAATAAAATATATTTCTTAATTAAATAATAATTAAAAACACCATTTGTACTTTAAAAACTATTTACAATGTATCAAAAATGACTATAAATTATAATCATTATTATATACAAAAATAATGTACATGAACATAGTACAACTTATTTGTTACATAACCCCTTAAAACAGCCGCATAAGACCTAAGGGTAAGGTGTGCAATGGTGACAGACTCTTGGGGCGTCTCGGATAACATCGCTCGAGTGGTAATTTCAATCAACTTCCACTTTTCCCGTAGACAGTCACGTTAGAGCTTGACATAATGAAGCTCATCTTGGGTTTGGTCAAGGTCGAAGCCCAACGACGCCACCTATTTTTTGAGCTCCGACAAATGGGCTTCATATGGGGCAATTCTACTGGATGAGGCCATCGCTTCCTTTGTCTGAGTAAAAATTTGGTTCGTTAAAGCCTTACATTTATACTAATCATGTGATCATTGTTCAACAGCTATATTAACAACGGTCAAAATTCATAACATGAAACCAAAGAAGTTGACATCTTATAAAAACATTTTTCATAAAGATTCATTTAACTGGATTAAGAGGGATTTTCCATTAATGAAACTATGGGTCGTTACAAGTATGCTATCAAAAAAAAATTCTCCTTTATTGTAAAATTAATATCTTTTTCATAAATATTAATAAATATGAAAATATATTATTCTATAAATATCTGGGATGTTACACAAGGTTTTCAAGCCTGACTCAGGGTAACCTGGTACACAAAAACGGGACTTACTGTGCACCAGGTTTGAAACTCCTAGGGGATATTCTTTAGTAAATTCATAAGCTCAATACGAACAATTATTAAGTGAACAAATATTCCCATAAGAATGTATGTTAGGAAATAGATCATGCATAGCGTATACTGAAGCCTATAAATTCATAAGTTTAGGAGATAAATGTAATTTATAATTTATCCCTTTAATGTCATAGGATTCCCCTTTAAATGCTTAATTTTAAGATACTCATCCCTAATTCTTTTTTTTAACCAATGGATAAAAATATGAGGAATCGTGTTAACAACCGATGCGAAGGGTAGTGTGATGATTGCCTCAATGAGATTCCCAATCTGATGGGAGCGGGAATTGAAAACTTTATCATGATAATCTATCAATTAAAACAAGTTCTAAATAGAAACCTGGATCAAGAGGAGTGCCAAAACCCCCTTAAGAGAGAGTAATCCACAATTGAGATCTTCATGTGACAAAGACCTACTACTTTTAATAGATCATCTGATCCCTTAATCACAGAGCAATGGATCAACTCCATTGAAAATATCTTCTCCATATTTCAATGTTTCGAACAAGGGAAGGTTCTTCTGGATGTTTATCGTATGGAGGGTGAAGCTGGTCAGTGGTGGATATTGATCAAGAATATGAATCATGAGGAAGATATCAAAGAAATAGAGTGGAAGGAATTCCAGAAAAAAAAATTGATAAATATTTTCCCCGAACCCTCCATATTAAAATGGAAATAGATTTCCTTGCACTCAAACAAAAATATAAATAATTTATTGGAGCATATGAGGAAAACCTCACAAGACATGCATGATATGCCTTCGGTTTTTTCATTACCCCTGAATGCAAGGTTGACCGCTTCTTTGGTGGTCTAAAGCCTAGTATACAAAAATCCTTGGCAATCTATGACTTTGATAGCTATGAGGAAATTGTCTGGTGTTCCCTCAAAGTCAAAATAGATATTGGTGAATCTTAGGGGTATTGTGGGGATAGGAAGTAGAAATTGGAGTTTAATTCTGGCAGTCATATGAATAAATCCAACGATGCTAAGAAATTTCAGCATCCCACTTGTCAAATGTGTGGAAAGAACCACCCTGGAAATTGCATAAGGGGAACAAGGAAAAACTTTAGGTGCAAAAGAGAAGGGAACCTGGTCAATGATTGCCGACAAGAAAAACCCACCAATATGATAGAGGAAAGGAATGTTCTGGTCAACTCTCAACATGTTGTTCATTGCTACAACTGTAAGGAACTAGGTCACTTTGAGAATCAGTTCCCCAAGCCTAGGGTTTTTTAGGGAACCAACAACCCACAAGGCAGTAAGGGAGATATTTTTCCATCACTTTTGTCGAAGTGAATCCCGACAATGATGTGGTGACAGGTACACTAGTTGTTCATTCAAAAATAGTGAGTGTACTTTTTTATTCTGGTTCTACGCATTCCTTTATATCAGGAAAGTTGAGTAGAATAATCCAAGCACCACCAAAAATCATGGAAGTTGAGATGTCAATGAAAAAAGAAAATGGAGTAATTGTTACATATAATGTATATAACTCCTACCCTATTAATTTTTTTGGGATGAACTTCCCATTGAATCTCATTATACTTAATTTTGTGTAATTTGATGCAATTATAGGCATGGATTGGCTTTCCCTATATAGATCCAATATAAATTTCTGTGAGAGGGAAATTACTTAACATATGGTGAATCGACCCCTGATTCTATACAAGTTAAAGGAGGAAGATGAATCTTCTTTAGCACCGTCATCTCAAGCATATATATTATTTCCCCAATAGCAAGAGTATCTAGCTCAAATAATTTATTCTAAGGAAGGGACCATCCTTGAATACATGCCTATTGTGAGGGAATTCGCTGATGTATTTCCCGAGGAATTTTCCAGTCTTCCTCCTAGAAGGTAGGTTGAATTTTCAATCGATACTATACATGAGGGTTTCCAATATACAAGACTCTATATAGTATAGTTTTTGTAGAACTTTAGAGGATAAAGAAACAACTATAGGAGAATATAGATAAAGGTTTTATACGCCCAAGTGCTTCACCATGGGGTGTATCATTCCTCTTCGTCAAGAAAAAGGATGGATCAATATACCTTTGTATTTATTATCATGAGCTTAACAAGATCATGATAAAAAATAATTATCCTTTTCCGTGGATTGATTACTTATTCAATCAGCTACAGGGAGCACAATACTTCTCCAAAGTGGATCTTTGGTTGCGATATTACCAAGTTAGGGTGAAGAAGGAGGATATCCTCAAGACTGCTTTTTGTAAAAGGTACGAGCACTTTGAGGTCATAGTGATGTCTTTCAAACTCACTAATACTCCAGAAATTTTCATGGACTTGATGAATAGAGTCTTTATATAATACCTCAAAAACATTGTGGTAGTATTTATATATGATATTCTAATATACTCCAAAACCAAGGAGGAGCATGAGGAATATCTAAGAATTATGATAAAGACCTTGAGAAAGGAGAATATCTATGAAAAGTATAGAAAGTGTGGTTTCTAGTTGAAGGAAATCTCATTTTTTGGGAATATCATCACAAGAAATGGGATATCTTTGGATCCTTCAAATACATAAGCAATTGAGGGATGGCCAAGACCAATATTCGTGACATATATCCGTAGATTCCTTGGGTTAGCTGGATATTATCACTAATTTTTGAGAATTTTCTCATGCCTGTCAAACCCTCTTACCAAGATAACTCAAAAGGGAGTCAAGTTTTCTTGGAATGATGAATGTTAAGAAAGCTTTATAGAGTTAAAAAGGAGGTTTATCACTACCCTTGTAATCACACTACCCACAAGTGGAGAACTTTTCATAATTTTTATTGATGCTTCGAAGAAGGGATTGGGTTATGTGTTGATGAAAAATGAAAAAGTCATAGCCTATGCTTCAAGGCAGTTGAAAATTCATGAGAAAAACTATCCCACACATGATCTGGAGTTAGAAATGGTGATCTTCACTTTGAATATTTGTAGGCATTATCTCTTTTGGTAGAAGTGTGAAATATATATGGATCACAAAAGTTTTAAATATATATTCACACAAAAAGAGGTAAATATGCTCCAATAAATATGGTTAGTGCTCATCAAGGATTGCGACTTCTCAATCCACTACCATCCTAGGAAAACGAACAATATAGCGGATTCTCTAAGTAGAAAAGATCCAAAAATTCTATCATCAATGAGAATTGAGAAGGATCTGATATTCTTAAGATTTTAAGAGGATGGACATGGGAATCATAAAGAAAAAACATCATCAATCCTTTCATAAATGATTTCTCATCCATCTCATCTTGAAAGGTTAAAGGATGCTCAAAAAGATGATATGGGAATTCAGAAAAATGTGGACACTATAAGAAAAGGGAAAACCTCAGAGTTTAGTATTAATGAAGAAGGAATTATGATATTTGGTTCAATACTATCTGTTCCATCAAATCATGAGTTAAATAGTGAACTATTGGATGATGCACATAGTTCAACTTTTTCCATTCACTCAAGAAACACAAAGATGTACTGAGATCTCTAAGAGTACTATTGGTGAGACAAATTAAAGAAGAATATTGTTGAATATACATCAAAGTGTTTGGTATGTCAGAAACTAAAGGCTAAAATGTATAAGTATAAGGGGATGATGCAACTATTACCCATACCAACATGGAAATGGGAAAACATCACCATGGACTTTGTCACTGGACTTCCAAAGACATCCAAGGAAAACAATGTAATCTGAGTTGTTATGGATTGACTTACAAAGACTGTACACATCATTGTGATTCAAGAGGATTTATCATTAGATAAACTAGAAAGGATATACATCAGAGAATTAGCAAGGCTACATAGAGTTTTACTATTGATTATGTCCTGTCAAGATCCAAGATTCACCTCTAAGTTTTGGAAAAGTCTCCAGTGTAACTCCCTGAAATTTTGTGAAATATTATTTTTGAATTAATTTATATTTTTTGTATATTGAATTTCATGTGACACTGGGAAAATTTATATATATATATATATATATATTAAAACACTAGGTCAAACATTCCTTTCACACGACACTAACTTGGATCGTGTTGCATGCAACACTGACTTGGTTTATGATATACGCAACCCTGACTTGGCGTGCATTACATGACACCAACTTAGCATATGATACACAGAACATTAACTCAAAATACGTTACACATAACCATGAATTGTTGTATATTACATGCAACACTGACTTGGCATACGTTAAATGCAACACTGATGTTTCTACGAAACATCATTTTACTGTTATAATTATTTAAATAAGATAATTATAACCTAGTCATTAAACATAGTAATATGAATATTAATAACTACTTTTAAAATATTTTTTATAATTTTTTTATATAAATAAAACATATTTATGACAAAATATATAATTTTTGTTAAATTCCTTATATGTTTAAAAAAACTATGAACTACAGTTCATGTCCTTCTATGAAAAAATATAAAATTAATTTTAAACACATCTAGAAATTTAATTTGATAAAATAAAATTCATTTTTGAATTTATAATGCCAAAATTATCTTAGTTTGAATTTATAGGATTTTTATGGGAAACTTTATTTTTTGATGAATAGTGAAAAATACTGCATTTTTGTTAATAACTACATTTTAGTTTAAATAATTATTAATTTTATATTATAATTTAAATTTTTTAAAGATAATATTAGATCAATTATAAATATATTAATATAATTTAGGTAATTATAAAAAATTTCACATAGAAATTGAATATAAAAACTTAACAAACTTTTGATCAATTTTCTACTTTAAAACCCGTTATTTCTCCCCGTCTGCGGGATTAGCATTAATCTTAATTTTTCTGCTTCTGTGAATTGAATTTAGAAAAATAAACATAAACCATTTTAATCAATATAATATTTTTATTCTAATAATATCAACTTAAATTTTTTACCAAAAAGATTAGTGAAAGTGGTTAAAATTAATCATAGTGATTAAGGTCAAATTAAGCGTAATTAGGGACTAAACCTCAATATTAGGGGGGGAATGACCTATAAACTTATCCAAAACCCATTTTATATCCATTATTCAGAAATAAACCTTCAATTATTGATTTAGGTTTGTTTTTATGACTTTTTTTAGGAAGAACATGTGTACACCTAACTTATTTTCAAAAATTACAAGTGAGTCTTTTTCCTTCCCTATAAAAGGCAATCACCTCTCTCACTTCTTCACACCTCTAAAATAACTTGGGTTCATAAAATATTTACCTAATAAACTTACCAAAATCCATAACGTTCTTCTATAATTATTCCCTTGGGTAGAAGGCAATCTAAGGAAGCCTTTTGGCACAAACTAAAAGGAGTTACCCAATTAAGAGGTAACATCATCTCTCAAGTTTTTTCTTTTATTTTATTTCTGCACCCCCTCCACTATATTTATTACATTATTGTATAAAAACACCAGTATCCTCAATATACTAGTATTTTTTATGCTATGGTTTCAACCTACACTTACACACACTCCCATCTAATAGATAACGAACATATTGTTTATGTGTACGAAGAACCACCACCTCACTAAACGATGATTGTTCAATTTTCCTTACTGCCTCTCATAGTGGAAATTATGATGTAAACTCTATTTATATATGTTATATATTATATTTATTATTTATTTAATCTTATTTATACCTTTTACAACACATATCTTTTTACTTTCCATTTGGTGTTAATATAATAATTTCGTTTGAGGAAGTGTGGACTACCGCTCTCTCAAAGCGATATGATTCGTTCATACACTACATAGATTGTATTAAGGATGGTTTTAGTGAATATATAATACATATATGATATCATACATATAATTTAATAATTATATATATATACATATATATACATATATGTATTTTGCTTTCTTTCTTTCAACACAATAATAAAAACAGAAACAGTGTTTATGCGTGCGTACGGTTTACCGTCTCCATAAACGATGTATTCTATTTCATAATTATATATTATATATATTATTATAATAAAAATGTAATGTATATAAATGATATTTATATCATGGTTTAAATTCTTTAAATCATGATATAAGTATAAAGATCAAAGATATAACCAATTAAGACACATGCGAAGAATAAAGCGAATATTACTCGAAGTGAAACCTTAACATAGGATTGTTAAAAAACAGGTAATTTAAGGTCATAATAAATTCATATATGGTATTATATATAATAATATTATTCTATAAAATATTTATAACAAATTTATATTTATTATACAGGTGGTTTGAACGAGTACGACGAGAGTCAAGACACAAGGTAAGGGGATTTCACTCACTTTTTATTTCTGTGAGATACATGCTATGTTCGTCACTCTTTCCTTTTGTGTGATGTATTTAATGACCATAATTTTATTCTATTTATATTATAATTAAATTTATGTGTATTTACATATCCATTTTATGATCTTTATTTCATGGGTTTTATGTTTCAAAAGTTACCAAATCGGTAAAACAGTTTTGTCTCAATTTTCCTTCTTTGAGACTTGTGTTTTATTATGCACCTAAATTATCTTTCGAGGTGTAAATAAATAAATTTTATATTTTATATCATGAATTTAATTATTTTAATGATATTTTAATCTTCATTTAATTTAATTTTCTTACATGGATAGTATGATCTCAATTTACCAAGTTATACGAGTTTATTGAGTCAATCTTATCGCTTTTCAAAATTGTTTATGTTTATGCTTCCTTTGATGAAATATTATGATCCATATCTCAATAAAATTCATTAATTTTCTTTTAATATGGTTATTAATGATTTATTTATATATTGGTGACCAATTATTCCACTCTTTGGTACATAAGATAGTTAAGAAAGTGTTTTTAAGAAATCTCTACTTTACCCTCTCTTCGGTCGAAAATTTGTGTTCCTTTAAAACCATGTTTTCTAAAAAGGGTTTCCAAGAATATTATAATAATATCCTAAGATAACTAAAATAAATTTTTACCCTTTTTATATTTTTCCAAGGTTTTCAAAGTAATCTTCTTGTCGCTTTCGGAACTATACATTTTTCTGACATGTTTACTGTGCAAAAGGAATGTTCTTTTTACCTCATATGACATATACGGATTTATCTCTCGTCAATCCTTTAAATATTTATTTTAATTTTTAAAGGTTAATTATTAAAAAAATTATTAAAAATATATTTTCAAATATATGATTTTCAAAAAAAATTCAAGCTTCTTTTTATGTTTTTAAGGAAAATCGTTTTCAAAATGCCTTATGTTTTAAAGAGCATTTTTTCAAAGAAGAAATGATATTTAACTCAAGAAATGTTTTCAAAATATCCTTCCAAGTTATTTTCCATCTAATATAACATTTTTTAATGTTACTAATTCCCTTATAGGAAATGATACAAAGGTTCCATTCATATTATTTCTTTAATGGTTTATGTTTTGATGGAATGATGCTTAAGACACTTGTTTCCCTACCATGGGATTTATACTTTTGAAACATGATTCTTTTCACGAGTTATAATTTAATGAAATTATTAGAAAACCTATCTATTTCCTATAGGTTATGATGTGATGAAATTTTAATGATACCCATTTCATTTCATGGGTTGTGATTATTGTTTATTAAACTCATCTCTTTTTATGGGTCATGATATGATGCAAGTTTTATTTTCATGTGGCACATGTATGTATGATTTTGTTATATGACGGATGGGACCTATATCTCCCTATAATTAATTGGGTAATAATAAGTTGTATATGAGCTCAAAGGGTATATGATTTGTGTCCCAATATTGAAAATAAGAAGGTACATAGGTTTTAGCCCAATCTTAAAAGAAATAGGGTACACGGGTTATAGCCCAAACCCAAAAACAAGAGGGTACATGGGTTGTAACCCAATCCTAAAAGAAAGAGGGTACACTGATTATAGCCCAAGACTGAAAACAAGAAGTTACATGGATTGTAGACCAAGCCTAAAAGAACAAGGTTACACAGGTTGTATCCCAATCCTAAAAACAAGAAGGTACATGGGTTGTATCCCAAGCCTAAAAGTAAGTGGATACACGGGTTGTTATCCCCAACCCGTAGTAGGTACACAGGTCATAGCCCAATCCTAACATGTTATAAATGTCTTGATAGGTAGACTTGACATAATATTTTCTATTATTATGTGTATTCCCAAAATTCTATGTCTTATTAATCAGTTATGATTTCAGGGTTTATGTTCATTATTTCCTTACGATTCATGTCTTATGAACTGCCAAGTTTTATCCCGTAACTCATGTTTATGATCTTTGATATGCAGGGTATGATCTTCTAATGTTACGATCGCATTTTCATACCCCTATTTTCATGCTTATGCTTATATTATATGTCTCCCTTATTTACCCTTATTGAGCATTTGGACTCACCCCTTTTTATGTTTCC
This sequence comes from Viscum album, assembly GCA_963277665.1. Taxonomy (NCBI): domain Eukaryota; kingdom Viridiplantae; phylum Streptophyta; class Magnoliopsida; order Santalales; family Viscaceae; genus Viscum; species Viscum album. Next base: position 1,081,000,652 of record OY728120.1, on the reverse strand, counting down.
TTTCTCCAGGTTATGAAGAAAGGTTTTAGGTAGAATTACTGAAGGTGGAAATATTCATGGAAGATGTTGAAGATCTTTCACTAGGATAAAATATTTTGTTTCCATGTTTCCAAAGACATTAAAGTATTACAGTCCTCGGGCATGTATTTTTGTAATGTACCGAATATTCATCTAAAATGATGTAATATCCATGTATGTTAAGCCTGGGTTGACATATACAGCATGATCTAAACATTGAGTTGAACTTCAGTACAGCATTTGACCCTCAAACTAATGGTCAATCTGAGTGGACTATCCAAACACTTGAGGACATGTTGAGAGATTGTTCAATGGGCTTCAAAGAAGGATGGGACCAACATCTGCCTTTGGTGGAATTCTCTTACAACAACAGTTTCCACTCGAGTATCCAAATGGCTCCCTATGAAGCCCTTTATGGGAAGAAGTGTAGAACATTGGCATGTTGGGATTAATTTGGGTAATGAAACTTATAGGTCCTAAAATAATCAAAGAAATGGTGGAGAAGATTAAGATCATCCAACAACACATCAAAGCTGCTCAGAGTTGACAAAAGAGATATGCTGACAATCGTCAACATGACCTAGAGTTTGACGTTGGAGACATGTTATTACTCTGCATATCTCTATGAAAAATAGTGATGGGATTTGGGAAGAAGGGAAAGCTTAGTCCAAGGTATATTATCCCTTTTTAGATCCTTAATCGCATCGGAGCATTGGCCTATCGACTAGCACTCTAAAAAAACATGTCTCAAGTACATGATGTATTACATGTATCCCTCTTAAGAAAGTACATATCAAACCCCTCACATGTACTAAATATATAGGTGGTACCATTAGAGAATGATCTTTCCTATGAAGAGTAGTCGGTGAAGATCTTAGATCATTGAAAAATGTTCTATAGAATAAGACAATGCCCCTCCTCAAAGTGTTTTGGCAAAACCAAATGTTTGAAGAATCAATGTGGGAACTAGAGGATGAGATGATGCAGAGTTATCCTCATCTATTTTAATGTTGCAAAAAAAATTGAGGGTGAAATTTCTAAAGGGGGGAAGATTGTAATGGCCCGAATTGTTATGAATAAAATTCTTTTTTTGATTTAATCAAATAGAAAATACATGTACTTATTTTGTTTTATTATATCCAATTGGATATAAATGACCATTATGTATCTTTCCCATTGATAATATAGTCGTTGAAAAATGATCACATTACTAGTATAAATATAGGGGTTTAACAAATATTTTTGGCATAGAAAAAGAAATTTATGAACTCAACTAGTAGGATTGTATCCTATGAAGCTCATTTATCAGAGCTTCTAAGGGAGATAGCATTTCTGGGATTTTCCCTAGACCAATACGAAGTTGAGATCCAATAACTTAAGCATGAGTGAAACCATTTACAGGAGAAGTTCAAGCTCATCAAGATCACGTCCCAAACCCTATTCACTGAATGGCCCCATGAAAGCTCCATTATCACAAAACTTACTCGTAGGGAATATGTTGGTATAATAAAGAGATATGTATCAATATACTAGCAATATAAATATGTGAATTATTTTGTAATGAATATATTTTCATCAAATTATTGATAATTTTTAAATGATTTTTAAATCAAAAATTGTATTTTTGGTTGATATTAAAATTCAATTAAGAAATATATTTTCATGAATTAATGGATTTATAAAACAAAGGAAGAACTTAAAATTTAGTGGTTTCGTACAAAACCATCCGTCACCAAACCGATACCAGGAACAGAACCAAGATACCGACATGGGAAGTCTTGAACGAACTCCCCACCATTAGAAATGAACCACCACATGAGATGAAAACAAAGACTAAAATAAGATACTGACATGGGGAGTCCCGAAAAAACTCCCCACCATAAGAGACAGGTTTGTACCGCTTCATTTTGAGTAATTTCAATGAGACCCATAGTGGGTATCCCCACCATTATAGCTATAAAGATTAAACGTACTCAATAACCTTACCACAAGAACCAAAAATCTCCACCACAAGGGGATGGGAGAGAAGGGACCAACTAATGGACCAAAAAACCACAACTGACACACACTAACACTTCACATCCCAAGATAACCGCAACTCATCTACACTCGATTCATATAGATTGGCCACACAAGGGCCATAAAAAAGGAAACTCGCACTCAGTGGGATACAACCACTGAGATTTTAAGAATAAGAAACGACTAAACATCCCCCATAAATGGGGAAAAAATTGTACATTCACAAGGGTCACAATGTGGAAACGAGGTTCCCACACCATTTCCCACCGAATAGAACCATTAAAACCAGAACAGTTATGTCAGAGGCTTGAAATGCCTCCACCATCCACACTAAGGATAGAGATTAAACCAAGGCCTTTCACACCACTAAGGTTCTCATGACTATGTGCCATCTTCACTCAGGGACCTATGGCTGGAGGCCAGATGATTCGAGCATCTTCTACCTCGCAGTAAGACTCTAGAAACCCATGAACTAAACTTCTCCTTATGGTGCCACAAGCAACCACACCACATTCTAGGTCAAACCAACAAACCCCAACACACCCCATGACTCACTCTGCCTCAATAGGGTTGTTTATCGTGATAAGTCTTTAGAATATGCACACACGTCATAATTTTCAAGTCGAATAGGGAACAATGATAGAAAGGATACAAGTGAAAACACTTCCATCCAAAATTGACATGCTCGGAATTCTTGAAGGAAGGACACACTCCTATCAAAACAAAAGTCCCAAAAATCCTCCACAACATCTACCTTCACATTTAAAAGAGAACGAAACACCTCCTGATGCCACTGAACATGACTCTAGTAACTAAGGGTAACATTACAGGGAGAGGGATCTTAACCCAGGTCCCAACTAGAACATGATTCCTACAAATGGTTATAAAATCCTCTTACGACCAAACTCACCACCCTGGTGGCCCAAAACGACCCTAGCTAGGAGAAACCAACGAAAGATCCAGAGATCCTTTCTAGGAAAATAGCTAGCACTAACAGATTCAGACCATGTGTCCCCACCTCTTAATTATAAATTTCCCTTCACTGATTCCAGATTGAACCTTTAAACACAACAGGGTCAAATCCTACCCTCGACAACTTATCCCACTTGAGAAACTAAAGCTTCCTTCCTCCTCTCTCTCATATTCCCTTCCGCTATAAGAGGATTTGCTCATCTAAAAAAGGAAAGAGGTAGATTCAAGTCCCAAATTCCAAGATGGAAATCCTTTCATTAATCAATTTGAGGCTTTACCACTAGAGAGGTCACCCATGACCAAATTCCAGACATACATTGATTCTTCATGGGGGTGAACACTAGCCAAGCTAGGAGAAACCAAGGACCCAACCAAATTGGTCCATTGGACAAAACATACTACAAATGAACACCAAAACACAGAGGAAAACACCACCAAGGTTTCCCAAAACATTTTTCAAAACAACTGCCAACAAGAATACAAACTAGAAACACTAATATAATAGAAATAATCCCTTGGATCAAACACCTCACAACCAATATTATCAAAACTCAAGAAGACACACCACACCATTTCTTTAAAATAAATCACCTTTATAATTAAAATAGGATTTGTGGGTTACACGCTCACCGATGGAATCCCATGGAGTCTCACACATTCACATTCTTATGCCATACTGGGCACCCATTCACTTTCTCGCACATCCCCACACATTTTTTCACCCACAGATACACCAAAGGTTTAAAAAAACTTTTTCCACCATTTAAAACAAAGCATTCAACCCACATCTCCATTTCAAAACTCTCCAAGCCTCTTTTCAAAAACCACTAACCACAAAAATTTAAAACCCAATTCAAGACTCAAAAAGCCTTTCTAGAAAAAGAATGACAACCATTCAATTTAAAACTCATTTCCAAAATCCTCACCTTTATTATCAAAGCATCTCATCCCATTAAAAGTTGTAACTAAATACCAATTTTTCTAATTCAAAACAATTCTCAATAGTTCAACACATCCCTTTAAACCACTTCTGTTTTACCCCAAAAAATTATTTCAAAAAAACCAATTTACCAAGATCTCTTTATAATAGGTCATGAAAATCCATTTTCTACTAGCCAAAATAAATCCATTTCCATTTTAAATTAAGGTTTTTAGAATTTCAAAATAGAACTTTTTACAACAATTTCTAGAATTAAGGAAAAGTAAGATGATTCGAAAAAAGGGAAACTAGCATCGATGGGTGACTTGGCCATATGGTTAGCAGCCATATGGAAATCACACCACCATCATGAGAAGCATTCCAGGGTAATTCCCCAGCTCCACATGACTTTCTAGGCCATGAGAGCTCACAGAGGCCACTTTCCCAACTCCTTTTTCAAATTCCAACAACACACAATCCACAAAAACCAAATGATACCAAAATTCCCAGAAATCTCATGGTAACCCAAGGTTTGGAATGAACGAGGGTTCATGTCATCCTTATCATTACTATGACTTGAACCTGATAATATTTCTCCTTCTACCATGGCATCCCCAAATAACGATGGGTGCTCTAAAAAGCAAGATCCTTAAAAGAGCCAACCTGTTCTGATATCATTTTGTCATGAACTGACCTAGGTCAACCCTGAACCAATCACCCAAGCCAATTCGTGGCAAGGTCTGAGAGGCGTTCCTGATCCTCTTGGTTTGGTGATAAGCACTGAGGATATAATAAGAGACAACAATAGGAACGATTTTTTCTAATAAATAAATAAATAAAATCATCGGAATAAATAAAAGAGAAAACCAAACTCAAAGAGATTTCCAAACTTTACATTATTTACATTTAAAATGAAAATACAACAAACTAAACAAAAACTACACAAGAAAACTCAAACTAAACCTGACAATCCAATATCTCCATGTGAACCTGAACGTCACTCTCCAATCCACAACTATCTATCACCCAAGGAAATTGATCCCAAGCTGGTATCTATAGCAAAAACTAAAAATAAGAAAAAACTATAGGCATGAGTATTAAAACTCGGTAGGTAAGCCCAAACAATTCTATTCTCAATACAAATCCTTTAAATAAAGAAATATTGATTAGAATGTTTGAACTAAGATGTACAAATATAGGTTTTTTCGCACTTTCATTAGAGAAAACAAATCACAATCTCAATTCATTGCCCTCACATTTTAAAACAAGGTTCAATCATGTAAGGAAGGTTAGGTTCATAAGGGAGAAGGAAAAGGGAAACCAATCAGAAACTTTCATTTTTCATTTTTAAGGGAAAATAGGGAAAACACTTACTCTTTCAAAAAAAAACTTTCTTAAAACCTGTCTAACAAACCACACTTTCACAATCCACTAAAAGAACACTGAACCCAAGCATAAGAATAATGATTTCACACAATGAGGGTAATGATATTAACGGTGCAAGAAACAGAGGAACACATGAATACCTAAGAACTCATAAGAGAAACAGAACATACTAATACATGATACCTCATCCCTGATATCATTCCACACACGATGATATCAAAACACCCAAATTCCCAGCCACCCTAACTTAAGATAGACCGAGGGGGCCATTCTCATAGAAATAAACCCAAATGTCTGTCTACTATGGGTCATTGGTTAGTGCGTGAATTATCAATGTAATGATAATTCTCAGTAATCCTCTTAGTTATTCTAGGTTCTCATGTTATTTTCAAAAAGGGGTGTTCCATATATTCCAAACAACAATCCATAAATATACCACCACACACATCACACAAACTGGCACCACCCCATCCAACTCAAGGAGTTGTCATTTCCTTAAAACAATTATTGCATAAGGGACATCTCATACTGAGGAAACTCCCATATCACGATCAACCAACAAGTAAAGACTCTATCCCGAAGGGGTTTTTCAAATGACACCATTTTAATAAAATTTCAATGGGCCCCAAGTCACTTTCACATATCAAACCCTTTATAAACAACCACACATAAACCATTTTCAAAATCAAACCAACTTAGAAATCCATTTTTAGACACACCAACCACCATTTTAATATCAAACTATCATTTACAAAACCAAACTATGCCCTTTTAAAAATCACAAACTAGTTAGAAAAGCCAACCGGGCAATTTAACAAGCATTTGGTGTGCGAAACCCACCAAATCCATATCACACATACAAAAAGATTAATCAAAACATTTTATTTCAAATGGAACAATCATTAAAATCATGATACATCACTATTTAATAATTAATATAGGTGAAAAAATCAAGCAATCAATGAAACCTTAACATTAAAAGAGAGGTGCAAAGGGATCCTACCTCAAATGATGAAGAAACTTCCAGAATCCGGTGTGAAACCTCATTAACACCTCAACCGCACCCAAGGGAAGATAACTCCAACCTAAAGGAATAATAAGAGGTAAAAACACCCCAAAACTGAGAAATATTAGCCATAAAAATCGTCCAACATTGCCACTAGGGTTATGGAATAAGAGAAAAATGAAGGGAAAGCCAAAAGGGAGGAGAAAAAAGCTCTAACCTTTTGATCTGGGTGGAGAAACACCAAGAGAACCCCTTATATCCCTCTTGGATGGTCTTGTAGGGGCTTGAAGGTTCCAAAATCCCCCATGGGAGGTGCCTAGGTCATAAGAGACCGAATGGGGGGATATGGGCTAGGGTATAAAAATAGGGAGAGAGAAAGTAATTTTAATGACCTGGAAAGGTTGCACGATTAGTCTGCATGGTCTGTCAAACTGTGCAGATACCGTGTGACCACTACTACCAAGAAATGGATCGAATGCACTGCCTACCCACACGGTATTACTAACCTTGTGGTAGCTGTGCGATAGCTACTATCTCACCCATGAGCTTTCGCACAGTTACCTAGGCCGGGGTGCATGGTTACTCCTAATCATGTGCAAGTCATGCGTCATAAGTTATCTAGCCCAAAAACACTTATTTCCTCCAAATATTAAGTGGGAAACCAATTAATAAATCTAGGCCAAAAATTTAAGGAATAAATACTCCAAAATCTCAAACCCGTCACACCCAATTCCCTAGGAAATAACCAAAAAGCCGACCTGAACCTGGACTGAAGATGAATTCCACAACTTAGTTGTGACACCCCTCCTTTCCTATATAAACTCACACAAGCTCTCATTTATCTTCACTCTAACTCTTGGGAGCACTGCCACTATTCCCTCTATTCTCTATAGTCCCCACAAGGTGCCCCCAAGCTCCCAAGAAGCATCTCCCAAGCCTTTTGGGACACACATTCAACTAATGGATCCCCACCTTCCTCTCTTTTCTTAAATTCAAGAACCTCCTTTTGAAAGTAGCCTATATAATTTCAATTGGTTATATTTTCATTAAATTATTATCATTACATTACTCTCTAGTTGATGTTATTTGAATGAGATACCATTTATACTCTCATTTTGACCCTAAACTAATCTATTACTATGGTGAAATTTCATAAGGAATATTTTACCCTCCTCTTTTATCAAGCATTTCTTTTATTTTATATCTTCTAATTTCCTTTTTCCTATGATGGGATATGTTCTTAAATATCACATTTACTGTACATTTCATTTATAAATGATGAAAACTCTGTTTCACTCTTATTAACCCATTTTTATGAGCTTCTATATGATATTGTTATGCTGCCGAAATTGTACCAGGATTTTCCATGCCAAAATAATTGTGTTGTGAATACCATACTCATTTATCTATCAAGGGTATTCACATTATGCACATATACTTATTGATTTAGGGATTACATGTGTGTATTCCATATTCCTATATCGTGGAATAAATTATAATGTTGAATGAATCCATGTTATATGATATATATGACACACTTAAGCATAAGAATGAAATGATTATGAAGTGTGTGCTCTGATAGTGCTTCAATGCATTGGGTAATGATTAGTATCATTATACATCATGTTGGGACAGAAGTTTACCTGATTCCTTTATGGGACATTGTCCACCATGAATTCTTTGCGGTTTATTCTTGACCTATATTTATGATAGAGTGTTTTGAGTTGTCACATTTCTCATGTTATGATTATCATGTTATATCATGCTTTATTATACATGTTTTTTTATATTTCTATTGTCTAACATGTATTTTCTTTCTCATGTTATGCCTTGTTTAATCCTTTACTGGGCTTTATAGCTTACCACTTTTTTATGTATGCCCTCAAGTTATCTCACGCAGTGTTGAGTACTAAGGAACATTTTGTTTGTGTTAAAAAAGTTTTCAATAAAGATGTTGTTTTTCATGTTTATGTTGTTATGTAATGTACCTAATTTCCCAAATACACTAGACCTCTTGACCTTCTAGGTTGTATTAAGTGTAATTTTATGTAATAAAACATATATTAATGTGTAATAAAGATAAGGGTCGTTATAATTATGCTAAGAATATGTGTGAAATAACCTTTAATTATTTTATATTTTATTTCCACTTATTTTGTGGATTTACATTTGTGACACATAATTATTTCATTGATTTATTCTCACTCCAATGATATGATCTTTTATAGGGATTTTCAACTCACTTTTTACATATGTGAGATAAATGTCATATTCATCACTTAATTCTTTTGTGTGTTGTATATAATGCCCTTTGATATATTATATCATGAATTATTTTATCGTAGTGTTATTTAAATGTTTTGATTATTACTTTTGGGGCTTCTGATTTAGATGTTACCACAATTGTAAGAATATTTCTACTCAATTTTATTTCTGCAAGACTTATGTCATGTTTACAAAATAAATGTGGTGTATATACTAGACATGAGTGTATTTAATGATTCTTATCCTTAAATTTATGGGGTTTTACATATCCATTTTAGGGTATCTTATTTATGAGCTTCACATTTTCAAAGTTACCAAAGTGGTAATATATTTTTGTCACAATTTTTCTTTCTTATGACATTTTTTTATGTTATACACATATTTTCTTTTATGAGGTATATATAGCACTCCATTGATATGTTATATCATGAATCTAATTAATCTCATGATATTATAAGTTTTATTTAATGTTATTTCATTCATAGAGATTGTGATTCAAATGCTTCAAGGTGGTATGGGACACTTTAAATTGTTTAAAGATTATTTTCCTCAAGAATTTTTTAATGAAATTTTAATTGTATTTTCATTCATCAATGTTGAAAAACCTTGTTTTTACTTATCCTCCTCTAGTTATATTTTATATTGATATAATTCTCATTATTTTTTGGATGGATTAAGATTATTTCAAAGTGATTGTTATAAAACTCATTTCTTTTCCATGAGTTAAACTTGTTTCAAAGATATTGTTATTGAACACGTTTCTTTTTCATGGGTTAATCATATTTTGAATAGATTGTTATAGAACCTCTTTCTTTTCCATGGTTTAATCATGTTTCAAAGATATTTTTATGAAAATAATTTCTTTTTAATGTGTTTATCATGTTTCAAAGAGTTCTTATTGAACCTATTTATTTTTATAGGTTAGTCGTTTTGGATATATTGTTATGGAACTCATTTCTTTTCCACGGGTTAATCATGTTTCAAAGAGATTATTATTGAAATAATTTCTTTTCCATGGGTTAATCATGTTTGAAATAGATTGTAATAAAACACATTTATTTTCCATGGGTTAATCATGTTTGAAGGAGATTTTAATAAAACATGTTTCTTTTCTATGGGTTAATCTTGTTATAAAAGGGATAATGGTTGTTCATATGAGTTTATGATGAGATGAAAACTTTTATGTGTTATGTAATTGTACTCGAACATTTAATGAGTGGTTAGGTGATAAACCAATGATGAGTAGTTCCATGATAAACCAGTGGCGGGTGTTTATGTGATAAACCAATGACGGATGGTTCCATGATAAACCAATGACAGGTGGTTCCGTGATAAACCAATAATGGGGGGTTACGTGATAAACCAACGGCAAGTGGTTACATTATAAATCAACAACGAGTGGGTCTATAATATCCCTCCAATTCATTGGGTATGGAATTTGATTGTATGGTTATTCTATTTGTAAGAGCGAATGTAAGAGTGAAGTGAAAATGATATCCCAAGTTACATACATGTTTTATTTATGCTTTCTATGAGTTTATAATGTTTCAAATGATCGAGACTGATATCACGTGGCTTTTGATTAATGACTCTAATGACTATCACCTTTTCCATTTTTCATATTTTATGATCCAATTATTGATGGGTATGAGTTATTTTATGACTCACTCATGCACTTAAATTATGTCATCATACCTTTATTCACTCTTATGCACAAATGAAATTCAATTATTAATGCTTATGTTTACCCTTACTTAACATCAGGTATCCATATTATGTTTCTTTTTCCTCTTGTTTAAAATAATGGTGTTAAAAAAGTTATATCTATAAAAAAATTCACAAGGATGATGTCGATGACCTAATATGAAATAAGAAAAGGTAGGTATAATGAGAGATGATGTTCAACTTTATGTACCAGATGGTTATGAGTCTAAGTTGATGGGAATTGTTTATATAAGAGTTTGTCTTGGTTATCTAAAACTCTAAACCTAAAAGGTCCTCTAGAATGTAAGTGAACCAAGTTTTCTTTTTAATTTTGTAAGATTTGATGAAAAAAAATTAAGTCGCAATTATCAACATTAAAGCCGAAAATGTAAAGTTATGAATTTCAACACGACATATAGAAGTGTGGGTATTGGACTATTATACAAAGTACACACAATACACAAAATCTTGATGTTAATATTGATGGTGGTACTTCATGACTACAATTTTTCCAACCTTGTCGGAGGCACTTCCAAACATACTCGTCCCATGATGAAAGAGGGTTTTCCAAAAGCCATGCAATTTTCCACTTTTCCAAAACACAAACCAAAAAGGAAGCCTTCACAAAATCACACCACGTTTCCATATAAAATCCAAGAAAAAACTTCGAACAAACAAAACCTTCAAGTCCTAAAACAGTGGAGATGAGAGAGAAGTATCCAACCTCTTAAAGGATGGGAAAAACAAATAAGATCTTCTAGATTTAGCCTCACAATACTTTTCCTTACCTAGATCCAATAAAATATCACCATTCACATCATAAAACATAGATCTATCTGTAATGTATTATCTTTATGTCTCCAAGGGGAAGAAGAATAAAAGTGGATCTAGAAAGAATAAGAACAAGCACTTACCAAGGATTCTGAATCTCCAACGCACTTTGATTCCCCCAAAAGTCACTTTCAGATCAAAGGGTATTATCTCTCAAAGCCTAGGGACAGGGAGGAGTTAGAGACCCTAGAAGATTAAGGGGAATGAGGGTTCTTAGTTCTTAATCCAGGATAAAATTAATTTTTCAAATTAATTAATACATGTCGCATGGTTAGGTTGCACGGTTTTCTAAAACCATGTGCATACCACTGTTTCTCAAACAGAGTCGCACAATTGTGTCGCACAGTTTATCAAAACGTGAAGAAACCATGTGGTGCTATTACCTTAACCCAACAGCTTACACAGTTGACTCGCACATTTAAACAAATCATGTGTCAACCGTATTTTTACCTGTACACGATCTCTATTGGGCACTCGCATAATTATATTACATGGTTAGATAAACCATGAGTCAACCATGTTTTTTCAATTATGCATGGTTTTTCCAAATCTCTCGCACGATTTGGTAAAACCATACACCAACCATGCACCTGTCTGGTGATTCTCAAACCATGTTGCCTGATTTCCTAAAAATGGTGAATGGTTTCTATAAAAGTTCTCAAAGAATACACCACCAAAATACACTCAAAACACTACAAAACCTTACAAAATTTCAGAACTAGATCTAAGCATTATACAACTTGAAAATATATAAAACAAAAGTGAAATACCTAAAAATGAGGGTGTTACATGATTTCTCCTCAATGATCTCTAACAAACATATGTTCGAATCTTGAAAAATCCAAATCATCAAGGTAAAAGGTACACATTTTTCTTCAATTTATTATTCATTCCAAATATATAAATATAGATTTTGGATAGTATTTTGTAGTATTCCATTTCATTTTGAATGAATGTCACTCAAAAACAATACAAGCTAATTTCATTATTAGTACAATATTTACAAATTAATTTTAATTTATTGGTAGCATCACATTCATTGACATAAATTTTATACAAATGATCATAATAATTAGAGTGAGTTTGGTACCTAAATGAATTTAAAATCAAAAAATTAACAAGACCCAATTTAAAAGAAAAATTGAAATTAAACATCTAAATAACAAAATACTAATCAACCTATAAAAATAATTATTAATTATTGTGTCAAATAAATTACTAATTAGAAAAAAAATTACAAATAATCAACTACTGTAAGGGGAGAATGAGGTGTAAGTCTAATAACATGGTATAATGACTACAAACAGCAAAGGTGGTGAGGTGTAAGGCTAGTGACACCAACATGATGCATATTACTCATTTTGGGAAAACTATATATTTGGTCTTCAGGCCTAACAATACACATTTAGGCCCAATACACATTTTAACCAAACCATTGGAATACCATTATTTGTATTCAAGACTAAAAATATTTAAAATAATAATAAAAGAAACATTAAATATTAAATACATAGTAATTATCACAAAATTGATAATATATATGTATATGTTCATCACATGATTGAAAAAATGTATATATTTGTCGCAAAAAAATGATACATTAAATTGAAATAATATTAAATTAAAAAAATTACAATATTAGACTTGTTTCCCATATTCAAACATACAAAATTATTGTGATCGTAAATGATTGGTCCACCGGTGCAGTGATAATTACGATATAAAATAAAATGAAAATGCGGAAAAATAAATGACATCATATGTAATGTAGAAAAACCCCCAAATGAAAGGGGTAAAAAACCACAAGCAAATAAAAGGATCGCTATAGGGTAAAAGTGGGTACACACTCCCTCACTTATTACAAGAAGAAAAACTCAGAAAAATGTCTCTTGAATATAGTGGGAAAACTACCTCAAAAAATACCACAAATAACGGGGATCTATGGGTGGATATGAGAACTGATGAAGGATGATGTTTGGAAGAAGGGATAGCCTCCTTCTATAGGTCTCATAACCTCTGCCAATTGCCTTCTCCCACTGGATGATTTGGTGGGGGTTTGGCCACCAACCACCAACTAAACCCACCCCCTTTGACAAAAGTGGGGGCAACACCATCTGTGGAAAAATATGTCGACACATCTCCACATCATTTCTATCTTCCAAAAATTATGCTCAAGTCTCTGGAAAGCCGCTTGAGGATATGCACCATATGAACTTATCAGAGTAATCGCCTTCGTCGGGAAATCTGCCAGATTTTCTTTAGTATGAATTTTCTACATATTCACATTTTCTTCCTCCACCACATATCATAAAAATTGATATTGTACCCAGACGTGCTTCTTCTTGGAATGAAAAGATGGATTCCTTGAAATGTGAAAGGTGCTCTGACTGTCATAAAACAATGGAATCTGCTCGTGTTTGTGCCTAAGATCCTCCAGAAACTTTCTCATCCAAACAGCCTCTTTGTAAGCCTATGTAGTTTCCATGTACTCTGCCTCTATTGTGGATAAATCCAAAACTGATTGTAACTTTGAAATCCAACTCACAGCTCCTCCTGAAAGAGTAAACACATAACCAGAAGTGAATTTCTTCCAGTCAGAATCACCTGAAAAATCTGAATCAACATAGCCTCTGACAGTAAAATATGACCCTCCATAACATAATGCAGCATCTGAGTTCTCCTTGATGTATCTCAGGATCCTCTTCATTGTGTTCCAATGATCCTGTCCTGGATTCTCCATGTACTGACTAACTGCTCTCACTTCATGTACAATGCCTAGTCTAGTACAAACCATAGAGAACATCAAACTACCCACTATTGATGCATATGGTACTTGAGACATTTCCATCCTATCTGCTTCACTTCTAGGAATCATCATGGAGGATAAATTGAAATTAATGATAAGAGGGATAGATATTGGGTTACAGTCTTGCATGTTGAATCATTTCAAGACTCTCTGTAAGTAACTCTTCTTTGATATCCAAATATTTCCATTATTTCTATCTCGATAAATCTGCATCCCAAGAATCTTGTTTGCTGGTCCCAAGTCCTTCATATCAAACTCCCTAGCCAATTGTGTCTTCGTCTCCTAGATTTGATCTTTGTTGGGGCCTGTAACTAACATGTCATCCACATACAACAGAAGAATGATGAGACCATTACCATCTGAACCCATGAAATATGAACAAGGATATGAATGATGTCTACTATATCCAAGGCTCATGATATATGAATCAAATCTCATGTACCAACACCTCGGTGCCTGTTTGAGATCATACAGAGCTTTATTCAACCTGAAAACCAAGTTCTCTTTACCTTTTTCTACAAAACCTTCTGGCTGGATCATACATATCTCTTCGTCAAGATCACCATGGAGAAAAGCAGTTTTCACATCTAGTTGTTCTAAATGCAAGTTGTATGTAGCACACATCTCCAAAACTAACCGAACAGACACCGTTCTAACAATAGGTGAAAATATTTCATTGAAATCAATACTTTCCTTCTGAGCAAATCCTTTGACTGCCAATCTAGCACGATATCTTTCCACCTGGTCCTTTCTATCTTGCTTGATCTTAAAGACCAATTTGTTTCTGATATCCTTCCTTCCATGAGGTAATGGAATAATATCCCAAGTATTGTTTCGTTACAAGGATTCAAGTTTCTCCTACATCATCATTATCCATAAGGATACATCTAGACTCTGGGTCACTTCCACAAAAGAAGATGGATCTCCATCCTCTTTCAATAAGCAATACGCAATATTTCTCTCAGTGACATAGTCTGAGTGCTATACTGGTGCTCTTTTCTCCCAAGTTGACCTCCGTGGTCTAGACTCAACCGGAACTTTATCATTGTGCTCTGGTAATGTCTCAAAGGAAACTAGTTCTTTCTTGGATCTGTCCTCTACTTCGACTGTTATAGTTTATGTATTCCCCTTCTCCATGTCTTGATCAGTTCTCATTTTCACCTTGACTTCTACAAAAATGACATCTCTGCTGATGATAAATTTGTGGGTAGTGGGGTCTCACAAAAGATACCCCTTCACACCATTAGTGTACCCCAAGAAGATACATTTCCTGGATCTTGAATCCAACTTCGATCTATCCTGATCATTAAACATTGCATATACAGAACTTCCAAATGTATGTAACTGAGAATAGTCAGCGGGTTTACCAGTCCACATCTCCATCAGTGTATTCAGCTCAATTTCCATTGAAGGATATCGATTTATCACATAACAAGCATTATTCACTGCTTCTACCCAAAATGTTCTAGCAATTCCTGTAGTATTCAACATCTCCCTTGTTTTATCCAAAAAAGTTCTGTTCATCCTCTCTGTCACTCCATTCTGCTGAGGACTGTATGTCACCTTGAACTGTCTCTGGATTCCTTCATATTGACAAAAATTATCAAATTCCTCGCTTGTATATTCTCCACCATTTTCAGTCCTTATACACTTGATCTTCTTTCCAGAGTCAAGCTCCTTGTGTGCTTTGAATGTTCTGAAGACTTCAAAAACATCTGTCTTCCTCTTGAATTGGTACACCCATCATCTCCTTGAATAATCATTAATAAATGATACAAAGTACCTTGCTCCTCAAAAGGATATAACCAGAGCTTACCAAAAATCGTAATGAATCAACTCTAAGATCTCTTTGCTTCGTGTTGTTGATGTCACAAACTTTAACCTGTGTTTCTTGATCAAAACACAATGCTCACAAAATGGTAAGGATACCTTTGTAAGACCAGGCAGCAACTTATGATCCATAAAAATCTTCAGGCCTCATTCTGACATATGGTCATGCTTCTGATGCCATAACATTATCAATGATTTCATCAAGGTAGTTGTTGCAACAACTATCTCCGTATCCTTGTATGTTTCACCCATAAGCACATACAAGTTTTTTGAGATCTTCTCCGCCTTCATTACCATAAGTGCGCCCTTCACAATTCCCATCACTCCATTCTCAGTGAGATTCTTGCATCCAATGTCATCAAATTGTCCCGAAGACAGTATTTTCTTCTTCAAGCCCTTCACATGACATACTCTTTGGACGGTTCGAACAATACCATCATGCATCTTCAGTTTGATGGTACTGAATCCAATGATATTCAGGGTGTGACTGTTCCCCATGTATACAAGTACTTCGGAGATGGTTTCATACTGGTCAAACCATTTCCATCGAGACGTTATGTGTCATGTTTCTCCTAAGTCGATAATCCATGCATCATCGAGATGTTGTCTACATCCAACAATCGTCGCCGCTTCACTGACTAGTATATCTCCTCTTCCAAAATTACTCACCACATTCCTCTAAGATCTCTTTTCATGAATCATCTTATTCCAACAATCCTTCTTGATGTGACCCTTCTTTCCAAAATTGAAACATGTGTAATTCTTTTTCTTACTCCTTGATTTAGACCTGCCATGATTTTGGCTCACACTAGAACCACGCTCCATCATCCTTCCTCTCTCTATTGACAGAGCCTCTGCTTGGTGTGAAGTTGTTTGTCTATCCTCATTGTTCTTGCGCCGACTTTCTTCTTAAAGAACCGTGGTTTCAACATCATTAAAGAGAAGCATATACTTCAAGATATTTTTGGTGAGTTTGATAATGATTTGGTCATACGAATCTGGAAAACTCTAGAGTAGAATCTTTGCACATTCAGTATCCACAAGTTTATAGTCCAACGTCATGAGCTGAGAGAACAGAGTATTGAGCTTGTTAATGTGGTCAGTCACTGATGATGACTTCACCAACCAAAGAGTACAGTTTTCTCTTCAGGAAAATTTTGTTGTACGGTGACTTGGGCTCATATAAATTTGTCAGAGTATCTCATATTTCATTTACCATCTTTTTCTCCACATTACTCGATAGGACCCCATCTGCTAAAGACAAATAGATGTTGTCAATAGAATTTCGGTCCATATCGTTCCATTTCTCCTCTGTCACACCCATCGCCTTTTTACCAATTACCAGTAGGCAATTATCCTTCTGCCGGACTACCTGCATCTTCATTTTCCACAACGAAAAATTATTCTCGTTAAATTTTTCAATCTCGAATTTCACAGTTATCTAGACACGCCATCAATCCAAAACCTCATCCATTTCACAATGGTGTATTTTATAATATCAATAAATTTTTTCTGATGTGAAAGATCAACTGGAGTCGGAATCATAGAGCATATTAAAATTTACAAAAATTATTAACACCAGAAAATGTGAACAACACCGAGCCAGAATCTGCGATCTGATACCAATTGTTATGACCATAAATGATTGTAACACTGGTTCATTAATAATTACGATATAAAATAAAGTGAAAAATGTGGAAAAATAAATGACACCATATGTAATGTGGAAAAAAACCCAAATTTAAGGGGTAAAAACTCACAAGCAAATAGAGGGATCACTATGGGTTAAAAGTGGGTACACACTCCCTCACTTATTACAAGAAGAAAACACTCGGAAAAATATCTCTTGAATATGGTGGGGAAACCGCCTCACAAAATACAACAAATAACTGATATCTATGGGTGGAGATGAGAACTGATGAAGGATGATGTTTGGAAGAGGGGAGAGCCTCATTTTGTAGGCCTCCTCACCCATACCCATTGTCTTCTCCCGCTGAATGATTTGGTGAGGTTTTGGTCACCAACCACCCAAAAAAACCACAGGCAAATAGAAAGATAACTGTAGGTAAAAATGGGTACACACTCCCTCACTTATTATAAGGAGAAAACACTCAAAAAAATATCTCTTGAATAAGGTGGGGAAACCACCTCACAAAATACCTCAAATAACTGGGATCTATGGGTGGAGATGAGAACTAATAAAGGATAATGTTTGGAAGAGGGAAGAGCCTCCTTTTATAGGCCACCTCACCCATGTCCAATATCTTCTCTCGTTGGATGATTTGGTGGGGGTTTGGCCACCAAACATCAACCCAGCCCACCCCCTTTGACAAAAGTGGGGGCGGCACAGACTGTGGAAAAATATACCAACAAAACCTAATAGTTCAATAATTATATATTTAAAATTATCTAACTTACAAGAACTAAAATAAACACAAAACTCGCACAAACCACACCTCCCACCAAACCACTTCAAACCCATTAAATTGATTAGACATAAAACTCAACGCCCTCAAATAGAATTACAAAACTCCTTAAATGCCTCGCCCCAAGTTTAGAGATTCCATCAACTAAAATTTGTCTGCATTTTTACTGTGTATTTCATCAAACCTTTCCAAGAGAGTGCCCAAATATTTATGTCTTTTATGAGGGTCGGCAGGGCAAACATCAGCCTACATACATAGTCTTACGACAATATTTTTTGTGTTTTTTGTAAAAATTCAACTGAGCCTAGTCCCCTCCTTTCACCATAAAAAGTAATAATATAAAAATTGGAAAAATGAAATTCATAAAAAATTAATCCAACATAAAAACCATACCTATAACCACACTTCTTCCATTCTAAATTATTTCATCATATGTATAATAAAATATAAGAACGTGACCAGGAATTTGAAATAAAAACATAATTATAAATCCAAAAATATTCACATGATACTCATAATGAATATAAATAGATAAATTCATAATTTTATGAATTATAAATTTTATTTAGATATATCTTTTATTTCAAATTCATAATCACATTATTTTATTCAATTATAAGTACTCCACCTTTCACTACACCTGCATAATTTATAAAATCATTAGATCAAGATATAAAACACGAAGGGTTGTGTCTAACAATTTAAAAATAGGAGAGGACATTGTAGAACCAAAACAACCCCTAATTACAAATGAGGACCTAAATTCCTTTGAAAAATCAAAAAATTAGTAGACCTCCATTAACATTTTGTCATTTTTAAATCCTGATCTGAGATCTCTGTTTTAGACCCTGAACTAGAATTAGACCACTGTTTTGATCCTATCATTATCCCAAAAAAATATTTAAGATTGAATTGGAAAATATGAGGTTAGATTTAAATTTAAATACAAAGACAATATTTAGAATCACGTGAAAAAACTCAACAAGTAGGCAGATCAGGAAACATATAATACATTTTTAACGTTATCATTCGTCCAATGGCATAGAAAAAATGAAATATGAATGGTATTATTAAGGATTAACACCCAATTTCAACATAAATATCGTTCAAAGATGACTTCAAAAATAAAAACAAACTCCTTTGATCGGATATGTAAAGTAAAGATGCATTTAGAGGAAATAATATCTGTAAAAAAATTCCTCACCTGCATCAATCCGCTACAAACCTAGGCATCCTAAAAAAACAAAGCTTCAATGCATTGCTGTGCTCATCTGGGTGCCGATGGTAAAATGACAGGCGTACCCTTAAACCCTAAATGTGGTTGTTAGAAGCGGACAGCAATACCCCATCAAAATCTTTCGCGGTCCCACCATTTGGTTAAGGAGTGGATCCGTATGACAAATCTCTAATCAATGTCGTGACACTTACACTTTTCCCTCTTATCTTTTATCACTAATTTTTATTTTTATTATTTGTTCCTATCAGGTTGAGTTCTGATAGTAGTGTTGTGGTATTTCAAAAACAATATTAAATTAATTATTATTAATTTATTAGTTATATATATATTTAGATTATAATAATATGATAAAATATAATTTTTAATTTTGATTTTTAATTCAAAATCCAACTAAATTAATTATTACTATTTCATTAACCATGATTATAAAATTATAAAATGTATTTATTTAAGTTGATATCCATTCTTTTTAAAAATATAAAATAATATTAAATTTTCAAAATTATAATTATATATTTAAATGGTTTTGAGTAGTTAAACATGTATTTCAGAATATAATATGTTTGGTTTAGGGTGGTACATTTAAAAAAATAGTTCATAAATAGATTCAAATGTTGAAAAATTAAACAAGCTAGGGTTCAAGTACTCCAAATTTCACTAGTACCCAACCCGTTGTCATCCCTTAATTTTTAAATATCTAGTTATTAATTTAAAATTTTAAAATTAAATTATATACGGGGCTCTCACAAATTGTCTACCCAACTAGATTAAGTAGGGTTATGGTAATGATTAATCATGTTTTTATATTGTTAGGGTAATTAATTTAAAAAATTCTTATATGTTGGATATTAATTCAATACGTGGGCCATATGTAAATTGATGCATATTAAATTGTTGGATTTGATGTATGGACTACACATGAATTAATTTGAATTAAAATTCATCATTAATTATATTGGTTTTTAAATTCAAAAAATGTGTATTGAATGTTGGACTTTAAATTTAATGTATGACGTGTATTAAATGTCATCGTTAATTGATCTCAATTATGAGATCAATTAGGATTTAGAGGAGTGAAGTGAAAATGATGTCCCAAGTTACATACATGTTTTATTTGTTCTTACTATGAAATTATAATGTTTCTAATGATCGAGATTGATATCACATGGCTTTTGATTATTGATTCTGATGACATTTGTCTTTACCGTTTTTCATATTTGATGATCTAGGTATTGATGGGTATGAGTTTTTTTATGACTTGTTCATGCACTTAAATTATGTCATCATACCTTTATGAACTCTTGTGCACATTGATAACATTTAATTGTTAATGCTTATCTTTACCCTTACTTAACATCCGAGCTTATCCATCTTATGGTTTTTTCCTCAGGTTTTAAAGAATGATGTTGAACAATTTATTTCTATAAAGAATTTCACGCGGATGATGTCGATGTCCTAATGTGAAATAAGAAAAACTTGGTATAACAGGAGCTAATGTTCGACTTTATGAACCAGTTGTTTATGAATACAAGTTGATGCAAATTGTTTTTGTAGGAGTTTTTAATAGTTCTCTAAAACTCTAAACCTAAAAGGTACTCCAAAATGTAAGTGATCCAACTTTTCCTTTTTATGTTGTAAGGTTTGATGGAAATAAATTGGGTCACAATTATCAACATTAAAGAAGAAAATGTAAAGTTATGAATTTCAACACGGCATCCAGGAGTGTGGGTCCTCGGCTGTTATACATAGTACACACAATACACACAAGCTTGATGTTAACACTGACGGTGGTACTTCATGACTACAATTCGTCCAACCTTAACGAAGGCACTTCTGACCATACTCGTCCCCTTGAACAGACACCAATCCAATTAGGGAAAAATATTTCCATAAAACAATTCTTCCTTTAAAAAAATTTAATCAAATATTTTACGTGCGACAAAACCATTCCATAATGTTAAAATCGTCATTTAAGAATTATCATCAAAGTGGGTTTTCCAAAATCCATGAAATTTTCCACTTTTTCAAAACACAAACCAAAAAGGTATCCTTCACGAAATCACACCATGTTTCCATATAAAATACAAGGAAAACATTCAAACAAACCAAGCCTTCAAGTTCTAAAATAGTAGAGATGAGAGAGAAGACACCTACCTCTAAAAGGATGAAAAAACAAAGAAAGGCACTTAGTTCTTCCAGATCCCATCTCACAACACCTTACCTTCCCTGGATCTAATAAAATATCATCAAGATTTGCATCACAAAACATAGATATATCTATAATGTATTAACTTTATGTCTCTAAGGGGAAGAATAATAAGAGTGGATCTAGAAAGAATAAGGACAAGCACTTACCAAGGATTCTGAATCTCCAACACACTTTGATTCGCCCAAAAATCAATTTCGGATCGAAGGGGGTTATCTCTCAAGCCTAAGGACGAAGAGGAATTTGAGACCCTAGAAGATTAGGGGGGAATGAGGGTTTTAGGGTCTTAATCCATGCTAAAATTAATTTTTCAAATTAATCAATGAACGTCGCGTGGTTAGGTTGCACGGTTTGTCAAACTATGTGCATATGTAATTTTTTGGAGCTCCCGGTCCATTACTTTATAAAAATATCATGTTTGAAGTGTTTTAGGAGGTCAAAGTGACTCATTTTAAGAGTTAAATAAATTTCCAATTTTTCCAACGGTAGCACGCAATGTTGAGTCACAACGGTGAGTTGTAGCGGTGAGTCGTAGCAGTGAGTCACAATGGTAGCTTGCACCGGTGACTCGCATAGATAGCTCATCAACAATAGCTCGCATTGGTAACTCATCCGCAGGAAGCTCGTATCAGTGACTCATTTCCATCAGTTTTTCAAAAATCCAGAATTTTCTAGTTTTTCCAGTTTCGTCCCTTTAACGTTTTATTTGACATAAAATGAATTTAATACCATATTTAATGGTTTTTGGATCCGTTTCAAATCATATTTATCTTCTAAAAACCTAAATCTTCCGTTGAATTCCAAACCATGTGACCTTGGTCAATATCTGCCTTTAAGGATTTTTAAAACTCATTTATTTTCCATAGGTCTAAAATCTAATCCTTCTAAGCTAGGGGGTTTCCCTTCATTCATTATTTCTCCTTTCTCTTGGTGCGAGACGTCCCCATAACCTTTCTTCCCCGAGGAGTCGTGCGTTTGTGCTGTAACTTTGGGATCGAGTTTCCCCCCTGGAGTTTTTCTACAACATGTGCACCCCTGCTTTGGCGCATTAAGGAAGTGTTGATCACTTCTTATTCCAAGTTGGTTTTCTTTTATCTCTCTCTTTTTTGTATCATGTGGGGTCAGAGTAAGAATGTCTTCCTTGTGAATATATAGGAATACCAAATTAATAAATATAACTTAATTAGTTCGATATCAATATGTGGGGTCGAGGAAAATTGATGTATGATCTATTTGTTATTTGTTTTTGATTGTTGTGAATTATACGGTCTAAACTCCCTACTAAGAATCATGGTCTTTAGGGGTCTTTATTTGTGCACTGAGTAATGATTTCGGAATGCATGATGTTTGTTTTTCTGTCGAACAATTTTTATGAAACCAGTTAACAACATACATTCAACTAATAAATGGATGTCTTAGGATCAAACTGTTTTTGTGATAACCCTTGAATTAATAAGTGGAATTTAATAATGAATACATTTTTAAATATTAATATATCTTACTTGGGTTTGTGTGGTGATGTGGTTGTGAACATGAATGTGCACAGGGGGTGGTTCGATGGATGTGGTGTGGTTATGCAGCGGACTATCATTAATGGTTGTGATAGGAGGTATTGCTGGGTGTGGTGGTAGGTTGGGGGTTTTCTCTATTGAGAGGATGGATTGGGTAGAATGACTTTGAAGAATGATGATGTCAGTTGTTGGTATGGATAATTCTCCTGAGGTTTCTTCATGAGTAGCATACAAAAAGATTCCACCCATGTCTCAGGATCGATGTATGTTATGTTATGAATGAGTGTTAAATGGAGAGGAATATGAATCTACTTTAGTTTATATGGCTCTTCACCATATGAGATGATTTTGGTTGTATTGCCTCTAGTGGCTTGTGTTTAGTAATTGTTCGAATAGTGATGGAATGAATAAATGAATAGTTAATAAAGAATGAGAATTGGTTAAATGAATTGGTTGGAGGTATTAATTGACTTTGTGGCTTGTTGTGTGGTTGTGCATTTAGAGGTAGCAGTAAAGATGGTATTGTTATTTGGTTGTTGGTTGAAAACTTATAGGTTGGTCTTGAGTGTTTGATATATATATATGTGTGTGTGTGTGTGTGTGTGTGTGTGTGTAATTATTTTGTGATTTCTATACACACCACACCCTAGTTGAGCGCTATGTGTCGAATACTCCCATTGTCACGGGGGATGATATCATTCCAAAACATCTTGGTGGGAGGATGGATGGTTGGTCACCCACTCTTCCCTGCTCCCTCTTCCATGTGGTGATAGTCCAAGATTCTTCAGGAGAGTTTTGGTTTGTGAGGCCCAAGTGTGTACAGGCGAGTTGTGTTTCTCAAGTGTCTTCAGGGTGAGATTTGTTTTGTTCCCATGTGTCATTAGAATGAGATGTGTTGTGACCAAGGTGTCTACGGGCAGGGTGTGATGTGGTTTGTGGCTTAGGTGTCTGCGAACAAGACGTAGTCATGAAGCCCAAGTGTATGCGGGCAGGATGTGATGTGGTATGTGTCCAGGTGTCTGGGGACGATGTAATGTCTCAGATTTTCTGTGTATTATTATTTTTTAAATATTATATGGAATTATTTCGATACCAAGAACGAAGATGACACGTCATTCCAAGACCCGGTGAGCCTGGAATGGTGGTTTGAACTTTTTTTAAGTTAAATGAGTCGGCGTATGTGTGTGGTTGTGGCAGTTTCCAAAAGGATGCTCGGATTAAAAATCTAAGGGAATCGTTGCATCTGGGGCGACGACTTTACCTATGAACGGGCCTAACCATGACTGGCATGGGTCGAGAGAAAAAGTTAATTTTCAGACGTTTTATGTAAAATAAAATAAAATAAAATAAATCGAAAAGTTTATTTTATTTTATTTGGAAGTGTTCGCTGCAACGCAATGATGGGATAGCTGTTTCGATAATTAATGACACAGCATAATCGCTCTGAAACAACAACACTGACTCATTAATGTCGCAGCGTAACGACAATGACTCAGCGTGACAGAACGCTGAAATCTGTCCCCTCCTTTTAATGGGTTAATCGAATGTTGGTCGTTGGCCAAAGATTGAGAGAAACTCTAGAGAATTCTTGAATCTTTGGATATAACTCTTGACAACGAACGACGACGAATCAAAAGTGTGAATCGTTGCGCCAATGAAGTTGAAGGATCCCGGCGATGACGGTATCATGATCCCTTGGTCAGTGATCGATCCCTCCTCGAGGTAGGGGTTCTGTTTTAAGTTGTTTTTCTTCATCATTCTTTAATTCAATGACGAATGCGGATCAACCCAAGAACTAGTTGATCCGTGCATCGTTGTTCTTGCGGGAGGGCTTCATCGGGTCTGTTATTGGGTAATTTATTATTCCATGTTTTATGCTTTTAATTTACCCTGTTTAAACCTTATAATGGGATCAGATTAACATCGTGATGAATGACGACGGAGGTTCATTACTCTTTTTTTTATTGGATTTCTTTCTCCCTCTTCCTCGCGTTCTTCATGTTCTTCGCGGGAATACGAATGAGGAATCGTTGTGCACCCATTCCTCGGCACAATGATCCCAAACCGGAGATCCGACATCGTGATGACCCAGAGGAGGTGCAATGGTGATGGCGGCGGACAAATTGACATGGTTTGGGAGTTCTCATTCTTCAAGCATTCTTCATGTGGGTGGATCAGAACGCGTTTTTGGGGCCGATCAGAGGACCGAAACCAACAGAATCAGCTTCGGGGGTGTCGGGGTGACCTACAACCTTGAGTTTCGTGGTGATTAGATGGACGGACCGAAGAAAGGGCATCATCAGAGGCACACCAGCGAAGAACCAACGATTCTGGAAATTCCGAAGAACACGGCGTGTAACCCGAAGAACACGCCATGTGGGACCAGCTCTATGGCGGCTAGGGTTTCATGAGACATATAGGTATCACACAACATGTGACCTCTATCACATGGCATCTGGGCCCTTCCCCGAAGCTCGATGTGTATTCTGGGAAGTACACGGACATGGGATTGACTACACAGCATCACAACACGGCGTGTAGACCCTACGCGACATAGCAGAGGCGGCTACGTCGGACTCGACGTGTATCTAGGGGATACACGGACATGGGGTGGAGTAAACGGTCATGTACTCCACCACACGGCCAGACTAGGTTGGTTATACGGGTTACCCCATGTACCGGTTACACGGGATGGCCCATATAGGTTGAATCCATGTACGGGCACACAACGGCGTTCACGGAGGGAACCCCGGTTACTCAAACACGGCATGTGGTCTGTCCTACATGTTGTGTCCTTACCCCGCTTCCACATGACATGTTCTTCTGACTTGGTTCGTTTTACAAGGGAAGTACCTGGAGTCGAGAGACACAGCGTGTAACCCTTCAACACGCCGTTTTTATCCTGAAACATGGCTCAATCCTCTTGTCCACTATTCCATGGACAAGTTTCATTGGGGTTACTTCCCCCTTTTTTTCTTGTTCCCCTGAAGTTCAGGTATCGTTTCCATCCACAAGAGTATGATCCCTTCAGTAGGACTTTTCGAGATAGAGTCAGGTATCCCTCCGAGAGGCCTGGAGCGATATCCTCTATCGATTCTTGACCCTAGGTAGATTTAGGTATCGATGTGACTAATCCTACAGGACATTGATCCTCTACTTATCAGGTGAATCCGAATGAGTTGTGGTATCCACCAAGGCCCAGAAAGTGATCCTCATCTGTGTATCATGATCTTTCCCCACTCAGGAGTGTGTTCTCCTAGAATGAGTGTATCTATCTCTCATGACTTTTCCCGACGAACAGTAATTCTCGGACAGACATCATCAGAGCTATCAGACTTGTCGAGTGAGTTCTCTCGGATGAGTGTTTCGTGGAATCTTCGAACTGAACCCCTAGCGTGGGTATGTGGTCATGTGACTTGTCTCTAGACTACGGTTCTGGGTTTTGAGTATATCTAGATGTGTTTCTCTTGTTATATGTTCAGTAGACATATACTGTATAGATCTAATTGTACCTTTACATTGTGTATTGTTTTTTGGTTTTTGGGGTCCTCTACTGAGTATTGTTATACTCACCCCTACACGGGTTTTGCCCGCACGTGTCGTTTCTTGTGCAGACGAGCGTCCTTTTGATGGAGTCCAGGGTGGACCAGGACTGGACTGAGCTTTCTAAGTTCCCTATAGGATGAGGTGTTCCTACAGCTATGAGCATTAGACCCAATACCTCTTTCTTCCTACAAGTTGGAATTTTTAGTTTGTGGACTCTTGTTTTTAGTGGGCTTGTATTCTGGCCTAGTTTACTTTTTGCACCTTACATTCCATTGTACTCTGTTGGTTGGGTTTAGTTGTATGCATTCATTTTGTTCCTTAGTGGTTTTTTTACATTTCAATATTTGTGGGCTTCGAGATGTGTGTGTGTGTGCAGGTACTTAGGAAATGTATCTCATGTTAGTGATATGCCTACTCGGTGCTACTCACCATCCCATGTCCTATTGGAGGTGGGCTTGGGGAGTCGCAGCACGGGCCCCACTGGGACAGGTCATGACAGAGTAGTATCAATGATGGTCGGTTCTACCTTAGGACCGAGAGTCTGTGAGATTTGGTTTGGGGCAACAGTGTTAAGTGTTTCGAGCTCGGCTTTTAGGCGAGAGAATCTAGTGTTGGTGTGGGTGGTCGACGTATCTATACACTAGGACTTTGATAACCTGCTTTTCGACTTAGTACATGAAAACAGTAGTTTTGGGGATGTAATATAATGGTACATGCATCATATATGAATGGTTTGTGTTTTCCTTGTCCTTTGTGTCACCTATCCAGATATACTCGTTGACTGTGGTACATCTTGTTTCCTTACAGGATACCTCCGCGATGCATACCCGCTAGGATTTAGCAGCTTGATCGTGAGGATGACCCCCCTTAGTGATAAGGCTTTGATACAAGGAACAGTTCCCCAATCGTTACCTCCAGGTGTTGCACCTACTATACCACCACCATCGGAGTAGCTTATGGTACCTACAATACTAACAAATGAGGGGCGCAGGCTGAGTGCGCTCCATGAGTTTTAGAGACAGAGACCCCTCAGGTTTCGAGGCGAGCCCAACCCTCAGGCGGTGACCAGATTTTTCCGTCTAATGAGGACACCAGCGGACCAGATGGTGATCCTAGGAGATATCCTTCTTTAGGGTTTAGCGGGACGATGGTGGATTTTGACCACACAGACTCATGACGAGGAGACTCTTTCATGGATAAAGTTTGAGAGACTTTTTAGGGAGGAGTTCTCTCCTGTTACACTGAGAGCAGTGCATATCTAGAAGCTTCTTCAGCTCCAGTGGAGCAGTTTGATGGTGGTTGACTATTCATTGAGGTTCACCAACCATTCCAGGTACTCAATTGATATGGTCAGGGATCAGTACTTCAGATCTCGGACCTTCGAGCGAGGTCTACGACGAAACATCTGAGCTAGTGTTATACCTCTATGCATTTTGACTTATGCTGGAGTGCTTGAGAAGGCCTTGGTGATTGAGAGCTTCTTGGCGGAGTAGAAATAGCTATTGGAAGTCAGCAGCAGGAATACAAGTGCGGAGACCTCGGCAGTAGGTAGCCGAAGTCAGGAACATGGTTCAGGACATGACAGACATCATAGGAGGACCTAGGACAATGGATCGACAACCCAGGGCTCTCAGGCTGGATCCAATCAACCTAGGGAGAGGCGATGCTACTTGTGCAATGGTAGGGGACATCACCAGAGGCTGTCCAACCCATCGAGCTACTGACAAGGAAGTGGTGGATGGACCACCGAGGCAGAGGCAGAGAGTGGAGCAGATAGAACCGCCAAGCAGCGGACGTGACGGAGGAGCAGGGAGAGCTATAGGTGGTGGAAGACGCTTTGATCTACTCCCACCACCACCCCCAGGAGGTCCACACCAGGCTCGGGAAGCTGAGGGACATGGGCGGGGACAACTGCATGTGGTCGAGGTGTATGACATAGGGACTACAGGGATGATCTGAGGTACGATCTGTGTCTTTTCCACCTTAGTTTTCATACTTATATACACAGGTGTCGGTCATTCCTTCCTCACCATATGTCTTGTGTGAAACATTGAGATTCCGGTAGAACTTTTGACTCAACCTTTACACTTGGAGACACCTACGGGAGGAGATTCAATGATCACACATCTTTGTAGACAGTGTGATCTTTCCCTTGGAGGTGATAGTATTGGTTGGAACCTCTTAGTGGTGGTGTTGAGGCCTTACAACGTCATTCTTGGTATGGATTGGCTATCTTCGGTTCATGCCCATTTTGACTGCTTTAGGTGAAGAGTGCAACATGTCCACAATGATGGGATGAGGTTTTCCTTTATCGATGAAAAGGTGACTCAAGCAGCACATGATGATCTCATGCATAGGAGGGTGCAGTCGATCACTCATGATTTAGTTAGCCTTACCCTTGGAGCAGTAGATGTTGTGAGATTCTAGTTCCCAGCAATAGTGGTGGAGTGCGACGACATCTTTCCCAAATATATTCCACGGCTACCTCCCCCCTGGGAGATCGACTTCTACATCGACTTACACCCCGGGATGACACCATTATCCTCACCATTGTACCAAATGGTTCCCACAGAGATTCGCGAGATGAGTGCGCAATTGGAGGATCTGCAGAGTGAGGGCTTCGTAAGACCCAGTGTTTCACCCTAGGCAGCCTCAGTTTTGTTTGCCAAGAAGTTAGATGGGAGTTTGAGTTCGTGTGTGGATTATCGGTGCCTGAACCAGGTGACGGTGAAGAACAAGTATTCATTGCTGAGGATCGATGACCTCTTCGATCAGCTGAGAGGGGCACGTTGGTTCTCTAAGGTTGACCTCAGATCGGGTTATCACCAGCTTCAGATACGGGATGAGGATATACTGAAGACGACTTTCAGATGTCGTTATGGTCACTACGAGTACTTGGTGATGCCTTTCTGTGTGGCGAACACCCCCGCAATGTTCATGGGACTTATGAACCAGAACATCCATCCAAATTTAGACTGGTTCGTAGTGGTCTTCATTGACGACATCCTTGTGTACTCGACGTTAGAGGAGGAGCATTCGAGACACCTGCGGATGGTTCTAGACGTACTCCGAGAGCACTAGCTTTATGGGAAGCTCTAGAAGTTTCAGTTCTAGATATAGGAGGTCCACATTCTAGGACGTGTTATCTCAAGATATGGAGTAGCAGTAGACCCGGCCAAGGTCTAGGTGATATTAGCATGAGAGCCCCCTCAGAGTGTGATAGTGGTGCGGAGCTTCCTTGGGCGGGAAAGATACTATCGGAGATTTATCCCTGATTTTTCCCGGATATCGGCACCGATGACAGCCTTGACCTGGAAGGGTCAGCCTTTTGTCTGGATGGAGAAGTGATAGCAGGCTTTCCAGCAGCTGAGGCAGAGTTTGACGAGCACACCAATCATGATATTTCTAGAAGAGGTTGTCCAGTACGTAGTTTTCTGCGACGCATCAGGGGACGAGCTCAGTTGTGTCTTGATGCAGAGAGAGGTGGTGATTTATCATGGTTCGCGTCAGCTTAGGCCACATGAGCAGAACTATGCGACCCATGATCTTGAGTTGGCAGCGGTAGTCTTTTCATTGAATATGTGGTGACACTACCTTATGGGAAAGCGATTTATCGTCTACTCTAACCACAGGAGTCTCAAATACATCTTCTTGCAGAAGGATTTGAATCTGAGACAAAGTTGATGGCTAGAGTTCCTCCAGGACTACAATTTGGAGATCATCTATACTCATGGGAAGAGGAACAAGGTGGAAAATTCTCTTAGTAGGAGATCAAGCTCGCAGCTATTGAGTGAGGCGACAAAGCAGTTGACCTCGTTACAGTTATCCTTCGTGGACAGAGAGGATGCAGCTTACCTTCAGTCGATGTCGATGGTTGTCACCCCTCCACTCTTACAGAGAGTTAGGAAGGCACAGCTTGGGGATGTCGACTATAAGGCTTTATATGCTTAGTTATCCACAGGACATGCTCCTGATGGATATTCATAAGGTGGTGATCACATTGTTCTTTTTAGAGGACGCACGGTCATGCCAGTGGCATTGCGAGAAGCGGTTCTGAGAGAGTTTCACACATCCCCCTTGGGGGTACATCCTAGAGTGGAAAAAATGTACTAGGACCTCCAGCGTCAGTTCTGGTGGATAGGTATGAAGAAGACAGTAGCAGAGTTCATTTCTCAATGCCTTACGTGCTAGCAGGTGAAGGCTGAGCACCAAGTTCCAATAGAGTCAGTTCACCTGCTAGAAGTGTCGGAGAGAATGTGGGATGAGATATCAATGGACTTCATGATGGGCTTACCACGAACATCCAAGGGACATGATTCCATATGGGTGGTGGTTTACCAACTCACCAAGTCGGCCCACTTCCTAGCTATCAGGGAGTAGAGTTCCGTAGAGAGCTTGGAACTCCTCTATGTGTAGGATATAGTTCGGTTTGGCGTCCCTTCGATGATAGTCTGAGATTGTGATGCTCGTTTCACATCCCGGTTGTGGAAGGGACTACAGAAGGCGTTTGGCACTCAACTATGCTTGAGCACGACGTTCCATCCCCAGACCGATGGTCGGACAGAGAGAACCATTCAGGTTCTGGAGGATATGTTGTGGGTCTATATCTTGGACTTTGGTCGCGGTTGGGAGGACTACTTACCTTTGGTGGAGTTTTCATACAATAACAGCTACCACTCCACCATTGGCATAACACTGTTCGAGGCCTTATACGGGCAACCCTGTCAGTCACCGCTTTGCTGGATCGAGCTCGGAGAGTCAGCACTCATGGGTCTATAGTTGGTGCGAGCTACCACCAAGAAGGTGCAGATCATCCAGGAGTGGATGAAGACTGCACAAAACCGGAAGAAGTCTTATGCTGACAGGCGACGGAGACCTATGGAGTTCAAGGAGGGAGATCATGTCTTCCTTCGAGTCTTACCTCAACGAGGGTTGCGGAGATTTGGCTAGGGTGGAAAATTGTCCCCAAGGTTCATCGGCCCTTTTTAGATACTTCACAGAGTTGGCGAGGTGGCATACTGCTTATCTCTTTCACCGCAGTTGCATTGGGTACATGATGTATTCCACGTGTCGCAGCTGAGGAGGTACATGCATGACTCATCGCACGTCATCGACTGGGGCGAGCTGGACATCGAGGATGGAGCGACCTTTTCTGAGTACCCGGTGGAGATTGAGGATCAACAGGAGAGGATCCTTTATGGGTGATCGATTCCCTTGGTTCGCATCCAGTGGAAGCACGAGAACCTTCAGAAAATCACGTGGGAGCAGGAGGCTCAAATTCGTGCCTAGTACCCATATCTTTTTTAGTAGCCCTTGTTTTGGATTTTGGGGGATGCAAAGCCCCAATGTGGGGAGAATGTAATGTATCAGATTTTCCATGTATTATTATTTTTTAAAATATTATATGGAATTATTTCGAGACCAAGCACGAAAACGACACGTCATTCCGAGACCCGGTGAGCCTGGAATGGTGGTTTGAACTTTTTTTAAGTTAAGTGAGTCGGTGTGTGTGTGCAGTTGTGGTAGTTTCCAAATGGATGTCCATATTAAAAATCTGAGGGTGTTGTTGCGTCCGGGACGACGACTTTACCTAAGAATGGGTCTAACCTTGACCAGCGCGGGTCGAAGGAAAATGTTAATTTTCAGATGTTTTATGTAAAATAAAATAAAATGAAATGAAAATAAAAGTTTATTTTATTTTATTTGGAAATGTTCACTGCAGCGCAACGGTAGGGTAGTTGTTTCGATAATTAATAACACAGCATAATCACTCTGAAACAGCAACGCAGACTCGTTAATGATGCAGCGTAACGGCAGCGACTCAGCGTGACAGAACTCTGAAATGTGTTCCCTCCTTTTAATGGGGTTAATTGAATGTTGGTCATTGGAAAAAGATTGAGAGAAACTCTGGATAATTCTTGGAGCTTTGGAGAGAAATATCAACAAATAATGACTAAGAATCAAAAGTGTGAATCACTGCGCCAACGGAGTTGAAGGATCTCATCAATGATGGTAGCATGATCCCTTCATCAACGATCAATCCCTCCTCAAGGTAAGGGTTCTGTTTTAAGTTGTTTTTCTTCCCCGTTCTTTAATTCAACGATGAACACGGCTAGGGCACTACCCCAGGGCAGTGACCTCTCTGTGGGGGAGGAGGGTTACCATGTGTGGAGGGTTCAAAAAGGCCACACATGGGAATTCCCTTCTAAAAAAAAGAACGACGAACGTGGATCAACCCAAAAACCGGTTGATCCACGCATCGTCGTTCTTGCGGGAGGCCTTCATCGGGTTCGTTCTTGGTGAATTTATTATTCCATGTTTTATGCTTTTAATTTACCCCATTTAAACCTTCTAACAAGATCAGATTAATGCCATGACGAATGACGGTGAAGGTTTGTTCCTCTTTTGTTTATTGGATTTCTTCCTCCCTCTTCCCCGTGTTCTTCGTGTTCTTCGTGTTCTTCACGGGAATACGAATGAAGAATCATTGTGTGCCCGTTCCTCGACGCAAAAATCTCAAACCAGAGATCCGACATCGTGACAACCCAGCGAAGGTGTGACGGAGATGGTGACAGACGAATCAACATGGTTCAGGAGTTCTCATTCTTCGAGTTTTCTTTGTCCGGGTGGAACAGAATGCATTTTTGGGGCTAATCGAATGACTGAAACCAGAGGAATTAGCTTCGGGGTGTCAGGGCGACCTAAACCCTTGAGTTTTTTGGCAATCAGATGGCCGAATCGAATA
Source organism: Viscum album (assembly GCA_963277665.1). Taxonomy (NCBI): domain Eukaryota; kingdom Viridiplantae; phylum Streptophyta; class Magnoliopsida; order Santalales; family Viscaceae; genus Viscum; species Viscum album. The sequence continues at coordinate 1,080,967,225 of OY728120.1, read as the reverse complement.
TCGGGCATCACCGAAGGCGTGCTGACAAACCGGTGATTCTGGAAATTCCAAGGAACGCGGCGTTTAATCCGAAGAACACGTCATGTGGGACCAGCTCTGTGGCGGCTAGGGTTTCGGGAGACAGACAGGTATCACACGGCTAGACTAGGGTTACTCAGACACAGCCAGACCAATCCAGTTACGTGGGTTACCTCATGTACCGGTTACACAGGATGACCCACACGGGTTGAAACCATGTACAGGCACACAACCGCGTACATGGAGGGAACCCCGATTACTCGGACACTGCGTGTGGTCCGTCCTACACGTCGTGTGCTTACCCCCTTCAACACGACATGTTCTTCTGACTTTCATAATTTTACATGGGCAGTACCCGGAGTTGAGAGAGACGGCGTGCGACCCTTCTACACGTCGTATATATCCTGAAATATGGCTTGATCCTCTTGTCCATTGTTCCTTGGACAAGTTTTTTTTGGGTTAGTTCCCCTTATTTTTTCTCGTTCCCCTCAATGTCGGGTATCGTTTCCATCTACAGGAGTATGATCCCTTCAGTAGGACTTTCCGAGATAGAGTCAGGTATCCCTCTGAGAGGCCCGAAACGAGATCCTCTATCCATTCTTGACCTTAGAGAGTCATGTATCGATGTGACTAATCCTACAGGACGTCGATCCTCTACTTAGCAGGTGAATCTGAATGAGTCGCGGTATCCACCAAGGCCCTAGAAGTGATCCTCATCTTGTATCGTGATCTTTCTCCACTTAGGAGTGTGTTCTCCCAGAATGAGTGTATCTATCTCTCATGGCTTTTCCTGACGAACTACTCTTTTCAGACGAACATCATCAAAGCTATCAGACTCATCGAGTGAGTTCTCTCGTACGAGTGTTTCGTGTAATCTTCGAACTGAACCCCTAGCGTGGGTATGTGGTCATGTGACTTGTCTCTAGACTATGGGTCTGGGTTTTGAGTATATCTGGATTTGTTTCTCTTGTTATATGTTCAGTAGACATATACTATGTAGAGCTGATTGTACCTCTACTTTGTGTATTTCTTTGTGGTTTTTGTGGTGCTTTACTAAGTATTGTTATACTTACTCATGCACAGGTTTTGCCTGCACGTGTCGTGTCTTCTGCAGATAAGTGGCCTTTTGATGGAGTCCAAGGCAGACCAGGACCGAACTGAGCTTTTTGAGTTCCCTACAGACCGAGGTGTTCCTACAGCTACGAGCAGCAGTCTCAGTACCTCTTTGTGCTTACAGGTTGGACTTTGTAGTTTGCAGACTCTTGTTTTTTGTGGGCTTTCATTCTGGATCAGTTTACTTTCCAGACTTTAATTTCTGTTATACTCTGTTGGTTGGGTTTAGTTGTATAAGTGCATTTTGTTTCTTAGTAGTTTTTCTACATTTCATCATTTGTGGACTTGGAGATGTGTTGTGTAGACGTACTTAGGCAATGTCTCTCATGTTAGTGATATGTCTACTTAGTGCTAGTCACCAACTCTGGCCTATTAGAGATGGGCTCGAGGACTCGTGATGCGGGGCCCACTGAGAGAGGTCGTGACAAATGAATGCAGTTGTGAGGCCCAGGTGTGTGCAGCTAGGTTGTGATGTGATGTGCTCAAAAGAGGTGGGAGCGCCAGAATGTTTGACGTTTGACGTTAGGGTTTGAGAGAGACTAATCAGTGGAAAAGTGGTACGGAGTACCCTATCATTGATGTTCTTTATATTATACTACTTCACTTTCATTATTTGGTGAGTGTGCATTGATGAGATTGGGGTGGTGAGTGTGTCTTGATGAGCTTGAGGTGGTTAGTATACATTGTTAGGTGATGTTGGTTATGTTTTCTCATGAGTATTAGTATGTTCATCTCACTTGTGCACGAGAGACTTTGATTTTCCTACAGATTATAACGTATACTGCTTTCAAGTTTCCAGGAGGATTACGTGGATCGTGTGGGACCTTTATAGCTCAAACTTTTGGTATAGTTGTCATTTCGCTGCTTTTATTTTGATATTTTACCTTCGAGATTTTCATTTTATTTGTAGCAATTTTATTTTAAACATACATACATGATGGATTTTTGTTTTATTTAACGGATTGAAGTTGTTTTGGGATGATACATCTCATCTCCTGATATTGTTCTTATAAAGGGTAATGTCTCTCATATTGTGAGATCTGTGTACCTTTGGTGTTAGTCGTCACCCCGAGACCTTATGGATGCGGGACTCGAAGAGTCATTATTTCTCTTCCTTCATTGCCACTAGAAGGGGTATCTTTGGAGGGAGGAAGTCTTAACACCATACCACTGTTTCTCAAAACATACTCTCTAAAAATACACTCCAAAACACTCCAAAACCTTACATAATTTCAAAACTAGATCCAAGTAATATAAAACTTAGAAATATACAAAATAAAAGTGAAATACCTAAAACAGAAGATGTCACATGATTGCTCCTAAATGACAAATGTTCAAAAGCTTAAAAAAGTCAAATCATCTGTTTTTCTTCACTTTTACAAAAGTATATAGATTTTTTAGAGTGTTTTGTATTATTTCATTGCATTTTGAATGAATGTCTCCAAAACCCTTAAAATGTTATTATTAGTACAACTTACACATTAATTTTAATTTATTAGCATCATATTCATTGACATAAAATTCTAAAAAATAAATTACTAGATATAAAAACAATCACAAATACTGATAAGCAGTGGCGTAAATAACATGGTATAATGACTACAAACATTGGAGCATGAGCTGTATATTCCACGGCCGTTCTTACCAAGGGTCGGCATAAGGTGTGGAAAATATATGCATTTTCAAACAAAAATGACACGTTAAATTGGAAGAATGTTAAAATAAAAAAAAATAATCTTAAGCTTGATTCCCATATTCATTTAAACAAATTTAAAATATGACATAAATCCCAACGCAAACATTTTATCACTTTTGAAAAAAATACAATGTCACACACACATATAAAACAAACTCTATTTAATTATATATTTAATGTCATGGGTTACAAAAATCAAAATAAACACAACTCTACAAACCACACCCTCCAAACCACAAACCCATTAAATTGATTAGACTGAAAACTAAATACCCTCAAATGGCATTAAAAATCTCTTTCCCTCACCACCATAAACTAAAATTTGGCAGCATTTTCACTGTTGAGATAGTACCAAATCTTTACGACTGCAGGTCGAAACATAGAAATTCCATGACCTTCGGACCTTACGACTGTCATTTGGAGAGGCTTCAATCATCACTACCTGTTATCAATTCGCTCACTTACTTGGGAAGGTGTTAGCTCCTTGGAAGGGTGTTAGCTCTCATAAGATTTATTACATAAATATACGAACATGATTAGGAATTTTAAATAAAAAGAATTATAATCCTTATAATGAAGATAAATATATCAATTCATAATTCATAATTTTGTGAATTATGAATTTTATTTGGATATATCTTTTTTTTCAAATTCCAATCACATTCTTTTATTCAATTATACCAACACCTGCATAATTTATTCTTTTATTCAATTATACCAACACCTGCATAATTTATAAAATCATTAGATAAACATATAACACACAAGAGTCGTACTAAAATATTATGTCATAAGAGTATAATAAAATATAATAACGTGATTAGAAATTTGAAATAAAAAGTTAATGAATATAAATATATCAATTCAAAATTTTATGAATAATGAATTTTATTTGGATATAGATTTTTTTTTCAAATTCCAATCACATTATTTTATTCTATTATACCAACACCTGCATAATTTATAAAATCATTAGATCAATATATAACACAAAAAGGGTTGTATAATCATTTTAAAAAAGGAGATGACATTATAGGATCAAAACAACCCCTAATTACAAAGGGGAACCTCGATTTATTAAAAAATTTCAGAAAACTACTCCATTAACATTTCTTCATTTTTAAATCCTAAACTTGAATTGGATCCCTGTTTTGATCCTATCATTATCCCAAAAAAAAATTTAAGATTGAATTGGATAACATCCGGTTAGATTAAAATTTAAATACAAAGACGACATTCTGAATCCCATGAAAAAACTCAACAAGTAGGTAGATCAAAGATCAGGAAACATATAATACATTAAACATATAATACATTTTTAAAGTTATCATTCGTTCAGTCACATAGAAAAAAATGAGATGTGAATGAGCTTATTAAGGATGAACACCCAATTTCAACATAAATAGCGCTGAAAGACGACTTCAAAAATAAAAACTAAGTAAAGATGCATTTAGAGAAAATGTGGATCCGTATAACAAATCTCTGATCAATGCCATTAAGAGTTTTACACTTTTATCTTTTCTAGCTAATTTGAACCGTAGATTATTTGTTTTAATTTTAGTATCCTTTATTTAGAAATGATCAGATATCTTAATGGGGTAGTAGGGGCGCCTATCGGGTTGAGTTCTGAGAGTAGTGTTGTGGTGTTTCAAAAACCATATTAAATTAATTATTATTAATTTTTTAGTTTTATATTTTTAGATTTTTATAATATGATAAAATATAATTATTAATTTTGATTTTTAAATCAAAATCCAACTAAATTAATTATTACTATTTCATTTACTATGATTATAAAATTTTAAAATATATTTATCTAATTTGATATCCATTCATTTTAACAATATAAAATAATTTTAAATTTTTAAAATTATAATTATATATTTAAATGGTTTTGAGTAGTTAAACATGTATTTGAAAATATAATATGTTAGGTTTAGGGTGGTCCATTTAAAATAAATAGTTCATAAATGGATTCGAATGTTGAAAAATTAAACGAGCTAGGGTTCGGGTACTCCAAATTTCACTAGTACCCGACTCGTTGTCATCCCTAGTTATATTTTGAAACATGCATTCAATCATTATTGCATTTTTAATTTAAAATTTTAAAACTAAATTATATACGGAGTTCTCACAAATTGTCTATTAATTGAGTACCAGACTTGATTAAGTAGGGTTATCGTAATTATTAATCACATTTTGATGTTGTTAGGGTAATGGATTTAAAAAACGATTATGGTGGATATTAATTCTATATATGGATTATATGTAAATTGATGCATATTAAATTGTTGGATTTGATGTATGGACTACATGTGGATTAATTTTTATTAAAAGTTATCATTAATTATATTGGTTTTTTAATTCAAAAAATGCTTATTGAATGTTGGACTTTAAATTTAATGTATGACCTGTATTAAATGTCATCATTAATTGAGCTCAATTGTGAGATCAATTAGGACTTATAATTATATCAGGGTTTAATTCAATTAATGAAAGTATGAGATTTTTGTCAGTATAAATCGATATCATTCCTTACACTTACCGTGGTTAAGACTGAAAATAATGAATGATGGCCATTATGTTAGTTTATAAATGACGAGGGGACGCAACATTGTTATATCCCAAAATGTCAAGGGTCACGCACAATATGGATGGTTCCAAGAAAAAACAAGAGTCAATGAATAAACAAATGATAGCAGTGACTAATAAAGAAAAAGTGAAAACTGAAAAAAAAAACAATAAAAAACACAAAGGAATTTAATGTGGTTCAATATTAGTCCTATTCCGCACCAAAAAAACCACCCTACTTGCATATTTTTATTAACGCTCAAACACCTTGCACCAAAATAAGAAATCGAACTAGCTAGAACAATGAAATAAAAAAAACTACAATATAGTAATGTGAAAGAATAGTTAAAAGAATTTTATCACTCGTGCAATCAAATTCACCAACCGAACACAACACGATTGTCCTTCACATATCTTTTGCGATGTCAATGAAAGGGATCCAAGACACATCTTGTGAATAGGAGCACAATCTCTATCAGAACACAACGCCGAGGATCCTCAGTCCTTCAACATCAAGGCAAGGGGCGCATTTTGTGACAACCGGGTCCCGGTGACACCACATACACCCTGCCTTAACATGGTCGTCGGGTCCTGGCTTATCAGGTACCCCTAGTTGCCCCGCCGAAAGGGATCCAAAACACATCTCCCGAACAGGAGCACAATCTCCATCAGAACACAATGTCGAGGATCCTCAGTTCTTCAACATCAAGGCAAGGGGTGCATTTTGTGACAACTGGGTCTCGGTGACACCATAGACACCCCGCTTTAACATGGTCGTCGAGTCCTGGCCTACCAGGTACCTCCAGTTGCCCCGCAGACACGTGGGGCCCACCCGAGGGTCCACCCACATGCCTGAACGGGTTATCTGACTAATGGTAGTCCCCATAGGCCATCACATGTTCTTTCCAGTGTGTTTTGTCCTCACTCACACACACCCTGAGCAACTTCCCAGGAGATCACCCATTCTGATCACTACTCCAGGACAAACACGCTTAACTGTGGAGTTTTAATCAGGTAGGCTCCCGAAAAGGAAGGTGCACCTTGGTGACATGAGTCATATCATTTAGTCATTTAACCCTTTATCATTTGGGGACGTTACACATTTGGCAGGGTACGACGCCTCAGGCTTCGATTGACTTCCAATGGTTGAAGCTCTCTCTCTCTCTAATAGGAGTGAGACAAGCTCTTGAAAATCGTCGCTCCAATCGATATCTCTCAATATGTTAACGGTTCAGAAGAAATTCCCTCAGAAGATCTCACACTGTTACAACGACCCAACATCATTTTCAAATGAATGACTGAAAATCATTGAGCCTTAACAAATCGATAAAATCACAAATAGAAAATAATTCCATGTAGAAATGTATTAAAACATCCCGTTTAAAGGTCAAAATTGTGTAAGGGTTGGTAATCCGCTGCATATGGGTAGATTTCCTACCGTGTAAAGGTACACAACCCTTATGTAAGGGTCACCACTACCTTGTAAGGGGAAACATTTCAGCATAAGGGTAACATCTTGGCTCACATAACGGTCTTCCTCACTACCACAAAAATGGATTTTCGCAGCGCCACTCTTTAACAACCCTAAAAACAGCGCTGATAAAGTGGTACCTTTATCAGCGCTAAAAAAAGCTGATAAAGGGTACTTTTAACAACGCTAAAAAAACATTGTTAAAAGTACCCATTTATCGGTGTTTTTTTAGCGCTGATAAAGGTACCCCCTTTATCACCGTCTTTTTAGCGCTGTTTTTTTTTGTTTTTGTTTTTTTTTCAAAGGAAGATGATATATTAATCACGAAGGTCAGCAGTTACAAAGTCATGCAACCCGGAAGGGAAGTGATCAAGCCAAATATGATTCACGCCGGACGTGCTGAAAGAAGCCAGATGATGAGTTGCTTCATTTTCATTCCTTTTAATGAAGGAGTAGTAGGTTGTGAAGCTTTGACTGAGAGACTGGATGTTTCTGATAATGGGGAAAAAGAATAAAGACCGCCATCATTACGCCTGATAGAGTTGATGATGGTGAGACAATCAGATTCAATGTGAATAACTTCCCATCCATGATCTTTTGCAAACGTCAGCCCGAAAAGGACAGCGAAGGCTTCAACAACAACAGGCTCCCAGAGAGCGTGGTTTGATTCATGTTTGGAAACAATGATTTGACCATGAAAATCCCGTGCCACAAGTCCAATTCTGACAATTCCATCTATGGAGAGAGATGCATCAATGTTAATCTTGAGGATCCCATCTGGGGGAGGGTACCATCTTGAAGCAGCTGTGTGAGTGACAAAGAGCCCATGACGGTCAGAGTCCCGATTCCACCCCTCAATCCAGGATGTAGCCCGTTCAATCCAGAACCTGGGAGGCTTTGTAGTGTGATTAAAGATGAAGTCATTGTGTCACGCCCAGACGATCCATGCCACAATGCATAATGAAACAACTTTGTTCGCAGTGAAAGAAGATGACCACAACATCAGCAATGTCGGAAGGTTCAGCGCCGTATCAAGCAAAAGCTCCACATCAGAGCCCCAAAATGTCCAGATTTCTTACACCCCCAAGCACTGGGTGATCGCATGTAGAGGTGATTCAAGAACACCTGAGCATATGGGACATTGCTTGTCATTCGTGACATGTCGGTAGGTGAGGAAGTCCATGGTGGGAAGAATACCTGTGCAAATCTGCCACCAGAAAAAACGGATTTTCGGGGGGACCTTAAGATGCCAAAGGGTTTTCCAGAGCCCTCCCCATTCCTTGATTTGAGTATCGAGAGAAAGCCTGTACCCTGATTTCCCCGTATAAGATCCAGAGAAATCATTGCTCCAAAAGGGACAGTCTGGCCCCGCATTCCGCACACAGAGGATGCTAAGAATGATCATTCTGTCCCTTACGTTGAACCATGAGTTGATTTTATCCATACACCACCCAGAACCATGATCGTCGAACAAGCAGAAAATAGCGGCGTTCTCATAGCCAGGTAAGGCAGGGGAGCTAGCTTGCATGTCATCTTTATCAATCAGCCAAGGATCAGTCCAAATATTAATTTTTGTTCCATCTCCGACCCTCCAGCCTAGCCCTTTATTATGTAAAGTTCGTGATCCCCAAAGGCTTCTCCATAGAAAGATGGGGCAGGGGCCAAGAGAGGAATTCTGGAAATCCGAGTGGGGAAAGTATTTTGCACGAAGAATCCGCGAACAAAGAGAAGATGAATGAATCATGAGGCACCAACGTTGTTCAGCCAGAAGAGCATCATTAAAGAGTCGGAGGTCTCGAAATCACATTTTGCCGCCTGTTTTAGGGGTGAAAAGTGACTTCCAAGAAATCTAGTGAGTTTTCTAACTGACATTGTTATGGCCCCACCAGAAGTTAGCGATGTGAGAGTGGATATGGTCAACAAGCGTGCCAGGAAGCTTGAACAGGGAAAAAATATAGCTAGGGATGGACTGAAGAGCGGCTTTGATTAGTGTTTCCTTACCCGCTTTAGAGATTCTTTTTGCGGTCCAACCTTGGATTTGTTTTCTCAATTCTATCCACCGTAGATGAAAAGATTTCTTTTTTTTGAGAGACCAACAACAGTGGGAAGCCCAAGGTATTTGTTGTGTTTGTCAACCATTTGAATGTCTGTAGTAAGACAAAGCTCTGCTCTCTTGGTTAGTGGGACGCCAGAACTAAAGAGATTTCTGACTTGGCTGGATTGATCACTTGTCCAGATGCCCTCTCATAAAGGCGGATCACCTGGCAGATAGCGAGACATTCATTATGGGTAGCTCTGGAGAATAGAAGCAGTTGTCGGCAAAGAAGAGGTGCGGGACAGGTGGGCTGGCCCAACAAACCTTTGCCCCATGTATCCCTTTTGAGGAAGCGGCCAAGGAAATGAGGTTAGAGAAGACATCAACCACCAGGATGAAGAGAAAGGGGAAAGAGGATCTCCCTGGCGGAGGCCACAGGTGGGTGAGAAGCCTTGGGTGAGTCCACCATTGATTTTAATCCGAAAAGAGACGGACGAAACACATTGCATGATCATATCTATCCATTTTAACGCTGTTAAAAATACTCCATTTATCATTGTTTTTTTATTAGCGTTGATAAAGGGGGTTACTTATCATCGCTTTTTTTACTAGCGTCGTTAAAAGGTATATTTCAAAAAAAATCATTAAAAATAATATATTAATATATTAATATATAAATATATTTATATTGATATAAATAATATAAATATATATATATATATTTAAATATGTTTTAGATAAGTATAAATAGACATTTATATTTAATATATAAGAAATTTAGTGAAAATTACTTAAAAATATTTTAAAAAATATTATTAATTTATAATTTTCTAATTATCATTGACTAATAATCATTTAATAACAATTTCAAGACACAATAAATCAAAAAATTAATAAAAGATCTAAAATAAGTTGCAAATGTAACGCAAACTTCAAACGGCCGTAACTTTTGATCTGAATGTCCGTTTGAGATCTACAACATATCAAATCAAAGCCTGCGATGAGCTCTACGCGCTGGCAATAGAAGAAAACCTTTTGTCATATTTTTCAAGGCAAAAAAGGTTTATAAGTTCTCCAAAACTGAGTTTATAGTTCGGATACCCAAATTTTTCTAACATTTTTCAGCCTCATTTAAGTGGGTTTTTTTCCCTTTTTCAGCGGGGAATGAATTTATTTCAAGGGATTGCATTCATATTGATATTATGGCTTTGAAATTTTATCGTTTTTCACAACATAATGTTATTTACAATCAAATATATAACAATATATACATATTTTTTATATATTCACACGTAAAAATTTAATTTTATATATAAATAATTAAACATATTTACATATAAAGTATATTTCTAAATATATAAGGCTTATAATATCCATTTTATTTAAAATACAAATATATGCATATTTATATACCTATATAATGAGTGTGTGTGTGTGTATTGGTGTGTCTTTATTAACAAACTGATATATATTATCTATATATTCTAGCATATGAATATACGTATGAATATATAATATATGTAAATATATATAAATATGTATAATTATACTTACAGACACACACACACACAATATATACAAGTGTATGTATGTTGTATATATGTATGTATGTATTTATTTATACACACACAAAAATATATTTTATAAATGTATTTAAAACTAATCCTATAAATATATATTAATATACAAAGAAATATACAAATAAAAAATATAACTATATATATATATATAAATATATAAATATATATTAATATACGAATATATATATATATATATATTAGTATAACTATATATATATATTAATATAAATCTATATTAATCTACGAATAAATATAACTAAATATACATATAAATAAATAGATATATCATTAAATGGAGAATAAAGCAACATGAGGGAGTAGTAAAGGGTCCAGGTGCGCATAGGAGAGGTCCTGAGTTCGAATCTCGGGGGAGGTTGAGGTGCACAGGCGGGTGCATGGGTGGCTAGCGTGTGGGCGGGTGCAAGGTTGGAAGAGGGGGGTAGCACTGTTAAAGGAGGGTGGCGGGGGCGCAAGCTGGTGCAGGTGGGGGCTAGCACTGTTGGGGGGGGGGGGTTCAAGCGATTTTAAAAGCGGAGGATCTGAATTAAAGTTTTTTTTTGAGTTTTATCAGCGCTTCTTTAAAGGAGGGTGGTGGGGGCGTGGGCTGGTGCAGGTGGGGGCTAGCACTGTTGGGGGGGGGGGTCAATGCTATTAAAAGTGGAGGCTCCGATTTAAAGTTTTTTTGAGTTTTATCAGCAATTTTTTTTAAACGCACTCATAAAAGTGTTATTTTATCAGTGCTAAAAAAATGTTTATAAATGACATTTTTATCAGCGCTGATAAAAAGGACCCCTCTTTATCTTCGCTGAGATTAACAACGCTTTTTTAGCACTGTAAATGCCCTTTTATAGCACTTTTAAAGGCCATATTTGTAGTAGTGTATGCCCTCGTGCAAAGGTAAGACCTATTGTGTAAGGGTAAACCTTAGATCACATAAGGGAAACACATGACTCACGTAAGGATAACACCCAAAATAAACATGCCATATGAGGGTAACCCGAATCTCGCATAAGGGAAGGACCTCTCGTGTAAGGGTAACAACCAAAATACGTAGGCCACACAAGGGTACACCCAAACTCAAGTAATGGTACACCATGGCTACGTAAGGGTAAACTGACCTTACGTAAAGGTAGTCTACCTAAATCAAAACCTATGTTATGGTCACCAGATAATCATGTAAGGGTAAAGACCGTCATACAAAGATTACGTAATAGTTAGGGAAAACCGATGTAAGGGTAGAACTAGAGAAAAATAACTTGGGTAAGGGTAACCATAACCTAATGTAAGGGTAAAGACAAGTTCACAAAACTTACGTAAGGGTAGAAAAACAAGAGTAGAATAAAATAAATGGTATGGAACAAAATAGTAGAGAATTATAATTAATATCAAACATGGTAAAAACTTAAACAATAAACTAATGAAAAAATTAGTTCCATTAGGAAATCAAGCATGCTAAAATCAACAAATGTCCACCATTTTCAAAAGAAACCAAACAAAAGGATGATGTTCTTGAACCTAAGATTTATTCAAGTGGAACGAAGTTCAAGATACCTAAGAAATGCTTTAACTTGAATAGAGCTACAACCTTAGTCAAACTATCATCAAGATTTTCATTTGTGTGTATCTTAGTGACACACACTTTTCTACTCTTTATAAGTTCTCCAATAAAGTGAAACCTGATATCTATGTGTTTAGAACTACCATGACACACTGAATTTTTATAAAGATAAAGGGTAGATTGTGAATTATAGTGTACAATAATAACAAAATTACTTATATTGAGCTTATAAATCAAACCCTTGAGCCATATGGATTCTTTGAAAACTTCTATCAGTGTTATGTACTTGACCTGAATGGTTAAGAGGGCCAACACCAATTGCATATTGCACTTCCATGATATAGGTCCTCCATATACAGTAAAGACATAACCAATTTGTGATTTCCTAGTATTAATATTTCCAACACAATTAGAATCCATATAAACAGTCACTAATTCAAAAAAATTAACATTTTTCCCATAGAAAATTGAAAGAGACGAAGTAGAAGAAATGTATCTTAATAACCATTTAAGAGCATGCTAATGTGGATTGCCTAGATTTTCCATAAACCTGCTCAAAATACAGACAGAAAATGCAACATCCGACCTAGTAAAAATCATAGCATACATAATACTTCCCACTATATTAGCATATGAGATTCTACTCCTATATTCAACATCAAGAGCTGTGGTAGGTGTCCGAGATAATGACAACTTAAAATGATAACCAAAAGGAACACTAATAGACTTCAAAACATCAAATAAATACATCTTAAGCATCTTTAGGATACAAGAACGCTGAGATAGATAAAAAATACTATACATACTATCCCTAATAATTTCCATGCCCACAATTTTCTTAGCACAACCCAAATCTTTTATTTCAAAAGCTAAATTTCATTACATTTTAACACGGGTGATTAATTTCATATCACTACACATGATTAACATGTCATCAACATAAATCAGTAAATAAATCATGAAATATTTAAGTAATTTTAAATATATACATGCATCAAACCAAATCCTGTTGAAACCATTTTACAACATAAATGAGTAAAACTTATTACACTAATGAAAAAATTGCCTATATCAACGATTTGGAATCATTGGTATAGGTCCCCAAACCATTGGTATAGCCTATACCAACGGTTTGAGAAGCCGTTGGGTGATTTGGTGTGGGTATATACCTATCCCAATGGTTTTGGTAATGCTGTTTGGATAGGTAAATCTAAAAAACGTTACAGGAGAGGTTTGAACCCACAACCAACACGTTATATATCAAAGACTTTACCACTATCCTATAGTTAACTTTGTGAATTATTTGGATATATATATATGCAATTTATATATTGATTTATTTGATGATATTCAACAAAATAATTCATAAAAAATAAGGGTACCTATCCCAACAGTTTTGAGAACCGTTGAGAAAAGTGGTCTCAAAATACCATTTCCCAATGGTTTTCTAAAACTGTTGGGAAAAGTGGTCTCAAAGTGTCCTATCCCAACGGTTTTGGAAACCCATTGGGAAATCCATACCTTTTCCCAACAGTTTTCCAAAACCATTGGTAAAAGTGGTCTCAAAGTGGCCTATCCCAATGGTTTTGGAAAACTGTTGGGAATGGAATACCCTTTCCCAACGGTTTTCCAAAACTATTTGGAAAAGTGGTCTCAAAGTGGCCTATCCCAACGATATTGGAAAATCGTTGGGAAATCCATACCCTTTCCCAATGGTTTTCCAAAACCGTTTGGAAAAGTGTTCTCAAAGTGTCCTATTCAAACGATTTTGGAAAACCATTGGGATAGCCATACCCTTTCCCAATAGTTTTCCAAAACTGTTGGGAAAAGTGGTGTCAAAGTGTCCTATCCCAATATTTTTGGAAAACCATTGGGAAAGGGGACCTATAACAATGATATTTACAAACAGTTGGTATAAATGTTTCGGTATAGGTAGGATTTCCAGTAGTGTTATATCATTTTCTTGAAGCCTGTTTTAATCTACACAATGATTTATTTAGCAAACAGACTTGGTTAACTTTAAATTTAAGCTCAAAACCAATTTTAGGGTTCATGTATAATTTTTCATTTAAATCACCATTCAAGAAATAAATTTTAACATCTAGATATTCTATATACAAGTCTAAATGGGTAGAAAAAGAAATAATAATTCTTATTAAAGAATTCTTAGCCACAGAAGAAATTGTTTTTCAAAGTAATTGATTCCCACTCCTTGACAAAAGCCATTGGTTACAAGCTTGGATTTATATATAACTCTATTCCATACAGTATTGTATTATATTTTCATATAAATCCATTTATATCCAATCACCATGATAGTAGTGTTTTATTGACTATAGACTAATTATGGTTCTTTATTAGGGATGTCATCTCATCTTCCATGGATGAAATCCAATGATTAGAGTTTTTATCATCGATGGATTTATTGTAACATTGAGGTCCTCTCCACCAAGATCCTCTTCCACATGAAATGAAAATGAAACCATATCATTATGGGTATACTGAGAAGGAGTTTTGATGACCCTCCCATACCTTTCCCTAGTGAGCTTATAACCTCTATGGTCACTTGGAGCTCCATTATTAGGAGCATCATTAGTATCATACCTATATTTTGGTTTAGGTTTATAAAGGGACAAACAAGAGGTATATGGAAGAGTCTCAATAGGAGAATCACTAACACAGGGAGGATCAACCTCAACATCCCTCTTCCAAGAAGAATCACCACTCACCTCAGTGGGAGGCTGGACTCTAGGAGGAAAGGACTTTTGAAACACGATATCTCAGCTAAGAAAACAATTCTGAAATCCAAACTTATCTATCCAAATCTTATACCCCCACCCCCTCATGATAACCTATTAAAATGCACCTCGCAGCCCTAGGATCAAGCTTACCATTCTTGACATGAGCAAAAAAAGTCCAACCAAACACCATAAGACGTGCTTAGGATAAGGTATGATTACTCCATATCTCTATAGGAGTCTTAAATCCATTTGTAGATAAGGGACACCTATTTATCAAGTAGATTTTCATAGTTATAGACTCTGCCCAAAATGTATTGGGCAATCCCAAACATGAAAGCATGCTACAAACCCACTCAAGAATATCACGGTTCATATGCTCAACTAGACCATTATGCTGAGGAGTATAACTCATGGTTTGGTGCCTTAAAACTCCCCCATCTTCATAAACCTTAGTGAATTCAGTATACATGCATTCAAGTCCATTATTAGTCCTTTTAGGCCTTTAATTTCTTCTGATATTGATTTTATACAGAGGCTTTACAAGTTTTCAACACCTTAAAGACATCAGATTTATTCTGCAAAATATAAACCTAGAATTTACTTGAAAAATCATCTATAAAGGTTACAAAGTAGGAGCCGCCACCACAAGAGTTAGTCCTAGTCGATCCCCATAAATCAGAGTGAAAATACTAAATTAGGAAACCATATTTAAAGCTTGATTTATGAAAAACGTCAATTTTGGACTTACCCAAGACACAATCCTCACAAAAAGGTACATTACTTGATGTAACATCAATGATAAAACCTTGATTTCTCAATTCCTCCAGACCTTTATCGTTCACATGTCCCAACCACATATTACAAATCATAATGTTATCATCATTACTGAGATAGGTGCTTCCCATCTGTTTTACATGTCTTCTTCCATTCATAACATACAACCCATTCATCAAGGAGCATTTCATAACTTTGTGGGCTCCCTTAGAGATTCTTATACAATTAGAATAAGATTTAAAAGATTAACCACACTGATCCATATCACTTAATGAGATGATATTCCTTTGTAAATCTATAACCCATCTAACATCCACAAAGGTGACAAGAGAATGGTCTAAGAGATGTAATGTAATCGGACCTCTACCCATGACATTACACCTCTTGTTGTTTCCTAAAACTACCTATCCTTCGACTCACATGGTCAAGCTAGAAAAAGAACTAACTAGGAACATGTGGAAGAACTATAAAATTCCAACCTGGGTCAACCAAAAGTATGAATAAATCAGGACCAAAAAGTCTCCCTATGACCAACAGTCTCCTCTAAACCACCCCTCTATGAAGGTAATGAAAAAAAGAAGATGACATGTGACAAGATGCCCTTCCCTTTACCCGAATCCTACAATACAACATCTAAAACCATCCAAATACAAAAGTAGAGTGAGAGATCAAAGACTAGTAGGATACCACCACAAAGTCTATTCAAGGTATAATATCAAGAATACAATATGTTCTAGCTCTTAAAACAAAAATAGTTTTACAAATAATATTCATAAACATAATCCATTTGAAAATCATTTTCCACATTGGTTTTCATAAAAGCCTTTAATATTCTCAAACCAAAAATATGATAAGTTGAAGTGATAAAACAATAAATCACATACATGCATTATAAGGTAATAATGTAAACACATTCCTATGAAATACCATCATGCGATTCCATGTGATACAACCTCATATAAAAACCTATGAGAAAAAATCCATGATAAAAACCATCATGTGATAAAAATACATAAATGACCAATAACATTATAATTTGGGATCTAGACTATGAGAAAATATCTACGAGACATTAAAGACACTAAACAAATATAACATTAGATGCAACTAATATCAAGTCTTGTCATAATGCATCAATATCCCAAAGGTTACCTCCAAGTGGTGCCACACACACGAAGGCTACCCATGTCTATTTCCTGATGCACCTAAGGTTACCAAAGTTCCAAGATTATCAAAATACATTTAAAAATAATTCTCAAAATCTATAATTTTTTTTGAAAGCCAAGACAATCTACTTCAGTGTTCAAAACCCATTTCCAAATAAAGAAAACCAATTTTCAATGAAAAAACCCACCTTTCCAAGAAATAACTTGAAATACTATCACTTAAAATCAATGAACAACCTAAAGGAAATTTAAAATAATGATAATTCATTCATCTAATTAACCCATTATATAGAAAAACCTACCTAAAAACAATATAAACCTGACCACCTTCGACAGTAGTAACTGGAAACCAAGAGACTGGCCTTTGAAAGACAAGGTGTGATAAGAAACTACAAAGGATCCATAGAAAACACTATTTGATCACTAATCCAGAACCTAACTACAACCATTGCAATAGCCACAAATAAATAAAAGAAGAAATAGAAGGAACTCTTACCTGGAGAGGTGAGCTGCAATAACCCTGATGATCAATTGCTGAACGAAGCGATCTAAAAGGGAGGGAATCACCCAAAATCACCTAGGATAAAATCACTGAAAAAAACATCACCTTTTTAATAAAATCCTCATTTTTTCCATTACACGACATGAACCTAATACAAAGTGTTTAAACCTTTCACGACCTGAACCAATTTAATGGAATCTTCATGGAGACCACTATATGATGTGTAATCCCTTTACATGGCATGTAATTTCATCGAAAACTAAAAACAACCCAGTTTCCAGTAGAAAAACACCAAAGCACCCGGGATGTTCTCCAAACTTAGGAAGAACCCCTCAAATCCATAAAAACATTTATACTTAGAGTCTATTAATTCAAACAAACATATATCCGTGAACTTTAGGTGATTTTTTCCCAGCAAATGCTCTCTATCCCTAAGAATCCCACAAACACATCCAAAACAAGGACGATAAACAAATCATGAAAAAACGTGTATATGAAAATCATAATGGGGTGTTACGTTCTCCCCACCATAAAAATTTTATTCCCCTATAAATCCCTCAAATTTCTAGACTCACAAAAGGAGAAGGATACTACTACCTCATCAAAAGTACCCTCTCCCACATCTCCTGGATATCCCATCCGCACTACCATAGTACCCAGACCAGAGGAATCATTTTACTATGAAATACCTTATCTCAATGATTCATAATATAAACTGGATGCTCAACCAAAGTGGTGTCAGTCTGAAGATCAATACCCTCCCATCTGATCACATGGGAAGGATATGATACATATCTCTTCAGTTGGGAAACATGAAATAAGTCGTGGATATAAGTCAAACCAGATGACAAGTCCAATCAAAAGGATTATTTACTAGTTTTATAATGATATAAAAGGGCCCCACAAACCTTAGTGACAACTTACCCTTCTTACCCAACTGATAATGTACCAAGCGAGGTGAAACTATAAGAAAAACCTGATCACCAACCTCAAACTCCAGTGGCCGACAACAATGGTCCTCATAATATTTCTGATAACTCTGTTCCATGATCAATCTACTCTATATCAACAACACCATATTCATTGTCTCCTAAACAAGAGTCATCCCAACCAAGGACCTCTCTCCCAACTCTTCCTAGTATAATGTAGATCTACAGGGATGCCCAAATAAAGCCTCAAAGGGCACCATATTAATCGAGGTCTGATAACTATTGTTATAGGAAAACTTGACCAAAGGTAAATGATTTTCCTAAGATCCACCAAAATCAAGAACACAAGCTAATATCATATCCTCGAGAACTTGGATAGTCCTATCTATCTGTTTGTCTGTCTATGGATGATAAGATGTGATCAATTTAATCTGGGAACCCATCACCTCCTTTAAACCTTTCCATAACTTAGATGTGAACCTAAATCTCCTATCAGATACAACTATAAAGGGAACTGTATGAAGTCTCATAATATCTCAAACATATGAGTCCCCAAGCTATTCCACCCTTTTCATCTTCTTGATAAGAAGGAAATGCACTGATTTTGTGAGTCGATCAATGATCACCCAAATTGAATCCTTCCCACTAAGAGTCCATGGTAAACCAATGATAGAATCAATGGAAATATCATCCAATTCTCATAATAGAATAGATAAGGACTGCAATAAACCTTCCGGTTTTTTGTGTCCTACCTTAATTTTATAACAAGTTAGACACCATAATACAAAATCTGTAATTGACCACCTCATCCTCAACCACCAATATCGACATCTCAAGTCATGATAAATCTTGGTAGCCCTAAGGTTCACAGACTAACAGGACCAATGTCCACTATCTATCAACTCCTGCCTCAGGGAAATAGAATAACCAACCTACCATAGAAGCACAAAGCACCACTGGGAGACCGAGACCACTCACTCAAGGTCTCCCCACCATAAAGTATTTCTGTGAAGCATTGGAACTCAATGTCTGTCACTATCCCAAATTGAACTCACTCATCCAATGAAAAGTAATCTTCTATCTAAGAAAAGAACACCTATACACCAAACTATCTTACTCCCAAACTCATCTAAAAATATATATTTAGAGACCACTCCTGAACTGATTCCTTCACATATTGTGTCAGTAATTTCCTACTCAATGCATAAACCACCACATTTATCTTCCCACGGGTGGATACAATATCAAAATAAAAAGTCTGAAGGTACTCCACCTAATATATCTTTCTCAGGTTCATATTTCTCTGAGAAAAAATATATTTTAGGATATTATGAATAGAATACATAGTAAACCTCTCCCTAAATAGATAACACCTCTATGTTTTGAGTGCATGAATAACTGTTGCAAACTCAAGATCATGGGTAGATTAGTTCTTCTCATGAGGGTGTAATTAGCATGATCCATAGACCACCACTTATTTCCCCTACATCAAGACACATCCCAAACCCATACTAGAATCATTGCAGAAAACATCATAACCCAAACTATTTCTAAAAGAATAAAAACTAGTGTTGAAGTCAACCTCACCTTTAGATCCTCAAATTATCTCTGACACTTATCATTCCACTCAAACTTTACACCCTTACAGGTTAAATTATTTATGAAAGATGTGATCTTGGAAAAAACTTGAACAAATTGTTTATAATAACCAGCCAAAACCAAGAATCTCCGAACCTCAATCACATTTCTAGGATGCTACTAGGATATGAAAACTTGTACCCTTTCAGGATCCATGGAGAATACCCTCTTAGATATCACATGCCCTAGAAATTTCACTTCTCAGATCCAAAACTCACATTTGGAAATCTTACCAAATAACTGATGTTCTTTCAAGGTTCGAAGAATGATATCCAAATTTTCCCCATGTTCCTCCTCTGTCTTAGAGTACACCAAAATATCATCTATGAACACAATAAAAAAAGAGTTCAATAAGTGATGAATGATCTGGTTAATCAAATCCAAAAACACCATAGAGGTGTTATTCATACCGAAAGACATAACTAGATACTCAAAATGCCCATACCAGCTCTTAAATTATATCTTAGGTATATTCTCTTCTCAAACCCTCAAATAGTGGTACCCTAACCATAGGTCAATCTTTGAAAACAAACATTCCACTTGAAGTTGGTCAAAAAGTCCATCAATTATAGGAAAAGGATATTTGTTCTTAACGGTCACTCAATTAAACTTCTAATAGCCAAAAAAAATGTTTGAGTCTTATGTATGCCTTATTATAAAAGAGGAATGGCGAAGATCATGGTGAAATGTTAGGAAAAAAAATCCTTTAGCCTCTAGGTCCTCAAGCTGGACATTAAGTTACACAAAATCAGCAGCTGCCATTCAATAATATGGGATATAAATGGGTATCATACCAAGGAATAGGTCAATATTAAACTCGAACTCACTCTGTATAGTTAAACCAAAAAAATAATCCAAAAATACCTCGAGGTATGCACACACCACTGTAGGAAATAGAACACCCAAAAAAGGGTGAACTGCATCAAGAGATATATCTGAAAACTGGCATAAGATTACCCCAACACAAGGAACAATAGGCCCTGCCCCTAAATCTAGAGTCTCACTCACCCTGAAAGACATGAGTGACCTCATAGGTAGATAAGAACTACAACCGATGGTGATAACTACCTATATGGGCCTTAGCATTGACAATACAATCCATACTAATAATCAAGTCAAAGATGTTAATATCAAGAACTAAAAATTCCCACTCTACGTCAAAGTTTCCTATCATCATCCAACATTCAGGGCACCTAAAACCTTATTCATACCTCTTTCCCAAAGGTGTGGAAAGATCCAACAAGTATGAAATAATTTATGAATGTAATCCCAACATGTCAACTAAATTTAACGATATAAAATAATAAGTAACACCTATATTAAACAAATATGACACCATAAAAGAAGAAATAAACATTGTACCTATAACAGTAGCTAGTCCTACTTCAGATTACTTCGGTGCAGACTGCACTACATAAAGATGTTTGGTTTCAGCTCCTCCTTGAGATTTCTTAGCCACATGAACATCCCACATAGCCTATGTATAGGACCCACCACCCTTGAAAGCATCTTCATGAACCTACGAACCCTTGGTTAATGTGGATCCTACCTTACTGCATTGGGATATCCTATCACAAAATTATTTCATATGCCCAAATTTTCAACAAATATGACAAGTCTTGGGATCCTTCAAACAATTTGTCTTGGTATGACTAGACCTCCCACACTGATAGTAAACAATCTACTACTATCATGATGAAGCCCCCAAAACTGGTCTTGAAGAAAACTGGATAACTTTATGCTTCCTTTTCTAGCCAAAAGATACACCCTGGCTAACAACTTCACTAACAAAATCTACACCAAATCCCATCTTCCCAGATATTTTTGTCTCAACCAAAGTGGATTTGTCAATTAACCCTATTGACCTCCTAGTTTTAATTATCTCAAAATCATTCTTTTAATAACACTAAAAAATTTCATGTTTACCTATAAGCAATCTATATTTTGAGAACATGTGATAAATATGTAATTATGAGACACGGTTGGTCCCGACACAACTCTAGTATCTAAGTCTGAGATACCACTAGGACATCACACCATCATATTGTCATACCAATGGACTAAATACTTGACAAAGTATGAGACTTCGTTGAGTTGGACACCGTTGATCAATACACCAACAAGATGTCATGCTGTCAGAACACAAAAATAGAAATGTATGAGATATCACCAGGTGAGACACCATTAATATCATAACGTTAGACTCATACAACTAACACTAAAATATTTACTAAGTCTAAGACACCATCAGAGCATACACCACCAAACCATACACTGTTACCTATGACATCACTTGTGTCACACCACTAGATTTCTTAAATATTTACTAAGTCTAAGACACCTCCAAAACAACATACCACTAGAGAAACATACTATCAATATCATACCTCTAGTATCATAATTCTAGAACACGATCCACCACCAAAACATGATCCACCACTAGAACATGAGACACCTCCATATCTTAATACACCATCATTTTTTAGTACTTTAATTATTTTATTTTGAATTATATCATTATAACGGCTATATTTATTGAAGTTAATTATATTTACTATTTTAACGATTATGCCTTAAATTTACGATAGAAATCATGTCAGAATGAGAAGTATGAGGAAGAATCTCTAGATATTCTCTTTCCTTCTATTGTTTATAAAAAGTGCAACACACTTCACCGTTGAGAAGTGGACAAGAGAGAGAACACATGAAAGCAATAGCAGAGGAGCCTGAACTACCAAAAGTATCAATTTAAACCTATTTAAAATCAAAAGAGTTGACTTGTTGTGAAATATCAATGAGTAATCTAAACTGAATTATCTCATTCAGTGCTTTATTCTAGTCAAAAAATAAGAGTTTGTGACACTATGTTTTTTTTTCTGATGATTTCAAGGAAAACTCGACTTGAGATTTATTGTTGAACCAAATAAAGAGTCAAAAGCTACATTGAAATAGACCAAGAATTTCTAAAATATCTTATCCTATATTTATTGTTTCTTTCTATATTTTATTACATTTGAGCAGTGTGTGCTATACTCTATTTTATGTACGCACACTATCTCTTGAGATAAACTAGAAGATACAAGATATCTTCTCAAACTTTCTTCTTATTTGTTTTCCCATAGATAAGATTGTTAGAGGTCCCTGTGCGGCTTGTTTATCATTACTCTCATGAATAACTATGGAAGAGGTTGTGTATGACCTGGATGGTGTTATCTGTTGTAAAACCCGATCCAGGTTGTGGATTATCTGTTTATTTTAAATAAACTGTTTGGTGGTGGGTGATCTCCAAGTGTAGAGGATGAAGACTCAACTTGGTACTGAACCTCTTGTATTCATCTTTCTCTTATGTGTTCTTTCATCTTTTTTTACTTTAAATTGAAAATTTTTATAACTATAATTTTTTTATACTTATACAACTTATCTTAATTTGTGTTCATATAGTATTTTGATTAAGTAATTTGATTTCAAATGATTCAATAATATTGTCTATATTATTCACCTGAGACCTAATAAATATTTAGAGAAATATTTATAATGATTAAGATATATATCATAATATTTATTTTGATAAGGTGGATTGTTTTTGAATATTTTGGGGATTTAAAAATAATCCATTTTAGATAGAAAATTTATTGGGTACTCAATTCACCCCCTCTTGAGATACTTACTCCGACCAATATTTGGTATTAGATGAGATAAAATATTTTTCAAATACTTTTTAACTATTATTTTAGTTGATCATTAAGGACCTTAAAATTTATGTTAGTTCTAAATTTTTAGTTCTTTATATATATATATATATATATATATATGTTCTAGTCTTTTAGTTTAGATAATCATCAGGAAGGTTCTTCTATAAACAAACCTCCCTCATCCAATGGGACTAATTATTCCCAATGTAAAATAAAAATGAAAATACATATTGAAAGTATGGGTTTTAAGATTTGTTCTTCCATAGTAGATGAGTATAAAATTTCTAATACTGCTAGAAATACTTGGTATGATGAAACTAAGGATGATTATAATAATAACTGCAAATCCATGAATTCCTTATACTATGCCTTAGGTGATAAAGAGTTTAATAGAATTTCTGCATGTAAAATATCTTTTGAGATTTGGGATACTCTAGATCTCTCACATAAAAGAACTAAAAATGTCAAATAAATGAGGATTAACACTTACACTATTAAATATGATAATTTTAAAATGAAGCATGATGAGACTATTTCTGATATGTATCTCAGGTTGAATGAGATTGTTAATACCATGAGATCACTGGGAAATCCTGTAATGGACAAGGACCAGATAATGAGATTGCTGAGATGTATACCCGAAAGATAGTGAGGCACTTCAGTGTTAATTAGATAATCTTGTGATATCAGTAAGTATCCTATCAAGGAACTGATAGAAAAGATTATGATGTACAAAGAAGAACATAAATAAAACATGAGTAGGATGAGGTGCAAAAGATAAAGTTTGTAGCTTTCAAGACTACATCCCCTAGACAATAGAAGAAAAAAGAAAAAGAAAAGGTACAAGTTTTTTATTTAAGTGATTGTGAATCTACTTTTGACAGTGATGAAGAAATGGCTCACCTAGCCATAAGATTTAAGAAGTTCTAAAGGAAGAAAAAGTTTTTCATAAAACCAAACTATAGAGGCAAATGTGAAAACAAAGGGAATTAGACGAAAAATGATGATAATTCAATGAAAGCTGTCTGTTATGAATGTAAAAGGAAATTTCATATAAAATATGACTATCCTAAATTGAAATACAAGAAGAAATATGAAGACAAGGATAAGAGATATAACAAGGCCATGGAATCCACCTAGATTGCATATGAAGATAGTTTAAGTGACTCATATTCATCAATTGAATAAAATATGGATAGAGAAAATATGTGCATTATGACTAAAGTGAGTGAGGTATCTGATTTACCCAATATTTCTGATATTATTCCAATGCATGAGTCTAATGAATCTAATAAGTCTGATAATGAAAATCACAATGATGAAAATATGAAAAATTAATAATTATTTGACTACTAGAATATGTTGAAAGACACTTTTAAGGAGTTAAATGATAAATAAAAAGTTTTGAAAATACAACATGCTCTAACTGTAAACTGTAAGTCTGAGATGTCTATAGAAAAAGAGAAGAATATTAAATTGCTCAATGAAAAAAATGAACTTAAAATTTCAAAAGAGAAATTGAATAAAAACCTTGAAAAGTTTAAAAATGGTATAAAGACATTAACACAAATCTTGGGAAAGTAAGTTACTCCCAAATATGTAACTAGAATTGGATATGATCTTGAACAAAGAAGGATATATAAAATTACCTTTGTTCCTAAATCCAGAACCAAAAACTCTACTACCAAACACTTTTCAAAAGGACCAACAATGTGTTTATTTCTATGATCCTGTAATCTGTTTACAGGAAACCCATAAGGAAAATATGGGTTCCCAAATCTTTTATTACTAACATTTCTCGACCCAAACAGATCTGGGTACCAAAATAATTTCTTGTTTAAAACCTATTTTGTAGGAAAAATTATTGAAGATCTCTAGTAGAAGCCTATGGTACTTGGATAGTGACTGTTAAAGACACATTCTAGAAGACTATTCTTGCTTCAAGAGTCTTATCAAGGTTGATGGTGGCCATGTCACCTTTGGTGACAATGAAAAAGGAAAAATCATCAGCCTAGGCCAGATAAGTAACAAAAATTTTGTTTTAATTTCCAAAGTTTTATATGTTAATGGTTTAAAATATAATCTACTTAGCATTCCTTAGTTTTCTTATAATGGTTTCCATGTTAGGTTTGAGAATGATTCTTATAATATTCTGAATTCTGAAAATTCTTTAATCTTTATCACCTTAAGAAATGAAAATGTTTATGCTATAGATTTAAATTCTTTAGTTTCTCAGAATGTTTCATGATTGAGTGTTTTTTATAAGGAATCTTGGCTTTGGATTAGGATACCAGGCTATTATAACATTAATTCACTTAGAAATATAAATATAAAAGGTTTAGTTAGGGATCTACCTAAACTTGAGTTCCCAACTGATAAAGTCAGCAACCCTTGTCAAAAAGGGAAACAATACAAAATCTCTTTTAAACTAAATAAATAAGTTTCAACTTCTCAACCACTATATTTGGTTCACATGGATTTTTTTGGACATTCTAGAGTTTCTAGTCTTAATGGGAAGCACTATGTTTATATTCTTATAGATGATTATTCCAGGTATACTTGGGTATATTTTCTAGATCAAAAAAGTGAAGCCTGTTCTTATTTTACCAAGTATAATAAGTCTTTTGAAAATCTTAGTGGGATTAGGATTAAAAATTTAATAAGTGACCATGGTTGGGAGTTTGAAAATCAAGATTTTGAATCTTTTTTCTCACAAAATGGTTACACTCATAACTTCCCTTCTCCTAGGACCCCTTAGCAGAATGGAGTTCTTGAAATAAGAAATTGAATTGTACAAATGATATCCTAGACTATGCTAAATGAGTACGACCTAACTATCCATTTTTGGGCAAAATTTATCAATAAAGACAACTATGTCATAAATAGAGTTTTTATTAGACCTATTCTTATGAATACCCCTTATGATTTATGGAATAATAGGAAAACTAAGGTTAATTACTTTATATTTTTTGGCTGTAAAGTATTTATTCTTAACACTATGGATAATCTTGGAAAATTTTCCTTTAAGAGTGACGAAGGAATTTTTATTGGTTACTTTGTTTATAGTAAATCCTATAGAGTGTTCAATAAGAATACCAAGACGGTGGAAAAATCATTCCATGTAAAATGTGATGAAACTGATCCATATGAGACGAAGACTTATTTAAAAACCCTTAAGGATGACCTATCTTCTCTAAACTTAAATTCCAAACCTTTGGATTCTGCTATGAAAAAAGTAGAAGAATCATCCAATTCTAAAGAATTTCCAGAACTTCCACCTGAGAATACAAAAGTAACAAGTCCTACCTTCTCTAGAAGTATTAGAACTCAAGAACCACCCTTTAGATACTATTTTAGGAGATACAAATAGAGGAACATAAACTAGAGCTTTTTTTAGAAATCAAGTTAAACATCAAGAATTCTTATCTCACTATGAACCTAAGAACACCAATGAAGCAATTAATGATGAATTCTAGGTGATAGAAATACAAGAAGAGTTGAATCATTTTGAAAGAAAAAAAGTATGGGAACTTGTAGATAGACCCAATGACACCTTAAAAACTAGAACTAAATGGGTATTTAGGAATAAAGTGGATGATTCAAGTAATATAGTTATAAACAAAGCTAGATTAGTTTCACAAGGTTATAATCAGGAAGAAGTAATTGACTATGAGGAAACCTTTTCACCTATAGCCAGACTCGAGTCCATAAGAATCCTTCTTTCCTATTCATCTCATCTATATTTCAAAATTTATCAAATGGATGTTAAGAGTTCTTTCTAAATTTTTTTATAGTTGAGATTTTTTTGAAGAACAACCCCTATCTTTCAAAATACTAATTTTTCTAATCAAGTTTTTAAATTAACTAATGATTTATATGGTTTAAAGCAAGCTCCTAGAGCATGGTATGATAGGCTCATAAATTTTCTTATTTCAAAAGGAATTTAAAAAGGAATAGTTGATCCAATTATTTTATAAAAAAAATTTCAAAATATGTACTAGTTGTAAAAATCTATGCTGATGATATTATTTTTGAATCTTCAAAAAATTATATTTGTACAAATTTTTCTAAAATGATGAAAAATGAATTTGATATTAGATTAATGGGTGAACTCAAGTTCTTTCTTAGATTTCATATTTTTCAAAAAAGAAAAGAATTATTTTGAACCAAAGTAAATATACAAAATATCTTTTAAAACATTTTAATCTGGATAACACTAAAAGTAGTGATGCTCCTATGAGTACCACCTATAAATTGGATCTTGATGAAACTGGGAAACTAGTTGATCAAACAAGTTACAAAGGTATGGTTGGAAGTATTCTCTACTTGACTGCTAGCCAACTAGACATTATGTTTAGTGTGCGTATGTGTGCTCATTTTCAAGAAAATCTAAAGGAGTCACACTTACTTGCTGTTAAAAGAATTTTCAAATAGCTAAAATATATAACTAATTTAGGATTTTTTTACCCTCAAGGACAAGCATTTGATTTAGTAAGTTAATTTCATGATAATTTGGTTGGATGAAAGTTAAATAGAAAAATCACCTCTAGAACATGTCACTTTTAGGGCCAGTCTCTAGTTTCATAGTGTAGTAAAAAGAAAAATTATGTTTCATTATCTACTACCAAATCTGAATACATAGTTGCAGGTATCTATTGTGCACAAATTTTGTGGATAAAACACACTCTAATAGACTATAGATATCAATCTTGACATGTACCTATAAATCGTGACAATACAAGTCTGATAAATATATCTAAAAATCCTACTTCTCATTCTAGAACAAAACATATTGATATAAGACATCAATTTTTGAGATATAAATTTCAAAAAGGAGATATAACTCTTGAATTTATTGGTATTGAGCATCATCTAACTGATATATTCACCAAGCCTTTGAATTCAGAGAGAATGAAAATTTCAGGTGAGTTTTATTTTGGTTGACATACCATTGGTTTTCATACTGTTGGTTTTCATACCGTTGGTTGTCATAGCATTGGTTTTCATACCATTGGTTTTCATACCATTGATTTTTCATGCCGTTGATTCAATATTGTTCTATTTTTCAATATTTAGAACCACCGATTTATTTCTTAGTTTAGTTTATTTATTGAAACCAGATGCATGTTTTTTGTATCGATTTTAATTTCGATTTCACATATAATTTTGATCTTAGAATACCCAGTATCCCAAATGATATTAAAGAAATATATATCTACTCCCAACTTATCTTGAGACCCACATAATATTTTCATATCTCTCTCGAGTTGAGAACATCTCTTTATCTTATTCATTTCAAAACTTCACCTTACCTTTGACTGAGTCTGTTGAGCTAATCTGGATTCCAAGAATGAATCAAACTTTAGTGTCCTCTCTGTTTAAGTAGAGATCTTCAAATAAACAGAAGAAAGAACTAAAATCTCCTGCTTTGGTTTCTCCAGTTAAGCCCGATCTTGCTAGCCAAGTTGTTGTTGCATAAAAGGAATTAGATTCAAAGTGGATTCTATCAAGTAAGTCTCTAGTACTAAAGGTTCTCCAAAACCAAGTATGGTTAGAATGGTTCTCATCAAATGAGAGACCCTTTTACCTGAAACTAGTATATGAGTTCTATTAGTATGTGCAGTTTTCATTCAATCAAGATGGTGCTGATTGATTGAAAAGTTTCGTAAGAGGTCAGGAATTTGGTTTCACTTCAAGAAAGTGGGATAAGAGTTAGAACTCATTCCATGATGGATCTTTTTATGCTCATCAATGTAGAATTCATGAAGCTAGTGACCTATTCATTTTTTAGGAAGCCCTTTCTATGTTAACAAGAGATGGTTCAACAAGAAGACCTATTAATTCTAAGCTTGATGGAGAGTGTAGGATGATTTTAAAATTTGTGTAGCATATATATTGTCCATGGAAGGGATATTTTTATACTTTGAGATACCAAGATGTGTATCTTTTATCCCTAATGATAGAAGGGAATAATATTAATCATTATAGATATCTAATGGTACATATGTGGGAGACGACCAAATCATCCTCTAGATCTAATTTTTTGATCTACCCAAAGATGATTTCATATATATTGAGGGATAGGGTCCTAGTTTTTGATGATGATAGATCAATCATTGTTTGTGGTGGTTTCTATATAACAAGTTCCACTTTCTCCAGAATGAAGATAAGATGGAATCCATGGAAGAGACAATGGGTTGGAGATTCTGAAAAGTTGTATACATATTAAAATCTAATTGATCATCCTATTATACCTAAGGATAAAATTGATACTAGGTTGGAACCCAATGAGGCTGTGATATACTCTAATGAAGATAAAG
Source organism: Viscum album (assembly GCA_963277665.1). Classification (NCBI taxonomy): domain Eukaryota; kingdom Viridiplantae; phylum Streptophyta; class Magnoliopsida; order Santalales; family Viscaceae; genus Viscum; species Viscum album. The sequence continues at coordinate 1,080,937,421 of OY728120.1, read as the reverse complement.
AAGAGGCTGTTTTTGAAGAAGAAAGAGAACAATCTATTGATGTATGGAGTGATCCTGATCTATCTCCCAAAGCTTCTCCCATAACATATAGATCTCCTAGTCCACCTAATAGTTTTATTAAAAGATAAAAAATCATCAAAAGTGATGTAGAAGATACCGAGTTCTCTAGAGAAGATAAATATAAAATTTCAAATTCAACTGATACTGATGATGATGATGAGGAGGAAAAAGAAAAATAAGAAAAATATGGCAATGAAAAGGAGGATACAGATGATGAAAGTGACTCTAAATCGGATAATGATAGTGAGAAAATCAAAAAGAAATATGTTGAGATTCCTTCTAAGCTGAAATATTCATTTGTTGAGGGGGAGCGTTCCCCATCATTGGAGATTTTTCCGGAGACTCTAGCTGGTGATGCTGGTGAGGATATTTCAGTTACCACTGGTCAAAAATTCTTAGATTCTATTGTGTCTAAAAAATTGAGAGTTATAGCTAATATTTAATAACATTTGGTTGAGTAATAGGAAAATGATCTGATAGAAGAATAGTTTGGGAATGAATAGTTGGTTGATGTTCTTAGATATCCTTTGGAAGAAAATATGGTAGGTGAGTCCACTGTAATTGATGATCAGAGACATGTTGAGATTCAAGGTGAGCCCACTATTAATACACAATTGGAAGTTGAACTTGCCAGTGTTGGACACACTGTGGCTGGGCAGAGTTCAGAAAATTAGAGAAATCAGGAAGTTTCAATTGTTTTTTCTAGTGTGGTTCCTACTACCATAGTTTCTGTTTTTTAGAGATGGGTTGACCCTATGGAAAAGGAGTGGGTAAAATTATCTGTTATTGAAAGAATCCCTCCAAGGGTTGACAAACCTGAAGTCAGTATAGAAGGTGATCCTAAAGGATCATTAATTTCCCATGTTGATCTTGAGGGACTACATGAGAATCTTAGTTATGTGCGACCTAATATACCTAAACCTAATCTAGTTATTCCTTTGGATATTATCACCCAAGATTATTTAAATGTTTTTGGTGAAAGGATGATGGCTGAGTTTCACAAGTGTGTATGAAATCAAGCACCTCTTTTGAAAAATCTTAGTGAAACCGATGTAATGTATTTATTTGAGTTGGTTATCCATCATATCCAACAAAAAAATGATGCATCATATCCATGAGGTGGAAATTGAAAGTAATCAGATTGGAAATGAGCTTATTAATTTAACATCATTACTTGAGGAAATCGAATCTGAGTTTTGAGCTTCTTTGGATGACATTATAAAAATTATTGGGGATAACTACTCAAATACATCTGTTTCTATTGTTCCTCCTTTAGTGGTTGATGCTGATATAATTCGTTCAGTTGTTAGAGATTAATTTGTAGCTGCCTCTAGTGGTTCCTCTATTGGAGAACCTAAAATTACTTTATAAATTCTAAGGAAATTTGAAAAGGGAACTGAGCATGAACACATGATGATCCAAAATTTTTCCAATGATATGAATACTGATAGAGATACTATTACCCAGTCTATCAAGTTCTATCTCTCAAGAATTTATACCAAACATGCTATGTATTCTCATTTTAAATACATGGTTGAGAATCTAAGATTACCTCCAATGACTCAAGCCTTCAAAGAAGAAGTTAGGAAACCCAAGGAACTCACTCTTTCTCTTAAAGCCTTCATGGATAATATGAATGAATTCAATAAGTCCATGGAAAAGGGAGGTCAAATTATTATGGAATTTATCAATCTCCTAAAGCCTTATCTGCATGTTCAGACTTTGGTAGTTATAGATCCAGATGCCTTTCCTATTCCTTCCACCTCTGTTGGAATCACTACTGGACTAGTGTACCCTACACCTTATCCACACTACCGTTCAACCATGTTCACCAATCCTTTTTCACCTTTACCTCCTTACCTTAAACCTTTTCCAAAGTCTTCTACTGACGCTCTCAAACATCTTAGGCCAGTTGAGATTGTAGAAGGGAATTTTTGAACTACTGTTGGAATTTCCTCTGGTGTCCCATCTATTCTACCTCAGGACGATCCGACTACCTTGGCTTAGGACAAAGAGTACGATCAATCTAATAGCAAAGAACTGATGGAACCTTCTTCCAACCCTTGATCCTTGTATTTTTTTGGATTATATTCTTATGTATTTTATGGGATCTAGATTATAATAACATTTTTTTCATCTCTCTTAATATCTTTCTTACCTATTATTTTGACTGTTTGACTATTATCTACATATTAATGTGTTGATTTTTCTATCCTTTTCCTTTTTTATAATCCCAAAAGGGGGAGAATTTTTATGGATTAATCAATCATTATATTTGATATTATCTACTTTACACATTTCTATATTTGCAATATTTTTTATTGTACCTCTGATACCATCTTCACAAACTGTGAATGATAAGTCTTTAATTGGATATCATGTTTACTCTTCTCCAATACCTGTGATGAATTATCTAAAAAAATTTAATCCCTAGGAGTGGCCTTTTCGAACCCTCCACTTCAAGGAACCCCCCTCCCCATGAAGAGGTCATAATCCCCTAGCTGGGAAGGAACCGTTTCTAACCAAGATGATAGAGAATCCCATGGGGTAAAACCTTGATCAGTGATGGTTCGATACATCAATCCATTAGCCAGGTGAATTGCACCCATTCTTCCCACTCGATGAGATACCAAGTGACCCGACAAGACGAGTGGTACATGGGAGGTAGAAATTCCACCAAGAGTGGGCTCCTAGGAATCAAACCCCAAACCTCACTGAACACCATTTCTATTGCCCTCAACCCTATGGTTATTTTTTTACTTTTATAGTATTATTTTCATGCCATGATTTGTGATCATAAAAAAGAGGGAGATTGTTGACCTCTTGGTTTTAATGATCCTAAAATCATGTTTTTAATAACACTAATAAATTTCATGTTTACAAGTAACCAATATGTATTTTGAGAACATGTGATAAATATGTAAGTATGAGACACCATTGGTCATGACACAATACTAGTAAAAAATTATCTAAGTACAAGATACCACTAGGAGAACACACCGTCATACTATTATACTGCTGTACTAAAGACTTGACAAAGTAAGAGACACTGTTGAGTCAGACACCGTTGAGTTAGACACCGTTGATCAAAACACCTCTAGGATGTCATGCTGTCAGAACAAAAAAATGGAAAAGTATGAGATATCACTAGATGATACACCATCAATATCATATCATTAAACTCATACCACTAACAGTGAAATATTTACTAAGTCTGAGACACCGTCAGAGCATACATCGTCAGACCATACATAGTTACCTATGACAACACCAATGTCACACCAACAACATTATGAAATATTTACTAAGTCTGAGACACCTATAGAACAACATACCTCCAGAGAAATATACGATCAATATCATACTGCTAGTATCATATTTGCATAACATGAGCTTCCACCAGAACAGGAGCCACCGCTAGAACACGATACACCACCAGAGTTTAAGACACTATCACTATTTTTATTACCTTACTTATTTTTTTGAATTATGTCATTATAATGACTATATTTATTGAATTTAATGTTATTTACCATTTTAATGATTTTGCCTTAAATGTATGAAATAAAGCATATTATAATGAGGAGTATGAGGAAGCAGCTCCAAATATTCTCCTTGCTGCTATTATTGATAAAAAGCACAACACACTTCATCATTGAGAAGTGGACAAGAGATAGAATGCATGCAAGAAATAATAGAGAATCCCGAACTACCAAAAGTATCAAGATGAACCCATTGAAAATCAAAAGATATAACTTTTTTTGAAATATTGATGAGGAAGAAAAACCTCATCATCTCATTCAATGCTTTATTTCATTTAGTTCTTTATTCTAGTCAGAAAATAAGAGTTTGAGACAATATGTTTTTCATAATATTTCAAGGAAAAATCAACTTGAGGTTTATTGTTAAACCAAATCAAGAGTGAAAATATGAATTGAAATAGACCAATAATTTCTATAATCTCTACTCCTATATTTCTTGTTTTTTTTATATTTTATTACATTTGATTAGTATGTGTTATAATCAGTTTTATGTACGCACACTTTCTCCCAAGATAAATTGGAAGATACAAGATATCTTCTAAAACTTTATTCTTATTTGTTTTTCATATGGATAAGAGTGGTAGAGGTCCATGTGTGTCCTATTTATCTTTAATACCATGAATAACTATGGAAGAGGTTGTGTGTGACCTGGATAGTGTTATCTATTATAAAACTAGATCCGGGTTGTGGATCATCTATTTATTTTATATAAACTACTTGGTGGAGGGTGATCACCAAGTATAGAGGAATAAGTTTTGACTTGAAACTGAACCTCTATTATTTATTTTTCTCCACTGTTTGTTTTAAACATTGTTTTACATTAAAATTTAAAACTATTTTAAATACAAACAAAATTTATACTTTGATAGTTTATCTTAATTTGTGTTCATATAGTATTTTTGATCAAGTAAATTGATTTAAAAGGATTAAATAATATCTTCTATATTATTCATCTAAGACCTAATCAACATTTATAGAAATATTTAGAACAATTAAGATATATATCATACTACTTATTTTGGTAATTTGGGCTATTTTTTAATATTTTAAGGATTTTAAAATAATCTATTTTAGATGGAAATTTTAATGGGTACTCAATTCACCCCCTCCTGAGATACTCACTCTGACCAACAACAACCACAAAGGTTTGAAGACACATGAGAATAAAAATCAACCTAATATCAGTCCCCAATCCTTAATAAAACCTCAAATTCTTTAGGTACTCATTAGTGAAAATATCTAGTTCTAGATGTACCAACTTACAAAAATAGGTAGAATACTCCAGAATGATATGCTCCCCCTACTCTAAGGTCAGAAACTCCTAGGTCTTTATCGCATGTAACGTATCAGGGTAAAATTGATGATTATAGATTTTATTGATAGATACCTAGGTAAGGTCGTCATGCAAGTTAGCTTGCACAATAGAGTCCCAACATATCCTTCTTGATCCCTCGATCACGTATGTGGAAAACACACCTTTGAGTCTTTTGGAGTCTTCAAAATGTTTTAGATCCTCTAAATATGCTCAAGACACTCCTCAAATTCCGATGGTACTTTTTCCCCTAAAATTTGGGCGGATAATACTTGGTAAACTCAGATCCATGATCCACCACATGTCTTGGGTTCTCGACACCCACTTGACCCAGAGTCTGAATGGTTAGGATTAATGATTCAACCAAGGAAGGGTCCATTGGAGGATTATATCATGGACCCTATCACACAACTTCCTCACTTGTATTTGGAAGAGATATTCTCCAAATAATTGTCTAATAAAAACAAGATAATAACCAAGTAGATCATGATTCCATTCCAAAAATATTAGGACCACTTTTAGAATTCAAACCAATTATTTAAAATAATGATAATTTAAAACAATTATGAATTCTACCAATGAAAGAAAATACCTAAAAAGGAATAGGTCAATTTAAATAAACTTCCCAGATAGTTCATTCAAATGAACCCAAACCCAATGTCACAAACCAGGTAAAATTCCCTGACCACCCATGGTAACTCAAATTTAGCCACATGAGTGAGCTAGCCAGGCCCCTTTTATGCATTTACTATCTGAATTCCAATAGTCCTAACTCCTATCTACCCAAGACACATGACCAAACTCAAGTAGTGTTAACACACTTTAGGCTGAGCCTTCCCTCTAATACCAAATTATAACAAACCAACTCAGGTCAACAAAGACATACACCTGAGTCAACCGTCACATGGTGAGGTGAAGTAAGAAAACAAAAAAATTCTTGAATATAATGAAATAATACATACAATCGGAGTACTATATAGAAGAAAAAGATACAAATAGATCCATACAATCTAATCCAAATCAGACAAACCCAAAAGTATGAATAAATCAAGAACAAAAAGTCTCTTGGTGACCAATAATCACCTCTAAACCACCCATTCACAGAGGCAATGATAAAGAGAAGACAATATGCTACAAGTTTCCCTTCTCTTTACCTAGAATCCTACAATACAACATCTACAACCTCCCAAAGGAAAAATTAGGGTGTGATCACAAATCTCATTAGGATACCACCATAGAGTCTATATAAGGTCTAATATCAAGTATGAAATAGTTTTAACTTTTAAAACAAAAAAAAATTTACAAATCACTTTCATGAATCCAATCCATTTAAAAATCATTTTCCCCTTTAGTTTTCATAAAATCATTTTATATTCTTAATCCAGAAATATGAAAAGTAGAAGTGATAAAATAGGAAATCATCCATAAGGTAAGTAATTAAACACATATCCATGACATACCATTATGAAATTTCATGTGATACAACCTCATATAAAAAATGGTGAGAAAAAATCCATGATAAAAACCACCATGCGATAAAAATCCATAAATGACCAAGCACACTATCATTTGGGCTCTACCCTATGGGAAAATATCTACTAGAAATTCAAGATCCTAAATAATAATAATATTAGATGAAACTAATATTGGGTATTTCTATAGTCCATCAATTTCCCAAAGATTACCTTCTATTGGTTCCACACACACTAAGGCTACCCATGTCTATTTCCCAGCACACCCAAGGATCTCAAAGTGGTGAGCTTGTCAAAATAAATTTCAAAACAATGATCAAAATTTATAGTTTTTTTTTCAAAGCTAATATAATCTGCTTTGGTGTTTGAAAACCCATTTCCAAATCAAGAAAATCCATTTTAAAAGTAAAAAACCTTTAAAAATGTTTACCTTTCCAAGAATCCCTTGAAACCACATATCACTTCAAATTAATGAACAAACTAAAGAAAATTTTCAAGAATGATAAAAACTTCATCGAATTAACCAATTTTATAGAAAAAACTACCTAAAAATGGTATAAACTCGTCCACCTTCAACAACGGTGATAGGAAACCAAGAGATCGACCTTCGAAAGAGAAGCCACGATAAGAAACTACAATAAATCAATAGAAAAAACTGTCCAATCACTAATCCAAAATCTGACCACAACCAATGAAATCAATGTGACCAAAGGAAAGAAGAACCAAAAGGAATTATTACCTGAAGAGGTGCACCGTAACAACCCTAATTATAAATCACTGAATGAAGAAATCCAGATGGTAGGAAATCACCCAAAATCACCTAGGGTGGGCTCTAGGTTCAGAGAGGGAGGTTTTATGATTAAATGAAATGAAAATCACTCATAAAACATCCAAAAAATACATCTTGGGATATTTACATGGTGTTTAATCCCATTACACATCATTTATTCTATGAATATTGGAATTTCTGAAAAATTTGTTGCTTTTTTAATAAAAACCCAATTTTTTCCATTACAAAGTGTGAACCTAATACACAGCCTATAAACCATTAACAACTTGAACATGTTTCATGGTATCTTCCAAGAAACAATTACATAGAGTGTAATCCCTTTACATAGTATGTAATTTCCCAATAGACAACAAACAACCTAGTTTCTAGCATAAAAAAACCAAATCACTTGGGACATTTTTCAAAATTGGGGAGAACCCCTCAAATACATAAACACATTTATACCCAGAAAACATTAATTAAAATAAACATAAATCCTTGAAATTTAGGTCATTTTACCCTAACAAAGGCTCTCCATCCTCAATAAGCCCAAAAACATATCCAATCAAGGAAGATAAACAAAACATGAACAAGGGAGTACCTGAAAAGCATAACAGGGTGTTACAGGAACATCCCGAGTCTAAAACCCATTCAACATGAAGAGTATCTCATGAAAAACACAACATATTATCACTTCTATAGTCTTGTTCGAAAAAGAGTGAATGATCACTAGACTATTTAGGAGGTTTACTAGATTTCAAAATGGGGCATTTTGGTCTAACATGCCCAGGTTTATCCCAATGATAATAAGTAACCTATTTCAACATGGATTTAGACATAGAATCCCTAGATTGTCTATGGTTATTTACAATCTTATTAATTTTACCTTTATTCTTCCCTTGAAACCCTGAATGACCCCCCATATTCAGACCCTCAACTTTAGGTTTAACCTTATCCTTCCCAACCAACTCACAAGAAAGAAAAGTAGATTTGACTTCCTCTAGGGTCAAGGGAGATTTTTCATACATCATAACATAAATAAGTTATTCATATTAATTATCTAAATAAATTAAAATTATAATGTATTTGTCCTCATCTTCAATACTATCATTTATATTGGATAAATCTAATAAGATTTTATTAAACTCATCAAGATGTTACGGAATGGTAGTTCTATGATGCATCTTGAAGGTATATAATATATGATTCTTATGTATAGGACCAATTAAAGATATTTTCATATCATGTTTTTCAAGTTAGGCCAAATACCAGATATGGAAGTTTCATAAGTGACCTCCCAAAGGAATTTATCAGCTAAATACATGGTTAAAGAGCTATGTGTTTTCATCAAAATACTGAGAGAGACATCTGAATAGGTCATCAAATTATTTCCATCAGTGGAATTAATTATATAGAGTTTATTAGGTTTGAAAAGGGAATATTGTATCCCATGTCGTACTGATAGATCTCATATCTTTAATAACCACAAATTAAAATCACCATTACCATATAATTTCTAAATTTCATACTTGTTGGAATACATATCCTACACGCGAGGCTCTTATACCAACTGATGAGGGGAACCAACATTGTTATACACCAAAATTCCAAGGTTCATGCATAGTATATATGGTTCCAAGTAGTAAAGAAATGAGAGTTTATGAATAAAAAAATATAAATAATGGCTAAAAAATAATTCCACAAACTAGCCTAAGGTGCCATCTTAAACCGAGACCCAACCTAGCTCATGGCATGGAACGAAGGGCATTCCTATTCTCCACGGGCTGAAAAATAGTGCCTGAGCATCGAAGAACTCCTTTGGGATTGATTTATCCCATAAAAATCAAAATAAACTTCTATATGAAATGCCATTATAATAATTACATAAAGTATCATAGCTAACATCCCCTACAAGAGTTATAAAAAAGACATTTACAAGTCTCAGGTTTATGTTTATAACCAAAAACTAAAGGAACTAAAAGGTGGGAGGGGACCAAAAAAACATCACAAGCCTCTTCATGGCATGAAGGAAACACCCACTATGGCACCACTATCAACAATCCTAAATAATAAGAATAATCCTCTAGAAAGAGTAACAACTTCCACATAATGAGGCCTTTACTTTACTTAAGTTATAAAAAACAAGGTTTACAAATACCCATTGGGTATATTTAGGGTGTGAGATCACTTTTCCAATAGGATCCAACCAAGTTTTCCATACATAGCTATTATAAGACAAATAAAAATTCTATCTTTAGAAGAAATAAGTCAATTTTATTTAAAAAACATGCTTTAGTTTTGAAAGGAAGGTGAGAGATAAAAAAATAATTAAAAAAAGTAAAAAATACCACATAATAACCATGGGAAATACCTAAGTAGTTTGTGTTAGTGGGGACCTAGGATCCTCATACTCTTGGTGATAAAACATGGATGTGAAGGTCTGTTCTCCTACTCGATCCAACCAATCACATCATCATAGTTTTTTTAGTGTTGTAACGTTATCCTTCTAGGTAGAGTGGGTCATGCCTAGAGTACTTGTCATAGTCTACCCAGCTAGGTACCTAGGATTAACATGTGTTATACCACATTTATCAAACTACAAAAATCCCCTTTCAACCTAAATAAAACCATCACATTCCAAAGAACACTATTTCCAACCAATGTCATAGGGTTTAAACCTTTTTGAGATCCCTACACACACTAACACCTTTGAAATAATCCATTTACATACACAACACAATTGTAAAAAATAAATATAAATAAATGAAATAATACTTAAATCATCAAATAATGACCCATCATGGAACCACCTATCTTTCCCTTTGAAACCACCACCAACCAGTTGAAAAATGAAAGCCAAGAAGAGTGAAGATCCTACGGAAGCAAGAAAAAACCACCAACATCAAAACCCAAGATAAACAATTTGTATTAGACCAAACCTAGGCAAAAAAAACCACTGGTTGGAGTGAAACTCAATAAATAAGGGATAATAGACCAAGAGGGGAATAGAGGAGACAATTACTTAGATTTTACTTGAAGAACTATGCTCAAATCACCCAAGAAATGGATACAAGAGGGAGATGGAGAAGAGGGGAGGTGGGCCCAGGGATGGATAAATTTTGAATGAAGAAATGAGTGGTGAAAAGGGTTAAAATAAAGGAGGGGGAATTGGAAAAAATATATTTTTTGAAACTATACAGGCCACATGGTTTGTCCGTATGGTTTTCCAAACCGTGCGCCAACCGTGTGGGTGCCTCTATCCTAATAGATGGAGGTCATACAGTTTGGGCCACATGGTTCCACAAACCATGCACCTAATCACATGGGAATTCTATTTCTACTTTCCAATCCACATGGTTTGGTGGGGTTGGCATATGGTTTCTATTAACCATTATTTAACTGTGTTCCATCCTCTTCCTCACCAAAATATCCATTTTCAAAGGAAAAAAACTAGAAAAGATATAGAATAAAAGGAATAAAAATAAATAAAAAATAATTAAAATTTTTACTGTGGATGTGACAATTATCCCCACCATGACACTTTCTACCCTTAGAAAGTAAACCCATATTCCAATCATAGAATAAGTGAGGGTACTACCCTTTACCCAAGAATTATATTCCCAAATCTAATGCTCATCATTTTTGTGTTTTCACAGGACCCAAACGAACAAAATGGATTTACCTCAAAGCACTTTCACTTGGAAATCAACAATCCAAACTGGTTGTTTGATCAATGATAGATTTGGATCCAACTCAAGATCTTCCTAGTTCATCACATGATAAGGGTCTAGATTATACCTTTTCATCTATGATATGTGAAAAAATTAATGAATTTACATAAATTGATAAAGAAACTCCAAGAGTTATACCACCTTACCGATCCTCTCAGTAATATCAAAAGGCCAGGAATAACTCAGTGTAAGCTTCCACTGCTTCCCAAAATGAAGATGATCCAAGCTAGGTGTCACATTCATAACACCTAATAACCCACTGAGAATTCAAAAGCCTAGGGTCAATGATTGGAATAATAATTATAATGGATTTGAGTTGTCATTAAATGTTTTCTGATTATCTAAATCTTATTATTCATCTCATATATGATACTCAACCCCACTAAGTCTCAGCTACTTCCATTCAACATAAAGGAGACCAATATGGTTGACCATACAATTTTTCTAAGGGATACATCATGATTGAGTATTGGTAACTATTATTGTAAGAAAATTCCACCAACCAAAGATGGTGATACCATGATCCTCTAAAGTCAAACACACATTAATAGAGCATATCTTCTAGAATATGGTTCTCTCATTATGTATGGCCATCCATTTGAGGATGGCATGTCATGATCATCTTTACCTGTGATCCCATTACCTTTTGGAGTCCTTACCATAATTAGGAGGTAAAATGGGGGTCTCTATTAGAAATTATAGTAGGATACACACCTTTTAGTCTCATGATTTCCTAGACATATAGCTTTCCCAAATCTTCCACTTTGGATGTTTCCTTAATTGGGATGAAATGGGTATATTTGGTCAGATGATCAATAACCACCAAAATCGTATACATTCCTTGGGGTGTATGAGCTAAACCAATAATAAAATCCATGACTAGATCATATCACTTCTAGGTAGGAATGGGAATAGGATGAATAAATACTGAGGTATTTTGGTGCTCAACCTTGACCTACTGACAAATATAACATCGATATACAAAGTCAGTGATATCATGCCTCTTACCCAGACACCAAATCTGCCATCACACATCCTTAAACATCTTGTGGGTATATGATTAACAACCCATTAAGACTGATTACCATCCTATATCACCATTTTACTCAGAGAAAACTACACAATAGAGCAACCCTTAAAGAAGATAACCCCTCTATAAGACAATGTTCATTCACCAGGCATCTCACCACCATTTAGAAATTGAGTAGAATGATAGAAAAAATAATCTTCTAGATCCTCATACTGAATTCGTTCTATAAGAGAAGGTTTCAACTGAATTATAGCTATAAAAATACCACATCTCTCTTCTTTAGAATCCAAGTGCATTCAAGTAAGAAGATCCATCAAATACCACTCACTAGTGGACTCCTTCAGAGCATGGGTTAGAAAATTCTTTCTTAGGGAATTATAATTTTTTTAACATACCTAGGGTGTAGACAATATCAAATTAGAACTCTTGAAGGTAATTGATCCATAATTGGTACATCAGGTTCGAATCATATAAGTATAAGATGTATCTAAGGCTCTTGGGGTCTAAGTAGACTATAAACTTCTCCCCAAGAAGACAGTGATTACAAAAATTAAGTTCATGCATATCCTCCGAACACTCTAGATCATGAGTTGGGTAATTATTTTTGTGTGGTCAAAGTTGGAAAGAGCCATACACCACCACATAGTCACCTTTCATAAGAAAAAAACCCAAATCCATACCTTAAGTATCAAAAAATACCACATATCCTTGTCCAATATTGGGTAAGATCAAAACATGGATGGTGATCAACTGCCAATTATGTTCCTTAAAAGACGTTTAGCATTCTAGAATCCATGATAACTTCACCCCTTTATGGATGAGGTTTGTCATTGGTGAAGAAATTTGAGAAAAGTACCCTATGAACCACTTGTAATATCCCACCAAACCTAGAAAACTTCTAATCTGAAATTCATTACTTGGTTCTTCCCATGAAATCACTTTCTTGACTTTTTTCTGGTTAACTGAAACCCCATTTTTGGATATCACATGTCCCTGAAACCTTCTAGGATCCAAAAACCACATTTTGGTATTTTTTTCATAAAGGTGATTGTCTCAAAGTGTTCCTAGAACAATCCTCAAATGATGATTATGATCCTCCTCCAATCTTGAGTAAACTAGGATGTCATTCACAAACACCATGAAAAAGGAATCAAGGTATATATGGAACACCTAGTTTATAAGGGTTTTGAAAAATATGGGATCACTCGTCAACCTGAAGGGTATCACCAAAAACTTGAAATGGCCATACCTAATTCATGAAGAGATCTTAGTAATATCTACATTTATCACATTAACCTGGTGGTACCTTGATCAGAGGTCAATCTTTGAAAACAATCTTTCCCATTTAATATGTTTAAAGAGATAATTTATATGGGGAAAATGATATTTTTTATTGATTGTGGCTCGATTTATCTTTTCGTATTCAATACATATCCAAAGGGATGCATAATATTTCTTAGAAAAATGATATAGAGTGGACCAAGGATAGATGCTCAGGTGAATGAAACCTTTGGATTATAAATTGTTCAACTGTATCTTTAATTCCTTCAATTTGATGGGGTCTATACGATATGAAATAATAAACATCAGTTATGTCTTCATCACCAAATAAATGGTGAACTCCACATATAATTTAGGAGGTAAACCTAAGAAATACTCTAGGAACACCTCAGGAAACTCACTTACCAAAAATGGAAACCCTATCTCCAAGCCTTTACTATAATCCATCAATAAGAGGGAACACACTTGACAAGAAAGCCCACCTAGCTTTAAAAGTAAAGGTCTAGATCATCCTGGCCTCAGATCCCATTCCCCCTAAAAAACTTGAGTGCTCCCATCAGGAGTAATTAAAGTCACCTGATGATGATAATAATAGATGTGGTCCTTGAATAATTCCATCCAATACATCCCTAGAATCATGTTAAATAGGTCTATTTCTAGGACAATAAAATGCCATTTCAGATCAACCTTTTATAGGGATACAATGCAAGGTTATCATCAGAATCCCCACTCCTTTATATTACCAAGAGGTGCAACCAACTACATGGAATATGGAATAATCTTGTTCAGGAGTTTCAAAAATTCCCTAAGGAAATAAGATATGAATGAGTGTGAGGCACCTATATCAAATAAATTAATTACTATGGATAAAAAAAAGAACAATACCTCAAATTTTTACCGAACCTACATTGTATTCCTTTAGCTCCTAATCCATAGTATGTAGATGCTTTACCTATGACCAGACATGGGATAGAATACTAACTTGTGGCTCTACATTAAGATTACTCTACCCATAAGAAGATCTAGTCTTACCACCACATCCACCAGAATGAGATCCCATATCCTTGGAAGCCTCAAACTGAGCTGTTGTACCCCTAGGAGCTATGGAGCCTCCACCACTCTGAGAAGGAGGGCCACTCATACAAAATATTTGAAAGTGGACCATGCATTAAAAAAGATAATATTACCTGAGTGGGACCAAACATGAGGACCACATGTGCCCAAACTTCTCTCATTTATTACACATGACAACTTCCCCACCTACAACTACTAAAAAAGTTGGTCAGGGTGGGTATCCAGAGCTTCCACCACCATTCTTCCCCTATTTCTCAAGCTTCAATTTATTTTTAGACAAGATAATCCCAATATTTCTTGATGATGGAATTATACCAATTAATCTTAATATACCAGCCTGGTCGATCACCACCCTCAAATCTCGGTCAACAACCATAACATAGGTCCTCAACTTAAACAATAAGACCTAATATTGAATTTCCAACCAAAACCCCATTTAAAACCAATGGTATTTAATAATTTAATTTGTGACTAGATCATAGGGAAACCATACTATCTCCATGAATCTATTTTCACACTCTATCATTGAATTCTCTCCCTGACGGAGGTCCAAAAAATCTCAGGACCTGTAAAGGGACAACGTTTCAGGACATAATTTCTTATTGAAGATAGACCTGATGTCTTTCCATCCCATATACTAATTCTATCATTCCTAAACCATTTACTACCATAACTTATTACTAGGGACTTAAAATATAAATTCTACCCACTTTACCTTAACAAGTTCAAGAGTCTTAAGGAACTTAAAGATCTTACCAATATTTTCCACCCAACCTTATGCTTTTTGGGGGTATGTGCCTCCCTAAAAGGAAGTGGGTTTATTTTTAATAAACTCCTAATACCAATCCTTCTCTAGCCTCAATTAATCTCACCTAAACTAAGTATGGTCATATCCAAATCCTAGGTCTAGGGATTATAAATACCAAACCACTACCTCTACTAATATCTAATCAACTAGAGGCTTCCTCCCATGGTTGTACATGAAGTATCTAGGGAGGAATGATACTATGAATGTCAAAACAAATACAAGGAAGAAATAATCAATACATCATCCTACAAAGAATCAATAAACAACATGATAAAATTATCACATAAACCAAAACAAAACCAAAAGAGCTCAAACAATAATCCACTCACTCCACCCATCCTTGGTTCCCATGTGCAGTTTGTAGATCATGCATTATACATTAAGGAGAAGCCAAAAAAAATCCTCAACATCCTTATTAACCAAATTCCTATCACAAGGTGTGTTTTATAGACACCCCACTCATAACCAAAACCTAAAGACCAAATATTCCTAGCTCATTTCTATCTAGACTGCCCCAAATAACAAGACCCAAAAAGTGAAAACCATCTATGATATGATTTTTTCACAAACTATACCGGGATTCCATCCTAAGATAACACTTGACCTAGACCATGGCATGTTTTGAAGGGAATTATCGATCCCCATAGGCTAGAAACTAGTGATTGGGCATTGAAGAAATCATTAGGTATTGATCCATACCATAAAAATAAAAATAAACATCTATATGAAATTATATTATAATAATTACATAAAACATCACCACAAACATCCACTATAGGAGCTATAAGAACACATTTACAAGTATCACATTCATATTTATAACCAAAAACCAAAGAAACCAAAATGGGAAAGGGAACCAACAAAAAAATCATAAACCTCCTCATAGAATGAGGGCCAACACCCACTATGTCACTACTATATTATTCCCCCAAAAGAAGAATAATCCTCTAGCAAGAGTAACCAACACTACTAAATGAGGCCTTTCCTTTAACCGAGTCAGACAAAACAAGGTCTAAATATACTCACTAGGTATATTTAGGTCGTGATCTCACTTTACAAGTAGAATCCCAATAATTTTACAATGTATATCAATTATAAGACAAATAAACATGTTAATTTTGGAAGAAAGATTACAGTTTTATTTTAAAAACATGCTTTAGTTTTGAAAGGAAGGTAAGAGATACAAGAATAACTGGAAAAAGTAAAAAATACAATATAAGAACCATGGGAAATACCTAAGTAGCTAGGATTAGTGGGAACCTAGTATCCTCGTACCCTTAATGATTGACCATGTTTGTGAATCTCCTTTCTCATGCTCAAGACAACCAACCACATCATCATAGTTTTGATAGTGTCGTAATGTAATCCTACTAGGTAGAGGAGGTCATAACCAATATACTTGTCCTAGTCTACCCACCTAGGTATCCAGGATTCCCATGTTCTCTTTACCATTTATTAAACCACAAAAATCCCTTTATAACATAAACCAAACCATCACATGCCAAATCACATCGTTACCAACTAATGCCATGGGGGTTAAACCTTTTTGAGAGCCTCACAAACACCAACACCTTTGAAATAACCCATTCAAATACACAATTTTTTTTAAAAAAATAAATAAAAATAAATAAATCATATATAACTCATAAAATAACGGAACAACATGGAACTAACTATATTTACCTTTGAAACCACCACCAATTGGTTAAAAACTGAAATCCAAGAAGTGTGGAGATCCTACAGAAGAAATAACACACCATAAACATAAAAATACAATCCAAACAATTTGTATTATACCAAACCTAGGACAATACAACTACTAGAGTGAAAGAAACCCAAGAAATAAGGGAGAAGAGACTAATAGGGGAAGAGATGATACATTTTCTTAGAGTTTCCTTGAGTAACCAAGCTCAAATAACCTAAGAAATAAATCTAAGAGAGAGGTGGGGAATAGGGGAGGAATGCATATGGAAGGAGAAATCATGAATGAGAAAATGAGACATGGAAAGGGTTAAAACCAGAGAGGTGAAAAATTGGAAAGACACATTTAAAAAAACTAGGCAAGTTACATGGGTTTCCAAACCATGCACCAACTGTATAGGTGAATCTGTATTAACAGATGGATGCTACACAATTTGGACCACATGCTTCTATAAACCATGTGCCAAACTGTGTAGGCATTTCAATGCCATTGTCCAAGCTACATGGTTTTATAGGGCTAGAAAAATATTTCTTCTAACCATGTGCCAACCATGCACCAACCTATTCCTCACCAAAATCTCCATTTTCAAGGGAAAAAAGCTAGGAAATTTATAGAATAAAAGGGAAAACAATAAATGAAAAATACCTAAAAATGTCACTGTGGGTGTGGCCAAGAAATAATAAAGAAATAAGTAAAATAAAAAATAACACAAGAGATTTAATGTGGTTTAGTACCAGTTGGTTCTACTCCATGAAAATAACACCACCCTACTACTAATTTTTATTATGGAAAAAAACTTATAATAAAATAAGAAATCAAACTAGCTATAAAAATGGAATAACAAAACCAAAAGAATAAATATAAATGAATAGTGAAAAGAAAATTCTCACTTGTGCAATCGAATGAAAACGAAAAAAGAACCTCTTGAATATGGGAGGGAAATCACCACTAGAACATAGAATTGGGGATCCTACATTCTTAAATATCAAGGTAGGGGTGTGTCTGATAAGGTAAGATACCTTAGGCTATGATCAAATTCTAATGGATGAAGCTCTATCTCTCTCTATCTCTAATGGGAGTGAAACAATATCTCGAAAACCTTCACTAAAATCGATCTCTATCGATATGTTTATGTCACATAATAAATACCCTAAAAATACCCCTTATTGTTGAAATGTTCCAACAATATTTGAAAATGAAAATGAAAATCATTGAGCCCTAACAACCTGATAAAATCAAAAACAAAAAAATTACACACACAAAGGTATTAAAATATGTTGCATAAAGGCCATGCCTATGTAAGTGTCGGTAATCCATTACATTAGGATATATTACCAACTGTGTAAGGGTATATAGTCCCTATATAAGGGTTAGTTCCACTACATAAGGGAAAACACTATGGTGTAAGGGTAACACCCTGGATCACATAATTGTCTTCCTACACTCACATAAAGGTAAGACCTCTCATGTAATGGTAAGACTTAGATTGTGTAAGGGTAACTCATGGATCACGTAATGATAAAACCCTAAATACACATGATATGTAAGTATAATTCAGATCTCACATAAGGGTAAGATCACTCACACAAGGGTAACAACTTGAATACATAGGCCATGTAAGGTCACACCCAAACTCATGTAAGGGTATATTGTGGCTATATAAGGGTAAACTGACATTGTGTAAAGGTAATCTTGCTAAACCAATACCTACATAAGGGTAACTAAGGACTCATATAGTGGTAAATTAAGATTTATAGAGATTATATAAGTGTTAGGGAAAACCCAAAAAAGTGCAGAACAAGAGAAAAATAACTTTTTTAGGGTATCCAGAACCGTACGTAAGAGTAAATAAAACTTCACAAAACTTATTAAATGGTAAAAAAACAAGAGAAGAATAAAATAAAATCCAATAAACAAAATAGTAGAGAATTATAATTAATATTAAACATGATAAAAACTTAAACAATAAAATAAAGAAAAAAATAGCTTCATTTTGAAATCAATAATGCTAAAATAAATAATAAAGGTTGTGGTCCCTGAATCACACATCAACCATTTCTTTTAACACTCATATTTAGATAGAAAAAAGTATATTATAGAAACTTAAGGAACTGTTTATAATTTTGAAATACTAACCGCTTGAAATCAAAATTTAGTTTGACATGGTTGACTCATGTGCACTTTCTTTATGGAAATTACTTTTCTTTATGATTAAACATTCATGTTTCTGGGCTCTGGTGATTATATCACAGATTTTTTTCCATTATTCATGAATCAATAATTGGTATCAGAGCTAAAAATGTTTAATAATTGAAAAATTATATTTATTTTAATTTATCGATAACATTATGTTCTTGAGTTTAATTATTCTATGTCTAGTAATGTTATATTCAAGATATTGTTGAAATTTTAGATGAAAATTCTTAAAATAACATCATCTGCTATGGGTAATTCATTATTGTTATTATATTCTTAATAATAGTAGTAATTATGATTTATGGATTATATTATTATATATATTTTTTAATTTCGTAATGATTTTATGCATTATTTCTAGAATAAATGAAAATAAAATATTAGATTAAGATATAATATTTAAAATTGACTAATTGAAACAAGATGTTTAGAAAGTAACCACTCCTATAAAAATTAGTTTTTTTATGTATTAAAAAGTTTTGTGTATGTAATTAAAGCTATATTTTATTGTCCCAAAGGAAGTTAATTACTTTATTTCATTTCAGTAAGACTTATTTTGATATATATATATATATATATATTCATTTTTTAGTTTCCATGTGGGTAATGAATTTTCTCAAAGGAAGGTTTATTATTTGACATGTTCTTTTATCAATAATATTTGATAACTATGCCCAATATACCAATTTATAACTTAATATTTCTATCCGAATACGAAATATTAATTTTGTTCACAATGTCTTATATTGAGTTTTTTCTTTATTTGATATCATTATAAGATTTCTATTGTAATACTCTTTTGAGTTTATTTGGATTATTTGTTTTTCTTTTTGTTTAGTTTCATGTTTTACTGCTAATATCACTACCAGTATTAACTCTATACCAATGTTGAATAGATAAAAACATTATGGTATGGAAAGAGAGTTTATTAATAACTTTAAGAGTCAAGGATATGAAACTTACACTAAGGGTTTCCAAACCCACCGATCTCATAAATTAGAGTACCTATGATGATAAGAGGGACAAGGAAATATAGGATAATTAAAATCGCATCAGTCTATTGGTTATAAAGTATTCCATCCCAAAAGTATTAAAGGGAACCATGATAAAAAATATTGATGTATCAAAAATGTGATGGTTATATTCCCTAAAGACTATATAAATTTGATGTTTTAGGCGACATCGTATAAGATGATATAAGGGATATCGTATTATAGGATATCCATGAAGAAAAGGAATGCTTTGTTCCTTAGGGGTATACCATTACAATTGACATATAGATATCATGGATACTACCTTGGATATATCATAAGGCCATATTATAAATGTTATAATATGAGGAATCATATTGAAAAATTCAGTGGAATCTTATGATTAATGATGACAACCAAATGTTAAGTAGTTAATGTTAAAAAATCTTTTATGTTAGAAATCATTGATTAACATTTCATTTGATGAAAATAATGAGATTTATATCGATATGGGTTATGATTCATTTATAACCAAATCATTACTCATATTTTATGTAATGTATGAGTAAATTATATAAAGTCTTGAGAGTTTCCCAAGGCCTATGTAAAGGAGTCCAATGACATTGAGATAGAGATTCAATTGAATTTGGCTCTTATTTTCAATTCTTATAGAAGATATATTACTTATCCATCCTTATCGTCCAAGAGTTTCTAGTATATCATGGTTTCAAGGATAATCTTACCCATGTGTTGGATGATTTATTTCATCTTGTAAATACACTATGAAAGGAGTAATCTGTTGGTTTCTCAATATTTATTGAGCACTGATGAAAGAACAAATTCCATGGACAAAATCAGTGAAATGTACATAAGTTTTTAATTTATATTTATATATATTTTTTGTTTTTATATCATTGTGATCTTTGTAATTAGTCTTCTATTTCCTTCAAATACATTGAACAAGTATTGTTAGATACCTAAAAACCCATCAATGGCATTAAAGAAAATGTTAAAGAGTTAACTAATTCCTGGGAACTCTCACTCATTAACAATGATGAGGTACGAATCTCCACCTACGAGCTCCATTATTGATGCAAAGAGTTACACAATCCAAATAGTTTATGTAATGAATTTCTTTGATAGATTCATATGGATTTCACATTGGACATATTCATATAAGATATTTGATCTCACCCATCAATGGTATCAAAGATTTACCATTCTTCTTAATGCTTGAAATCATGTTTAAAATGAATAATATTATATATAATATTGATGTTGTATTTTATATCATAGAAAATGATATATAATTTAAACTATGACATGCATTATGATATAGGATATCATAAATAATGATATAAAATTTGTATTTTTCTTTGTTTTATGACATGAGATTTCATATGCTACAATATGGTTGTGTCATATGATATAAGATCATAGGTAGCTGTAAAGTGGTATTCCTTTGGTTTTCAACATGTTATGTGGTACAATATGTGGAATCATAAAATATAATGGAACTGGTATAAACTCATAATCTTGCTAAAATAGGGAATCATATCATTCTTATGATATATGTAATATCATAAAATTATATTCTTAGGTATCGAAGGTTAACATTAGATTGGAAACTAATTAATGACGAGTTAATGTTATGCAAGTCAATAATAAAAAACTATATAGTCCAAGACACAACATACGATATGGTAATATTTCATAATATGGAGGATAGTGCATAATTATCAATCATAGGCCACAACACACTAATTGTAAAGTGTGGTATTAGTTTTAACTAAACTATAAATTATGATATAACATATATCATTAAATGTAGTTTGGGGTCACCCAACTGGTAAATACTTCTCATAATACTATATGAAACCCATATTCAGAATCGGGTGGGAGAAAATTTTCCAAGGTACTCTAGCAGTACTGTAATAATGCAGGTACTATAGAAGGTATTGTAGTGGGGCATTATAGTTGTAGTACTATTCACATGAATTCAGAATTTGAGCCATGTATTGGGCCTTCAGGCCACTATAACTCCATACCATCAATGTAAGGCACTTCAATTATACTGAAGGAGCCTCATGATCGGTAGAAACCTCCAAGAGGTTCTAACTGGACACATGAAAATGGAGGGACAAGACAAACACACCATTGGGTTAGGGCATGCATAACTCTTCATGAGGTAAGGATAAGTCGACCACATTTCTAGGTTGTTATCTAGGCATAAACATTGAAGAGGTACTGGGGAGGGGTTGTTTTAATGTAGTAGGTTCAAATGTGTAAAGGCATTTTTGCATTTGGGACTTTATGTCATTTATTTTGGTCCTTTAGGTCATGCAATGGTTCCTCTCAACCTGGTTAAAAAGTTGTCTTATCTAAAAATAAAAAATATGGAATTAATAATCATATATCATTAAATAAAATGAAAAGATAAAAATTTAATGTACTATTTTTTAATTATGTATTGAATTATATAGTTTATAAAATGTTTATAAAACATGTAAAAAGGTATTTTGAAATATTTAATTTAATTTATAGTATATTTATG
Source organism: Viscum album (assembly GCA_963277665.1). NCBI lineage: Eukaryota > Viridiplantae > Streptophyta > Magnoliopsida > Santalales > Viscaceae > Viscum > Viscum album. The sequence goes on along the minus strand of OY728120.1, from coordinate 1,080,914,919 downwards.
AATTAATAATAATATATTTTTTATAATTAATTATTAAATGTTTTCAAACATTTATTAAATAAATATACATAATATTAAATGTTGATATTAAATAGTTTTTGAAATTATATGGAATACCCTATAATTTGGATATAAATTTTTATATGAAAATTATTCGTTTAATGAATAAAATTTTTATAAATTAAAAAACAAGGAAAAATATAAATAAGTTTATATTTAAAATTATTAATTGTTCAAGGACATTAATTTGAAATGTTCATATTAAAATATCTTATTTGGGAAGTTATTTAAACCATTTTGAAAGGAGTTATGATAATTGATATTATGAAGGTTTAAATAATATTAAAATTGTGATGTTTAGATGTTTCAAATTGATTAAATTATATAATTGAAATATAAAATATTTATATTTCATTTAATATCTCAAGATTTTGTAAAAAATAATATAAAGGGATAATATGAAGAAGTTCATATTAGTAATAAATATAAAGAGTTTACATTTAATTAATTATGGAATATTCATAATTCAAGGATTATTTTTAAAGTGTTTATAATATCTTTATTTATAAATTTTTTATAAATATTTATATCTTATTTAAAAATATAAACTGTTCATTTATTTTTTCTATTCAATGTTTTATTCATGAATATAATTATTATATTATGAATGAATGTGTGATTCATTTTAAAGTGTTAAATTGCTTCTTTAAATTATCATACATTAATTTAAGGAGTCACATGCTAGGTATGTGTTAGAACTAAATGTATTTGGTGATTTTATTTTTTATCAATTAGAAGATATTTGGATGTCTTGTGAAATACTTTGAAGAAATATTGAGGAATCTAGAGATTTTTTTGAAACATGGTTTATATATTCTAGAGTTTTAAAAATGGTAGAAGTATTCCATGCCATGGTGATACTGAACACATCACGGTTATGTTATGAGAGTTAGAAAAATGGGTTAGACAAAGGCTAGCACACCAATAAAATCAACTACCTAGAGGGAAGCCAAAAATTTATAGCAGTTTGGATAGGGTGAGAGAGGAGAAAAGAGCCCAGATTAGGTTGGCAGTAGGTAGTAGGAAGAACCATGACATAGGGAAACACTATGGAGTTGAGTACCAATGTTGGGGAAGCACTGGTGTGGGGGTCATATTATAGGTAGGTACCATGGTTAGGTAATGATAGGTGATGGAACATTGAGGGTAATAAATGAGAGTTCACATGAATCCAAGTTTGATGTTGTATTCAATTAAATAGGCTATGCTATAAGACTTGTGGTTACATTGTAGAGGCGATCAACCTATTTTTTAGTATCATTGGAGTATTGAGGGTTCCCACATCACAAAGAGTATGATACTCTACAATTATATTAAATATCAAAGGGAAGTTATAAAGACCACTCTGAAGCATTCCCCCCTATTATGTGAAGAGTTTGTTTTGAAAGTGTGAAGGATTAATATATTCTGATACTACAGAACTCCACATCAAGGAGTTTTAGGACACATAAAATATGGAATAGAGAATAAGTATTCCACTTCATAGAAAATTGTTTCACCATAGAGGGTCTATTTTTATCAATGCAATTGTTGAGGATTTTACCAGGTCTACAGGACACTGCCCCATGATGTTTTATTACAAGCCACAACCTATGTAGCAATTAAAAAATAGTTAAGTCGAAACTAACTCATAAATACACAAAGAGGGATACCATTCCATAATATTTGGTTTCTATAGGCATTGAATTGGAATGATGATGTGGCTATATCTTGTAGTCTTTGTGGTTACTTAATCAACCTAAACTACCTAATTCAATTTCTATAGTTGATATTTATTTAGAAATAAATCCAAGGTCCAGATTTGAATGGGGGAGATAATTTGATTTTGAATTTAAAATTTGAAATTAAACCATCATATGAAGAAAAGAAATTCCAGTTGTGAAGAATTAGTGTATCACACAAAAAATATAAAAAATATAGAGATTGAAGATTAGGGATCATAGGATCTATTATGATGAAATTGTTAAATATCAGATATTGATCGGTGAAGTGTGATCAGAATTTAAGTGCAGTGAAGACCAGTCTTGAGATAAGATTCTATTATGACTATATTTTATAAATATTAAAGTTAAGACTAAATCATCATGGATAACACCCTTATTATTTGGAATTATTTATCTTTGATTGAATACTTATAAGATATACTCATGAGTCGATTTAATAATTGTATCCCTATTGAAACCATAGAGTGGAAGAGAGGAAGAGGTTATGGACCTTGGCTGAGTAGTGAGATCTTCCTAAAGTAATAATCACATACTAGTGAAGTAGAGATTAATAATAATATCAACACATCATTGACACATTATCCTTGTAGTATCCATGTATAATATAACCAAGTAAAATAAATGTGTTTTTTCTATTTATATTTCTGTATTTTATTGTGATTAAAATTTTGATTCATGGCATCTTTATTGATGTAAATATAAGATCTAATTTAATATAAATATAAAAATAATTTTTTTCACCATAATTCACCCCTCATAGGTTGTATAGTGGGACCAAGGTGTAGCAAGTTGTATCAGAGCCACTGGTAGTTTCTAAAATCTTTTAAAAGGTATCTATAATCATGGATAATATTGTGAAAATAAAGGTAATACCGTTATTTGATGGATTCTATTATCATATATGGAAGAAAAAAATGAGATATCATCAATGGTTTCTTGGAATTGATGTATTTTATACTATAGTACATAATATATAAGTTAGTGATTTCATAGGAAGATCAATGATGAAAGCTAAAAAAAGTTTACTAAATGTTGATTATAAAGATCAAAACTCATTATCAGTGAAAATTTCTAATTAGATATATATGAAGGATATAGACCATTAAACAACTAAAGGTATTTGGTATAAACATGTTAATATCCTTGAAGGTGTCTCACAAGTAAAGGAGGTGAAGTTTTATGTTTTATATAATAGATTTAATTATATGAAGTTAAGATCCAAGGAATATATAGATGGTTTCATTAACCTCCTTAATAAAGTTGTTAGTTTCATTCATGGATGTTTTCAGGAGATCAAAGATTTAGATATTTTGAAGAAGGCCCTTAAAATATTACCTACTATTTATAATATGAATGTATCAATACTGAAGGATATGAATCTTGATGAGTTTTATCTTGATGAATTACATATAAAGATAGTTGTTTATGAGGTGTGGGTGAATCTAGAAACCTCTTTGTAACATTAATCTAATGTTATATAATTTAAATCTATTGAGTAGGAGTTTTAGGAAGCTAAAAATTAGGATGATGTAAGAGATGATTCCTTATCAATTATTGAAAGGAAGTTTAAAATAGTAAAATGTAAATCTGAGGGTAAGTTACATTTATATTTTTTCTATTATGGGATGGTTGAACACATCACTACTAGGTTTCCAAAGAGATGTGATAAAGAGTATGGTGAGTATGAATTATCACCAAGATAGAAAAAGAATTTTCCCCTTGAATAAATTTTGATTCTAGGAATTCAAGTGAAAAAATGTTCTAAAGAAATGTTATTATTACTATGGAAGAATAAAATGTTGAAGAATATCTATTAGAAGGAATTGAAATTGAGTTTAACTCATATTTATAAGAGTCTATGATGACCTCATTATAAAAAAAATCTAAAGTTGAATGATATAACGATCCATTAGTGGGAGTTGTTGATATCCAGGATGAATTAGAAGGAGCACTTAGGGAACTTGTTTTAAAAATAAAAAATAATATTAAATTTGGAGTTTTTTTGAATGAGGATTTAAGCTATGTTTATGAACATGAATCTGAACTTGATCATCTTGATAAAGTAGTGAAAGAGTATGAAGAAGTATTAATAAAATTTAAAGACACTGTGAATTAAATATTGATGATTGAATAAAAAACTAATATCATTGATGATCTTAAACTATTTTTCAAGGATAATGTTAAGAATATCATGAATCTTGAATAAGTATTTGTTTCCTTGAAAAATAAGGTTGAAACAAAAATAAAAAAATGGTTCAAAGAAGAAGCTTCACTATGGGTAATGTTTAGATGATGTTTTGAAAGAAAGAGAATAATTAGGTATAAGAATATTTGAAGAAATTATTAGTGATAAAAGACCATATTTCATGGAAAAAATTGGTATTGGTTATTATGAAAAAACATCAAATTCAGTGTGTAGAAATAATAATATCATAGTGAAGAAGAATAAGAATAAAGTTATCAACCATTGAGAACTTATCAACAAACAAGGAATTGTAAAAAAGTTGGAGATATGTAGAGAGGTGACGAAAATAGTATATTTACATTGATGAAATATAAATTTTGTTGTTTTATTTTCTATATAATGTCCCAATACATTGAAGTTTAATGTTTTCTGAGAGGATAAGTGATTGGAAGTCAAAAAAGAAGAGTTGAAATGTATACTTCATATGGAAGAAGAATGTATTTCTATAAATACTATTTTAATTGTTCAAAGTTTATACATAAGGTAGTAAATTATAGGCCAAGAAGAGTAAAATATTCCTATATAAGATAAAGTAAAGTAGATAAGAGACATTTTAATTGAATCCCTTTAAAAAATAAGTTTTATCCTCTAGATTCAAAATAATTTGATCAGTTGGATTATACTGATAATAATTAGAAGAGAACAAAAATTTATCAACTCATTTGGTATTATTTTGGAAGAAAAGTAAGAATATTGAGAAGGAAAATTTGTTTTAAATTTCTTTTAAATCAACAAATAATAGTATCAACTTGATTCTAGATAGTGGGTGTTCATCTTTGATGATAGGTAATATGAATTTGTTGAAAAATGTTAAGGGGAGTGTTTATGGAATAGTTAGCTTTGGAAATTATATAGATTAGAAGATAAAAGGAAGTGGAAATACTTAGCTCATTAGTGATGAATTGAATAATATATATATTTTTTATGTTGAAGGACTACTTCATAATTCATTAAGAATAAGTCAAATTTATGACTCATATTTGGGAGTTTAATTCAGTTGAATGGTCTGGCACATAAAAGGAAAATCATAAAATTCATTGATGAAAGGTTATATAATTAATAGTAAGTTATATTAGGTTGATATAAATAAAACACTTGTATATTAACAGTGGAAGAAGAAAATAGATTGTGAAATTGGAGGTTAGTCCATGCCAATCAATAGAGTATGGAGAAATTATCAAAATTATAATAAGAAATGAATATTAATAACTTGAATATAGATCAAGAAAATATTTATAAATATTGTATATGATAAAATATGGTTTGAAATTTATATCCTCCAAAGAAGAAGACAACACTGGGTTTACTTAATTTGATTCATATTGATGTGTGTGGTCTGATTTTCCAGAAAGGAACCCATGATGTGTGGTTTTTCATATTATTTTTGGATGATTATAATAGGATGGGGTATATCATGTTCATATACTAAAAAAATAGTATCATATTTTATAAAATGATTTTAAAAGAGAAGAAAATGAAATCAGTAGAACTAAGAAATTTTTGAGATTGGATAATGGAATAGATTACACATCTTACAAGGTTGAAAATGATATTAAAATCATGGTATTTAACATAAAGTGTATTGGTGAGTAACAATAAACATAATGGGGTTGTATAAAAGATAAATTAAATGTTTAAAAACATGTAAAAGATATTTTGGATACATAATGGAATCGCATGACACTAAAAGAAAGAATTGGTTCAAGTGTCTATCAATACTCAAAATAGATTATTACTTAGTCCATGGGTATATAAGATACTATGATAAATTTTGAATGGAAGGAAACCCTATTTTAATCATCTTAAAGATATTTGGAATAAAGTTTTTCATCATAAATAAAGAAGTAAATCAATAAAATTTTGGTGATATAGTGGATATAGGTATTTTATTAGGCTACTCGACAAATACTAAGGACTAAAATGTTTCAATAAAAGGTTAAATTTTTTTTAGAGAAGTGATGTAAATTTTATTGATAATTAATCTAAATATGTTTATGAAATTTCTATTTTTGAAGAGGTTTTTGTATGTAATCCCACCTTTTATTACATAAACCTTTCATTTTCATGGTACAAACAGAGGATCTTTTAATGTTTAGTTTCTTGGAAAAAAGGTAAATAATATATAAAAACTTAAAACATTATTATAATTCATATGAAATACTTCTTAAAAGGTACATACTAAGTATATTTACTACATCTCATAACCTGGGTACATACATCAAAGGAAAGGGTGAGCAAAATGACCAGTAAGGGAAAGCAAGGTAAACAGTTTATATGTGACCATGATAAATATCAATAAGAACGTGAAGAATATCATAAAGGAAAGAGAAAAGAAAAAAAAAATATCATAATAAAAATAAAAAGAATCATAACATGGAAATGTGGATATAAAATTTAAATGATACATTCATAAGCATATCACCATGGTGTGTCACTGAGGTGTCATAAAAAATTACCAAGGTTATTCATCAAGGTATCGTAAAACATGTTATCTTTAGAGATTAAATTATTTACCAAAATAATTACAGTGATATCAAGGAGAAACCTTAATATGTTTTAATTTCATGTGATCCACATATATCATAATTAATCATTTCATAAATAACCTGTGGAGAATAAAAAAAGGATTTCATATCAAAATCATGGTGTTTCAAATGTTCTTTAAAAACATGATCATTATGTCATTTATAACCCATTGAAAGGGAATGAGGAATTTATATATACCAATAATAGACTAAAATAAATAATTTTTAAAACTTTTTTAATACCCATATAAAATAAAGAGGTTTGGGTATTCACAAAAATAAAATAAAAGGGAATTTCTTAAGGAGAAGAGAGAAAATTTGAGAAGTAAAATCGGATGCATAAAGGGAATAAAATGTGGTTTTAGAAAAGAGTAAAAAGAGAGTGGAAATGGGTATATCATTGATAAAATATTATTTTTTTAGTAAGGGAATAAATAAAAAGGAAATAAGAGAAAGTTACCATAACATTCAGAAGACATATACAGAAAGAGGTTCTTGAAACGAAGATAAAATAAGGATATTTCTCTTACCTTAAAGAGTTACTCCTAAAACTTGAGGATTGGGACCATGGAAAATTTAGGAAACCTTTTTAGGAACACTTGGGTGGTAAAACTACCATATATTAATTTATTAGTTATTTTTAGTGAAAGGAAATGGAGAAATGGGTGGGTATTTATAGAAAAAGTGGAGGATTTGTTTATTAATTTCTTAATATAGGCCTTGGTAACCTAGGTTGTGGAAAATGAAAAACCATGGGCTTTTCCATGGTGTTGGACACTTGGGAAAAATTTAATTTTGTTTTAATAGACAATAGTATACCATCATTTTATATTATATATTTTTTCAAGGAAATGTAAAGTTTCCTTAAAATATCAATTTTAAAGTTAAAGTTTCCATTTTAGAATTTGAAAAAAAATATAGATTTATAAATTTATTTAAATCTATTAAAATACTTTATATTAATAAAATAAAATATTCTATGTTATAGATTTTGGGTTTTAGGAACCCAAATCTTCATTTTAGGTATGAATCTTTATTTCAGGTTGTTTTTGAGGAAAAAGGAAGAAATGATAAATTTTCTAAGTACACGCCATGTACCTAGTTGCCGCGTGTAGCCGTGTACTGGCTATGTAATGGACGAGTACATGGCCATGTAGGTGACCTGTCAAACCACCTAAAGCGGGGGCCGGTTGAGGCTAGTACATGGCATGTACATTAAATGAAAACATAGTGTACTTTTCTTTTTAATTTATGAGTCTGAATAGGGTTGTGTCTCATCTTCAGAAAACACTTCTTCTCCACTCGGTTTGTACGAGAGAGCGATGAATGGCCAAGGACTTCGAGCTCATCCCAGTTCTCTGTTCGAGCTCTGATTTAGACACCACTGGGTGCATTGAATTCCCAATGGTGAGTTATCTATTTCCCTATATCCTCTCTTCCTGAGTCCTTATCTCTCATTAGAATTTAAAGGTTGATCGTTTTTACCCTTTTTATAGATCTACACCGTTCTAGGCCAATTCAAGGGCCAATGTTCAAGAGTGTTCATTATAAAACATCAAGGTAGGTGGTTTGTTCCTTTCTTTTATTTTCTTTGAATTATATATGCTTGAAGTGAAAAATACGTGTGTTTGGGGTATTACCTGTTTTGGAATTTAACCCTTTTTAATACCTTCTATGGTTTGTTTGATTGAGAAAGGGTTATTCCTTATGCATAAGGTTTCATACCTTGATTTGGGGTGTGTTTCCCTCATTTGAACGTATATGGCCGTTTGGGTCTAGAGTGTCGGTTAGGCTTGATTTTTTGTCATGCCTTGTGTTTTTAGGACGGAGTTACTGATTATATGAGATGCACGTGATTCAAATTGTGAAAGTATGACCAGGGGGAATTGACTATGAGAACATCCTGAGGTAGGGTCATTTATGTATGAATTTTTGTTAGGATGGACCCAGGGCATTGACTGTGAGAGCTGCCAGGTGGTCATAGACCAGAGGGGTTAGATCATGAGAGCTACCCATAGGGTCTTTATTAAATGAATATTGGACCCTAGGGAATTTACTGTGAGAGATTCCAGGTGGTCATTATAGTTTATTGTTGCTATGCAGACTAAGGGGGTATTGACTGTGAGAGCTACCCAGGTGGTTGTTTGTAAATGATTAGTGCCATGTGGGACCAAATGGGTTAGACTGTGTAATCTTTCCCAAAGGGTCACTATTTATTAAATAAATGATATGTTTAACCAGAGGGGTTAGATGTGAGAACTTTCCCATAGGTTTTCTTATGAATAAATGAATGATTGTGCCGAGTCTTCCAAGTCAAAGCACAAGCTTGGACTCGGTCTTACTTGATTGTTAGATGGTCTTCTAAGATGTCTATTGTTACTATTACACAGAGGGATACAGAGCTTAGGCTAGATCTCAGGATTCATTATTCAATGGTTTGAATAATTAATATATGAAAATCAATGTAATTGAAAACTGTAGGATTGTTTACTTTTGAGTAATTCCTAGTTTATTTCTTCATTTCTACATATTGCCTGCTATATATATACACTGACTGTTAGGATAAAATATTTTGGTTTTTTCCTACTTGGATTCATCTCACACCCTATTTGGGTCATGATTTTGGACCCAAAAAAAATATATGGTTACAGGTATAGATAAGGGAAGATGCCCTTTTTCATTAGGTAATTGATTGTTGTGGGAGATGGAGAACATGAGACCAAGATGAGGCTTGCGATGTTGTTGGAGTTTACTGTTTTTCCATACATGGTTTTAGTATTTTATTTTCAACATTGTGACTTTTTTAGATATTTTACTAGAAACATGGAACATGCATCATTTATATATTCTCCATTTATTATATTACTACTAGTCTTACACTGTTTACTTTTGTTGTCTCGTATTACCGCTTCCACTATTGTTTACTATTTGTTATTCTGCTATGTACACTCTGCTAATGAGGGCATATTTTCCCCATTATCATTCCTTGGCCCTTGGTGCTATTCGGAAACCTCTAGTATTTGGGGAAATGTGCTTGAGGTCGTGTGACCAACTAGGTATGGGGCACCTTTGGGAGGCACCCGAATCTAAGATGTTACAAAGTGGTATTAGAGGAATTTTCTTTTCAACTTTGTATTATTATTTGGATCCTATAGACAGGGATAGGAAGGAACATGTAGTTGGTAATAAGATATGCCTGATATTAGCTAACCCATGTACAGGGGAAATCCAACTTACCTCTAATATTTCAATATTTCTAGTTTTGAAATTTTTACAGTTGATTTTATTTCACCATTGAGTGGCACACTTGTTTTGTGCTATTATGATTTATATCATTGTGGTTCTATTTCTATTGCAACCTGATGAGATGATGGTATTCCATCTCATGAATCATATAGACACTTGCTAGAGATCATATTTCATGCATTCTTATCATTCCATTTAGGGTGAATTACTGATTGCATGCTATTGTGATAGATATTGTGCTAGATATGCATGCTGTTGTGATAGATTCCATGATACAATACCTTCTATCTTAATAGAGTATTGGAATATGTGAAGTTTTATTTGGATGAATTCCAAACTTTGTTCCCTGAGGTGTTATGGACCCTCTTGGATCAGAATTTGGTGGATCATGTTTGAAATTTAATTTAGGTTATAATGTGAAAAAGAATGCCAAACTTTGATTTGTGGGGAGTATGGGATCCCATAGGTCGGAATATTTCATGCCTTGGACAAAATTTTAACTTCTTAAGGGTTACAGAGAAGTTTCAGAGGCTTACTATATGAAAACCCAGACAACACGGCATGTGATGCTATGAACACACACCATGTGTTCTTCTGTTCTGAAGGAAACAAATTTTCTTAAGTACACACCATGTACTGGGAGTATACACCGTGTAGTGCTTGACCGTGTGAATGACTGTGTGAACAGAGACACGGGGTTGGAATTTTTTAGTAGAATACGTTGTGTCTAGATTGTACATGCCGTGTTATAAATAACCGTGTATTCGGCCATGTGACCAATGACATGGGTGGATGAAAATTAGGTTGTACACGTCGTGTCTAACTTGTACATGTCGTGCAGTTATCAACTGTGTATCCGACCATGTGACTAATTACATGGGTTGATGGGACTTAACCATTACATGTTGTTTATAGGGTGAATACACCATGTAGTGTTACACCAAGAGATAATAGTTTAGATCTATCCATTTATAAGAACTTGGATAGGAGGGAATATTCAAGTAAACACTATGTCTCAGGAGGAACACACCGTGTGTATGAGGTGTTACACGACTAGATTTGACAGAGGTACACACCATGTTAAAAGTTTAAGGGAAAATTCTATGTAGATGTTATACATGCTGTGTAACCATATTTTTTAAAACTTTAATGTTTTATTCTTCTACCCGTTCTTGCACTTCTAAGTTATTTTACTTGATAATATTGAACTGAGGTATGTGCTTGACCTTGCAGAGTCATGCCACCAAGATGTCCTCTGGTTGTGTGCCAGGTGTAGGGCGATGATCAGACACCAGAAATGGTAGATCAGGGACTACCAGAAGATCCTCCTGTCATGCCCTTTTTAGCACCAACTGTTATAATGGAAGTTGGTGCTAATGTAAAGTTATATGAAGGATTTTTGAGGATGTTACATACTTTTCAGGGAGCACCAAATACTGCCCTGTCTATGGAGGAGTTGATGAGGGTGTTACAGCAGCAACATCCTCCCACTTTTTTAGGGGATGGAGGACCACAATCTGCAGAGTTATGGTTGGAGGCCATGCTTTCTATCTTTGAGCAGCGAAATATGCCTCTAGAGAGGAGGGTGAAGCTCACAACGTACATTCTACATTATTCTTCTGAGAGATGTTGGGATGTTATCTCATAGGAAGGACATCATCAGGATATTTCTTGGGAAGAGTTTCATAATACCTTATATGATTACTTCTATCCCGATACATGAGGGTTGATCAAGACTAAGAGTTCATGCATTTGGAGAAGGGTTCTCTTTCAGTGATGGAATAATCTTCTCATTTTATAGGGATTCAGCACTTCACACTTATTCTAGGAGGTGACAAGTTTTCATTGGCTAAGAGATTTGAGGATGGTCTCATGTATGACATCCGATCGTAGGTGAATATATTTAGGCTGACTTTAGTGACATCTATAGTGAACCAAGTGTTAATTACCAAGAACAATCTAAGTGAGTTTGGAGCTGTGAGCCAGAGTGGTTCAACATCTAGGGCTGGTAATCCTTCAATAGATAGTAGGAAGCACAGTAGGGAGCGTTCACGTGATGTTTCTTCAGGTAGCCAGGTGGTATGGTACCAGTACGAGAAGAGTTATCATATGAGACCACATTTCCTTAAGGGCTGAGTCGAATGCTGATCTTGCGGCAAGATGGTCCATATTTAGTGTTTTTGCAGGACGTTCTCACCAACAGTAGGTGATAGAGGACATGTTAGTACTCCACATTCAGGAGCATGACCACCCGTTTCTTCTCAGTCAGGGAACTGGAGTTTTTTAGGACGTTTAGGCTAAGGAGGTGGTCATGGTTGTGGTAGTCAGGCTACAGGTTTCTAGAGATAGCAGGGTGGATCAACTCAAGGTAGTCAGGCAGGGTTTCAGGGCTATAGTATAGGTTAGACTTTTGCAGTGGAGCATACCCAGTAGAAGTAGGATCCTAGACCCTCTATGATTAGAGGTACGATTTTAGATGCCTCAATTTTAGATTTTTCTGTTTTTTGATATAGGGGATTCCTTTAGTTTTATATCTATTGCTGTTGTGGAGATCCTAGTGCTTTTTATCTTTACTTATGAGGATGTTATGATGTGAGACACTCCTTTGGGGATTATGATAGATGGTGCACATCAGTGCAAGGAGTTCCCTCTTGAGGTTAGTGAGTGTCACATATTATGATAACTCTATGTATTAGAGATGAAATGATTTGATGTCATTATTGGAATGGAATGGTTGGTCTCCTTTCAGGCCTTTTTGACTGCTATCACCGAAGAGTGAGTTTCACGTCACCAGAGGGTGGGTCTTTTATACACAAGGTAGAATGTGATGTCCAGGTGAGAAGAGCTAGACCCAAGAATCATGGGTTGGGAGGAATTACATCCTAGATTACTAGTTTATATTTAGATGAACATGGTACTTCACAGATGGAATTTTTTCTAGTGGTGGATCATTTCAAATATTTCTTTCTAGACAACTATTCAGGTTTACCTCCAGAGCGATAGATAGATTTCTTTATTTATCTTGTGTCAGGAGCAGCACCGGTGTCCATTTCTCCGTATAGGATTGCTACACTAGAGTTACAGGAGCTCAAGAAGAAGTTATAGGAGTTGTAGGTGAAGGGTTTCATCTGACCCAGTACTTCTCCTTGGGGTTCGTCTACCTTTTTTGTAAAGAAGGTAGATGGTACCCTCAGACTTTTCATGGATTATCAGAAGCTGAACTAGTCAACTGTTAAGAACCGATATCCCTTGACGAGGATTTATGATATATTTGATCAATTTCAAGAATATTGGGTGTTCTAGAAGTTTTAATTGAGATTCAGTTATCATCATTTGCGAATTAAACCATCAGATATACCTCTTATGGCCTTTTGGAGCAGGTATGGTCTATATGAGTATTTGGTTATGTTGTTCGGTCTCACTAATGTACTGACAATTTTCATGGAACTGATAAACTGAGTTTTCTATCCTTACTTGGATTATTTTGTGGTAGTCTTCATGGATGATATCTTGGTGTACTATCACACTCAACATGACTATGCCACTCATCTTGATATCGTATTGAGTTCACAAAGAGAGCATCAGTTATATGCCAAGCTCTCAAAATGCCACTTTTGGAAGGACTCGATTCACTTCTTGGGTCATGTCATCTCAGATATAGGAGTATCAATAGACCTAGATAAAGTGAGATTAGTAGTTTCCTGGGAGAAGCCAAAGAACATATTCAAGGTACATAGTTTCTAGGGATGGATGGTTACTACAAGCACTTTATACAGGACTTTTCACACTTAGAGGCACCACTAAGGGGCCTGACTAAGAAGGGTTTGAAGTACTTGTGGATAGATTCCTTTGATTCATCCTTTTATAAGGTGAAAGGGAGATTGACTTCAGCACCGATATAGATTTTTCCATAGCTGGGAAAGAGTTACACCATTTACTGTGATGCGACAGGTATCAGGCTGGGAGCAGTGATTATATAGGGGGAAATAGTTGTTGCGTATGAGTATCAGTAGTTGAGGCCACATGAAAGGAATTACCCAATGCATGATCTCAAGTTAACTATAGTTGTTCATGATTTTCATTGTTGGAGACATTATATTTTTTGAGATAATTTTGTGACCTTCAATAACCACAAAAACCTCAAGTATATATTTACTCAGTGTCATCTGAATTTAAGATAGAGAAGGTGGGTCGAGTAACTTCAGTCTTTTGACTTTGAGGTTTCTTACACGGCTTGTAAAGGCAACACAATGGATGATGTGTTGAGAATGATTAATCAGATACATGCAGTTTAGGAAGCTAGCAGTGAGTGGTCGCTTATGGCTCTATTCTCTGAGATGAATTTGGAGGTGCATGACATGCAGGGGAAGATGTTTATTTCTTCTATAGCGGTTACCTCTACTCTATTATATCAAGTGAAAATAAGGAAAATATCTGATTATGAAGGCCCAGTCCTACAGGATAGTGTGTCAAGTGAGGACCCTACTCCTGGGTGGACCGTAGGCGATGAGGAAGTCTTGCATTTTCATGGACGTGTATGGGTGTCAGCAGATATAAATGAGGAGTTGATGCGTGGTTTTCATGCCTCATCATGGGAATTTCATCTCGGTGTCACAAAGATGTATTGAGATCTACACCGTCAGTATTGGTGGATAGGTATGAAGAGGGATGTTGTTGGTTTTGTTATGAGATGTTCCACCTTTCAGTAGGTGAAGATGGAGCATCGACGACTGATAAGGATTTTAAAATAGTTACCCATTCCTGAGTGGAAGTGGAATGATGTCAAAATGGATTTTGTGATAGGTTTATCAAGGTCTCCTCTAGGGAATGATTCATTTTGGGTTGTTATCGATAGGCTCACAAAGGTTGCACACTTCCTGCTGATTAAGGAAACCTTTAGTGTGGATGATATGAGAAGGTTTTACATATGAGATATTGTACATTTTCATGGGGTTCCACACTCTTTCATTTCAGATAGGGATTCCCGATTTACTTCTCGTTCTTGGAAGGGACTACCGAGGGATTTGGGTATATAGGTACTTCTAAGCACATCTTACCATGCCCAGACAGACGGCTAGTATGAGCACACGATTCAGGTTTTGGAGTACATTCTTTGAGCATGCATATTAGATTTCGAGGGCTCATGGGAGAGACATATACCCCTAGTGGAGTTTTCCTACAATAATATCTTTCAGAAAACGATTTAGATGGAACCTTATGGGGCTTTGTATAGTAGGCCATGCCGATCACCCCTATGTTGGCTGGAGGCAGGAGAGACAGCTAAACCGGGACCTCGTCTTGTCCAGGAGGCCACTGAGCAGGTGGAGTTGATTCGGAAGAGGGTGAATACTACACAATCTCACTAGATATCTTATGAAGATTGACAGAGAAGACCTCTAAAGTTTTAGGTCATAGATTAGGTTGTCTTGCATGTCACACTGAGGTTGGGACACAAGAGGATTAGGGGACTAGGGAAGCTTTCACCGAGATATATTCGGTCGTTTGAGGTTTTGAAGAGAGTCGGGCCGATTGCCTATCGGTTGTAGTTACCTCATAGGTACCAGGATATGCATGATGTCTTTCATGTTTCTCAGCTACAACATTAATTTTTGGACCCGTATCATGTTTTTCTACCTGAGGAAGTTGATTTGGAGGTGGATGAATCCTTATAGGAGCACCCTATTTGGATTTTTGATCGTTGCATGAAGGTTCTCTGTGGCCAGTCTGTTCCTATGGTACAAGTGTTATGGCAGCACGGGCAAGTATAGGATGAGACTTGGGAGAGGGAGGCCGACGTATGATCCTAGTGGCCATAATTATTTGAAGTTTATTCTTCATAACCCTTGGAAGGGTAATTTGGGGATGAATTGCTTTAAGGGGGGAAGTTTATAAGAACCTAGATCTTAATTTCAAGCATGAATATTTATTCTGGGTTGTTTTTGAGGAAAAAAGAAGAAATGAGAAATTTTATAAGTACACATCATGTACTTTTGAGTACACTTCATGTACCCAGTGGCTACGTGTAGCCGCGTACTGGCCATGTTACGACCGAGTACATGTTCGTGTAGGTGACTTGGAAAACCACCTAAATCGGGGGATAATTGAGGATAGTACACAATGTGTACATTAAATGAACACACTGTGTAATTTTTTTTAATTTATGAGTAAGAGTGGGGTCACGTCTCATCTCTAGAAAACACTTCTTCTCCCCTTGGGTTGTACAGGAGAGAGACGAATGACTAAAGAACTTTGAGCTCCTCCCGATTCTCCGTCCGAGCTCCGATTAAGATGTTGTCGGGTGAGTTGGATTCCCACCGGTGAGTTCTCTCTTTCCCTAGAGCCTCTCTTCCTAATTCCTTATCTCTCACGAGAATTTCAAGGTTGATTGTTTTTCCCTTTTGTAGATATACGCCATTCTTGGCCGATTCAAGGGCTGACGTTCAAGAGTGTTAATCATACTATATCAAGGTAGGTGATTTGTGTCTTTCTTTGATTGTATTTGAATTATATATTCTTGAAGTTTTGAATACCCATGTTTGGGGTATTGCGTGTTTTAGAATTTAACCCTGTTTAATACCTTCTATGGTTTGTTTGATTGAGAAAGGGTAATTTATTATGCATAAGGTTTCATACCTTGATTCGGGGTGCGTTTCCCTCATTTGATCGTATATGGTCGTTTGGGTCTAGAATGACTATTAGATTTGCTTTGTTTTCCATGCCTTGTGTTGTTAGGATGGAGTTACTGATTATATGAGATGCATGTGCTTCGCATTGTGAGAGTATGACCAGAGGGAATTTACTGTGAGATCTTCCTGAGTTAGGGTCATTTATGTATGAATTATTGTTATGCTAGACCCATGGCATTGACTATGAGAGCTGCAAGGTGGTCATAGACCAAAGGGGATAGATCATGAGATCTACCTAGAGGGTCATTATTAAATGAATGTTGGACCCTAGGGAATTGACTGTGAGAGCTGTCAGGTGGTCATTATAGTTTATTGTTCCTATGCAGAGTAAGGGGTTATTGACCGTGAGAGCTACCCAGGTGGTCGTTTGTAAACGATTAGTTTCATGTGGGACCAAAGGGGTTAGACTGTGTGATATTTCCCAGAGGTTTGCTATTTATTGAATTGATGATATGTTAAACCAGAGGGGTTAAACTGTGAGAACATTCCCAGAGGGTTTCTTATGAATAAATGAATGATTGTGATGAGTCTTCCAAGCCAAATCACAAGCTTAGAATTGGTCTTAATTGATTATTGTATGGTATTCAAAGACGTTGGTTGTTACTATTACATAGAGGTATACAAATCTTAGGCTAGATCCTGAGATTCCTTATTCAACTGTTTGAATAATTAATATTTGAAAATGAATGTAATTGAAAACGGTATGATTGTTTACTTTTGAGTACTTCCTAGTTTATTGATTCATTTATTCATATTGCATGATATATATATTCACTGAATGTTAGGAACAAATATTTTGGTGGTTTCCTATTGGGATTCATCTCACACCCTATTTGGGTCATGATTTTGGACCCAAATAGATTACATGGTTACAGGAATAGATAAGGGAAAACACCCTTCTTCATTAGGTAATTGATTGCCGTGGGAGCTGGAGAGCATGGGACCAAGCTGAGGCTTTCTATACAGTTAGAGATTACTTCTTTTTCGTACTGTATTTTAGTATTGTATTTGCAGCATTATGACTTGTTTGGCTATTTTCCTAGACACATGTGACATGAATCATTTATATATACTATAGTTGTTATATTACTATATGTATTATGCTGTTTAATTTTGTTGTATGGTATTAATGATTCCACTATTTTTTAATATTTATTATTCCACTATGTATACTCTACCAACAAGGTAATAGTTTCCCCATTACTAGAACTTGTCCCCCACTGCTAGTCGGTAGCCTCTGGTGTTTGGGGAAATGCACTTGAGGTCATGTGACCAATCGGGTATGAGGCACCTTCGGGTGGTACCTGAATCAAGTACATTACATAGTTAATTAGTTATTACATCATCATGACATAATGATTAAGTCATTAAACATACCAAAAAACTCAAACTATACGTTTACTATTCACAAAAAAAAATTTATAGAGAATTATCATAAATTCACCCTAACCTATTTTTGACGTAATAATTTCAAAAAATGATATTTATTTTATCATAAAAATGATATAAATATGATAATTCTACCTTTTAAATATAAAATTTTTTATTTAATAAAAATAATAGCAGATTGAAAATGCATAGTAAAAATTCTTGACACTTGAAAAAATATAAAAATATTTTATAATTTTATTTAAATAAGTGCATTTTTATC
This sequence comes from Viscum album, assembly GCA_963277665.1. Classification (NCBI taxonomy): domain Eukaryota; kingdom Viridiplantae; phylum Streptophyta; class Magnoliopsida; order Santalales; family Viscaceae; genus Viscum; species Viscum album. Next base: position 1,080,896,782 of record OY728120.1, on the reverse strand, counting down.
ATACTATTTCATTAAAATAAGTATTATTCATAATATATTAGTTTATTATAAATATTTATATCTTTATTGGAAAGTAAAATTTATGTCTGAAAAATCTATTTATCTAATTCCATCTCAATTTTATTATGAAAAAATAATCTTAAAACATAATTAATAGAATAACAATTTTATTTATACAATGGAATTACACTCTAAGTAACTAGGTCATTGACACATAACCCCTTATAAAACCCAGAAATGACCTACGCGTAAGGTGTGTGATGATGATAGATTCATGGGGTGACTCAGCTAACATCACCAAAGTGGTAATTTCTACTAACTTGAACTTATCCCATAGGAGATTTCATTCAATCTTAACTTATTAAAGATTGTGTTGGGATTGGACAAGGGATAACCTCAGTGATGAGAGCTCCCTAACAAGATACAAAAAATAGGCTTCATATGGAATAACCCTATTGGTTGAGGTCACCATTTCTTATTTATTCATCATTTATCCTTTACTAAGAGTATTGTTTCCACAGTTCTAGGGTTTCCCCATCCCCGTCATCTTGTATTGGTCAGCTGCAGCTATGTTCCTCGGTTCTCAGTGAGTTCGAGCGTGCTCCTCTTGCTACAAAATCATCATGGTTCATGATCCAGTTCTCAGCGCTGTCGAGGTGTTGGTCCTTGGTTTTGAGGGTTTGCAGTTTCTTTGGTGGCGTCATGGGAAGTATCCATCATCGGGCTTCTGTGGTTTCAAAGGCTCATGACCTTCAATTGGCTTAGCTTCTCCATGGCGGCATGGTGAGTGGTCAAGATTTTGTGTGTTACAGCCTGATGTTGCAGCTGCTGTTTTGCCTGTGTGCTGTGGGTGGATTTTCAGTCTCCACTAGTAATAGTGGAAATTGGTTCTTGGATTGGTTATTTTGCGATGAAGTTTTTACAGGTGTCAATCTGTGCTGGTGGTTTTTATTTTTTGTATTTTATTTCATGCTTCATTTGGGTGATTCTTCTAATAATTGTGTTTCTCCTATTTTGATGTGTGAATCTATTTTTTTTTATATTCTAGGGAAATTAAATGGTGAAGGCTTCATGGTTGAGGAACAATTGTGATGATTAGGCTGTGCAGGTTCGGCAGCATCCTGGAGATGAATTTTTGATTACTTGAATGATTTTGGTTTGGTCTGTTTGATTTGTGGCTTCATAGTCCGTGATTTTTGGGACATTGAATTCAACTCATATACAAGGGATGGTTCCAGAAGAGTTTCAGAGTAGGGGGATTTCATCTAATCATGGCTATCCATATTTCGATGTTTGAGAGGGTATGGTGTTTTCCATTGGTACCAGGCCCATGCATCCTTGCACAGGACAGCTAGCCAAGCAGCGATGAGATGGTGGAAGCTGATCTTAATGCTTTTAATGCTGGGGAGGAACCCTCCTTTGTAGCGTGAATTATATTGTCTTTGGCCTTGGGGATTTGGACCATGGGATTTAGTTGTCATTTAAGTCTTTGAAGTCTTGTTAGGTTCCCCATCACCCTTTAAATGGGGGTTTATCTTAATAAAAAATAATATTTTTTAGTCATATATAGTTTTTTAGTACAAAATAACATAAAAAACATTTTATCAATAAAAAAAATTATTCAAAAAGTCTAGGTCGTTACATTATCCCCCCTTATGAAATTTCATCCCTGAAATTTCAACTCATCAACTTAGTTGTGAAAATGTGTGGGTACTTATGTCTCATTATCTTCACTAGTTCCCACATTGCTTATTCATATTTATGGTTCCTCCATAACACTTTGAAAAGTTGGGTAGTCTTATTGTGTATAACCTTGTCTTTATAGTCCATGATTTCCACCCGCTACTCCTCATAAGAGAGGATACATTCCAGTTGTACCACCTTAGAATTCAGTACATGTGAAGGGTCAAGTATGTACTTCCTCATGAGAGATACATGGAATACATCATGAAATTGAGCTAGATTTGGAGGAATTGCAAGATGACAGGACACTTCTCCTATAAAATCAAGGATTTTATAGGTACCAATGTACCTAGGGATAGATTCCCTTTCTTCCCAAACTGTATGACTCTCTTCCAAGGTGAAATTTTGGAGGAATACTATGTTTCTAATATCAAACTCCAAGTCCCTTGAACATTTTTCAACATAACTATTCTGATGAATCTGAGCAACCTTTATGTGTTGTTGGATGGCATGAAACTTTTTTGTCATATATTGCACAAGATCTGGACTAAAAAGATTTCTCTCACCAACTTCACCCCAACAAGTATGAATTCTACATCGCTTCCCATATACAACTTCATAGGGTTCCATTTGAATACTCGAATAGAAGTTGTTGCTGTATAAGAACTCAACTAATGGGAGATGTTGATCCTATCCACCTTTAAATTTCATTGAGCATGTTCTTAGAATTTACTCGAATGTCTAAATAGTCCTTTCAGATTGGAAATCAGTTTGGGGGTGATAGGCTGTACTAAAATTCCATTCAGTATTCAAATAACATTGAGGAATTCTCCAAAATTTTGACACGAACCTTGGATCCTAATATGAAATGATAGAAAATAGAACTCCATGAAACCTCAACACTTCCTTTACGTATATCTTGGCCAGTTGGTCAAGAGATAAATCTTCCTAAATAGTGAGTAAATGGGAAGTCTTGGTGAGAGGATCCACTATAACCTATATTTCATTGTTTCCTTTGGATGTTCTCGAGAGACTAATGAAAAATTACATCATTATATTGTTCCACTTCCATGTTGGTATGGGTAGTGGCTGCAATAACCCATTAGTAAGTTATCACTCCTCCTTCACTTATTGACATGCTAGGCACCTTGTAGTGTAGTAGCTGATCTCGATTTTCATGTTATCCCACTAATAATGACCACAAAGGTCCCTATACATTTTAGTGCTTCCATGATGTATAGAGAGTGTAGATCAATGAGCTTCATCTATAATATCCTTCTTTATTTATGGAATAGATGGAACACAAAGCCTTATATGAAATTCCAATACACCTTCTTGATCAATATTGACCTCAAGAAACTTCCCATTATTCACAACCTTTATCTTCTTCTATAACAAAGTATATTCTCTTTGATATTTCTTGATCTTCTCTAGTAATGATGGTTGAGAAATAATTTGGGATAGGGTTGATGAAGTCCCTTCCCTCATGATTTCCATGTCCAACCTTACTAGGTCCTTGATCAATGGATCTACTTGAACCCTCATCATTTCAAAAACAATATGGTCTTTCCTACTTAACACATCAACAACTTCTTTTTCTCTGTCAGTGTGATAATGAATTGAACCAACATAGTCTTTAAGAAATTCCAACCATCTCCTCTATCTCATGTTCAATTAATTTTGTGTGAAAATATTCTTCAAAATTTTATGGTCTATATATATATATATCACATTTCTCCCCATAAATATAGTTCCTCTATATCTTCAGAGAAAAAATAACCATAGATACCTCCAGATCATGCATATGATAATTCTGCTCATGTGGATTCAACTGTCAAGATGTATAAGCAATCCACTTGTAATTTTTATGAGGACACACCCAAGACCTTTCATAGATTCATCGCTAAAAATAATTAATCCTTATTTCATAGAGGGTATAGTTAACATAGGTTCAGTAACCAATCTCTTCTTATCTCTTGGAAACCATCTTCACACTCCTTTTTCCATATAAACTTGGACACTTTTCGAGTTAACTCGATTAGTGGATTAGAAAGTTGTGAAAAGTTTTTCACAAAACTCCTATAATATCCTGATAAACCAAGTAAACTATGAATATTAGTTATAGTTTTAAGAAGAGGCCACACCTCCATAACATTTGTCTTGGTATGGTCAACTGATATTCCTTCATTGGTTACAATGTGCCACAAAAAAGCAACTTAATGTAACCAAAATTCACATTTTTTGAACTTTCCAAATTTCCTCTCATTCCTCAAATTCTATAATATAACCCTTAGATGATCCTCATACTCCTCATGGATTTTGTAATATTTCTAAATATCATCATTACAAACTACCACAAAGTTATCAATTTAGTCCTTAAAGACTATATTCATCAAATCCATAAAAATATCAGGAGCATTAGTCAAGCCAAAGGGCATAAAAAATCATAATTCCCATATCTTGATTAGAAGTTAGTCATTGGACTATCTTCTTTATTCACCATTAATTGATGATAATGAGATCGAAGATCAATCTTGGAGAATAATTGAGCCCCATGAAGCTGGTCAAATAAATCATCAATCCTTGGAAGAGGGTACTTGTTCTTCACTGTGATCCTATTAAGTTCTCTATAATAAATGCGTAGTCACATTTATCCATCCTTCTTCTTCACGAATAGAACATGTGCTCCCCAATGAGACACACTTGGTCGGATAAACTCCATATCCAAAAGATCATGGAGTTGTTTCTTTAATTCCTCTAACTCCACATTTTCCATTTTATATAGGGTCTTTAACATTTAATATTTTTCATATGGTTGTAATTTATATAATTAATATGTATTCATTTTCATTTTAATGTATATAATTATTTTTTTTAATAATCTATATAATTAATAACACATATTCATTATTTAATAATTTTTTCGATCTATTGATTTTTTAATTATTGATTTCACTCTTTTTTAACATTCATTCATTTAATATTATTTTGTATTATTTATTAACTAATGATGTTAATTAATTTTAACTTTTCTATTTAATTTATTCATTTAATATTTTTGTAATTCATACATTTAATATTTTTAATATAGAAATATATTCATATTCATATATATATATCAATATATATAATATTTCTGTAAAATATGATTTATATAATATAAAATATGTGTTTACATAAAATAAGTCATATATTTAGTTAAAGATGGTTTATAATTAAAAATAAATATTAATTAAAAATATTGACTAAATGGTATTGAGTAATGCACATTTAATAAAATGTCATTTACCTTTTCAATTTAACATATATCAAACCCGTGTTACATTAATTTCACACACACATATACAAAATTAATGTAATTTTATATGAAAACACACACACACACATAATATTTCTGTAATTTATTCAATTTTTAATATTCATTGTATAATTTTATTTATTAACATAATATATTTAATTTATATTATGTTTTTAATCAGTAAATTTTATTCATTTTTATATTTTTATTCAATATATACTATTTATTACATTTTAATAATTTTTAAAATTTATTTGTTTTTAATATTATTTATTCATTGATAATCCTAATTATTTTTAATATTTTTGTAATTCATTAATTTCAATTTTTCTTTGTTTAATATTACTATAATTTTATCCATTTTTAATATTTATTTATACATGTTTATTCATTAACATTTAACTTTGTTAATATTGTTGTGATTTGTATAAGTAATATGTATTTATTTTCATTTTAACATATATTCATTTTTAATTTATTTAATAGTATATATAATTAACAACACTTATTCATTTTTAATATTTTTTCAATCTACTGATTTTTAAATTATTAAATTTTACTCTTTCTAACATTCATTCATTTAATATTATTTAGTATTATTTATTCACTAAAAATATTAATTTTTTACTTTTCTTTTTAATTTATTAATTTTTAATATTTATTCTATTTTTTTGTAATTTATTCATTTTTATATTTTTTATACATATTTATTCATTAACATTTAATGTTTTTAATATGGTTGTAATTTACAAATTTGATACGAATTCATCTTCATTTTTTATAATTTATATAATTAATAAAACTTATTCAATTTTTTTTTAATATTTTTGAATTCTATTTATTTTTAGTTATTAAACTTCACTCATTTATAACATTCATACATTTAAAATTATTTATTCATTAACAGTGTAATTAACATTTGTTTTTTTATAATTTATCTATTTTTAATATATATTAGTTTAATATTTTTTTAATTTATTTGATATAATTTTATCAACATTTTCCAAAAAGAACTAATAAGAACATTTTGTTATTTTAAATAGAACCCTAACAGAGAACTCCATTACTTGTGTCGTACATGCTCTCATGGAACTGAATCTTCACCGCCGCTCCCCTCGAAATTCTCAAACAAATCTACACTCTCAAAACCAAAGGTATGTGATTATTTATACTCTTTTTTAGTCGATCTTTCATTGTTTGTGTGTTTTTAATTTTTTTCAAAGGGTTTGGGTTTGTATTGTGATCCCCAGAACTCGAAGAGACTCAAGACCCATTGATCTGCAACACCTAATGCTCCCCACCCTCATGCCAAGCATGCCATCTCCTATACAATGTTCTTCCTCGGGAATCATTTTATTTTTATTTTAACTGTAATGACCAATCATTGAAGTAGTATACAGATATACCTTCCATAAACTAGGGCCCAATTACCCCTACCTTTCTCACATGATATGAATTTTTTTAGCTTCAATATCTTTATTTTTAGAAAAAACATTTTTTCAACAAGATAAAATCTAATACATATACATCATGTATCTTCATATTTTCATACTCATCCATCAATGGTATTATTGTTAGTTGAATAAACATCTAAAAAATTGATCTGTTTCCCTCAATAGAAACATTTGAGAACTACAAAATAAGACTTTTCAATTGAAAAATTTAGAATTTATTCTAGAGAAAACTCCATCTCTTCAAAGAATGTTTAAATTTTTTTTAAGGTTTTTAATATACTTTAATTGAATTATCCCTATAACCTCCACTAAAGTAAATTTTTCTTGGAACTATTAACTTTTTAAGTAATCAAATTGAATTATACTTTTCCAACTAGTTTAAAATTTATTTAAAACAATCTTATATCTTGATCAAAAACCATTTTTTTATCAGTACATATAAAAATCTTAATCCAATTATGAAATATGAAAACATCCTAAAAGGTATTTTTTATTTTTCTTTCTATTTTATATACATCATGTATTCATACAAACATTTACAGACTACTATAGTGTGTTATGTTTCTTTAGATTCTGTCATCAGATAGTAGATATTGCATTCATTCCTCATATAGGATTCAATTGTTGATGCATTCCACATTTATACTTTAGATAGTGTTATAAATATAATGTTATGTTAAGATAATTCCTTAATTAAGTGCATACAACATTGTGGGTAAATACATGTAACATATATGACATATGAAGTATTGGTAAATCCAACACTTCCCTATGAGATAATGATCAATTCTTTGAGAATTTGTCATTATTTATCTATTTGATACCCACAACATAACTTGTAGAGACCCTATTTTTTCCTTGTAAAACTTTGAAATATATCAAGCAATATTTTTGAAGTCAGGCACTTAGAAGACATGTGATTCTAAGGCCTGGTTTTCCTAGAATTAATTTTATAAACATATTAAATATGTTTTATATCACACACATATGATTGTTCAGAAATAATGGAATATCCCCTAAAAAGAGTCTAGAAATGTAAATATGACAACAAGGTTAAATTCAGAATGTGAGGTTTACCCTAGGCGTGACCTAAAGTGGATTGGTGTGGAACGTTCAGATAAAGCATTCATTGGTGGGTGCATTTAATTAAAATAAATAAATAAATTATTATTTTTAAATTAAATGAACTAAAGAAGAATCCTCTGTAAATAGCCTATTATGGAGAATCTCTAGGGTTTTTCGTATAACCTTGGGACCATTGAGAGAATATTTCAACCAATCTACATTATAAAATTGAGATTGAACGATGATGATCTTCATGGTGAATTGAGGCAAAGCTAACACAACAGATCTTCCTCTATTGGTGGAGACATTCTTCACTAATGATCAATCAAAATTGAGGTATGACTTGTTATTTGTGGTTTATTCACTTATGATTAAATGATTGACCATGATCATATTGTTATTATTTGATATTCAATCGAATTCATCCTTTGCATGAGTCCTCTCATCAGATTAAATTTTTTATTCAATTGTTTACTCTTGTTGTTCCATTTTTCTTACCCCAGATATCCCCAGTCGAATTAATTGAAAAGTAACACTTTACCAATGATTGTTACAACTTTTTTCTTGTGGTTTTACCCTAAATTTTCTTCATGTTCTTCATCATTGGCCCACGGGGCCACTATTCGACATTGTGGGGCAGGTTCGAGCATGATCAAACCCCCAGATTCGTGGAAGATTCACATGCGATGAATGGATTGGTAAATAAGGGAATATTTTAAATATATTATTGGATGTGGGTGATTCCATCATAGATAAGGAATCTGGAGAGATAATGGGAGATATATAGAGACATGACAACGCATGTGGGTATCGAAAGGAGAACTAAAACTCTGATTTCTGGCCACCAGAGGTACAAAAATGATGGTCAGAGGTGATTACCACTAATTATAGTTAGTCAAAGAATATGATTTTTGGCCGATAATCTGGATCTGAGATGTGTAGTTTGGATTTGAGTTTATGTGAAAATCTCTACTACACAGTGTGTACTAGTATGAATACATTCCATATAGTGTCCCAACTTTGGTGGATGGGGTTTTTAGGTGAATTAAATATCACACATTGTGTGGGACCCCCACAACCCATGCGACTCAGTGCTGGTGACCTAACATATAATCTGGGAGTATAGGTACATGGGAATGACCAGACACATAGCTAGTATACATGGACACGACCCAAAGGACATGGGCATGACCATGAGGAAATAACTCTACCCTATGTGGATGAGACATTTCATGTAGTCCCCTTACACACCATATAGGGACACATGGATAGCGATCCATGTTCTGGAAAGAACACAGTCAGATAGAAGAGTGGGACCACATATTGTGTGGGTCCCCTACACATCATATACCTCCTTTTTATGAAACTTATACCTCTTGTATCTCCTTCATCAGGACTTAGATTTTGGTATGGGGGTAGCCTATACTGAGTATTTTTTCCGCATAGAACATGATGTTGGTCTTTGTACTAACTTTTGAGATATAATGTGAAATTTTCAGGATAGGATGCTTCTTTAGGAAATGTTCAAAAATGGAAATGATGGGGCAGGATCATCAGAGAGATCAGAGTGACACCCTCCTACTAGGATTGTAATACTCTGGAATTCCATGTCAATTTTTTTGAAAATTAAATGATATTATTTTGAGACCAAGATGTGAGACGACACGTGATTTTGAGACCTGGAGTGGATGGAATGTATTTTCAAACTATTTTAAAATTCATTAAATTTTCCAATAAGCATGATTTTCTAACTTTTAAATCAGTTCTCAGATCAAAAATCTGAGGGCACCATTGAACATAGAGCATCAGGAATCACCTAAGAAGGGATTAACCTCAACCAGCATGCGTTATGGGAAAGAGTTAATTTTAAGATGTTTTATGAAAATAAAATAAAATAGAATAAAATTATAAAGTTAATTTCATTAAAAATTGTTTCACTAAAAATTAGCGATGATCCAACTATTTCTTTCCATAAATGAATCCACGTAACGACGCTGCAACACAAAATAACAGAAACACTGTTTCATAAATGAAATAGCATAACAGTGGAGACTCAGCATAATAGAAACACTGCAACGCATTTTCTCCATTTAATGGGATAACATGAATTGGGGATGAGGGATGGATCTTGTAAATCATTCTAAATCTTTGGAGGATCACCATTGACAAATGACAAATGACGAATGATGATCGCCAACAACCTTGGTCACTCCCCCTCCTCTTCGAGAGATCACGCCCTTGACGACAGATTGAGGAGTTTTGTTGATGGATTGCCTTCAGCAATGAAGCCTTCCTCCAATTGAACCTATTATCCAGGTATGGGTTGATTTTTTGTGATTTTATTTCCCATTCCTTCTTTCCAGAAAATGAACACAGACCAACCCACCAACAGGTTGATCAGCGGGTTGTTTGTTCTTGAGGGAATGAGTTTTATATGTTGGGAGATATGGGAAATTAGATCCATGTTAAATAATTAATCCTCCCTCAAACCTGTTTATTAATTCTAACATAGAGGGATTAGGCTGACACAAACAAGTCCTGGATCCCTCGGTTTTGGTCATTCTTGTGTTCTTCGTGGCTGAACCCCTAGATCAAAGGCGAGGAAACTTTGAACCCTTATTAGTGACATTAATGATCCTAGGATCTTGGAGGTGCATGAGGGTCAAAAAACAGACCACCAAAGCAAGTTTGGGGGCCTGCGGAAGGAACCACCGGTGCGCCAGAAGCGGTTGGCGGTTGCCCGTGGCGGCGACTGCGGGCGGAAGATGGCGCACCGTGGCAGTGGAGTCTGCGGACAGTGGGGGCCGCAGTGCTATAGGGGGTGGTACTGGTTAGGCGCTTCATTAAGGGGAACAACCCGTGGGACAGGAAACAACATGCAATGGCACGCGCGGTCCATGCTGGACCGCGTGCGGAGAGAGGCGGCGGACCTCAGCTAGTTGTGTGGCTGCGTAAACCAGATGCTAGCATGGCGTTCGGGCTAGAACCAAGCTGGCCCACCAATTTGGGCTGGGATGAAAGATAAATCGGGTCGCTGGGTGGCCCAGATGGTCAGAACTGGTCTGACTAAGTCAGACCAGACCAAATGAGAACTGGGTCACTGGGCGACCCAACAGGCTAGACCCACGAGCGAACTGGGCCAGGTCTAGCAAGGCCCAATGGGCCTGGACACTAGGCCAGACTGGACCGGGTTGGTACCAACCCAAATGGTTCGGGTCAAGTCATCCAAAATGATTTGGGTTATGCGGGACCCCCACTGGGTTGGTTGGGTTGGTCCGACCAAGTCGGACTGGGCCCTGATCCAATCGACCCCTGTTTACTAAAACACCAATATCTTTCAAACTGGGCATCTGATTGACTTTTCGTTGACGACGTTGGGACTCTTACGATGAGACGGTCCTCTGGGTATACTCTAAGTGAGTTTTTATGGTAGTAAAAATATGACCGATGCCTTGGGGAGTAGATTCTCTCAAAATTAAGCACACTGGAGAGTGGGAATCCTACTGTTGGCTGTGACACGAAGGATACGACGAGCGAGACCTCAGTGGTCCAATAGAAGAGTGTACCTTAGTGGTCCAGTATCATATTACAACTTAGTGATCTAGTATTCGAGCAGACCACAGTGGTCCAATATCTGAGCTTAACTTAGTGATTCAGTAGTTGAGCAGACCTCACTGGTTCAGTAGTGGAGAGGAAATCAATGGTCTAATAGCCAAGCAGACCTCTGTGGTCCAATAGCTGAGCAGATCTCAGTGGTAGATTAGCCGAGCAAATCTCAGTGACTCATCACGGATTAGTACTTCCATAGTGCAAGATGATTCATCTTTACGAGTGTTAATCTTACTTTATATACCTTCAGTTATACCTGGTGTGAGCTGTCTTTTCTTTGTGATATTGATTTTTAGTCTTGTTTTGTGGTCTTTCCTTTGTGGTTTGGGGTCCCTACTGAGTATTTTGTTAGTCATCCCTACACAGGATTCACCCACACCTGTCATGTCTCGTGTAGGTGATCGATGCTTTGATGGAGACCTTGGTAGTCTAGTACTAGGTGGTTATTAGTGAGTTGGGATGGATGAGTGTACTTCTATGACTACATGCATCTACCCTTAACCTACTCTTTAGGTAGGGTCTCGAGTGGATTGACCATGGTAGTTTTATTTTCCTTTGTGGTTTTGGGCTTGTATTCTGGCCCCTTTGTACTTTTAGATTGTACTGTACTCTCACTAGTTTTCTCAATGATAAATGTGGTTTACTTTGTGTTTACTTTCAAAAGTTTGAGCTTTGTGCATGCGTACAGGTTTAAAGAAAATTGCCTTCCCTTTTTGGGATATGCCTACTCAGTGCTAGTCCTCATCCCCTGACCTATGGAAGGAAGGCTTAGGGTAGTCATGGCATGGGCCTTGGGGGACATGTCATGACAAAGTGGTATTAGAGGGTGGTCGGTTCTACCAAAAGAACTAAGAGTCTATAAATTTTTATGGGGAAATAGTGTTAAGTGTTTTGAGTTCGGCTTTCAAGCCAGGGAGTCTAGAGTTGGTGTGGTGGCCAATGTATCCATACACCATGACCCTGCATTCCGACTCAGTACATGAAAACACTGGTTGCATGAATCTTTGAATGTTTTCTCATGATATTTCTAAATTAGTGTTAGCTCACCAGGTATAATCTACTGATTGGGATTCATCTTGATCTCTTTCAGAATGAATCAATGGAGACAACCAGCCAGGATTCCAGTGTGTGACCACAATGATGGTACACAAAGTGATGATGCTTCGATACAGGGATTTTTACCTGATATGGTACCTTTGGGTGGTATCCCAGTGATACTACATCCCGTTGGTCAGCATTTACTGCTAGTGCTACCGGTAGAGGAAACACATAGTCTCTGTTCCTTACACGAGTTTCAGAGATAGAGACCTCCCAGGTTAAGGGGAGAGATAGATCCTCAGGTCACTAAGGATTGGCTGGAGGCAGATATGCGAGTCTTCCACTTAGTGAGGACATCACTTGAACAGATGGTAGTTCTAGTTGTGAGACTTCTAAAGGTCTTGGCAATGAGATGGTGGATTTTGATGATCCAAACGCATGAGGAGGTGACCCTCACATGGTCTAACTTTGAGAAACTTTTCAAGGAGTATTTCTTCCCTACGACTTTGAACTCAGTGCACATACAAGAGATGCTTAACCTATAGCAGGGCAGACTGACAGTAGCTGAGTACTCTGCGAAGTTCACATAACTCTCCTGTTACTCTACGGATATGGTACAAGGCTATTTTTCTAGGGCCCAAACCTTTGAGTAGGGACTCTGATGGGAGATTAGGGAATTGATAATCTCTTTTATCATCCCTATGCAGGATGGGGTTCTAGAGCGATCTCTACTAGTGGATAACTTCTTCATAGAGCATCAACCGATAGTGGGAGCTACCACCAGGTGACGGGTGGCTTAGTCATCCATGGCGGGTAGCTGATATATGACACAAAGTCCCAAACAAGATAGACCGGTTGGAGGACAACCCATGACTCAGGGTCAGTGGTATAAGGCTCATGGGGCAGAGGGAGTCATCAGAGGAGCAGATTATGCTACACGTGTGGTGGGCATGGGTACATGGCTTGGGATTTATTGAATCACTACGCTGAGGGCCGACAGATGGTCAAGGGACCACCAAGGTATGAAAAAGATAGGAACAGGGCGGTCTTCCAGGTAGCGGATGTGGAAGAGGAGCTAGATGAGTGGTAGGAGGTGGGTGTAGGTATGAGGTACCACCACCACCACCCCCAGGCGGTTCACCACGGGCTCCAGGAGAAGGTGGGAAGGAGTGGGCTCATCTTCAGAAAATTGAGGCCTATGGTCGTGACGTCCCAGAGATGATATGAGGTATGATTTGTATCTTCTCAACATTAGCTGCAGTTCTTAAAGACATAGGATCCAGTTACTCTTTCCTTGTTGTGGACCTTTTTTGGAGCTTGTAGATTATGATCGGGCTGTTGCCTCAATCCTTATGATTAGAGACTCTTAGAGGAGGGGATTCAACGATCACACACTAGTGTGACAGTTTGAGATTACACTTGGAGGTGAGAGATTCAATTGGGATCTCCTAGTAGTAGTGTTGAGGCCTTACGACATCATTCTGGGTATGGACTGGCTATTAGCAGTTCATGCTCAAATCGACTATTTTAGGCGCACAGTGCGGTGTGTCTGCAGAGATGGGAACTAGTTTTCCTTTTTCAGTGAGAAGGAAAATAGAGTAGTGCGGGATGGACTCACACATAGGAGAGTGAGTCCGATCACTCATCAGTTGGCTAGTATGACCCTCAGTGTAGTGGATGAGATGGGTCCACAGTTTCCTACAGTGGTGTATGAGTAAGATAACTTCTTTCTAGAGGATGTTACAATACTACCTCTTCATAGAGAGGTAGACTTCTACATTGATCTATACCCTAATATGGAACCGATATCTACACCTACATATCAGATAGATCCTAGAAATCTTCAGAAGCTGAGGGTGAATTTGGAGGATTTGTAGAGGAAGGGGTTCATAAGGACCAGCATTTCACCATGGTTATCCCCAGTATTATTTTCCAAGAAGGCAGATAGAATATTGAGGTTATACGAGGACTTTTGGCACCTCAATCAGGTGATGGTGATGAAAAGTATCCTCTATCAAGGATTTATGACCGCTTTGATCATCTAAATGGAGTGAAATGGTTCTTGAAAATAGACCTTAGATCAGGCTATCACCAGCTTTGAGTACGATATGAGGACATCTCAAAGATGACTTTCATATGTCTCTATGGCCACTACAAGTACCTAGTGATGCCATTTGGCATGAAGAACGCCCCAATAGTGTTCATGGGGCTCGTGAATAGGATATTACAACTGTAGTTAGACTAGTTTGTAGTGGTCTTCATTGATGAAATCTTAGTGTATTCAACATCCGAGGAGGAGAACGCCATACTCATGAGGATGGTTCTGGAAACACTCAGAGAGCACCATATTTATATAAATCTCTCAAAGTTTTATTTTTAGATAATAAAGGTCTACTTTCTGGGACATTTCATCTGAGAGTATGGAGTTGCGGTGTATCCAGTGAAGATTGAGGTGGTTCTTTCTTGGGACCCACCCAAGAGCGTTACCAAGGTGCAGAGTTTACTTGGGTTGGTTGGGTACTATCAGAGGTTTGTACCTGACTTCTACAGGGTGTAAGTACCCATGAAGGCATTGATGAAGAATGGAAAACCCTTTGCGTGGATAGAAATATGACAACAGATCTTTCAATATCCAGGATAGAGTTTGACGAGTGATCCTATATTGAGGCTGCCAGAGGAGGGCACTGACTATGTGGTGTTCTGTGATGCATCAGGAACTGGGATCGGTTGTTTCCTGATGTAGAGGAAATCAGTGACCACTTATGGTTCACGATAATTGATACCACATGATCATAACTATGTGACTCATGACCTTGAGTTGGCAGCAGTAGTCTTTGCACTGATAATTTGTCGAAACAAGCTTATGGGAAAATGATTCATTATCTACTCTGACCATAAGAGTCTCATGTATATCTTTTCTCAGAAGGATCTGAATTCTAGACAATGAAATTGGATAGAGTTCCTCTAGGAATATGACTTCAAGAAAGTATATACTCCTGGGAAGGGGAACATGGTGGTAGATGATCTCAGTAAGAGATTGATTTCATAACTACTGAACGAGGCCTCAAAGCAGTTATCCTCACTTTAGATATACTTCATGGATAGATAGGAGATAGTTTTTATTCATTCAATGGTAGTTGAACCTCCAATCATACAGTGAGTCAGGGAGTCGCAACTCGGAGATTCCAGCTGTGAAACTACATGTGCCCAGATTTCCACAGGGCATGCCCCTGATGGATATTTAAACGGTGGGGAGCACATCATCCTCTTAATAGGACTCACCATAGTACCAGTGTCATTGCAAGAGGAGGTGTTGAGGGAGTTACATACATCCCCTTTGGTGGAACATCCAGGTGTGGAGAATATGTAAAAGGACCTCCGACGTCAGTACTGGTGGTTGGGGATGAAGAAGGCAGTGCCAGAGTTTGTCTCAAGATGCCTCACTTGTTAGTAAGTGAATGCTGAGCACTGGGTTCCAGCAGGTTTGACACAAACCCTCAAGGTATCAAAGTGGAAGTGAGATGAGATATTGATGAACTTCATGATGAGATTACCACATACATTCAAGGGGCACGATACCATCTAGGCGATTGTAGACCGACTCACCAAGTCAGCATACTTCCTACCCATTCAAGAGCAGGGTTCAGTAGAGAGATTGGGATGCCTCTATGTGCCAGAGATAGTTCAACTCCATGGAGTTCTATATATGATAGTCTCATATCATGATGTACGCTTTAAATCTCGGTTGTGGAAGGGATTTCAGGAGGCATTTGGGACTCAGCTACACTTGAGCACAACATTTCACCCATAGACGGATAATCAGATGGATTTAACCATACTAACCTTGGAGGACATGCTTTGTGCTTGTGTTCTTGATTTTGGTCATAGTTGGGAGGACCACCTACCACTGGTGGATTTTGTGTACAATAACAGTTACCACTCCACCAGTGATATGACACCATTTGAGGAACTGTACGGATGACCATGCATGTCACCATTATGCTAGGAAGACCTAGGGGAGTTAGCACTCATGGGTCCATAGATGGTATAGGCTACTGCTAAGAAGGTGCAGGTCATTTGAGAACAGATGAAGACTGCACAGAGCCGACAAAAGTCCTATGCTGATAAGCGACAGAGACCCTTGGAGTTTGAGGAGGGGGACCATGTATTCTTAAGGGTCTATCCTCAGTAAGTGATATAGAGATTTGAAGGGGGTGACAAGTTATCTTTATGGTTCATCAGACCATTCGTAATACTACGTAGAGTGGGCGAGGTGACATACTACTTAGCTCTACCACCGTAGTTATAGAGGGTGCATGACATCTTCCATGCATCCCAGCTTAGGAGATACGTGCACAAACCTTCTCATGTGATCAACCACGATGAGCTAGAGACTGAAAACACATCGACATATGTGGAGTACCCGTTGGAGATAGAGAATCAGTAGGATAGGATCCTTCGTGGATGGTTGATTCCTCTAGTTCATGTTTTTTGGTAGCACAGGATTCTCCAATAGAGCATGTGGGAGAGGGAGACCCAGATTCATGCTCAGTACCACAATTTGTTTATTTAGCCCTTGTTTTGGCTTACGAGGACGTAAAGACCTAAATGTGGGCGTAATTTAATACCCCATAATTCCATGTAATTTTTTTGAAAATTAAATGGGATTATTTCAAGACCAGGATCTAAGACAGCACGTGACTTCGAATCTTGGAGTGGCTGTAATGTATTTTCAAACTATTTTTAAAGTTCATTAAATTATCATGCAAGAAGGTTTTTATAACTTTTGAACCCATGCCCATATCAAAAATTTTAGGGAACTATTGAACTTAGAGCATTGGGATTCACCTAGAAATGGATTAACCTCGACTGGCGTGGGTTAAGGGAAAAAGTTAATTTTCATACGTTTTAAGGAAAAAAATAATAAAATAAACTTAAATTTTTTATTTTATTCGAAATTGTTTCACTGCAACACAACGATGAGCCAAATGTTCCTTTCCATAAATGAAGCTGTGTAATGAAGCTGCAAATAAAAATAACTAAAATACTATTTCATAAATGAAATAGCGTAACAGTGACGACTCAGCGTAACAAAAATATTGGAACATGTTTTATCCATTTAATGGGATAACATGAATTATGGATAAGGGATTGATCTTGAAAATCACTCTGAATCTATGGAGGATCACTGTTGATGAATGAAGAATGACAAATGATGATCGCCAAAGACTTTGAGCACTCCCCTCCCCTTCGAGAGATCTCACCCTCGATGAATGATCAACGACTTTCATGGATGGATTGCCATCAGTGACGAAGCCTTCCTCCGATCAAAACTATTCTTCAGGTAGGGGTTTATTCTATATGATTTTATTTGTCGTTCCTTCTTTCTAAAACAACGAACACAGACCAACCCATCAATAGGTTGATCCACAGGTCATTTGTTCTTGCAGAAATGGGTTTTTTATATAGGGAGAGATGAGAAGTTAGATCCATGGTAGATTCTTAAACCTCCCTCAAACCTATTTATGAATTCTAACACAGTGGGATTAGGCTGACACAAACAAGGCCCAGATCCCTCTATTGTGCACGTTATTGGGTTCTTCATGAATGAACCCTCAGATCGACGACAAGGAAACTTTGAACCTATAGTAGTGACGATAATGATCTTATGATCCAATAGATACTCGCAGGTTAGAAAACGGACCATTAGAGAAATTTCGGTGGCCCGCGAAAGAAACCACCAATGTACCGGTCCTGACGGCGGCCGCAAGCAGGAGTAAGAGCACCCCGGTGGTATGCCAAGGTGGAGAAGGCCGTGGCCAGTGGGGGCCATGGTGGTATACGGGGTGGTTTTGGTTGGGTGTCGCGTCAAGGATAGAATCCCATGAGGCAGACAGTGGCGTGCACTGGCACGCGGTCCATGCTGGAATGCTTGCAAAGGGAGGCGACAAAACTCAGTCAGCTGCCTGGCTATGAAAACCGAATGCCAGTGCGGCCTCCCGGTCGGACCCAAGTCGACCCGTCGATGTGGGCCTAGTCGATAGAATAAACCAGGCCATTGGGTGGCCTGAGCTGGAGAAGAGCTGGCCCGCCGATGTGGGGTGGCCTTGATGGTTAGAACCTGTCCGACTAAGTCGGACCAGATCAAATGAGAACTGGGTCACCAGATGACCCGATGGGCTGGACCCATGGCCAAACTGAGCCAGGTCCAACAAGGCCCAATGGTCCTAGCCACTGGGCCTAGCCACTGGGCCAGGTTGGACGGGGATGGACCAGACCCAACTGGGTTGGATCGGGACTGACGAAACAGGTTGGGTCATGAGGTATCACCGACCCAGGTTGGTTAGGTCGGTCCGACCATGTAGGACCAGGCCCAGATGCAACTGACCCCTGTTTTCTAAAATGCAAACATCTTTCAGACTGAGTGTCTGATTGACATGATGTCTACGGTGTTGTGACCCTTGTGGAAAGACGATCCTTTGGGTATACTCTAGGTGAGTTTACATGGTAGTAGAAATATGACCGATGGATTGGGGAGTAGATTCTACCAGAATCAAGTACACTCTAGATCAGTAATCCTACAGTTGGCTGTGACATGCAGGATATGATGAGAGGAACCTTAGTGGTCTAGTAGTAGAGCGGACATCGGTGTTCCAATAGCCGAGTGGATCTCAGTGGTCCAGTAGCCGAGCAGACCTCGATGGTCTAGTAGCCGAGCGGACCTCTGTGGTCCAGTATCTGAGTGGACCTCAGTGGACCAGTAGCCAAGTGGACTTCAGTGGTCCAGTAGACGAGTGGACCTTAGTGGTCTAGTAACCAAGTGGAACTCAGTGGTCCATTAGCTGAGCGAACCTCAGTGGTCTAGTAGCTGAGCGGACCTCAGTGGTCCAGTAGCTGAGCAGACCTCAATGGTCCAGTAGCTGAGTGAACCTCGGTGACTCATTAGGGATGAGTCCCTCAACAGTACAAGATGATTCAGCTTTATGACTGATAATCTTACTTTCTATACCTCAAGTTATATCTGGTGTGAGATGTCTTTGCTTTGTAGTCTTTCTTTGTGGTCTTTCTTTGTGGTTTGGAGTTCCTACTAAGTATTGTGTTACTCACCCCTGTATGGGTTTCACCCACATGTGTCATGTCTCATGCAGGTGATCGATGCTTCGATGAAGACCTTGGTGGTTCAGAACCAGGTGGTGCTCAGTGAGACAGGATAGACATGCATACTTATATATCTATATGAATATAACCTTCACCTACCCTTTAGGTAGGGTCTCAAAGGGAAGAACCGTGGAAATTGTATTTTCCTTTGTGGTTTTGGGCTGGTATTCCGACCCCTTTATACTTTCAATTTGTATTGTACTCTCACTAGTTTTCTCAGTAATAGTTTAAGTTTACTTTGTGTTTACTTTCTGCATTTTGAGCTTTGTGCGTGTGTACATGTTTAAAGGAAAATTTATTCCCTTTTTGGGATATTCCTACTCGATGCTAGTCTCTAGACCTTGGCCTATAGAATGAAATATTGGGGTAGTCATGGAACCAGCCCTGAGGGATGGGTTGTGATAGGGATAGGGTATGAGTCCTCTATCTGCCATCATAGTGTCACCATCCTATTAGATCAGGGCATGATTCCTTTATCTATTGAGTGGAACCCTCCTGCGGAGTCAGGGCATGAGTCATCTACCATCAGAGTGACACCCTTTTATTGGATTATGGAATTTTTCCTCTATCTATTGAGTGGAAGCCTCCTGTGGAGTCAGTGCATGGGCCCTCTACAATCAGAGTGGTTCCCTCATATAGTGTTAGGGCATGAGTCCTCTATCAACCATTATAATGACACCACCTAGCGGTGTCAGGGAATTAGTAATTTATTTACCATTAGTGTTGCACCATCCTGCTGGGACAGGGCATGGGTCCTCTATTGACCATTAGAGTGACACTCTCATATTGTACTAGGGAATAAGTTCTCTACCTAGATATTATGTCCACTTGATTGTGTAGCATAGCAACGAGGTGTGGCTTGACATGTTTATTTCTTTAAACAAATGCACAGTTGGTTTTGGGTGTAGCGTAAGCATGCGTTATTGGGTGATATATTAAAATTTCTTTTATTATTCATTGCTAAAAAAAATTATATAGGATCTTTCATATCAAATTT
Organism: Viscum album; assembly: GCA_963277665.1. Classification (NCBI taxonomy): domain Eukaryota; kingdom Viridiplantae; phylum Streptophyta; class Magnoliopsida; order Santalales; family Viscaceae; genus Viscum; species Viscum album. Next base: position 1,080,876,480 of record OY728120.1, on the reverse strand, counting down.
ATAATTAATTTATTTAATATCTAAAAAATTAATACACAGGCTTAGAAACTTTCTTCATTGATGAATATTGATCATCTGAAAATTCTCATTCATATTACCTTCATTTCACTATAATGATTCAAGGATAAAATCCCTCTAGTGGTGATCCACACATGCTCTAATGATCTATAAGAAACACTACCCGATCTCCAGGTTCTCACATGGTGAATCGAATGTCTTGTGTTTTTCATTCATGATCGCTCATTCTTTGGTCTTGAAGAAATATCTCTTGTATTTATCATTCTTGAGAGGGAGAGAGAAGGAAGAGTCTAGAGAGAATTAATTGTGTACAACAATTCTCTATTCTCATTTTTTGTATGCAATATACAATATACATAAACATCTATTTATTGATTTAGGATTTATGTTAAAATATTATTTATTTTCAGGTTATCCATTAAATAAAATTTATTTCCTTTAATAAACCTCATTCCACACAATATTATTATTATAATTTTGTAGTGCTCTAACTTGCATAAATTGATAAATAATATTTACAAGATTGTAAATAATTATTTTATCATTGGAAACTGTCTTGATCTGATTGAAATCCTAGGTATTTATTGAATAACTAAATAAATTTTTGATTCAGAAATAAATATTTCATTCACATAATGGTGAATAAATATTTATTAAATATTCAATAAAATTAAAAAATATTTTTATTCATGTGTTGGAAAATAAATATTTATTTAATCTCTACGATCAATATAACTTGAATGAAATTATTCCTCGATCTTGAGACTCATATTTATTGCATTAATTAAATTCAAATAAAATTTAATTTAGATCAACAGAAATGATTAGTGTATTTCCCTATAGGAATCTTTATCATTGGCCTTATGCGGGCTTACCTAAAGTCCAAGATAACTACCTAACAACGAGACAAGGCACCCAAGAGAAAGAACATATTATCGCAACAAAGAAAACCACATACGAATGCTCACTGTGTAATATAATCTCTTTCTCACAATATCTCATCAAGAAGGTTTCATGATAATGTCATCAACCTATATGATTGATACATCTTTCTCTGACTATCTGAAATAAATATGTCATTACACCATAGAAATGGAATTCAAAATACAGTTATATTCCAATCAAAAGGATGAGATATCAACTCCCATAAATATGGAAGGGAAAATCCTTCACCGACTTATCTATTAATGACATGTCAATCGTGATGCACTAAATGTGCCCTACTTCCCACCAACATATGGCATGATGGTTTTTATAGTAAATCTAAGTGAAAGAGTCATGAAATGTATTAATGATAATCTTAAAATCTAAGGAATATTACACAAGCTTGCAGATATAAATATTCTATGACACCCAAACATGATAAATTATTACTGGCAGGTCTATTCTCATAATCTCTCATCTTGGATATTACCAAGTGAAAACTTCATGATAAGAGGCCCCATCCACTTATAATTACTCACACCTAATAGTCTAAATACTATGTGTCTCATCATAGTACGTTATCCAACCGCAGAACTATATTAAAAATATTGTCATAGAACTTGAATATTTCCATTATAGTAGGGAACTGATATGACCTTATCAATGTAAAAAATAATCTAAGACAAAATTACATGAAATCCATATATAAAAACAAACAATATATAATAATATATCTAATTTATATTTAATAAATCAAATATATAGGTAATAAAAGTACAATAAGTTGGTACTAGGACACCAACTCTAAGAAACTCCCACTTTAACTAGATCCAACTACCTAAAAATTTTAGTTCGCTAGAACTCACATGATAATCATGTTACTGATGAGTAAAGGACTTAGTAAACGAGTTCACCACATTGTATTCCATGGAAATAATTCTCACTACAACCTCACCTCTCTAAAAAAATATCTCATGAGATGATACTTCTGAAGTATGTGCTTTGTCAAATTATGTGACCTTGGATATTTTTCAAGAGCCACTACTGCATTATTATCACAATAGAGTGTGATAGGATATTTACTAATAGGTACCATGTAAATCTCTTGGATGATTTTTTTTCATTAATACTGCTTCCTTAACTACCTTATAATCCACAATATACTCAAATCTGCTTTAGAATCTATGACCATATCCCGCTCTAAGCTCTTCTAACTCAAAATACCTCCATTCAAAGTGAAGATATATCTCATTTATGACTTCTTATCATCTTGATCAGTTTGAAAAAAGCATCTAAATATCCTCTGATGACTAGTTCCTCATCTCCTCCATATACCAAGAACATATCCTTAGTACACCTTAGATACTTAAGGATAGTCTTGACTGTCATCCAATGGTGGCCACCTAGATCATCTTGATTTTTACCTACCACATTAAATGCATAGAAAACATCCATACTAATATATATAATAACATACATGACTGAATCAAATGATGTTTCTTATGAAATACTTTCTATTTTTTTTCTTTCCTCATGTGTCTGAGGACATATTTTCTATGAAATATGAATTCCATGTGATGCTAGAAATAGTCTCCTCTTGGATTTTTCTATACTGAATCTCTTCTGTGTCTTGTCAATGCATGTACCATGACATAAGCCACACAACCTATTAGATCTATCATGATGGATCTGATCTCAATAATATATGTTGTCTCACCCAAGTCCTTTATAGAGAAGAATTTATTTAACCATGCCTTAACAAACCGTAAGAGTTGTATTTCATTTCCAATAAGTTATATATCATCGACATATACTATCAAGAAAACGAATGAACTCTTAATAAATTGTTTATAAAAACAAAACTCATATTCATTCTTTATTAATCTAAATTCTATTATGGCCTTGTCAAAATTAATTTTCCATGACCTGGATGCTTGATTTAATTTATAAATGGATCTTTTCAACTTACATATCTTGTTGGAATCCTTTGGATTCACAAACCCTTTGGGTTTTTTCATATAGAAATATTCCTAAAGTTTCCCATTAAGGAAAGTTGTTTCGGCATCCAATTTCCAAATATCATAATCATGGAAGGATGTAATGTAAAGTTGAACTCTAATGGATTTCAACATTGCAAATGATGAAAATGTTTCTCTGTAGTCAATGTCTTAATGCTGTTTAAACCCTTTTGCAACCAGTCATGCCTTATTGGCACTAACTTTTCCTTCCATGTCTATTTTCTTCTTAAATACTCATTTTAAACCAACAATATTTACATATAATAGAGGTTATACCAAAATCTATACTTTTTTTGGGTACATGTAATCCATTTAATAATTCATGTATTCTTGTCATTTGGAAAAATCTATTCCAGTTACTGATTCCTTGCAGGTTAGAGGATCATTATTATCATCTAATAAGGATTCATCATCCTCAGTGGCTATAAAAACATAATGTTCTAGTTCTATAACCTCTCATATTCTTATGTGTGATAACATGGTTCTTCTTATGAGGTATGGATTCCTTCTTTTTCTTTTCCTTTGAGTTTTTTTAAGAAAACAAGGAAAACTAAAAAAATGTTAAGTTTTAGTAGTACAGGCCGTATAATCCTATGTATACGCCATATAGTCTGGCCATGTAGAATAGGGATACATGGTGTGTGATTTTGTTGGCTAGGGAGAGAATAAAAATCCACTACACATTGTGTACTTCCTAGTACACACCGTGTAGTCATGTCGGCAAGGTCAGTGTGGGATGCATAAAGTAGTTCGGTGAATTTATGAACAGTAAAATGATATACACACCATGTATATGAACTCACACACAGTGTAATCCTATTTTTCAGCTTACAACAGGTAGTAGCCTCGTTTTCTCTTCATCTAGATAGAAGAGCTGCTGGGTGAAGAACAAGGAGCCACAAGATCATTTCCTTCTCCCGTTTTGTCGTCCAGAACCCGATTCAAGTGTCATCGGTCACATTAGATCCCAATCAGTAAGGCATTTATTCTTCTAGATCCATTCTTGGTGATCTTGTCTCTTGATAGAGTTATTTAAGGTTGAATATTTTACCTCTTTTCTTAGATCTATACTATTCTAGGACAATTCAAGGGTCAATGTTAGGTTATATCGGTTATACGACATCGAGGTTGGTGGTCTTGCGCCTTTTGTTAAATATCGAGTTGATTATATGTGCCAAAAATGGTATGAGACCATTTTTGGGTATTGTTTTGCTCCGAAATTGAAACCTGTTGATACATAATGACGTTTAGGAATTCGATTATATGAAATTGAAGTGTGTTATTTCTGATTGTTTGATTTAGGGACACCCCATGGGTGTGTTTTTTGTGGTTAGCTATTTGGAAAGAGAGCCTTTGAGGCTTGTGAATGTTTTCTCTTTTAGGGGTTGATTAGAATGATATATTTTTATATGAAATTACTATGTGAGTTGTTATGATCAAATTCATGTAATAGTATAATTTTCATGGATTTGCTACTATGTGACTTTCCCACATGAGTTGATTATCGAAAACCATGTATTGGTGTAATTTACATGAGTTGCTTATAATATTCTGAAATGCTGATACACTGGGCTTGTCCCTAATTATAATATGCTGAAATTATAATACACTAGGATTTTCCCTAATTATAATATGCTGAAATGCTAATACACCATGCTTTTCCCTGATTATAATATGCTGAAATGCTGATACACTGGGCTTATCCCTGATTATAATATGTGGAAATTATGATACAATGGGTTTTTACCTGATTAGAATATGCTGAAATTCTTATACATTGTTCTTGGCCTTGATAAATATTGAAATGGAATCACTGACGATGTGTCTTCCAAGACAAAGCACAAGCTTGGATTCAGTCTGCACTTCTTTGCATAGATTGCCTGTTGAGGTATCTGTTGTATTTACTTTATATAGGGTATTGATGGTCTTAGGCTATATCCTGAGACTTATATAATTCAATGAATATAAAATGATTAATTAACATGAAATGAATGTAAATGAATTCCAGTATGTGTATGATTATTTACTTTTGATTACCTGCTAGTTTACTGCATTTCACTATTGTACACTACTATTGAATATACTCACTGATAGATTAGCACCGTCCTTTAGTGTTTTCCTACTAGGATTTATTTCTCACACCCTATTTGGGCCATGTTTTTGGGCCCATACAAACTATATTTCTGTAGGTGTTGATAGGGGAAAGGCTCCCTACACAGGTACTTGATTGCTGCTTAGGATATGGAGAGCATGGGAACAATCCTTGGCTTGTGATGCTGTTGAGTTTCATTTTGTTTTACCATACTTTGGTATTGTATTTTACTTGATTTAAGTGTATCTTGTTTTTTTTGTTTTCTTATAAAATGTGACATGTTGTATCATTTTGATATGCTATGTCTTCTGGTTATCTTTACCTTGTAGTCTTTTGTTGTTCACTTCAGTTTCATGTTGTTTATTGCTTCCGCTATTGTTATCATTTATTCCTCTATGTTACACTCTGCCAATGAGGGTATAATTTCCCCACTATCACACCCTAGTCCCTCACTAATAGTCAGCAACCTCTAGCATTTGGGGAAATGTGCTTGAGGCCATGTGGCCAACTGGGTACAGGGCACCTTTTAGTGGCATCCGGATCTAGGATGTTACAAAGTGGTATCAAAGTAGGTTTCTTTTCTACTTTGTCTTACTATTTGGAGCCTATAGATAGGTATAGGAAGGAATGGATTTTTGGTAATTATCTATGCCCAGGAGTAGTTACCCTGTGTATATGGAAAAGAAAAATTTCCTCAAATTGACTTGTGATCTTTAGATTTTGAGCTATTACAGCTGATTCAATTTCACTGTTGGGTGACACACATAATTTATGTTATTACTATTGATGAAATTATTGGTTCTATTTTAGATTCAAATCAATGAGATGAGGTTATTCCATCTCATGCATCATATAGGAACTTGTTAGAATCCCATTCCATGCATTATACCATTCCATCTAGAATGAATTAGTTTTCGCATGCTGTTGTGATAGATGATGTGATAGCTATGTCTGCTGTTGTGAAAGGTTTATTTGTACGTGATATGGTTTGGCTTGAATGGATGCCCAAATTTGGTTCCTGAGGTGTATGGTCCCTCTTAGACTGTAATTTGGCAGATCATGATCTAGCTTTGTATCTATAATTATACTATGATATGTTCTACTTAGGTGCCAAACATTGATTTTTGGGGATTATGGGCCCTCACGGATCAGAAATTGGCATCCCGTTGGTTGGTTTTTATATAGAACAACGGTTTTCTAGGAAATCTGAAGTTTCTGTCCTAAAAAACATAGTGTACATGGTGTGTAGTCGAGCCTAACACACTGTGTGTTCTTCCTGTTCGGGGAAGAGCGTGATCCATGTTTCAAGAAGAACACGCCGTGTACCCTACATAAAAATATTGTAGTGATTAAACTGTGTGACTAACCATGTGAGAAGAGACATGGGAATGGGAAACCATTTAGTAAAAAATTCCAGGTATTTGGGCGTACACTCCATGTATAAGTAGACCATTTATCCACCCATGTGACTAACGACACAGGTGGATGAAAACTTAGCTATACAAGACATGTCGAGGGTGAACACACCGTGTAGTCTTACACCGGTAGAACCACGTAGTTCTATCTGTGTATAAGTACCTGGACAAGAAGGAAACTCAAGTACACATGGTGTCTCTTAGGGAACACACTGTGTACATGGGGTGTTACACGACCATTTTGGGCAAAAGTACATGCCCATGTAAATGCCTAGGAGAAAACGCCATGTAATGTGTAATACATGCCGTGTACTCCTATTTGGAAAAACTTTAGTGTTTCCCTTAACCTATTCCATTCTTGAACTCTGAGTAACAGTTTCCTTTTTCATTAAGTCGACAATGAGGTGTGTGTGCTGGAATTTGTAGAGTCATGCCACTGTGACAACCACGAGATATACACTAGGAGAGTAGCGATGATCATACTCTAGAATTGGTGGGCCATGGGCTACCTATGGATCCTCTAGTTGTGCCAGCTGCGACACCAGCTGTTATACCAGATGTGGGTGCAGACACACAGTTATGAGAAGATTTTTTGAGGTTCATTGATGTAATTAATATTTTCATGACTTATTATATTCCCCCTTTACTTATTTTATATGAAATGTGCATAATTTGTGTGAAATATTAATGTTTTAATATTAAGTATAATATTTGAGCATTTTTAGAAGTAGTCAAATTGAGTCAGTTTAATGTTTTAATTATAACTATCACTATACTGATCCCAATTGTGTGGTTCTTGTTTTTTAGGATTCTACTTTCCATATAAAACATTTCATTAGAAGGAACCATGAGCCAATTCTTCCATTTGAATGGTCATATGGTCCTCACAAACAAGACCAAAGAATCTGTGAACAAACTGGACCATCCTTGAAGATTGATTTACTGGGTTCAATCCAGAAGTCCAAAAATCTTAAATCTCCACCATAATTCGGGGGACACGAAATTTCATCTTTGATAAAAATTTCATGTCCCAAATCCAAGTACAAGGGGCCCAAATAAATCATTGAAGTCCAGCCCACCATTCTGGCCGAGAATTAATATCAGTATAGTATGCATGACATATCTCCTGATGTAAGCATCCAATATATCTGAGATTTTTCAGTGTGAAAGAGGAGATATATACGGCCGACTTTGTTGAAGAAACAATTCGGATTTGAAGGCATCTTCATATTCCAAAACCCTTTCACATTATGGACTTCAAAAAGACTGGATTGAAATGGACAGTTTAAGTTTGTTTAATCAACCGGCCATAACCTTTTATCCTTAAGTCCAAATGACTCCAAATTTTGAGAGTAGTCGGACAACATTATTGTCTACAACTTTTAAGAAGGAGATATGTGAATATTCTGCTGTCTTAATAGCTCAATTGGCGATGAAAGTGGAGGGACAGATTGGGAAAGCAAACAGTCCACTCCTTGGGCTATAAATACTCTCTCCTTCTCTCCTTGAGAGGGGTTGGCATTTCAGAAGAGAGGAGATCATATTGGCACGAAAAAAGCTTTTCCAAAGGCTTGGGAGGACCTACCATACTCAAGTTTACACTTGAGAGTCCTTTCCTCCTCTCTTTCTTTTCACTTACTTTTGTGTTCTTCATTTTTGTAATCTTGTAATTCTCTTTCTTTGTAATTCTGTTTTAATGCAAGTTACTTCTTCAATATCTCTTATTCTCTTCCACCTTCTGTATTTTAATATTAATTTTCTTAAAATAGTTTAAATTCAGTTCAATACCCTTCCCTTATTTAGCTTCCTCATTCAATCGAAAGTTCGTTTTTAATTTTCATCATTGTTCGTGTGTGTGTGTCGACGTACCACTCTTTTCTTATCCCTTTCTTTTTCTTCTCTTATTAATTTGTAATCATAATCATTATAACCAGATTATTAATCACCCAAATGGATGAGTAAATCTCTCATTGGGGTGAGTTATAATTTAGGTATGTTAAGAGATTGAGAGCTTCTGCTCGATGAATATTCTTTGAATTAACGTTGTGTATGTTGGACTTAACATGTCATGGATTAATGACTTGTTTTGTTTAACATGTGGTTTCCATGGATTATTGGAACCATAAATACACAACCATAAATAAGATCTGATTGAGATTATAACCTTATGTTAAGTTAATTCTTGGTTTAAAGCCTTAACACTTAAGAATTCTAATCAACATCATCTTGTGACATGGGTGTTAATTTAAATGCAATATAAAGCAAAGCTCGAGGATATCACAAGCTTAACTAACCTAATGATGAACTCACCCCAATATTTATCAATTTGGTAAATCAAACATCATCCATAAATCATTTCAATTAAGCTCTGCAAACAAACCCCCCTAATCAAAATACAATCAACTAAAAACAAACGACTACTACAAAGTATCATCGCCGAGGATTCGACCCGAGTGCTGCTATACACATTAGCAGAGCACCGGAACCTTGACCGGTCGATAGGCGACAATCGACCGGGCGTTTCAAATGGCGCCATTGCCGGGGATGGTGCTTTAAGTATTCATTAGTTTCTGGTTATTGTAAAAAAAAACCCAAAAAAAAAATACAAAAGTTTAAAAAAAAATTGAAAAAAAAAACACAAAGAAAAACCCGTCTTCCTCTTAAAAATCATAAACTGAAAAAAAACCTGTCTTCCTCTTTCTTCCAAAATCTCTCTGAATGCCCCATAGCCTTCCAAACAATCCCTCGGATTTGTTTGACCCTGAAATTGAGCGAAAACTTCGCCAACTTAGGAGGAACATAAGAGATACTCAAATAATTCAAGAACCAGTCCTCATCCAACCAGTTGAAATTGAAATGGCCAATCCTAGGGAACAAACCCTAAAAGAACTTGCTACCCCTGATATGAATTACCAACCTCTTGGAATTCAATATCCAAACATTGAAGCTGACTTCGAACTCAAATCGGGTTTGATTCATCTTCTCCCTCATTTTCACGGGCTAGCCGGTGAGGATCCACATCTTCACCTTAAAGAGTTCCAAGTAGTATGCTCTACCATGAAGCCTCAAGGGGTTTCTGAAGAACAAATCAAGATTAGAGCTTTCCCCTTTTCCCTAGCGGATTCTGCCAAGTCTTGGCTCTACTACCTCCCACCTGGTTCCATAAACTCATGGGTTGACATGAAGAGACTTTTCCTTGAGAAGTTCTTTCCCGCTTCCCGAACAGCTTCTATCCGAAAGGAAATAAGCGGCATCCGTCAATTCCCTAATGAATCACTCCATGAGTATTGGGAGAGGTTCAAAAAGCTTGTGACAACTTGTCCACACCATTAAATCCCTGACCAACTCCTGATCCAATACTTCTATGAGGGATTATTGGCTATGGAGCGAACTCTCATTGATGCCGCAAGTGGCGGTGCTCTTGTTGACAAAACTCCTACAGCTGCAAGAGATCTCATAAGTAACATGGCTGCAAACACGCAGCAATTCCATACTCGGGAACATGCTCAAGTGAAACAAGCCCAAGAGAATCAATCCATAGAGGCCAACAAGATGACTGAGTGGATGAGTGAACTTACAGGTCTTGTGCGTCAACTAGCGGTGGCTACCCAAGCCCCAACCTCATCTTCTCTACAGTCACTATTCCCTGGACCTATCAAGAATTGTGGAATCTGCAACTCTCCATCTCATCCAACTGACACATGTCCAACCCTTCAAGATGATCCATCTGATTCATCTAGTCCAATGGAGCTCAATGCGGCATATGCTCAGCAAAACTTCAACCCTCAACAATCAGGTCAGTTTGTTAGAAACTTCAACCAACCCCACTCTGAGCCCTTCTCTTCTACCTTTAACCCACCTCTGAGGTATGGTAATCCCATTTCTCATCCTCCGTAGTTCCCTCCTCAAAACCCAAACCAATTTCAATATAGTCAAGGTGTTGGTAACTTCCAACAACCTTACCCTTTTGTCCCTCAACCCCAAAGGAACAATCCTCCTCCTGGATTCCACTATCCTAACGAGCCTTCCCAATTCCCCACCCAATACAATCGCTTTCCCAAGAACCAAAATCAAGGCCAACCCAATTTGGGACAAGCCTATTCTTCTAAACAACCATGGGAAAGTGCTGTAGAGGATCTTGCTTCCTTCACCCGTTCTAGCCTCAAGAACATTGAAACCCAAATAGGTCAACTTGCATCCCACCTTAGCTAGAAACAACCATCCAATTCATCCCAACTCCCAGCTCAACCATTACCCAACCCTAAGGGTAATGTAAGTGCAATTGCACTTAGATCGGGAAAGCAAATTGCAATGCCTCATGATGATTTCTCTACCTCCCCTTTCGATGTTGATCTAGAAAATGAAAAGAACAAAAAGCTGGAAAAGGAACTTGAATCCACTCCTTCACCTCCTTCCATTCCTCTAAGGAACCCAATTCCTTTTCCTCAAGCCATCTCCAAGCCTAAGAAGTCCTTTGAACCTGATCCTGAAATGCTTGACATGTTTAGAAGTGTTGAAGTGAACATCCCCCTCTTAGATGCCATAAAACAAATCCCTAAGTATGCCAAGTTTCTTAAGGAATTGTGCACCCATAAGAGGCAACTTAGGAACATTGAAAATGTTTCAACCCAACAGTCCATTCCCATGAAGTGCAAAGATCCAGGGACCTTCACGGTTCCATGTCAAATAGGGAGTTCCAACTTTGATGATGCACTCATAGACCTTGGAGCCTCAATAAATGTCATCCCCAAATCCATTTTCTCCAACCTTGGTCTAGGTCCCTTGCACCCAACGGGTGTTGTCATTCAATTAGCCAATCGAAGCACTGCCAGTCCTGAGGGGATAATTGAGGATGTTCTTGTTCGGGTCAATGATCTTATCTTCCCAGCTGATTTCTATGTCCTTGACATGGAAGGTGAGACGACCTCTTCTCGATCCCCCCTAATTCTAGGAAGACCATTCCTCATGACTGTGAGAACCAAGATTGATGTCCATTCAGGCATCTTATCCATGGAATTCGGTGACCAACTGGTCAAGTTTAACATTTTCCAAGCCATGCGATACCCATCTGAGGATCACTATGCATTCTCAATCCATTCTTTTGAGGACACTTCTAAGATTCAATCGAACCCCAATCCACCATGTTCTTAATGTTATGATGATAAAGGATCTTGTGAAATCTGCACCATGATTAACAAAGTCATAAATGGTGAAGTTGATGTGGACCTCTCATTCATAGACTCCATCAATCTGGAGGAACTTGAAAACTCTCTTGAATCCCACATCAACTCTGATCTCTACTGCTCCACCTTGGACAGTGTTGAGGAAAATGATCCAAACCCATCTGGAATCCCTTCTCCTTCTCCTAACTTGTCTAGCTCTCAAATCAAGGCTGAAACTGATCTAAAACCACTTCCTTCACACCTCAAGTATGCAATCCTTTTCCATAATCCCTCCTACCCTGTCATTATCTATGCTTCACTTTCTAAAACTGAGGAGTCCCAACTTGTTCAAGTGTTAGAAGAAAACAAAAATGCCTTAGGTTGGACCCTAGAGGATATTCCAGGAATCAACCCTGCCCTTTGCATGCATCACATCCATCTAGAGGAATCATCCAAACCAATTAGGCAACCTCAAAGAAGACTCAATCCACTCATACTTGAGGTAGTTAGGGAAGAGATTACCAAGCTTCTTCAAGCTGGTATTATCTACCCAATTTCTGATAGTGAATGGGTTAGTCCAATTCAAGTCGTTCCTAAGAAGGGCGGGATAACAGTTGTCACAAATGAACATGGAGAAGTGGTCACAACTTGAGTGAAAAACAAATGGCGTGTGTGCATCGATTATCGCAAATTGAATGCTGAAACACGAAAAGATCACTACCCTCTTCCTTTCCTTGACCAAATGCTTGAGAGATTGGCCGGAAAGTCACACTATTTCTTTCTTGATGGTTACACCGGCTACTTCCAAATTCCAATCGCACCTCAAGACCAAGAAAAGACCACATTCACTTGCCCCTTTGGAACCTATGCCTATAGGCGAATGCCTTTTGGCCTTTGTAATGCTCCTGCAACATTCCAGCGGTGTATGATGAGTATCTTTTCTGAATTCATTGAGAATTGCATGGAGGTCTTCATGGATGACTTTACCATTTATGGCGAGTCATTTGAATCTTGCTTACATTCACTCTCTTTGGTCCTTCAAAAGTGTGTCAAGTGCAACCTTGTGCTGAATTTTGAAAAATGTCACTTCATGGTTTCAAATGGGATTGTTCTAGGGAACATAATTTCTCAAGAGGGTATCCAAGTTGATCCAGCCAAAATTGAGGTGATCCAATCACTTCCTGAACCCAAATCAGTTCGAGACATTCGGTCCTTCCTTGGTCATGCCGGTTTCTATCGGCGATTCATTCAGAACTTCAGCAAGATTTCCCTCCCACTCACTCGTTTAATTCAAAATGATGTCACATTCAATTTTGATGAGGCTTACAAGAGAGCCTTCATTGAACTAAAATCTTCTCTCACATCTTCTCCAATAATCCAACCCCCAGATTGGTCCTTACCATTTGAATTGATGTGTGATGCTTCTGATAGGGCCATTGGGGCTGTTCTTGGTCAAAGAAGAGAAAACATTCCTCATGTCATCTTTTATGCCTCAAAAACATTGGATGAAACTCAATCACACTACACTGTTACTGAAAAAGAACTTTTAGCTGTGGTTTTTAACTTGGATAAATTCCGGCCCTATCTCTTAGGTTCCAAAATCATCATCTTCACGGACCACTCAGCATTAAAGTTCTTACTTAAGAAAAGTGATTCCAAACCAAGGCTAATAAGATGGATTTTAATGCTCCAAGAGTTTGACCTTGTGATAAAAGATAAACCTGGAAAAGAAAACCCTGTGGCTGACCACCTGAGTAGAATTTCTAATTCTTCTCATTCTGAAATAATTGATCCTGAATTTCCAACTGAACACCTCTCCTCTCTCACTCCAAAGTTACCATGGTATGCCCCAATTGTCAATTACTTGGTTTCCAGTGTTTTCCCTGAATATTTTTCAAAAGAACAAAAAGAAAAGATGAAAAGTGATTCAAAGCATTATTTTTGGGAAGATAATAAACTTTGGAAAACCGGGGATGACATGGTAATTAGGAGATGTGTTGATGAAACTGAACAATCCTCCATCTTGGAATTCTGCCACTCAATGCCAGGAGGTGGCCACTTTGGACCACAAAGTACTTCTCGAAAGGTCCTAGATTCTGGATTATTTTGGCCTTCACTCTTCAAGGACTCACACGAGTTCTGTCAATCATGTCCCACTTGCCAAAAGTTTGGCACAATTTCCAAAAGAAACGAAATGCCTCAAAAGCCATTAATCTTCTGTGAGCTTTTCGATGTTTGGGGCATCGATTTCATGGGACCTTTTCTCCCTTCCAATGGATTATCCTACATTCTCCTTGCTGTTGACTATGTTTCTAGGTGGGTCGAGGCCAAACCCACTAGGAAAGATGATGCTCAAACTGTGAGTGAGTTCCTCAAAACCCATATCTTCCATCGATTCGGAACACCACGTGCTTTGATAAGTGACTTAGGAACTCATTTCTGTAATAGAACCATGGAGTCACTTTTGAAAAAGAATGGGGTTGTACATAAAACATCCACTGCATATCACCCTCAAACAAATGGAATGGCTGAACTTTCTAACAGAGAAGTGAAAAGAGTGCTTGAAATAATTGTTAAGCCCACAAGAAAAGACTGGCCCGATAGACTTGGTGAAGCACTTTGGGCCTATCGAACAGCCTATAAGACACCCATTGGGATGTCTCCATTTAGGCTAGTTTTTGGTAAAGCCTGTAATTTACCAGTTGAAATCCAACATAATTCATTTTGGGCTGTCAAAACTTGTAATTTTTATTGTGAAAAATCTGGTGAAGAAAGATTGTTGCAGTTGACTGAATTGGAGGAGCTTCGACTCGATTCGTATGAGAACTCCATTCTCTACAAAGAAAAGGCAAATTCACTCCATGACAAGAACATTCTTCGAAAGGTATTTCATGAAGGTGAAAATGTAATGCTCTTCAATTCTCGATTTCGACTTCACCCAGGTAAGCTTAATTCTCGTTGGGAAGGTCCTTTTGTTATTACTAACGTTTACCCATTTGGTGCAGTGCAAGTCCAAGACCCTTCTTCAAAAAGAACATTCACGGTAAATGGACACCGGTTAAAGCATCACCATGAGAGGTCTCACAATCCAGGAACCACGTCGACTTCCATCGAAACCCCATCCACTTCAATAGAACCACCACTGGATGGAGACCCGCCAAATCCAAACCAGGGGGCACCTCTTTCCCTTTAACTCTATCTCTCCTCAATCTCTCTTCCCTCTCTTCTTCTCTCTATTTCTTCTTCTTCCTCTCTCCCTCTCATTTTTTTTACAACATTCTTCCACAAACTTTTTTCTATTTTCTCTTTTGTGTGGATGTGTCATTAAAAATAAAAATTTTAAAAAAAAATTAATTCAAAAAAATGAAAATTGGAAAAAAAAGGGGTTTCATAATTACTCATCATCCAATATTGAAATTCTGTCCAACCATTTTGGGGAGTCAAAAGGCTTGTTTTAAACTCAAATATATTGAATTTTTATCTCAAACTTGGGTAAACAATTTTGTGTCAATAACAAACATTTTGAATGAACAATTTTTGGTGGAAAATGATTCTCCCCTACCGTGAGGAATAACATTAGCCTTCATGCCAAGGTCATATATGGACATCTTTTTCATTGTGTGTCTTCACCACTGATTGTGAGTCTTGAGTTTGTGGACCTTCGAGCTGAATTTCCATCTTTTGTGTGCATTAATATGATAGAGGAATTTTCTAAGCCACATGAGAATCAGAATAGCCAAATAGCCTCCTGTTACCCTTACATTGATCCTACTTTTGAAAGCCCCTTTGAGCCTATGAAATCCTTTCTTTTGATAGCCACATTACAAGCCTAATACCTTGTCCCACCCAACATCTTCATGGATTTTCATTGTACAATTTATTGAAATGTAAGTGTGGGGGGAATAGACTTCATTTTTGGGCGTACTTTCATTGATTTCCAATGTGTCATCATATGCTTGAGGGAAATCATCCATTCAAGTGTGGGGGAGAGGTTGTAATTATGTGAGCTTTGGGGTGTATATGTGTAATTGTCATTTGTACAAAAGTCATTGAAAAGTGTTCAAAAAAAATGAAATAAAATTATATAAAAAAAATGAAAAAAATAAAAAAAAGGAATGGGTTGTGTCTTGGGTGGGTCAAAAATCATTCATCATCAACCTTTGATCGTGTTATAAATTAGTTCCATGTGGAGATCAAGCATGGGTTGGGATATGACTGTGAGACTTGTTTCAAGCACAACTTTCGAAAAAAAAAGAGCAAAAAAAAGAAGAAAAAAAACACTTGAATCATCTTGTATTGTGCCATTATTGGAAGTCTTCCATGTTGTACATATTCCATCATCTCAACCTATTCCATTTTCCATCTCCCTCACTTTTCATTCATCACACATTCATTCCCTTGTAAATATGTGTTTCTATTTCCTTTCAAATCAAATTTCAAAAAAATGTGCATTGATTTTTCCATGTTGGTGTTTTTAACCCCTCTTTTCCTTTGGACATTATATACCTACCGTCCCATAGCCACTGAAAAACCCCTTAAAATACCACTTGATTATTGTACACATTAGATTTGGTAATGGAAGATGAGAGCTCTTACAAACTCTTGATTTTCACTTTTTGTTGGTGAATGAGTGAACCTCCTAAAATACATTTTTATCATCTTGAGAGGAGTAAGTTTTGAGTGCCTACATTTTCCAATTCAAACCTTGAACATGAAAAAATGAATTGTTTATGATGCATTATTGTGAACCAAATTTGTGATGGAATTCAATATGGATGAGTAAAATAGTCTAAACCTCCCCTGATTGGAGAAAACAAAATTTTAATATTTGTTGGTGAGTGAAAATGATTTTGTCATGTTTTTTTTATTTGTTGCACATGAGGACACGTGCAAATCTAAGTGTGGGGGAGTTTATGTAATTAATATTTTCATGACTTATTATATTCCCCCTTTACTTATTTTATATGAAATGTGCATAATTTGTGTGAAATATTAATGTTTTAATATTAAGTATAATATTTGAGCATTTTTAGAAGTAGTCAAATTGAGTCAGTTTAATGTTTTAATTATAACTATCACTATACTGATCCACATTGTGTGGTTCTTGTTTTTTAGGATTCTCCTTTCAATATAAAACATTTTATTAGAAGGAACCATGAGCCAATTCTGCCATTTGAATGGTCATATGGTCCTCACAAACAAGACCAAAGAATCTGTGAACAAACTGGACCATCCTTGAAGATTGATTTACTGGGTTCAATCCAGAAGTCCAAAAATCTTAAATCTCCACCATAATTCGGGGGACACTACATTTCATCTTTGATAAAAATTTCATGGCCCAAATCCAAGTACAAGGGGCCCAAATAAATCTTTGAAGTCCAACCCACCATTCTGTCCGAGAATTAAAATCAGTATAGTATGCATGACATATCTCCTGATGTAAGCATCCAATATATCTGAGATTTTGCAGTGTGAAAGAGGGGATATATACGGCCGACTTTGTTGAAGAAACAATTCGGATTTGAAGGCATCTTCATATTCAAAAACCCTTTCACATTATGGACTTCAAAAAGACTGGATTGAAATGGACAGTTTAAGTTTGTTTAATCAACCGGACATAACGTTTGATCCTTAAGTCCAAATGACTCCAAATTTTTAGAGTAGTCGACCAACATTATTGTCTACAACTTTGAAGAAGTAGATATGTGAATATTCGGCTGTCTGAATAGCTCAATTGGCGATGCAAGTGGAGGTACAGATTGGGAAAGCAAACAGTCCACTCCTTGGGCTATAAATACTCTCTCCTTCTCTCCTTGAGAGGGGTTGGAATTTCAGAAGAGAGGAGATCATATTGGCACGACCAAAGATTTTCCAAAGGCTTGGGAGGACCTGACATACTCAAGTTTACACTTGAGAGACCTTTCCTCCTCTCTTTCTTTTCACTTACTTTTGTGTTCTTCATTTTTGTAATCTTGTAATTCTCTTTCTTTGTAATTCTGTTTTAATGCAAGTTACTTCTTAAATATCTCTTATTCTCTTCCACCTTCTGTATTTTAATATTAATGTTCTTAAAATAGTTTAAATTCAGTTCAATCCCCTTCCCTTATTTAGCTTCCTCATTCAATCGAAAGTTCGTTTTTAATTATCATCATTGTTCATGTGTGTGTGTCGACGTACCACTCTTTTCTTATCCCTTTCTTTTTCTTCTCTTATTAATTTATAATCATAATCATTATAACCAGATTATTAATCACCCAAATGGCTGAGTAAATCTCTCATTGGGGTGAGTTATAATTTAGGTATGTTAAGAGATTGAGAGCTTCTTCTCGATGAATATTCTTTGAATTAACATTGTGTATGATGGACTTAACATGTCATGGATTAATGACTTGTTTTGTTTAACATGTGGTTTCCATGGATTATTGGAACCATAAATACACAACCATAAATAAGATCTGATTGAGATTATAACCTTAAGTTAAGTTAAGTCTTGGTTTAAAGCCTTAACACTTAAGAATTCTAATCAACATCATCTTGTGACATGGGTGTTAATTTAAATGCAATATAAAGCAAAGCTCGAGGATATCACAAGCTTAACTAACCTAATGATGAAATCACCCCAATATTTATCAATTTGGTAAATCAAACATCATCCATAAATCATTTCAATTAAGCTCTGCAAACAAACCCCCCTAATCAAAATACAATCAACTAAAAACAAACGACTACTACAAAGTATCATCGCCGAGGATTCGACCCGAGTGCTGCTATACACATTAGCAGAGCACCGGAACCTTGACCGGTCGATAGGAGACAATCGGCCGTGCGTTTCATTCATGCAGACCTTCCAGGGAGAACCACATGCTACCACATCTATGGAAGATCTGACGTGTATATTATAGTAGCAACATCCGCCTACATTTTTAGGGGATGGTGGACCACAGGTTGCAGAATCATGGATGGAATCAGTGCTGACTATCTTTGAGAATATTGAGACACCTATTGAGAGGAGGGTTAAGCTCGCGACTTATATGCTACGTGATTATTATAGAAGATGGTGGGATTTTATTACTCATGAAGGGAATCATCAGGATATGACATGGGAAGACTTTCAGATGGCCTCCTATGATTATTATTTTCTTGAGACGTTGAGGTCCGACTGAGATTGGGAGTTTTTGCACCTAGAGTAGGCTACACTATTATTTATGGATTATTCTACTTGGTTTACTAAGCTTCAACTATTCACACCTATTTTGATGGGTGATGATGTATCGAAATCTAGACGATTCGAGGATGGTATGAGGTTTAACATCCGATCATAGGTGAATGTATTCAGGTTGCCTTCTGTTTCTGCTATTTTGAATTAGGTGCTGATTACCGAGCGCAACCTATGGGAATCTGGGGGTGCGAGCTAGGGTGGTTCGACATTGATATTTGGTACTGTCTTGACCAGTAAAAAGAAGCATCATATGGAGCTTTATCATGTGGATATGAGCATTCAGAAACTATCTTTAGGTAGATAGATGAGGTGCTACTGGTGCAGAAAGATTGGGAATGCTAAACCTCAGTGCCCGAAGGACTTAGTAGAGTGCAGAGCTTGTGGAAAGATGGGCCATCTACAACATTTCTATAGAACGTTTCCCACAGTGGATAGTGATAAAGGTTCTGTATAGACTCCACATGTAGGATAAGGGTCAGTAGCTTCTCACCAGTTTGGAAACTGGAATATGTCAGACTGTTCAGGCCAAGAAGGTGGTCGTGACTATGGTATCCAGACCCCAGGGTCTCAGTGACAGCAGGGCGGGTCAAATCAGGGTATCTAGCCTGTGTCACATAGATGCAGTACAGGTCAGACATATGCAGTGTAACAAATCCAACAAGAGCAGGATCCCAAACCTTCTATAGTGAGAGGTACTATTCTAGTCGCCTCTATTTTATCTTCTACACTTTTTGATACTGGTGAAACACATCGTTTTATATCTTCTTCCAATGTGGAAAGCCTTGGGATCTTTGTTTCTACTAATTTCGAGGTTATGACACTAGACACTCCATTAGGGATCATAACGACAGGTGTGCATCAGTTCAAGGAGTTCCCCCTTGAGATTGGTGGGTGTCACTTTCTATTTAACCTCTATGTCTTAGATATGAAGGGCTTTGATTTCATTCTCTAAATGGACTTATTCGTTTCGTTATGATCCTTTTTTTATTTCTATTACCGAAGGGTGAGTTTCATATCACCAAAGGGTGGAGAGTTTCTACATAAGGGTGAGTGGTATGTCCAGGAGAGCCGAGCTGGACCCAAGCACTGTGGGTTGGGTGGGATGACAGTCCAGATTGCGATTTTATATCTGTATGATTAGGGAACATTTATGGAATATTTTCCTTTAGTGTTTGATCATTTCAGGGGCATTTTTCTGGACGAATTATCAAGCTTACCTCTAGTTAGAGAGGTGGAGTTCAATTTTGAGCTAGTGCTAGGAGTTTCACTAGTTTATATTCCTCTGTACAGGATGGATACGACAGAGTTGAAAGAGATTAAGAGGTAGTTAGAAGATCTAGAAGCTAAGGTTTTTATCTGAACTAGTACTTCACCTTGGGGTTCACCGGTACTTTTCGTGAAAAAAAAAAGACGGTACCCTTAGCCTATGCATGGAATATCGAAAACTGAACCAGTTGATGGTTAAAAACCGATATCCCTTACCATGGATTGATAACCTATTTTATTAGCTTCGAGGAGATTGAGTTTTCTCAAATATTGACTTGAGGTTAGGATATAACCAGGTATGTGTCTGATCGGCATACATACCTCATATAGCCTTTCATAGTAGTTATGGTCTCTATGAGTACTTGGTTATGCCGTTTGGTCTCACGAATGCGCCTATAGTCTCCATGGAGCAAATGAACCAAGTGTTCTATCCTTACCTATATTCCATTGTGGTGGTTTTCGTGGATAATATCTTGGTGTATTCTCACAATCGACACAACCATTCCAAAAACCTTGATATTGTTTTGAATACACTGAGAGAGCATCAGTTATATGCTAAGCTTGAAAAATGCCACTTCTGGATGGATCAGATTCACTTCCTAGGTCACGTCATCTCAGATATTAGAGTATCAATGGACCTAGAGAAGGTGAGAGCATTAGTTACTTGGGAGCAGCCCAAGAACATTTTTGATGTGCAGAGTTTCTTAGGGCTAGCTGGTCACTATAGGCTTTTTATATAGGACTTCTTATGCTTAGTAGCACCGATGACGGGCTTGAATAAAAAAGGTGTAAAGATTGAATGGTCAGATTCTTGTGATGCAACCTTTCAAGAGTTGAAGATACGTTTGACTTTAGCAGCAATACTAATATTTCCAGAGCCGGGTAAGAGTTACACGGTGTACTATGATGCATCAGGTATTGGGCTAGGAGTAGTGCTTATGTATGGAGATCGATTAGTTGCGTACGAGTCTCGGCAGTTGAGGCCACATGAGAGGAATTACCAGACGCATGACCTCATGTTGGTAGCAGTTGTTCATGATTTGTGTTCATGGAGACACTTTATTGTGAGAGAATTTTATGGTGTACACAGACCACAAAAGTCTCAAATACATCTTCACTCAGCGTGATTTGAATCTGAGACAACAACAGTGGGAGGAATACCTTATGTCGTTTGATTTTGAGCTTGCCTATATTCTTGGAAAAATCAATGCAGTGGCTGGCGCACTGAGCATGAGGACTCAGATAAAGGTAGTACAAGAGGACAGTGGTGAGTAGAAGCTAATGAATTTGTTCTCTGAGATGCATTTAGAGGTGAACAACAGTTAGGGACATACTTATCTTTCATATTTGGCTATTACCTTTACCCTACCGGATAGAGTGAAGATGAGGAAACTATCAGATTCCGAAGGCCTAGTTATACGAGAGAGTGTGGAAGGTTAGGACCATCCTCCTGGATGGACGATAGGTGGGGATGAATTTCTGCATGTCCATGGATGTGTGTGGGTTCCATGGGATATATGTGAGGAGTTGATGTGGGAATTTCATACTTCATCTTGGGAAGTGCATCCTGGAGTCACTAAGATGTACAATGACTTGTGTCATAAATACTGGTGGCTAGGTATAAAGCGATAAGTAGCAAGTTTTATTATGAGGTGTTCCCCTATCAACAGGTGAAGGTAGAACATTAATGTTCAGCTGGACATTTACTACAACTGTCCATTATTGAGTGGAAATGGGATGATGTTTCCATGGATTTCATGATGAGGTTACCGAGGTCGCCTAGTGGCAATGATTCTATGTGGGTTTAGTTGATGGGATTATGAAGGCCACTCACTTCTTAATGATCAATGAGACCTTTGGTGTTGATTAGCTTGGAATTCTATATATTCGAGAGGTGTTATGACATCATGTAGTTCCTCATTTTATCATTTCAGATAGGGAAACTCGCTATACATCTCGTTTCTAGCAGATTTTTCAGAGGGCGCTGGGTATACAAGTTATTTTGAGCACATAATACCACCCTCAGACCGATGGTCAGTCAGAGCGTACGATACAGGTTCTAGAGGACATGTTGTGTGCCTGTGTCCTAGACTTTGGGGGATCTTGGTAGAGACATATACCTTGGTTGAGTTCATCTATAATAATATCTTCTAGGCTACTATTTATATGGATTCATATGATGCTTTGTACGGTAGTCCATTCCGATCACCCATGTGTTGGATGGAGGCAAGAGTGGCAGCTATACTGGGACCTCATCTTGTCCAGGAGACTACTGATTAGGTTTACTTGATTCAGAGAAGGATGGATATTGCGTAGTTTCTTCATAAATCTTATTCTGATTTTCATAGATGACCTTGGGAGTTTGAGGTTTGGGATCGAGTTTTTCTACGTGTTGCATCGAGACTGGGACACATGGTAAGCTCTCACCATGATATATTGGACTATTTGAGATTCTGGAATGAGTCGGGTCGGTTTCCTATCAGTTATAGTTTCCTTGGAGGTACCGATACATGCACGACATCTTACACATATCTAAGCTGTGCCGCTATCCCTCAGACCCGTCTCACATTTTTCATCCTGAAGAGGTTGATCTTCAGGTTGATGCATCCTTTGAGGAGCATCCAATTCATATAGTTAATAGTAGCACAAATGATCTACGAGGTTAGTTAGTTCCTCTTGTAAAGGTGCTATGATAGCACGACCAAGTACAGGATGAGACTTGGGAGAGGGAGCCCTACGTATGTGCTCAGTGGCTAGAGTTAATCATAGATATTTCTTCACCACCCTTGTAAGGGTAGTTTGGGGACGAATTGATTTAAGGGGGTAATTTTTTATGAAACTGTTTCTTTTTATGAGTAATGGATTCCTTCTTTTTTCTTTTCCTATGAGTTGTTTTAAAAAAAACAAGGAAAACTGGAAAAATGTTCAGTTTTAGTAGTACACAACGTGTAATCCTATGTACACGCCATGTATTCTGGTTGTGTAGAATGGGGATACCCGGTGTGCACTTTTGTTGTCTAGGGAGAGAAGAAAAATCCACTACACACTGTGTACTTCCTAGTACATGCTGTGTATTCATGTCAGCAAGGTCAGTGCGGGATATATAAAGCAGGTCGGTGAATTTAGTAAGAGTAAAATGATATACACGATGTGTATAGGAACTTACACACTATGTACTCTTATTTTTTGGCTTAAAATGGGCATTAGCCTTGGTTTATCTTCTTCTATATAGAAGAGCTGCCGGGTGAAGAACAAGGAGCCGTGAGATCATTTCCTTCTCCCGTTTCCTCATCCGGAACCGAATTCAAGTGTCGTTGGTCACATTAGAACCCAATTGGTAAGGGATTTATTCTTATAGATCCATTATTGTTGATCTTGTCTCTTGATAGAGTTATTTAAGGTTGAATGTTTTAACACAATTCTTAGATCTACACCATTCTAGGCCGATTCAAGGGACAACATCAGGTTATATTGGTTATATGACATCGAGGTAGGTGGTCTTTTGCCTTTCGTAAAATTTCGAGTTGATTATATGTGCCAAAAATGGTATGAGACCATTTTGGGTATTTTTTTTCTCTATAATTAAAACTTGTTGATACCTAATGACATTTAGGTATTCAATTATATGAAATTGAATCATGTTATTGCTGATTGTTTGATTTAGGGACTCCCCATGGGTGCGTTTCCCATGTTTATCCATTTGGAAAGAGTGCCTTTGAGGTTTTTGAATGTTTTCCCTTTTAGGGGTTGATTAGAATGATATATTGTAATATGAAATGACCATGTCATTTTATATGATTAAATCCATGTAACAATTTAATTTGAATGTGTTTGCTGCTATTTGATTTTCCCATGTGAGTTGATTATCGAAAACCATGTATTAGTTTAATTTACACGAGTTTTTTATAATATGTTGAAATGCTGATACATCGGGCTTGTCCCTAATTATAATATGCTGAAATGATGATACATCAGGCTTTTCCCTGATTATAATATGCTAAAATGATGATACATCAGGCCTATCCCTGATTATAATATGATGAAATACTGATACACCAGGCTTGTCCCTGATTATAATATGCTAAAATGATGATACCCCAGGTTTTCCCTGATTAAAATATGATGAAATGCTTATACATCAGGCTTGGACCTGAGAAATATTAAAATGGAATGAATGACGATGCGTCTTCCAAGCCAAATCACAAGCTTGGATTCGGTCTGCACTTCTTTTCTTAGATATCATACTGAGGTATCTGTTGTGTTTACTTTATATAGGGTATTGACGGGATTAGGCCGGATCCTGAGACTTATATAATTCAATGAATCTGAATTGATTAAATAACATTAAATGAATGTAAATGAATGCTAGTATGTGTAGGATTATTTACTTTTGAGTACCTACTAGTTTACTGTATTTCACTATTGTACACTACTGTTGCATATACTCACTGATAGATTGGCAACGACCTTTGGTGGTTGCCTACTGGGATTTATTTCTCACACCCTATTTGGGACATGTTTTTGGGACCAAATATACTATATTTCCATAGGTTTTGATAGGGGAAATTCTCCCTACATAGGTACATGATTACTACTCAGGAGAAGGAGAGCATGAGACCAAGCCTTGGATTACGATGTTGTTGAGTTTAATTTTTTTTACTATAATTTGGTATTGTATTGTAATTGATTGCAGTGTATCGTATTTTTCGATGTTTTCTTATAACATGTGACATGATGCATCATTCTGATATGTTATTTATTTTTGTTATATTTACCTTGTAGTATTTTATTGTTCACTTTAGTTGCATGTTGTTTACTGCTTCTAATATTGTTATCATTTATTCTACTATGTTACACTCTTCCAACGAGGGCATAGTTTCCCCACTATCACACACTAGGACCTTGCTACTAGTTGGCAGCCTCTAGAATTTGGGGAAATGCACTTTAGGCCATGTGTCCAACTGGGTATGGGGCACCTTTTAGTGGCATCTAGATCTGGAACATTACACTATAAAGTGATTGTGTCTTCAAAATAGTTTCTTCTACCATGGGTCTTTGTGGAATCTATTCTTATTCCAACTCTTGTGTGCCTTGAGCCTCAACTTCATTGGATTGTATCTCTCTTCCACTATCTCTTTTATAGATGTGCTCCCTCTCAAGGAATATGGCGTGTCTTTCCACTATAATTTTTTATGAGGGGTCTTATAGGTAGTATTCTCTCATTTACAAAGGATATCCTATAAAGATACACTTTGTGCCTCAGGGTGTGATTTTGTTTCTTTAAGAGCCCATAATAAACACCTCACTTCCCCACACATATAAGTTTGATAACACCGTTTTCTTTCAACTCCAAAATTCAAACGGGATACCATTTATCAATTTAATTGGTACTTGGTTTAGTATATGTGTTGTTATTTTTAAGGAATGTCCCAAAATGGATAATGGAAGACTCTCATGACTCATTATTAATCTGACAATGTACAACAAGGTACAGTTCCACCTTTCACTCATGCTATTTCACTAAGGCGTGTAAGGAGAAGTGAGTCAGGATATGATCTCAAACTACCATTAGTAATCAATGAATTATTGATTAAGATATTCTCTACCATAGTATGATAAGAGTTTCTTAATCTTTGTTACTAATCTGGTTCTTAATTTCATTTTTTGTGTTTCTTAAATTTATAAAAAGAATGTAACTTATACCTTATTAAGTAGACATATCCATATCTAATAAAATCATCAATAGAAGTATGAAGTATGAGTACCCTACCCTTTCTTCAAAAGGAAATGGTTCACACACATTGGTATAAACTAATTCAAAACCTCATTATCCCTTTCACCTTTCCCACTAAAAACGGTTTTGGTCATTTTTTCATGTAAATATGTGTGACATACACCAAATGATTTTTATTCAAAAGAATATAAATATCCATCTTGATGTTATTTAGTCAAGTGATTTTTATTTACATGACCTAGTCGATGATTCCAAAGTTGGGTGTGGTATGATTCCTATGAAGTAACTTTGTTATCGATTATCATCTCTTTGTTCATGTAATCCAATACATAATCGTTATTTAAACGTGTCTTACCATATCAAATTCTATCTTTATAAAATAAGAATAATTTATTCCCAAATTTGAAAATAAATCCATCAATATAAAGTCTGGATAAAAAAATATGGTTTTTGGTAACAGATGGAACATAATATGATATTTCAAAACCAAGATCATTTTGGTCTGAAATGTGAGGT
Source organism: Viscum album (assembly GCA_963277665.1). NCBI lineage: Eukaryota > Viridiplantae > Streptophyta > Magnoliopsida > Santalales > Viscaceae > Viscum > Viscum album. Next base: position 1,080,850,116 of record OY728120.1, on the reverse strand, counting down.
GGTAATCCCCGATAGCTACAATATCATGTTTAGATTCATTAGATTCTTAGATATCTACATCCCCTCAATAAATATTTTTTAATCTACTTGGTTCCTATATTTGAATACATATGTGCAGACCATAAGCTATATCAAATAACCAATTTGTAGAAATAAATAAATTTCACTTAATAACAAACACAACTGAAGATTCCCCTTTTTTATTTGGTTGGGTGAAATTTTTATTCTAGTGACCTTTCTTTCCACATGAAAAACAAACCGCATCATGTAACCTTGTTTTCCCCTTGATCTTCCTCTTCTTGGAAGGGCATGAAGAAGATCTGGGATTAAATCTCCTTGATTTCACTTTATATTTGTCCACCATAGGGATGAAGGGTTTTTCACACTTCATATCCCTATCTTCTTGGAAAATAATAGTAAGAAGATCATGTAAAGAATTATCAATTTTTTTCATATTCAAATTAATAAAAAAATCTGGAGAAGCTCTGAGGGAGTGATGCCAAAATGAGATCAGTTCCTAGTTCGTTGGGAGGTTTAAACCCTAGAACCTCTAATAACTTAATTTATCAAATTATCTTGACTATGTGAAACCCAAATGTGGCACTCTATACAAGATTTCTATGAAATATCACCTTGTAAATCTCAAACTGTTATTATCCATCTCTCTCCTAATAAATACCACAGAGGTAGTAAAGCATGCTATACACACCCATCTTTTCATGATACTTCATTAATTAACTAGATAGAGAAGAAAGCATCAAACATTGAACATAGACCACACCATTCATATGTTTCTCATAGACTAGGAACTCTTCATCACTCACCTCCTTAGCAAGCGGGTCAAGAAATGAGGATTCTAGCACATAATATTTTCATTCATGGCCTAGCAAAACCTGAAGGTGTTTGTACCATTCCTAGAAGTTAATGATAGTTTGGATGTTGTTTTTATCAAATATTTATTATTTGGATAACATGGATAAATATCTTGATATTTTATTCTACAATTAAAATTTCATATTATTAGTGCTTTACTTGATTACAGATTGGGTGAGATATAATAAATTAATTGATTTTATTAAATCTCCCATTATTTTATCAAGTTTTAATATATCTTTTCATTGAATTTGGAATGTCTATTTGTTATGAAATTCTAGTGGAAAGGATCCATATTCCCCTTCACATAACCCTAAAAAGGGTTGGTCAAGCTACTTGGATATATTTAGGTAGGCATGACTTTTCCAACTATGGGATTACAACTCCTTGATATGTTGAGTGGACTCCCCTATCCTAAAATCCTAACTCTTATTTCCACAACACTTGCCTTCAAAATACACCAAATCCAGGAAGGTCTACTACTCTTAATGTAAAATGGTTAAGTCAACCCAAAACCTTCATAGGAACTCCCCTTATAAAAGTAAGTGCCCTGACAAGGCTTGGTAAAACACTTAGTTCTATCAAGTTTCATTAATAATCCGGTAATGGAAGGTTAAATTTGACTTAATATTTAATTTGGGTATTTTAATTTATTATGCATAAATTTTATCTTATTTTATCTTTTACACGTCTTTTTAATATTAAGTGGATGTTACTTAATTAATCAACCATGCTGGATAAAATATTTATGTATAATTTATTTAATTTCCATATTTTCACATCAATTCATTTATTTATATGATTGTAGTCTTGCATCCATAAAATAAATAATTTCATAGAAAAAAATGAATAAATAATTAAATGATCCATTCATGAGATTTATCTAATGGTTGATTTAACAAGCGAACATTAAATCATCCTTTGACCTAGAATAAATAACTCATATTACCAGTCTTGGCATGAGTTACAACATTCCACCTATCCACTTGTGTATCACCTGAGTTGGCATCATAATGGTCCAGTCTTGAACCGCCTCCACACACATTGTGATGGACCGTTAATTACAAGTATTTATTACTCACATGAAAGTGAGTGAAGCCAATGGATTGGTCAAATGGGGTTACATAAATATCCTTGGATACGCTGATCCTACATAATAATGGAGGGAAGTATGACACGCATACCATCATTTAATTTAATATTAAATGATTTCAAACTCATGCATTAAATTAAATTAAAACATAAAAAATATACACGGGTCTTGGTCAAGATCATGAATAGTCATACATGCAATGAATACGCAAAATTAACTGGATAACATTCATCTATTTATTAATTATTTATTATTATGATGAACGTTCTTGAATTAATTAATTAATTAATCGATTAATTAATTCTAGTTCATCATAGTGATCACCCAAACTTTATTGGAGATACTCATTATTTATGAAATTCATGGAAAATAGGTGGCTTAACCAACAATGACACATATTTAATATAATAAATTAATTAAACATTTAAATTATTTAAAACCATTATTAAATTGTCAAAAACACAATGGTGTATCAATCAATAAGATAATTTTTTAATGCTGTAATTTTTAATTTTTTCCATTAATGAAAGACTAAACAGTGTGTACATTCCACTACACACCGTGTATCTTTGTTTTCGTGTATCTGAGTCAAATTTCTGGGTCTACGACGCATACCTCGACTAGACTACATGACATGTAAAAACTAGATACACACTTTATGTTCCACTTTAAATGTGTTTGGGATATATGCCTAGGTATTCGATGTGTGTCTTGGTGAACTACACAACATGTACAAGCCATTTACATGTTGTGTATCTCTTTGATATGTGTGCCCATTTTTCTCATCAAGTCACTCGATGTGTTCTTAGGATGTGGGAATTGATGGACTACATGTCATGTACACCACATACGCACCATGTATATCATATATGCTCTAGGTTGTTGGTATAATGTAGTTTTGACTGTGTATAATGACCACACAGATTGAGTGATTTACACCACTAACCCATGTAGACTACATGGCATGTATACTAATACATGTTGTGTAATCCGACAACTTGCATCCCACCTTAGATGATCAATATGTGGTGTACCCCCTGTGTAATTACTATGTGATATGTTGTGTATCTCTCGGTGCATCCAGATGAAGTGCACTAGGGTACACTATGTGTACTTCTGAGTACATGTCATATAACCCTGTCTTACCGACCAAAAATCTGGTAGTTCCAAATGACATCTCTGATTATTCTTCATTTATTCATACGACTATAAGAAAATCAAAACACTTGAATGAATAAGATTAATAGGTTGAATTGTGTTAATTGAAATCATATTAAAGAACGAATAATATGAATTGAAAATATAATCACAATTGTGTATAGATCAATAATAAAATAAATAATTTTAAATTTAAACATGATCACTTTAATACCACTTTTTGGTTTCATGCACAGTAGAAGTAGGTGGTGGTGGGTGATATATTAAAATTTATTCTAATAATAATTTCTCAAAACCATGAGTGAGGATCTTGTGCATCAAATTTATAATTAATTTATTTAATATTTGAAAAAATAAATACCCGGGCTTAGAAAATTTCTTCATTAATGAATATTGATTGTATGAAAAGACCCATTTGGATTTCTTTCTTTGTTTGGTAAGGATCCAAGGATAAAATACCTTTAGCGGTGATCCACACGTGCTCCAACGATCATCGAGAAACACCACATGATCTCTGGGTGCTAACAGAGTGGATCAAACTCATCAATATTTATTTAATACCCAAATAAATATTGTATTCATAAATAAATATTTCATTCACATACCAGTGAAAAAATATTTATTAAATATTCAATAAAATGAACAAATATATTTTTATTCACATGCTGGTGAATAAATATTTATTTAATTTATGCGACCAATACATCTTGAATAAAATTATTCCTTAATCTTGAGAAAAATATTTATTCCATTAATTAAATTAAAATATAATTTAATTGATATGAAAAAAAACATAGTTTGTGACCCTCTATTATTTTTTCTCATTGGAATTAGATGGAATTACCTAATTTCCAAGATTATTGTATAGCAACAGGTCAAGGCACCCAAGAGAAAGAACTTAATGTCGCAATGACGAAAACCACTTACCAATGCTCAATGTGTAATATAATCCTTTTCTCACAATATCTCATCAAGCAGGTTGCATTATGGTGTCATCAACCTATATGTTTGATATTTCTTTTTTTGACTATCGGAAATAAATACATCATTACTCAATGGCCATGGAATTTAGGTGACAGTTATATTCCAATCAAAGGATTGAGATATCAACTCCCATAAAGAAGGAAGGGAAAAATCTGTCCTCGACTTACCCATTAATGACATGTCAATCGTGATGCACCCAACATACCCTACTTCCTTCCAATATATGACATAACAGTTATTGTTAATTAATATAAGTGTGTGAGTCATGAAATGCATTAATGATAATATTAAAGGATAAGGACCATTACTCATGCTTGAAAATAGGAATATTTGATGACACAAAAACATGCAGAATTCCTACTGGTAGGCCTGTTCTCATAATATCCCATCTTGAAGATTATCAAGTGAAAAATTCATTAGAAAAACCATCATCCACTTACGAGTACTCACACCTAACGATCAGAATACTACATGTCCCATCATAATATGTTATCTAACCATGGAACTATATTAAGAATATTTTCCTAGAACTTTAACTATCTCATCATAGCAGGGAACTGCTATGAAATTATCAATATGAAAAATACTATAGGAAAATATTTCATTAAAGCCAGAAAGAACAATGAAAAATATATAATAATATTTTTTATTAATATTTAATACATTGAATATACATTTAATCAAAGAATAATCAGTTGGTCCTAGGACACCAACTCTAAAACGTATGAGATGTTGGGTATCAATTATGAACCTCTTGGAACTATTAGTAGACTCTTTTCTTGGTCTAGTCGATGAGATAAGGATCCCCTTTTTATATCATCTGGGTTTCTTTTATGAGTATATATTACTATTGATTGGTTTTCATTTCTCACTTGCTATGGCTTGATATTTTTAATTCTATCGTGTCTCTTACTATTCCTCCTTCAGTTTTTGAGGTGTCCTTTGTATATACCCACCCATGAATGGGATTTTCCTATATGTTTCATGCCTTATGTAGACGATAGAAAGGTCAGAAATGATTACATTGGATCATAGCAATACCCTGGTGCATTTGACCATATATGGTGGTCAGAGCTTAGAGATCTAGATCCGTGCTCTCTCAGAGTTTAATTTTCTAGTTTTTTTATGGTTGGGACATGTTTCTAGTTGGACATGTGTTTAGGTAGTTTTCTTTTTTTAGATTATGTTGTCATACTCTTGTATTCCCTATAGGTTGTTACATGCATGATTATTACTCTAGATGTTATCGTCTTTACTTTTATACATCTTCACTTCTACATGGAGATGGTTGTGTGTGTGTGTAAAAATACTTAGGAAAAGGCCTCCCATATTAGTTATTCCTTTTTGCACCTGCTGCGAGTCCCTGGCCTTTGGAGGTTGGCTTTGGGTAGTTTTCTATTGAGACTTGCTGCGTCGGGTCATGACAGATTGGTATCAAAGGTGGATAATTCCTTGAGATGGTGTTTGAATTTTTCCCCTTATGAGGATTTGGTTGGGACTTAGGGAAACAGTGTTAAAGTTTCTCAAACACGTATTTTAGGCCAAAGAACCGAGTGTTAGTATGGCGGCTGATGTATCTATACATCAGGACTCTGGCCACATGCTTTTCAACTTGGAATACAAAGACATTGGTTGAAGGGAAAATTGGTACATACATCATATAGTATTGAGTCTTTTGATTTCTTTACTTGAGTAAGCTACACATATATATATGTTCATATGACCGTGGCATATTTTGATTAAATTTTTAGGATGACTCCGTGAAGATAGTCATCTTGGTTAATGATTCGGGATTGTGAAAATAATCTGATGAGTGATGAGGCCTTTGTTTAGGGGTCATCATGTGAGATCTTTCCTCTAGGTGGATAAGTGTACACCTCCACCTATAGAGTAGTGGATAGTACCAATAGAGCAGGTTGAGAATGTATGTAGACTTGATGCACTCTGTGAGTTATATCACCAGAGGTCGTTGAAGTTCCATAGTGATCTAGATCCCTAAGAAATGGAGGATTGGTTAGAGTTAGTGATCTAAGTTTTATGAATTATTTGAATACAGAGTGGTCAGGTGGTTGCATTGGCAACTAGTCTTTTCCATGGTGCACCCAGGAACTAGTGGAGCCTAGTTATGTAGATTCATGAGGAGTCGACACTCTCATGTCCCAACTTCCAATATATTTTTCATGAGGAGTACTACCACTCATTCTTGTGCTCAATTTGGATTTAGGATCTTCTAGAGCTACAATAGGGAGGGATGATGGTTGTTGAGTATGTTGTGATGTTCATAGACCTTACATGGTACTCCCCAACATGATTCAGGATGAATACTTCCAGGTGAGGAAGTTTGAACATGGTCTCCATAGATACATCCATTCTAGTGTGGTACCCCTGTGCATTCCCACCTATGTCTGAGTGTGGGAGAAGGTACTGGTGTAACGTCCCAGACCCAGATGCCACTTAATGGGTGCCCAGAGCTCAGTGGGCCACATTTCATCAATAGTACATCCCTGAATGCCAAAGTTTTCCAACTAGTAGTGAGGGGCCAGGGTGTGTCCGTTGGGAGACTATTCCCTCATTACCAAAGTGTAGCGCAATAGATGAGAGTAAAAATTGGTAAATAGCAGAAGAAATATAATTAAACAGAAGGAACAATGGAAAATAGAGACAATAACAACAACAATAACTGGAATAACTGGAATAGCATTCCATTATTGATGATATGTCATGTCACTAGAAAACTGGAAAACATGGATACAATACAACAAGCATAATGTGTTCCAAAAAGGTATAAAGGAAATCAAAGACTATCCCAAGAATCTTGTGATCCCACTCAGTCCTCTGCTATAAAGATCCATCATAAACAATAAGAAATCAAGTGTTCGAAGCTGTATTCTTCCATTTTTGAACATTTTCAACCATGTAATTTACTCCAGGTACCAAACGATGCCCAAAGAGGGTGTGAGATAAATATCAGTGAGCCACCACCAATGGTGCCTATAACATATGTCTCATGTAATGAAATTGTAGTAGTGTGCAAGAATGAATATATAAAGTAAAGTAGTACAATGTAACTAAATACCCATGTACCTACTTCAACCCTTAGCTGGTGTTTGAACATGTAAAAAATTCATTATTTAATTATTTTCAGTTTATAAACAAGTCACATGTTAGAAATTTGAAAGGTTCCAAGTTGTTACAAGGAAACCTATAATGATATCAAATAGTGGAGCCCCATGGTAATAAACAAGGTGACGTAGAATTCAAGGGTCACCAAATTAGTAATAACTGTAACTCAAGATGTGTATGAGTATAATCCAAGGTGTATTGTCCAAGGCATTCCACAATGAGGTGCCTACTGAATCCAAGGTGATCATCCAAGGTAAAATGGGGATAAGAAAAGATAGGTCCCTATGGGATGTAACCATGGAACCTAATTGTCAATACTGAATCCAAGGAGTGTATATGAGGCATCCTTTAGTAATATGTGAGGGATCCTATGGTGTCATACCAAGCATCCAAATAATAGATAAGGATTAGGATCTAGGTGGGTATCAACCTATGAAATATGTATCCTTGAATCGGAATGGGGTTCTCGAATGCTCATGGAACTCTCTGATCAAAATCCAAAGTGAGAATGAGTTATGAAATTTCTATTTAATTATGAAGTCATGTAATATTTCATTCAGTTCAAGCCTTTTCTTTCATTAGTGTGATAAGGTCAAGTAACATGCAACCTTTTTAATCAAGTAATTTGGTTTAATCCTTACCTTTCATTAGTGTGACAATTCCAAGTAGCATGAAACCATTCATTTAATCCATTTAAATCATATTTAACAATTAAGGATCATTTTTTTGCCTTCTATTAATGTGGTAAAGGGTGGTACAGACATGAAACCTATGTATCATTCACATTTAATCTGGTCAATTCATATTCTCAATATACTTTCCAATTTACATTTCACATTTAATTATCAATTGAAGCACTTACTATAGGTGGGTCAAGTGGTGAGAATACATAGTACTTTCCATTATGAAATTATCATTATAAAAAAGATATTTAATATATAAAATCTTACCCTTAGAGTCTTCAATCCAAGTCACACTCGAACGGTGGCACAAATGTGTCAAAATACTAAACAACAAATATGGAATAACCTTCAACCTGGAAATAATTGAGTTGTGGGTGTAACCACTAACAAATAATCACATATTTGGAAAGAGAATAACCATGAAGTTCTAATGATTATAAACATTACATATAAATTCTATAAATGACACCTGATGAAATCGGTGGGGCCCACACAACAATTCCAAAATCAACGAACATGAGGGATGAGTTATAGTCTACCCACCTTAGTCTTGTATGAATCTCATCCTCCTATATTGGCCCTTGATTTGTCTTGGATTGGAGTATATCTAATTAAAAGAGAAAAACACTCATACCCCAATGACTCGGTCAAGAGAAATAGAGAAGGAGAACGACTCAATGGGAATCGAGTACTTACCACTACGCATCCAACGCGATGAACAAAAGTTTGAACAGATCTCAAATGAAGGAGATCATTGAATCCTTGACTTTGATCTTAAAAAATCCCCAAATTGAGAGAGAAATAGATTAATCCTGCTGAAATATGGATTAGGGAGGAAGATGAGTTCTAATAGATCATTAAGGGAAAAACTGGAAAATTAGCCATAAAAATGGCTTGTGCATGGTTTTTCCACATGGTTTGACAAACCATGTGAAAAATGTGAATGGTTTCCTTGGAGTAAGGGAACTTTTCATTATTAGGCCACACAGTCATGCATAAACCAAGAAAAGTGGTTATGTCTGGAAATTTTAATCTGTACGGTTAGCCACACTGTGCGCCAACCATGCACTAACTGTGCGACCTATCGAAATTTCCCAAAAAGATGGGGTCCAGGCTTCAAATTGGCCACATACACTTCTTATACCATTACTAACCCATTAGGTATCTATATTAGATACAAAATAATTATTTAGACAAAAAATTAAAGGATCCATACCTAAGTGAAAAACCAGGTTCTTACAGTCTTCCCCCCTTAAAAGAACTCATCGCCGAGTTATTCTTCCAAGGGTGGAGAAACACTATCTGAGAAAACTGGACACTGAGCATGTACGTCGGCTTCCCTCTCCCAAGTCTTGTCATGTACATTATTTTACTTCCATAACACCCATACTAGAGGGACATACTGGCCTCAGAGATCCTTCGTGCTCCAGTAGACGATGTGTATTGGATACTCCTCAAAGGTAGCATCAACATCTAACTCAACTTCCTCAGGATCAAAATTATGAGACGGGTCAGCATGATATTGGTGAAAATGTGAAACATAGAATATGTCATGAATGACACAATACATATAAGGTAAAAAAGAAACTGATAGGTTACTGTACTGACCCTCTCTATAATCTCAAACAACCCTACATAACAAGGTGACAACTTTCCCTGCTTTCATAACCATCTATGACTAGACTGGGTGATACCCAAAGAAAAACATGATCCCTAACCTCGAACTCAAGAGGTCGTCTAGGGTGATCAGCATAAGAATTCTGTCTAGACTAAGCAGTAATCATATGTTTTCTGATCATCTGAACTTTCACTGAAGCCTCTTGAATGAGACGAGGAACTAGTAGGGCTACCTCACCTACCTCTAGCTAGCATAGGGGAGAATGACATGGCCTACCATACAATTCTTCAAAAGGATCCATCTGAATTTTCACCTAAAATCTATTATTATAGGCGAACACAATAAGAAGAATATGTTTTTCCAAGAACCTCCAAAATCAAGAACACATGCTTGTATCATATCCTCTAGAACCTGTATTGTTCGTTAGGATTTTCCATCAGTATGAGGGTAGAAATTTGTGCTTAGAATCACCTAAGTTCCCGTAGACTTTTACAATCTCTACCAAAACCGTGATGTGAAACGAGAATCTCGATATGAAATGATAGTACGAGGGACCCCGTAGAGTCGTATGATCTCACGAACATATAGTTTTCCCAACTCATCAACTGAGAATGTCTCATGAATAAGAATTAAGTGGACTAATTTTTTCAGTCTGTTAATGACAACCCATACATCATAACTACCTCTAGGAGACCTAGGTAAAACGACTAAAAAAGTCCATAACAACATATTCTCATTTCCATTCCAGGAATGTAAGTGGTTGTAGAAAGCTATACGTCTCTGGTGCTCCACCTTCACCTGCTGGTAGGTAGAACACCTAATGATAAAGCCTACTATCTGAAATTTCATCACAGGACACCATTACTAACACACATATCTCGATACATCTTTGAGATTCCTGGATTAACTGCCCACTGAGAGGCGTGGGACTGTTTCATCAACTCCTCTATCGTATCTGTAGGGACCTATACACATCCATGAATAAGTAGGATGTTGTCTCTATCTATAGAACAATTCGGGGGTGAGTTATCTCCTGATATACTCTCATGGATAATGAAGACTTTTGGATCTGAAAATTGTCTACTCTTCACCTTATCAATGAGGGAAGAGGTAACTGTCAAGGATGAGAGATAAGATTGGTCATGACTATCATGAAACTCCAGATTCATCTTAGAAAAGAGCGTCATTAACTTTCATTCGTCACTGGATTCCCATACTGTCTATGCCTGATTTTTTCTGAATTAGTTCATTTGCAACCACATTTCCCTTCCCAGGCATATAGGCAAGATAAAAATCAATGGATTTTATATATTCGACCCATATACACTATTTGAGGTTCAATTTATGCTGATAAAAGATATATTTTAGGCTCTTGTGGTCCATGTACACCACAAAGCACTCACCCAAATTATATTGTCTCCAGCAACGTAAGGCATGGACAACTGCTTCTACCTCAAGGTCGTGTGTTAGGTAATTTATCTCATGAGGCCTCAAATATCAAGATCCATACACAACGACTCTATCTTACTACATACATACTACTCCTAGGATAATTCCTAATACATCACAGAAGATATTATAACCTATACTCTAGTCGAGATGAATTGGAATAGGTGTTGAGATAAACCTCCCCTTTATCTCCTAAAAGGATTTATCACATGCTTATGGCCATATGAACATGACACCCTTCTTTGTAAGGCTATTAATAGGTGAATAAAGTTGTGAAAAGTCTTGTATAAAACACTTGTAAAATTCAGTGCACCCCAAGAAACTCCATATATCAAATACATTCTCGGTATGCTCCCATGAAACTACAACACTAAACTTTTATGGGTCGACATATACTCCTAATTTTGAAATTATATGACCTAAGATGTGAAATTTTTCGATCCAGAAGTGGAACTTAGAAATCTTGGCATAAATTTGGTGCTCTCTCATTGTAATAAAAATGATCTCAAGATGTTTGTCATGGTTGCAACGAGTGTGAGAATACACCAAGATGTCATCCACAAAGACCACAACAAAATAATCCAAATAGGGATGGAAAATACTATTCATTAGAGCCATGAAAATGTTGGGCATGTTTTAAAGACCAAACAACATAACAAGATACTCATACACACCATACCTATTACAAAAAGTTGTATGAGGTATGTCTGATGGACTGACATGAACCTGTGATAACCCGATATCAGGTCGATCTAGGAGAAGAAATTTTCTCCTTGGAGATGGTCAATGAGATCATCTATTTGAGGCATTGGATATCTGTTCTTGATCATAAGCTGGTTAATCCTTCTATAATCCACACATAGATGTAAGGTTTCATCCGCCATCTTAGAAAAAAGCATTGGCGAACCCCAAGAGGATGTACTGGGTCGTATAAAACCTTTGGCCTCTAAATCCTATAATTGCCTCTTGAGATCCTAAATCACTGTAGGTTTCATCTTGTATGGAGGAATGGACACTGGAGATGCTCCTAGAATAATCTCAATTGTAAACTACAGCTCTCTCTCAAACGGTAAGCTTGAAAAATCATCGGGAAAGACATCCATGAAATAATCCACTTCTAGGGGAAAATCAACTTGTTGTAAACCCTGATCCTCTATGAATATATTTTCAATATGGGTGGTCACTCCACCTAGCCCATGATTATCTAGTCCCACTATACCATCCTGGACATCCCACTCACCCATATGTTGATACCTGCTTCCTTTTGGTGATGTAAAAGATACCCTATGGTGAAAGAAGTCTACAAAATCATGATAGTGGACCAACTATCCCATTCCGAGGATGACATCAAAGCATGTAATCTTGAGAATGAAGAGGTTCCATAGTAAATGATAACTTACTACCTCAAGGGGACAGTCCCTACACTAGTGTATTATCTCTTTTCATACCACTAATAGCGTATCTAGGGTCATTACACCATAGTAATACTGTATCTCTAGTATGAGAGTTTCCATGATATATATAGAGATAAAAGAGTTTTAAGAACCTATATCAAATAAATAATATACTATAGTAGAGGCTACTAGAATAATACCTCATAATATAGATAGTCCTGTAGCCTGATCCTTGGGTATTGGTTATAGTGCATGCAACTGACCTAATCCACAACCCTGTGCAATGGATGGACTACCACGGTCATAACTGCTCTGTTGGAACTAATTGTCATTAGTGGTGTAGCTACCACATCCATGACCTCCTCCTCTTCCAAACCTACCAATGCTATTCTAACTCCCCACCTGACGCAGCGTAAAAGAATCCTCTCCTGAAGGTGAAGCCGGTGCAGAAACTTTTCCACTCAAAGATGATGGAAAGGTCCTACAAAAACAATGGAGATTCCCCATATGGCTTCAAGTCCAAAACTCCATTGGGTCTCTATCACACTGAGGCTTTGAATTCCCCCATCAACCACACTAATGACACACTTTAGATCTATTAAAACAAACACTCTAGTTGTCACTTCCCTGATGAGAAACCTTGAGTAAACACTTCCGACCACCGTGAGAACTACTAGCCTGATATGACATTGATCCTTTAAACCCAATAATATTTCCGTCCCTCAAGTTTCAATCAGTTATAAGAGCCTAATTAACTATATTAGAAAACATAGGTAGGTGAAATACATTGACCTATGTATGGATGACGTACTGGAGGCCATCCTTGAAACGTCTAGCATGCGAAAGCTCATCACTGGCTAGAAGGGTACAAAGTGCTGTAACTCTTTGAAATGTGCTGAATACTCCATAACTAACATAGAACCCTTATTGTGTTTCATGAAATATATGGATCTATCAGCTCTCAATGTTTTAGAAAAGAACTAGTCAAAGAATGTGGCCTAGAAATCAATCCAAATCATGCCCTAATGATGACCCACCTAGGTAATCACATCCCACCAATGCTTGTTCGAATCCTGAAGTATGTAAGTGAAAACATTAACTATCTACTCTAGAGGCATTTCCAGATGATAAAAGATAGGTAGTGTGACCTTTATCCAAGAATCAATTGCCTGAAGATTGCGATCCCCTGAAACGGTAGGAGGATGTTGCTTCTGAAACTCACGAGTCAGATCAGCCATCGTAGGTTCAAGCTGTGCAGCACCATGAATGGACTGCATCAGACATAGAAAACTATCACGAACTTGGGAATTAGTGCTTAGATTAGGTATAGTAAGCAATTATTCAAGTGGAACTTCTGGAGGTAAGACTAGCAGCTCAGGGCCCACCATGTTTGGAGCATGGTTTTCACCACCTTCCAGGTATACAACATGAGGATTTCATGGAAGCATTGGTCTATAATTTCCATGAATATTCATCAAAACAAGCTTAATCAGAAAGATAGAATCACTAGAAGAAGATGAACATAGAGAAACTCAGTACCTGAGGCATACTACCCCAACTACCCACTTAGACGGCTAGGTATCAGTAAGTGCTCAATTATAAGTTTCATTTCATTTTTCTTTTAATTTCTAGGTTCACTCCTTTGACATTCATCAACATAAAAAGGAAGGATAAGGATGTACAACCAATTAATTTTAGATTTCATGATTCACATTATGATGGATATCCATTTTTGATGAATCAGTTCCCATACACCTATCACCAGAAACGACACCCATTTATTTATAGCATAATGGCTTGACTCAGTAAATTACTCATCCCAACCCATGAGGGCCCGTACAACTCATGAATTGAGATAGGCAATCACTCAATTGCAACCAAGAGTAATATAAGCATAAGATAACTATCACAACATCACTCAACAATCATAGGCATATCAAGTAATAAAAAATAGTGAAATTCACTTATATGACATGACAATATGCATGACATGTGAATTTTAGGTTCCTATAATGATGCATGTAATAATGATCCTTACCCTCATATCATCGGGCCAAGGATGAAAGAAAACCCTCAAATAGAGTAATAATAAACAACACCACATAGCATTTGCGTCGCCTAGTGGTGAAATAATATCAACTATAATAGGAAATAACAGAACAACAATTAAATTTTGGGTAACTTGGCTTTTACCCCGAACACGGGTTTGTGATGTCCAATCACATATTATTACCAAGTACCAAGGATTCATAATATCTAATCTATTGTCTCAAAATAGTAAAGAAAGAAAGGAAAGCAGCTCTAATAACACTTTCTGATGTCCCGGACCTAGATTCCACTTAATGGGTGCCCCAATCCTGATGAACCACATGGACTCAAGTGCATCTCCCTGAATTCCAGAGCCTATAGACTAGTAGCGAAGACATAGGCTGTGTCCGTGGGGAGAATATTCCCGCATTACCAAAGTGTAGTGCAACAGATTAGAGTAAACATATGTAAATAAAAGAAGAAATATAAGTAAACATATGACACAATGGAAAATAGAGGCAACAACAATAAAAATAACTAAAATCACTAGAATAACATTCAATTACTGATGATATGTTATGTCACTAGAAAACTGGAAAACATGGATACAATACAGCAGGAATAACATGTTCAAAAAAGGTATAAAGGAAATAAAATACTATCCCAAGAATCTTAAGATCCAAATCAGTCCTCTTCTATCAAGATCCATCCTAAACAATAAGCAATCATGTGTTATAATCCATATGCTTCCATTTTTCAACACTTGCTATCATTTAATCTAATCTGGGTACCATATGATGCTCGAAGAGGGTGTGAGATAAATCTAAGTGGGCCACTACCAACAATGTCTATAACATCTGACCCATGTCATGAAAGTGTAACAGTGTGCAAACATGCGTATATAAAGTAAATAAGTACAATGTAACTAAATACCCATGTACATGCTTCAGCCCTTGGCTGGTGTCTAAACATGTAAACAATTCATTATTTTATTATTTCCAGTTTATAAACAAGTCACATGTTAGCAATTGCAAAGGTTCCAAGTTGTAACAAGGAAATCTGTAATGATATGAAATAGTGAAGTCCTGAGGTAATAACCAAGGAAACGTAGACCTCAAGGGTCTCCAACTCAGTAATAATTGTATCCTAACATGGGTAAGAGTGTAATACAAGGATAATAGTCCAAGAAATTCCACAGTGAGGTGCCTACCGAATCCAAGGTGGTCATCTAAGGTAAAATGGGGCTATGTAGAGATAGGGCCCTATGGGATGTAACCATGGAACCTAATTTTCAATGTTGGATCCAAGGAGTTTATCTGGGGAATCCTTTAGTAATATGTGATGGATCCTATAGTGTCATATCGGGCATCCAAATAATAGATAAGGATTTGGATCTAGGTGGGTATCAACCTATGCAAGCCGTATCCTTGAATCAGAATGGGGTTCCCGGGTGCTCATGGAATTCTACGATCATAATTCAAGGCGAGATCGAGTCAAACCATTTATATTTAATTATGAAGTCATGTAATATTTTATTCAATTCAATACTTTCCTTTCATTAGTGTGATAACGTCAAGTAACATTGAACCTTTTTAATCAAGTAATTTGGATCAAGACTTGAATTTCATTAGTGTGACAAGGAAAAGTAGAATGAAACCGTTAATTTAATCTATTTAAATCATATTTAATAATTAAGGTTCGTTATTCTACCTTCCATTAATGTGGTAATGGGTGCTATGGTCATGAAACCTATCTATCATTCACATTTAATCCGGTCGAGTCATATTCTCAATATACTTGTCAATTTCCATTTCACATTTAATTATCAATTGAATCACTTACCTTATGTGGGTCAAGTGGTGAGAATACATGGAACTTTCCATGATTACATTATCATTATAAACAAGCCATTTAATATAGAAAATATTACCCTTAGAGTGTTCAAGCCAAGGCACACCCGAATGGTGGCACAAATGTGTCAAAACACTAAACAACAAATATGGAATAACCTTTTACATGGAAATAATTGAGTTTTTGGTGTAAACACTAACAACTAATCACATATTTGGAAAGATTATTACCATATGGTTCTAAAAATTATAAGCATGGTATATAAATTCTATAAATGGCACCCGACGAAATCGGTGGGCTCTATACGACAATTTCAAAATCAACAAACTTGAGGGATGAGTTATAGACCACCCACCTTAGTCTTGTATGAATCTCCTCCTGTGGTATTTTCCCTTGATTTGGATCAGATTGGAGTAGCTCTAATAGGGATACTCAGGTGATTAAGGATGCGCCCGTAAGGGGATCCTCCGCATTGCTAGGGTTTCCCCATCGCTACTGTTCCGTTCTCGGTTGGTTGTGGCTTCGCTTCTCAGTTCGTGGCTAGTTCATGGCGTGCTTCTCCTGCTGTGGTGACGACGAGGCTCGATTACAGATTTCATCATCACTGTAGGCTTGATATCTTTGGTTTCGAGGGTTCTAGGGTACTCTGGCGTCGTCGTGGGTTGTAGCCAACAACGGGATTTTATGGCGTCAAAGACTCATGATCTTCGGTGGGTTCAGATTCCTTGGTGGCGTGGTGAAGTCCATGGTCGAGATCCAGTTTTATGCGGTTTGAGGTTGCATCCATGTCTCATCTATGTGCTTGGGTGGATCTATGGGCTTCTCGAGCGATGGTGGTGATGGGCTATGGTTCGGTTCTTTTGCGACGGTCTTCTTCCGAAATGGATCTATATTGGTGGTGATGAATTTTTTTTTGTGATTGGTTCTGGGTTCTATCCTCACTGGTTTCTTATGGTTTTTTGTTATGGATGTTCTGCCGTTCTCACTTGGCTCTGGCATTTAAGTCCACTCCCCTTCCAGGTCGGTTGGGCGTGTTGGTATCAATGGAGGTTTTGGGTTCTGTTTGTGCTAGCAGCAAGATTTTCCAGGAAGGTTTGGGAGATGCAGCGAGTTGAGAAGGATGCTAGTGTGGTTAATGGAGAATATTGGTTGTTGATGAAGTTTCTTGATGGTGACAATTGTCGTCAGTGTGCTTGCCGGCGATCTGGGTTGTGACAGAGAAGTCTGAACGAATCGAGGCAGGTGACCGAATCAATGTCTACACAACTCGAGGTGGCTCTTTTGTGATCTTGAGGCAGGAGAGTGAATGATGGAAGGGTTTTGATTTTTGAATGTTGTGTTTTTTAAGGCCGCAATGGTGGTACTGATAGGGGTTGGTTGCAGTGTTTTGTTTGAAAATTGAATGTTGCATGCCATAATTTCCCGTGTAATTCTGGTGATGGGTTGAATCTGGTGGTTTTGTGAGGGTCTACGCTTACCCTTTAAAAGAGTTATTATAAAATACAAAAATATGGATTATGGAGTAGATCTAATAAAAAGGGAAAAAAACTCATACCTCGATAACTCATTCAAGAGAAAGAAATAAGGAGAACGGATCAAGAGGACTCGAGTACTTACCACTACACATCCAACATGATGAATGGAAGCTCAAAAGATCCCAAATTAAAGAGATATTTGAATCCCAAACTTTGATATTGAAAAATCCCAAAATTGAGAGATAAATAGGTTAATCCCCTAAAATACGTATTAGGGAGGAAGAGGGGAATAGATCATTAAGGAAAAAACTAGAAAATTATTCAGAAAAATGGCATGTGCATGGTTTTTCCACATGGTTTGAAAAACTGTGCGCAAACTACTCATGGTTTTCTAGGAAGAAGTGAACTTTTCATGGTTAGGCCGCACAACTATGCGCAAATCATGTGAAGTGGTTTTGTCTGGAAATTTCAATCTGTGCTGTAATGGCCTGGACCTCATCGGTCGATTACTTTGTAAAAACGTTTTTTTTATAATAAAACACTTTTTTCACAATAACTTCTTCGTGCGACCTCGGTTTCACGAACCGTCAGTGGCAGTGCGACCCAGACTACGAGACGAAAATTATGAGTCCAATATTGGATGACTTTTTCAGGTTTTCGGATTGGGTACCCGAAATGCTCATGAATTAATAGATTTAATATTGTTATTATTACAGGATCTTGTATCCAACGTATCTCCCTCATACGGTATCGGATTGATGATCCGTCAGCGACAGCGTAACCCTGAAATTATGACGGTCATTTTAAGACCATTAATGAGCTACTTTTATGACTCATGCCTCGAGTCAACGAAACCCCACATATTGATAGAATTATCATTATTATTAAAACGCGTGGAAACCGCGTGACGTGTTGTGTGTTAACCAATCAAAACATGTAACGTATGTACGGTCACATCGTGTATTCATTAATGCACGCTGAATACGGATTTACCTATTCGTTGCCTATATAAGAACGAGGTCATGTTTCATCTTCCATATGGATCTCTTCTTTGTCGCACGATGACACTCTTGGACTATCGAGAAGTATTCCTCCTCTAACTTCTTTGTCCGAGCTCCGAATTACGATCCGTCAGCGGCCACAGGATCGTAGCGACGAGACGAAGCTTCTAAGCCCGGACTTGTCACCTTTCCTTCCGACCTTCCTTCTCCAGCTTCCATCATAGGAGGCGTTTTTCGGGTTTGACGAAGGCGGAGGACACCGAAGGACGTCGTCGGAAGCGACGTGATCGGGACCTTTTGAGGTAGGGGTTTACCTTCGTCTCTCTTTTTGGTGCAACATGAGGGGTGGGATATTTTTTCTTTTGTTCCATGGGATGCAGTTGAACTTTAAATAAAGATAATAACTGGATAAAGAAGGGTTTGGGGTTTTGTGCTGTTTCTATTTCCTTCCAGTTTCTTTATCTTCTGATTGTGATTTTGGATTGAAAGGCTTTTGCCTACTAAAAATCAAGGTCGTTGGTGGCCTTTGCGTGCGCAATTGATATCTGAATTGTTTGTGGTTGGTTTTGTTAAAACATGGAAAATGGATAAGCACATAAAGACTGGCTGATTAAATGAGAATGAAAACCTTGTGTGATCACCCCGATTGAACAAAGTTGGAATAATGAACATGTTGGTGGTTTGGTTGTTTTGTGGAAAATGCCTTTATTTATGAAAAGTGTTTTGATTATGAAAAGAGTTTTGAAGTAAAAGGTGTTTTCAAATGCGGAAATGTTTTGTGTGTGGAAAGGGTTTTATGTGTGGAACTTTGAAATAAATGAATGATGGAATGTTGTATGGTTGTGATAATCTCTTGTAAATGAAATGGCATGTGGTTGCTTGTGTTTTACCTAACCTTGGTTGTGGATGGAAGGGATATGTTTGTGAAAGGTTTTGTCTGGATGTTAGTTGCCCAGTAGTAATAATTTGTTAAACCATTGCATGAAACATGAAAACCTAAATGGGGTTGGGGGATGATTGTTTGGTTGTTGATGCATGCTTCGTGGTAGCAGTGTCGAGGCACATGCTCAGTTTCTCTTTTTAAGAAGCCATAGGTTGGGTTGTGTGTTTGGTATATGTATATATATAATTGTATCTTTGTGTTTTGTCGCACCACACCCATGTCAAGCACCTAGTTCCGAACACTCCCATTTTATGGGAGAGGGTGTTCCCCCTTAGTTACTAGCTCTTTCCTGCTCCTTCTTCCATAGGCTATGATGGCTTGAGGTGACCTTACACCCAAGACTCTTCGGGTAGGTCTCGGAGGCTGTGATGGCTTGAGGCGACCTTTAGCCCAAGACTCTTCGAGCAGGCTTACCGTTCCCAAGAACCTTCGGGATGAGTCCCAGGTGTCTGCGGGCGGGTTAGTGGTTGTGGCCTAGGTGTGTGCGGGTGGGATGCGTGGTTTGGCCCAGGTGTGTGCGGGCGGGAAGAGTGTGGTAGCGTCAGGACATTTGCCGTTAGGAAGAGCAGCATCTAATTAAGTGGGAAATGGTGCAGGGTACCCAATACTTTTGTTCTATATATATACTAAACTTGTTTGTGTTACTTGGTGAGTGTGACCAGTGAGGCTGGGTGGATAGTTTTTCCTTGTTAGTTTCTGGTTCTTCTATTTTCTCACAGGACCTTAGGGTGTCTCCCCACTTGTGCACGAGAGCTTTAGGTTCTCTACTAAGTATACTTGTATGCTCACCCTACATTGTTTCAGGTTTTCAGGAGGACTACCAGGGCCGTGCGGGACCTTACTAGTCAGGCAGTGGGAGCTGTGCAGTTGCTGTTTTCTTGTTTTTATTTTGGTACTGTACTCACTTTTACTTTGAGCTTATTTGTACTTGTACCTGTTTCAGTTTATTTATACATGCATATGGGACTGGTTTGGGTTTCTTTTCAGCACCTTTGTTCTTTTTACTTTTTGGTGGTTGACTTGTCCTATTTCCGATCCAAACTATAAAAAGGGTAATGCCTCCCATGATTGAAAAAAAAAATAAACTCATACCCTTGGTGATAGTCGCCACCCCGGGGCCTACTGGAGGCGGGACTCGAGGGTCATTATCTCCCTTTCACCATTTCCAGCTCAGGAGGGGCATCTTTGATGGAAGGGGGTCGTGACAGAATGGTATCAGAGGAATGGTTGAGAGATAGGATGGAGTCTGGAGTTAGGAACAGTGAGGATTGCATGGGATGGTAGGGAAACAGTGTTAGCTGATCTTGGTGTGTGACATAGGCCAGGGAAGACCGGCTAGGACATGGGATTTTAGGGCCCCCCCGTGATCCGATGCAAGGACTCTGAGCCTACCGAACAACCAAGTGAGGCTACATTGATTTTAGGGTAGAAACGCTAGGAAAGGTACATGCATCATCATGTTTGTGTTTTACTTGATTTGGGGCGTTCTGGGAATAAAGTAAAATGATAAAATGAACCCTTGAGAAATCACCTTACTACTCGGGCTTAGGTTTTCCTTGTTTACCGTACAGTTATGGCACCTGGACGGCGTTCCCAGGTGGCTCAGGCGGCCTAGGCCCAGCAGGTTCAGGCGATCGATCAACTGAGGATCGATCAAGAGGAGGAAGACAACCAGTGGCAGAAGACCCTCCGTTGTTTCCAGCGTCAGACTCTCAAGAAGTACGAGGGAAGTACATCGGACCTGGAGACGGAGGGGTGGCTTGAAGAGCTAGGGATCACTTTTACCTTGATCCGTGCTCCGAAGGAGTACTGGGTCCCCCTAGCGGTCAGTCAGCTGAGAGGCGCGGCGCGCCAATGGTGGATGCTCTACCTTGGGGAGAGGAAGGAGGCAGAGATTCCAGGGGCTGACTTCGAAAAGGAGTTCCGAGAGGAATTCCTTTATTCTTTGATCAAGGCGGAAAAGTGTCAGGAGTTTCTCTCCCTTCATCAGGGGAGTATGACTGTTCGAGAGTTGGGAATTAAGTTCAAGAATCTCCTACGCTTTTCTCCGGAACTCTTTCCGGATGAAGAGTCTCGGGCGAGACGTTTGGAAGAGGCGCTTCGTCCTTCGCTCCAGTATGCTGTGACCCCCTTCACCCTTCCGACATACTTAGCCGTACAGAAGAAGGCGGAAGTTGTAGAGAGGATGCACTTGTAGGGAGGTGCACCCCGAGAAGGGATCCAGGCGGGTCCGTCGAAGGGGAAGG
The DNA here is from genome assembly GCA_963277665.1 of Viscum album. Lineage (NCBI taxonomy): Eukaryota > Viridiplantae > Streptophyta > Magnoliopsida > Santalales > Viscaceae > Viscum > Viscum album. Next base: position 1,080,828,197 of record OY728120.1, on the reverse strand, counting down.
CAGTCAGTAGCAGACCTCCTGCGACCGGACCTTCCAGGTTCAGGCTGGTGGGGAGCAGGCCCCAGCGGTTCCATTTCAGGTCTTCATGCCCTCATCCTTCCTTCTCGAGTCCTGGACTGAAGTGTTTTTCTTTTGGAGGTTTCGGGCACGTCCGGAGTCAGTGCCCGACCAGAGCTCAGCACGGTGGAGGTGGTCCGGATCAGTACCCGCCTCAGCAGCAGTTTCCGTCGAGGCCCTTTCAGCAGCAGCAGGGCCCTCCGAGGGTAGACCCTGTAGGAGGAGGCCGATCTCAGGGTGCTCCTCAGGGACCTCGACCAGGGCGTGGTCGGGGAGGCGGTCGACATCAGAGAGGCAGAGGAGCTGGGCGTGGATAGTTGCACGCAGCAGAGTTGGCAGCTCCAGCAGGACCAGAGGTGGTACGAGTTACGATCTGTTTGTTCAGCACTCTTGTTTCTACCTTGTTCGATTTAGGAGCTTCACACTCTTTTGTTGCACCCAGTCTAGCCCATGCATTGGGTCTAGACGTAGAGAGAATTTCTATACCACTGGTACTGAGTACGCCTGTTGGAGGTCAGACCCGTTTGTCTTGTGTTTGTCGGGGATGCGAGCTGACGTTGGGACCACATCGGTCCATTGGAGATCTTCTTTTGCTACAGATGCAGCCATACGACGTCATCTTAGGCATCGACTGGCTGTTCTCTGTTAGTGCTGTTATCGACTGCTTCCGGAGAAGAGTCGTGTTCTCTGATATGGATGGAAAACGTGTGACTTTTGTTGGTGAGAGGAGCTATCAGGTGGGAAGCCGGCATGTGAAGCCTCTCTTTTCTTTGTTGGGTTGGATATCAGCAGTTCCAGCTGATACGGAGATGATGAATGTTCCAGAAGTTGTTGGGGAATTCCTCGATGTCTTTCCCGAGGAGGTTGTGACTCTACCCCCTCGATGTGATGTTGAGTTTGGGATAGACTTACAGCCAGGTGCTCGTCCAATCTCGATGGCTCCTTATCGGATGGCACCTTCGGAGTTGCTGGAGTTGCAGATTCAGATTGACGATCTGATGGAGAAGGTTTTCGTTCGACCCAGTGTGTCTCCATGGGGTGCTCTGGTTCTATTCGTGAAAAAGGCGGATGGTGGTCTCAGGCTATGCATAGACTACCGGAGGCTGAATCAGGTAACGGTCAAGAACCGTTACCCCCTTCTGAGAATAGATGATCTCTTCGACCAGCTGAGGGGAGCATGTTGGTTTTCTAAGATTGATCTGCGGTCAGGATATCATCAGCTGAGGGTAAAAGACAGTGACATCCCAAAGACATCTTTCAGGTGCAGGTATGGGCACTTCGAGTTTGTAGTGATGCCGTTTGGGGTTTCGAATGCACCAGCTGTGTTCATGGGTCTTATGAACTTTGTCTTCCGAGAGTTCCTGGACCAGTTCGTTGTTGTGTTCATCGATGAAATCTTGATCTACTCAAGATCAAAGGAGGAGCACGTTGAGCATCTCAGGGTTGTCTTGGAAGTCCTTTGGCACCATCAGCTTTATGGAAAGTTGTCAAAATGTAAGTTCTTGACGCAAGAAGTTCACTTCCTTGGGCACGTGGTGTCTCAGCATGGAGTGTCAGTGGACCCTTCGAAGGTAGAATCAGTTGTTTCTTGGATAGCACCCAAGAGCGTGGTAGAAGTTCGTAGTTTCCTGGGGTTGGCTGGATACTATCGGAGGTTCGTCTCGGACTTCTCTCGAGTTGCTGCTCCATTGACAGCTTTGACTAGGAAGAATCAGGTCTTCCTGTGGAATGAGTAGTGCCAGGAAGCTGTCGACTACCTGAAGGAGAAGTTGGTTAGTGCTCCCATCCTTAGGTTTCCAGAGGAAGGATCCTTGTATGAGGTGTTTTGTGATGCCTCTGGCCTTGGCTTGGGATGTGTGCTGATGCAGAAGAAGGGTGTGATCTGCTATGGGTCTAGGCAGTTGCGTCCTCACGAGCGGAACTATGCCACCCATGACTTGGAGCTTGCAGCAGTAGTGTTCGCATTGAAGCTGTGGCGACATTACCTCTTTGGGGAGTGCTTTGTGGTCTTCACCGATCACAAGAGCTTGCGCTATATCTTCTCCCAACGTGACTTGAACATGCGACAGCGGATATGGGTTGAGTTTCTCCAAGACTACGACTTTGATATCTCGTACACTGAAGGTAAGGGAAACGTTGTGGCTGATGCCCTGAGCAGGAAGCCGCATCAGGAAGTGGTTCGGGAATCTGATGATGCTTGGAAGGCGATGGGGGAGTTGCCTGCCTTGCACTTGGATGCGAGGGTGGAAGGTGCTAGAGGCTTCTTGTTTCAGATGACGGTACAGTCCTCTTTGTTGCAGCAAGTGGAAGAGTCTCAGTGGGGAGACCCTGAGGTGGAAGTGTTGCGGGATCGTGTCGATCAGGGGAACGCTCCGGAAGGATGGTCGGAGGACAGCCGACATCGGATGATCTTTCATGTAAGGTTGTTTGTTCCAGAGGTGATGCGTGATGAAGTCCTTCGTGAGTTCCATAGCTCAGCCTTGGAAGTACATCCAGGTGTTTCGAAAATGTACCATGGCCTGAGGGGACAGTTTTGGTGGCCCGGGGTGAAACGGGCAGTGGCAGAGTTTGTGGCTAAATGCTTGGTGTGTCAGCAGGTTAAGGCTGAACACCGCGTTCCTGGTGGTTTGTTGCATCCTTTAGATGTTACCGAGTGGAAGTGGGATGACGTCTCGATGGACTTCGTCACAGGACTACCCAGAGCTCAGGGCGGGCAAGATGCTATCTGGGTAGTGGTGGATCGACTGACAAAATCTGCTCACTTCTTGGCCATCAAGGAGTCAGGACCTGTGAGTACCTTAGCACAGAGGTACGTGGATGAGGTGGTGCGTTTTCATGGAGTTCCGAAGACTATCGTCTCAGATCGGGACACTCGGTTCACCTCACGAGTCTGGAAGGGGTTACAGCATGCTTTTGGCACCCAGCTACGCCTTAGCACTGCTTTTCACCCTCAGACTGATGGACAGACAGAGCAGACTATCCAGACATTGGAGGACATGTTGCGAGCATGTGTTCCGGATTTCGGAGGATCATGGGTACGACACTTGCCTTTAGTAGAGTTTGCCTACAACAACAGCTTCCACTCTACTATCGGCATGGCTCCTTTTGAGGCTTTGTATGGAAGACCATGTCGTTCACCCTTTTGATGGGCAGAGGTTGGTGAGACTGGTACTCTTGGACTAGAAGTAGTGCAGAGCACCACGGAGAAAGTCCAGCTAGTGCGAGAGAGGATGAATGCAGCTCAGGATCGGCAGAAGTCTTATGCTGATCGTCGGAGGAGGCCCTTGGAGTTCGAGGTGGGAGATCATGTGTTCTTGAAGGTTTCCCCTCGATGGGGGAAGCGGAGGTTCGGAAAGGGGAGTAAGCTCTCCCCTAGGTTCATCGGACCTTTCGAGGTGCTGAGGCGAGTTGGCGAGGTGGCATATCAGCTGGCCCTACCACCTCAGTTGGAGAGGCTCCATGACGTCTTCCATGTCTCCCAGCTTCTTCAGTACTTACATGATGACTCTCATGTCATCAACTAGTGAGAGCTAGATGTGGGAGAAGACGCGACCTTCGAGGAACGGCCATTCAGGATCTAGGATCGCAAGGAGAAAGTGCTCCGTGGACGAACCATTGGCTTGGTTCGTGTGTTGTGGAGGCATGGCGGCCTTGAGTAGAGCACTTGGGAGCGGGAGACCCAGATGCGCGCTCAGTACCCGGGGTTGTTTTGACTTGTACCTTCCTTTGTTTGTTGGTGTTACCCTGTACCTTTGATATATAAAATGTTGGCTTGTTGGATGTGAGATCATTTTTCCTTGTTCTTGGGAAGTGTGTGGCTTGTCCAGATATATGGGAAAGGAAAAACCTGATCCTTAATCAAGACGCATTAATGAGGATGCGATTAAACCCGTGCAGGCGAGTCAGTGCCGCCTAAAGCGGATAGTATCTTGACACAGGAGAGGGAATTCCTAACTCATAGAGATGTTGGTTGGTTCCTTGTCATGACGAGAGACCTGAGAGGTATCTTGTGGAGTGGTTCTTTAGATCCTTTCCTTCTTCTGGGTCAGTTTTTAATTCTCGAGGACGAGAATGTTTTGAGAGGTATCTAATGTAATGGCCCGGACCTCTCCTGTCGATTACTTTGTAAAAACATTTTTTTTATAATAAAACACTTTTTTCACAATAACTTCTTTGTGCGACCTCGGTTTCACGAACCGTCAGTGGCAGTGCGACCCTGACTACGAGACGAAAATTATGAGTCCAATATTGGATGTCTTTTTTCGTGTTTTCGGATTGGGTACCCGAAACGCTCATGAATTAATAGATTTAATATTGTTATTATTACGGGATCTTGTATCCAACGTATCTCCCTCATACGGTATCGGATTGACAATCCATCAGCGACAGCGTAACCCTGAAATTATGACGGCCATTTTAAGACCATTAATGAGCTACTTTTATGACTCATGCCTCGGGTCAACGAAACACCACATATTGATAGAATTATCAATATTATTAAAACGCGTGGAAACTGCGTGATGTGTTGTGTGTTAACCAATCAAAACATGTAACGTATGTACGGTCACATCGTGTATTCATTAATGCACGCTGAATACAGATTTACCTATTCATTGCCTATATAAGAACGAGGTCATGTTTCATCTACCATATTGATCGCTTCTTTGTCGCACGACGACGCTCTTGGACGATCGAGAAGTATTCCTCCTCTGACTTCTTTGTCTGAGCTCCGAATTACGATCTGTCAGTGGCCATAGGATCGTAGCGACGAGACGAAGCTTATAAGCCCGGACTTGTCACCTTTCCTTTAGACCTTACTTATCCATCTTCCATCCTAGGAGGCATTTGTTGGGTTTGGCGAAGGCGGAGGACACCGAAGGACGTCGTCGGAAGCGACATGATCGGGACCTTTTGAGGTAGGGGTTTACCTTCGTCTCTCTTTTTGGTGCAACATGCGGGGTGGGATATTTTTTCTTTTGTTCCATGGGATGCAGTTGAACATTAAATAAAGATAATAACCGGATAAAGAAGGTTTTGGGGTTTTGTGCTGTTTCTATTGCCTTCCAGTTTCTTTATCTTCTGATTGTGATTTTGGATTGAAAGGCTTTTGCCTACTGAAAATCAAGGTCGTTGGTGGCCTTTGCGTGCGCAATTGATATCTGAATTGTTTGTGGTTGGTTTTGTTAAAACATGGAAAATGGATAAGCACATAAAGACTGGCTGATTAAATGAGAATGAAAACCTTGTGTGATCACCCCGATTGAACAAAGTTGGTATAATGAACATGTTGGTGGTTTGGTTGTTTTGTGGAAAATGCCTTTATTTATGAAAAGTGTTTTGATTATGAAAAGTGTTTTGAAGTAAAAGGTGTTTTCAAATGCGGAAATGTTTTGTGTGTGGAAAGGGTTTTATGTGTGGAACTTTGAAATAAATGAATGATGGAATGTTGTATGGTTGTGATAATCTCTTGTAAATGAAATGGCATGTGGTTGCTTGCGTTTTACCTAACCTTGGTTGTGGATGGCAGGGATATGTTTGTGAAAGGTTTTGTCTGGATGTTAGTTGCCCAGTAGTAATAATTTGTTAAACCATTGAATGAAACATGAAAACCTAAATGGGGTTGGGGGATGATTGTTTGGTTGTTGATGCATGCTTCGTGGTAGCAGTGCCGAGGCACATGCTTAGTTTCTCTTTTTAAGAAGCCATAGGTTGGGCTGTGTGTTTGGTATATGTATATATATAATTGTATCTTTGTATTTTGTCGCACCACACCCATGTCAAGCACCTAGTGCCGAACACTCCCATTTTATGGGAGAGGGTGTTCCCCCTTAGTTACTAGCTCCTTCCTGCTCCTTCTTCCATAGGCTATGATGGCTTGAGGTGACCTTACACCCAAGACTCTTCGGGTAGGTCTCGGAGGCTGTGATGGCTTGAGGCGACCTTTAGCCGAAGACTCTTCGGGCAGGATTACCGTTCCCAAGAACCTTCGGGATGAGGCCCAGGTGTCTGCGAGCGGGTTAGTGGTTGTGGCCCAGGTGTGTGCGGGCGGGATACGTGGTTTGGCCCAGGTGTGTGCGGGCGGGAAGAGTGTGGTAGCGTCAGGACGTTTTCCGTTAGGAAGAGAAGCATCTAATTAAGTGGGAAATGGTGCGGGGTACCCAATACTTTTGTTCTATATATATACTAAACTTGTTTGTGTTACTTGGTGAGTGTGACCAGTGAGGCTGGGTGGATAGTTTTTCCTTGTTAGTTTCTGGTTCTTCTATTTTCTCACGGGACCTTAGGGTGTCTCCCCACTTGTGCACGAGAGATTTAGGTTCTCTACTGAGTATACTTGTATGCTCACCCTATGTTGTTTCAGGTTTTCAGGAGGACTACCAGGGCCGTGCGGGACCCTACTAGTCAGGCAGTGGGAGCTGTGCAGTTGCTGTTTTCTTGTTTTTCTTTTGGTATTGTACTCACTTTTACTTTGAGCTTATTTGTACTTGTACATGTTTCAGTTTATTTATACATTCATATGGGACTAGTTTGGGTTTCTTTTCAGCACCTTTGTTCTTTTTCCTTTTTGGTGGTTGACTTGTCCTATTTCCGATCCTAACTATAAAAAGGGTAATGCCTCCCATGATTGAAAAATAAATAAACTCATACCCTTGGTGCTAGTAGCCACCCCGGGGCCTACTGGAGGCGGGACTCAGGGGTCATTATCTCCCTTTCACCATTGCCAGCTCAGGAGGGGAATCTTTGATGGAAGGGGGTCGTGACATGTGCAGTTATCCAAACCGTATGCTAATCATGTGATCTGTCAAGATTTCCCAAAAAGATGGGTTTTGGGCACTGAACATGCCTCAGATACCCCTGAGACCTTTACTAACCCATTAGTCATACATATTAGGTACAATTTAATGATTTCGACAAAAAATTAAAGGATCCACACCTCAGTGAAAAAAGGGTTCTTACAGCTGGTAATGGTGAGATTCCTGTTAGAGGGATAACATGCAACTGGAGCTCGTAGTGGGTGTTATAGGGATGAGTTTTCTACAACAGTTAGAAGACGTCAGTCGGTAAGATCTAGGCATAGGAGATCTTCCCAGGTTCAGACACAGGCATGTGGTCATGCAGCCCAAGGATCACAAAGAGGATCAGGGTATCCCGGAGAGGGGTAGTGTTATTCATGTGGTGGGAGAGCACATGTGGATCAACCTGACATGCTGAGGAGGTTAGGAAGATAGTTGATGGACCACCATGAAAGAGATAGAATTGTGATTATGGAGATCCTAGGAAAGGGTAGGGTGGCCACTAGGGAGGCGAGGCTGGTAGAGGAGGAGTTAGGAATTTAGGAGGAGTCATGGGTGTTATTCGAAATTATGATTTACTCCCACCACCAACACCAAGCAGGTCATGTCAGAATCAGGGAGCTGGCGGTCAGGGATATGGGTAGTTGTAGGATATTGAGGCTTATGAATCGACATCTCAAGATATTATTAGAGGTACGATCTATTTTTATTATAATCTTTCTTCGGTATTAGTAGACATAGGTACAATTCATTTCTTCATATTTTTACTCTTATTATGAGAGTTAGGTATCCCAATTAAAGCTTTATCCCAACATATTTTCCATGTGGTTCCTATGGGGAACACTACTTAGATATCTTTTATCAACCAGTAATGTGAGCTATCTATTGGTGGAGAGAGTTTCTTATGAGTACTTTTAGTCTTCTCGATGATACCTTATGATGTCATCAGGGGAATGGACTGGTTTTCCATGGTCCAAGCCCAGATTGATTGTCACCATAGATGAGTCAGATGTCTTCGAAATATTGGTATGAGATTCTCCTTTATTAGTGAGAGATATCTCATGGAGGAGTGAGTGGGTTTTGTGAGAAAGGGTATGAAACCCATCACCCATAAGTTATAGATTTTAGGCCTTGATGCATTGGGATTTTTAAGTATTTGAATTCCTTTATTCATGGAGGATTATATGGACGTCTTCCTGGAGGATGTTCTGGGACTACCTCTGAGGTGGGATGTAACATCCCCCCCTTTTCATCATTGGCTTGAGAAGGTGGGAGGATGCTAATAGGCCTTAAGCGACATCCCCAAGGAACCAAAGGCTGGAAATAAATGTTTAAGGGATTCAATACATGTGGGGGATGATTCCTCCTTTTAGAATAACCAACTCACCAAAGATATGACAACCAAACAAACCAATAAATGATGCATGATAACCATTAAAGACAACCCAACATTTCATTTATCAAAATGAAACTCGAAACCAATGTACCACAGCGGAAGACTACAATAGAAAAGTAAATAGTTGAAGAGAAACTAATAAAACTCCAGTACAACCACAAGACTCCAAGCTCCACATGCTCCATGCTCCAACTTCACCAAATAACCTACGTATCATGAAGTAGTGCTAAAGATGTTTGATACTTTACCTTTTCTCATGTCCTGAAAGATGACATCTGCAAAAGCACCAAAGTGCCAAAGCAGGGGTGAGTAATAAAACTTAGTAGGTTTTCCCCAATGAATTCTCTACTCAAACCACTAGGATAGAAGAGTTAGCAAAATTTATATAAAATATTTAATATAAAAAAATTTCCAAAATAGTTTATAAGCAAATATAAACAACTTCCAAAACATTTTATGAAAAACAACTTCCAAAAAAATTTATAACTAAATATAAGAAATACCATAATAACCAATTTTCCAATGAAATCTATTGTTCAAGAAAGAAACCAAACTATAATTTTAAAACCATTCTACAAACTCTATTTGGAATATCCATTTTATTCCACACTACCACAATACTAACTTTGCATGATTTATTATCACAGTTCCATACCCATGAGTGGGATCTCATTGATATATCATGTCATTAAAAATTAATTATTTTACGTGTTCAATTATACCTTTTTCACCAAGAAAAAGGTCATATTTCAACCAATCCTTGTAAATGTAAAATGAACACACACCCAAGTTTTCCCAACAACTATTCAAATTCCAACAAGACAAAACAATATCAATAAAACAATATATTTATTTAAAACATTTCTCTAACAAACAATGTCAAAAATACACCAAATACATATTTTAAAATTACAATTTTAAAATCAAGAATCTAAATCACTTTACACAACAATTCACCAAAATTCCACAAATTCCACAAAAATAATAAATCATCACTAATGAGGATTTATATCATGCTTTGAACCAATATTTCGCAATAAATTTCAATGAATTAAATCAATTTAAAACTAAGACAATCAATTATAATAATAGGAGTTGACAGTAAAGCCACCTAGCTCAAGATTTTTGGAGAAAACGATAAATGACATGAAGAACGTCACAAAAACAGGTTGAATTTCCATGAACCATCCTTAGATATCTTCCACTATTAAGAACTAAGACAAATATAAACTTATTTGTCATCTAAAACCTTAGATACACCCACAACGTGTGTAGATATAAGAAACCAAGAGAAGAAAAGAAGTATATCTAAGAAACCCATCAAGAATGATGAAGAACAAAGGCTTACCATAAGAATCGGGCTTCAATGCACCAAAGGATAGCTCCAGATCACTTCCAATTCTCTTGGGAGAGGTTATCTATCATGACCCTCTCCCTCAAAACATTCCCATCCTAAGTTCGCAATGGATAAAGAGAGATAATGACCCTCGAGTCCCACCTCTAGTAGGCCCTGGGGTTGCAACCAGCACCAAGGGTATACAAATATCACAAAATGGGAGGCATTGACCTTTTTATAGTAACCAATATTGGGAGATAAGATGTATCAACCTCAAAACAGCTCCAAGACATATATATAAAAGAAAGGAAAGACTATCCCACATGCATGTTTAAAACAAGACTACTACAAATATAAATAAACCCCCAAGTAAGTACCAAAAGTAAAGATAATAAGCGACACAACAACTATCCCAAAGTTCAAGATAGTAATTCCCAGCACAGTACCCATAGTCCTACTAGAAACCTAAAATTAGATTTTCAGCATAGGGAAGAATAAATGTATACTCAGTAGGGAAACAAAAGTCTCTCGTGTATAAGTGGGAGAAGCATACTGATTCTCCCGTGAGAAAATAGAAAAACCAAAAGCACCTAACAAGGCATACTAACCATCCCAACCTCACTAAGGAATGATCACCAAATAACACAAGTCAAGTAAAGTAATATAGTAATCGCATTGATTATTTGGGTACCCCACACCACTTCCCACAGATTAGCTGGTCATACCCCATCAAAAAATGTCTGGGCGCTCCTACCAATTCCACAAGCCCCATGTCACAACCTTCCTGCACACACCTAGAACATACAAACCACATAGTATGGCACAAATCATTTAATACCCCCATACAATTCATTTAACCAGTTACCAATCTTTAATAACCAATTTTTTTATTCATTCTATCCTTAATCGGGCAACTACCAAGCACAACACATGTCAATCCACACAGAGAAGGTCACACAGTGGGAGAAGAACCAAAGTAAAAATTAACCCACTTCATCATCCTTATTCAAATTCATCCCTCCTAATCTATACACCAAACCAAAACAACCACAAACTCACAGCTGCTCCCAACAACACCTTTCATAACAACCATTCTCAGCAGCTCCACTGCATAACCACACTGCACCCATCAACACATAACCACACAACCCAAACATAGCCCTGCTATATATCACCTCCCATCTATCCCAAAATCAAAAAAAACAATATATCAACCTAATATTCCATTACACCACACAAACCACCCCACACACAGTGGTGCTACCAACTACATCACCACACACGGCCCAAATTTTCAAATTGAATAAGGCATCCATTATTTGGTTCTGATTGTTAATTCAGAGGTTATCACAGAACGATTTTGATCCGGGGGTATCCATTTATTTAACTAAATATACATGGTTAATAAATTTTACATATATATACATTCCATAGAAGATCAAAGACAAGGATTCAAAACAAACATTGGTACGAAAATAAATACCACTAATGGACATGATTTTCGGCAGGCATACAACCCATACAATTCACAACATGGATCAAAATAATAATAGAGCATAAGCATGTGTAAAATTCTTTATCGCCTATTTATAGTTTTAAAATAGATTATATTATATTTATTGAATTTGGATTAAACTATTTTCATCACGATACATTCATACACCCACCCTGTATGATACACAACTTAGAGAGAAGAAGGGATCCCTACCTCAAAGAATAGACGATCACACCTCCATATTGCACCAAGATAGGGGCACACATGTAGCAGAAAAACTATAGGTAAAACTCAATCCAAGCCCATAGTAAAAGAACATGAATCCATAGGAATAAAGGTTCTATCAAACGTCTTGTATCAAGATCAAAGCGAAACGTACAAAGAAGAATAACTCTAGTATTTCTAAAGGCCAGATCTTATATAAATGATAGGAATGGTTTTAAAAGACATTAAAGTCATATCTTGACCAAGACCATGTAGTTTGGCCATTTATAAGTCTCGGGTACTTTTATGAAAATAAAGATATGATCCATATCCCTCAAAACGGCTTCAGAACCATTTAAATATAGTCTTAAACTCATTTTATGTCAAAGGGGAAAAACTAGAAAATTGGAGAAAACTAAAATTTTGACAAACTGATGGAAAAGAGTCTCTGGTGGATGAGTCACTAGTGTGAGATACCAGTGCTCCTACTTCTATGTGCTAATTGTGATACTACTTCTATCTTAAGAAAAGCCTCACACGGTTGGCTCGCACAACTTCCAAGCTGTGTGTCATTTATAATGAAGCTCTATGTACAACATTTTCACCACACTGCACGGTTTCTTCTAGGCTTCCGCATGGTTTGGACAAATCGTGCAAAACCTATGCACCTACCCTTTATCTCATGTCTCATTGTGCATGGTTTCCTGTAAGTGTTGCACGATTTTCACAAACTGTGAACCACCCATGCACCTATAAGAAAGCCTAAAAAACTCAAAAAGTTCTCCAAAATCTCCCAACATTCACTCCTATACATTATATACATAAAAAGAATAAATAAAGGGTTACATATTGGAAACTGTGGGTGCTAAATTCTCCCCACCATTGGTCTTTTCATTCTTGGAAAGTAGAAACCCACCATTGAACTGAAAGAGTTCCATACATTACTCTTTCATTTCCTTCTCACGTTCCCAAGTCTCTTCCTGAATCTAACCATGTTTCCACAAAACCCAAACTAGTCCAATGCTTTTTCCATGCACGAATTTCTCTTACTTATCCACAATATTCACTAGGATATGTACCAATGAATCACCCAAACCTCTCCAACTTGTTCCAGTATCTCAAAAGGTTATATGTATCAAAGATATAACTTTCCCTCTTTTCCAGAATGATAATTTCCAAGACTTGGAGAAATCTGTAAGAACACATGATCACTCACTAAAAACAAAAGCGGTCATTGACGATGATATGCATACGATTTCTAATGAGTCTGATCTATATTCATCCGTTTCCTGATCAATTTAATCTTCTTCATTGTTTCTTGTACAAGGCTCAACCCAACTAGTGAAGTCTCACCTGTTTCTACCTAACAAAGTAGATAATGATAATGATTCCCATAAAATTCTTCAATTGGAGCCATATGTATCGAGGCCTGATATTTTTTGTTCTATAAGAACTCCACTAAGGGTATGTTCTCTTTACATGAGCCACCAAAATCCATTACACAAGCTTGAAATATGTCTTCCAATGTTTGTATCATCCTTTCAAATTGTCCATCCATCTGAGGGTGATACACCATACTCATAGTCAACTAAGTCCTAATATCTTTATGTGAGGGTTTCCAAAAACAAGATGTGAAACTCAGATCTCTATCTGATACGATAAAAATAGGTATGCCATGTCTCTTTACCCCTTATTGGAAATATATCTTGGATAGATCCTCCACTTTATGAGTTTTGTGAATAGGGATTAAATGAGCTGACCTGGTAAGCTGGTCCACTATCACCCATATGGAATCATGTTTCCAAACCATTATTAGGAGACTTGTAATGAAATTAATAGCTATCTACTCCGATTTACACACTGGAATAGGTAAGTACTGCAATATACATGTTGGTCGTTGGTTCTCTTCCATAACTTACAGACAAGTTAAGCACTTTAAAACAAAGTCATCCACATTCAGTTTCATACAGTTCTCCCAGAACTGTGATTTCAAGCCCTTATACATCTTCTATATTCCAGGATGAACTACTCATCTCAAATGGTGGTAAGCGTGAAGAAGTTTCTCCTGAAAATCCATAGATACAACCATCCGATATCGAGACCAAAAAAATGAACTTACATCCAATTTTTATCCCTTAATGGTCTCCCCACCATTGGGTTTTGAAATTAATTTAACACATTCTACATCAGATGTCTGTGTCTCTTTTATCATCTTCATCAACTCAGGAACCACTCCAACCAAGAAGAAAACCGCAACATCACCTTGGTCTTCACATTCCATGTGCATTTCATCTAGGATCATCATGAACTACCACACATTTGAGGATTCTTTTGTCAACTAATCATATGAATTTCTACTTAATGCATTTTCCATTGTATTACATTTACCTGATGTATACATCAATTCAAAGTCTAACATTTATAGGTACTACATCCATCTATGTTTCCTTAGATTCAAATCCCATTTTGAGAAAATATGCTTCAAGCTCTTATGATTCGTAAACACAATAAATTTCTCCCCAAAGAGATGGTGATGTCAAGTCTTCAAATAATGAACCAAAACAACTAATTCCAAATTGTGTGTCGGGTAATTCTTCTCCTAAAACCTCAACTCACTTTATCCATAAGAAACTACATGGTATCCTTTCATGAAATCACATCCCAACCTAGATCTCAAAGCATCACAATACACCGCATAACTCTATCCTGATTCTGAAAAATAAAGATAGGTGTGGATGTAAGAACAACTTTTATCTCTTGGAAAGAATTATGGAATTCCTCGCTCCATTGGAATGGAACATTCTTCTTTGTAAAATTTTTTATTGGAAAGGATAACCATGAAAAGTCACAAAAAAAGCATCAGTAATAACCATCTAGACCAAAAAAGCTATGTATCTCAAAGACATTCATAAGTGGTTTCCAAGAAATAACAGCTTATATCTTTTATGTATCAACAGAAACACCTTTTCCATAAATTACATGGCCAATAAAGTGTACCTATTGTATTCAAAAATCACACTTCGATAATTTTCATACAAACGATGGTCTCTCAAGATTTCCAACACTATCGCCAAGTGTTTCTCATGCTCAGCCCTTGTCCTTGAATTCACTAATATGTCATCCAAAAACACCACAACAAAAGAATCTAGATTTCTATAAAATATATGATACATCAATGCCACAAAGACTATTGGTGCATTCATAAGACCAAAAGGCATTACCACATATTCATAATGGCCATATCTGCTTCTAAAAGCTATCTTTGGAATATCCTTATTCTGAAATCACAATTGGTGATATCCTAATCGCAATTCAACTTTAGAGAACCACTGAACTCCCATAAATTGATCAAATAGATCATAAATTAATGGAATTGGATATCTATTTTTTATTTTAACTTGGTTAAGCTTACGATAATCGACATAAAGATGAAGAGTTCCATCTTATTTATCTATGAACAAGAATGGTGTTGCCCAAAAAGATGTGCTTGGCCAAATGAAACTATTGTTTTCCAACTCTTCCAACTACACTTTCATCTCCCTTAATTATGTTGGTTCCATTCTATAATATGAAAGCGAATAGGAATGGTCCCCAAAAAGAGATTAATCATAAAATCCACATCCCTTATAGGTGGTAACCCTGAGAAGTTCTTGAGAAAAACATATGAAAATTGATCCAAGACTACTAAAAAACTATTATCCTCAATCTCTTCCATCGATGACTAAGTCAATGCCACCAACTGGTAAGAGATAATTCCCACTGCTGGTGCCAACAATCCCATTGAACCTATCTTTACAACTCTTTCACCTCTGAATAGATGCTTGGTGTCATCCTCAGTCACAAAACTAATTGTTCTACTATAATAGTCGATGTGATCCTTGAACATTTCCAATAAATTTAAACCTAGGATTACATCATAAACATCCACCTCCAACACTAGGAATCCCCACTTCAACACATCTCCATCAACATTTATAGAACATGCTCTACACAAAAGGCTCAACATTATTTTTGACCAAGAGGAGTTTGAAGTTTTATTACAAAAGGAATTATCTCAAGTTTTAAACATAGAAAATCATTTTCACAAGAATAAATGAAGGAATGTGATTCATCAGTATCAAAAAACACTTAATTAAGGGTATAATTCAAATGAATCATACCTCTGACCATAGATGGTCCAACCTAACCATCCACAATCACCTACTCATCTCCATATAATTACTTTGTTGCTGCAATATGTTCCTTGTTTCCTTGCAGAGATTTTCCTTGATAAGGAGTAATGGTATTCCAAGAATCACCATGGATAGATATTCTAGGCTAATGATAATGATTCAACGTTCCTCCCCCCATCGAAGAATACGATGCTTGCGATACCTGATAAGTTTCTCGGTCACCTGACTTCGGAGCACTGTGACAATATCGCTTAAGATGTACCATATTGTTGCAATTATGGCATGCTATTATTGGTGTTGTATACTATTGCTTCATGTGGTCGAAGGATCCACATTGGAAACATCCTACTTCTATCGTGGGTCTTAGAGGAATATTCAATGATCCAACTATCTGATTTTGATTCCCGCTCTCCCCTTGGAAGTAGGTGTCCCTATTCTGCTTGCTTCCAGCATTACAGTTCCCATCGGTTCCCATGGTTATCAACATAATTCATCCTCCCATAGATCCTAAGATGTCTCGTTCATCCACCATTTCTCTATTCACTATCTCTGTATATTCAGTAATATAGAGCATAATTATCTTTGAGAGAATCTCCTACCTTTTTTCCTGATTCAAAGACGTGTGCCTTCAAGGATGCACTAGCTGAAACTTTGGGTGAAAAATGAACTGAATTTATAAATTTAGCAACATACTCTTTGACAGAGATATTTTCCTACTTCAAGCTAAATAAATCCATCGTCCTTTGAATCTTGAATGTGTGAGGATTGAATTGTTTATTGAACAATTACTCAAAATCCTCCCAACTAAGGTCTTTCTCCACTCTATCCTGCACTTCTAGATCTCACCACTAGCATGAAAGATCCTTCAGAATATATGTTTTTAGCTTGACTTTGAACTTCTCTAGTGTACCAATAAAATTGAAGATATGATTCATGCTGTTCAGTAACACCTTTTCCTTTTCTGGTTCAGAATCACCCCTAAAGATTGGTGGATTCTATTTCTAGAATTGGACAGAATGATTCATTTGCCATGGCTCATCCCTCTGGTTCCCTATGTCCATAGCTTGGAATTATTGGATGATACATTTAACCAGATATTGGTTCACCTATAGCTCAAGTTGAACCATATTCTCATAGCTTATTTTGGTTGGTTTCTACGAATCCTACCAGGTTCCATTTTCTAAAAAAAAAACAACAACCACCATAAGTTTCACTCTCTAGAAACAGAAGGCTTAGAATTTAAAATTATACTATATTAAATATCAAAACATTTATTTCTAAAATCAACCTCTTTCATGTTCAACTGGCTTTGAAAAAAAATTGTCGGCTTTTGAAAATTGCACTATTTTCAATATACCACAATCATTTTCTTTTTCATAATATTTCATTTGAAAATAATTTCGACATTTTTTTTCAGAAATTAACACATTTCACCAAATCATATATCCTTACTCAAAATAAATTATTCATTCCTAGTGGTAATCCATTCCTACAATGCATGTCTTACTTGTCACATTGGCTAAACCCATGACAATGAGATTTAAAATCCTATAAGTGTCTTCAAAGCACTTATGTACCCAACTCTCTGGTAACTTTAAGTTCAGCATAAAAGGGCTAGTTATGTATTTTTATGCTCTACATTTCATGTCCTGAAAATAATACTCCTTTCTAAGAACATAACCCAAGGAATGAATAGGAATGAATTCAACTCCAAAACCAAGAAAAATGATGAAAACTTGTTCCACAAGGGAACAAACAAGCTGATACCATTTATCTGAAACATTTTTTTTGGACAAAAAAATGATAACATTTGTAACATTTCTCCTTCTCCTCATTGGCTTGAGAATGTGGGAGGATGCTACTAGGCCTTAAGCGACATCCCCAAGGTGCCAAAGGCTGACAATAAATGCCTAAGGGCTTCAATACATGTGGGGGACGATTTTACCTTTTATAATAACCATATCACCAAATATATGAAGACCAAAAAAACCACTAAATTATGCATGATAACCTTAAAAAAACCCAACATTTCATTTATCAAAATCAAACGCAAAACCAAAGTACTATAGTGGAAGACTATAATAAAAAATTAAACAACAGAAGAGGAACTAATAAAACTCCAAGACAATCACAAGACTCCAAGATGTACAAGCTCCATGCTCCAACTTCACCAAATATACCAATTATCACGAAGTAGTGATAAAGACATGTGATAATTTACCTTTTCCCATGTCCCAGAAGATGACATATACAAAAGCACCATAGTGCCAAAGGGGTGAGTACTAAAACTCAGTAGGTTTTCCACAATGACTTCCCTACTCATGCCACTAGGATGTAAGAGTTAGAAACATTTATATAGAACAATTTCCAAAATAGTTTATAACTAAATATAAACAACTTCCAAAATAGTTTATGGAAAACAACTTTCAAAATAGTTTATAACTAAATATAAACAACTTCCAAAATAGTTTATGTAAAAAAAATTTCAAAACAGTTTATAACTAAATATAAATAAGTACCATAATAAACAATTTTCCAATGAAGTACATTTTCAAGAAATAAACCAAACCATACTTTTAAAACTATTCCACAAACTCCATTTGGCATAACCATTTTATTCTACACAACCACAATACAAACTATACATTTTTCATTATGAAAGTTACATACTCATGAGTGGTATCTCATCGATCTACCATGTCATCAGAAGGTAATTATTTCTCATGTTCCATTACACCTTTGACATTGAGTATAAGGTCATATTTGAACCAAGCCTCATAAATTCAATATGAACACACACCCAAGTATGCCCAAAAAATATTCCAATTCCAACAAGACAAAAAAATTTCAATAAAACAAACTCTTTGTTGAAAAACTTTCTCTAACAAACCATTTCAAAAATATAGTAATGACATATTTTAAAATTAGCATTTTTAAATCAATAAACTAAATCACTTTTCACAAAAATTCACTAAAATTCCAAAAATTGACCAAAAACAATAAATCTTCACTAAAGAGGACTTATATCATGCTTTGCACCAAGATTTCACAATAAATTTCAACAAATTAGATCAATTTGAAACTAAGTCAATCAATTCTAGAAAGAGGAGTTGAGAGTGAATCCACCTACCTTAAGAGATTAGGAAAAATTGATAAACAACACGAATAATATCACAAAAACGGGTTGAATATCCATGAAACCGTCTTAGATATCTTATCCTATCAAGAACCAAGAATAATCTAAACTTATTTTGCATCCATAACCTTAGATATACCCGTAAGGGGTGTAGATCTAAGAAACCAAGTGATGAAAATAATTAGATCTCAGAAACGCATCAAGGATGATGAAGAACAATTCTTTACTGCAAGAATCGGGATTCAATGCAACATGGGATGGCTCTGGATCACATCTAATTCAATTGGGAGAGGTTCTCCAATCTTTGAGAGACCAAAATCAGGAGTTAGGGACATTTTGGGGAAAAACGAGGGGTTAAAACCTTAAATTGACCCATATCAACTTTTTAAGGATCTAAGTTTGACCATATACATGGTTTAGTCACACGGTTAGATAAACTGTGTGCTAACCATGCTCCTACTTTTATCTTAAAAAACCTCACATGTTTGGCTTGCACGACTTCCAAACCACGTGTTGACTGTTCTGAAGCTCTATGTCCAACATTTTCGCAACAACGTACAATTTTTCCTAGGCTTCCTCACAGTTTGAAAAAATAACGCGTAGTCCGTACACCTCCCCTTTAGCCCATGTGTCACAATGCACGGTTTCCTGTAAGTGTTTAATGGTTTACAAAAACTTTTCACCACCCATGAACCTATAGGAAAGACCCAAAAACTATCAAAAAGTTCTCCAAAATATCTCAACTTTCAAACCTATAATTTATAAACATAAAAAGCATAAAGAAAAGATTATATACCAGAAACTGGGGGTTATACATGCGAGATCTAGTTTTGTATCAACTTTCACTCTGGGACTTCCCTGATATCTTTTTTCAGTATATAATATGGCCCTTACAGAGATTTATGAGATATGATTACAGTTTGAGGACCTTCGAGAGACGGTTTTCATCAGACATAATGTGTCCCCCTAGGATGTTCCAGTTTTTTTTCTTGAAAAGGCAGATGATAGCTTACAGATTTGTGTGGATTATCGTCGCATGAATCAGGCCATGATAAAGAACAAGTACACCTTTTGAGGATTGATGACTTCTTTGATTAGTTGCGAGGCATAAAATGAATCTCAAAGATTGATATCAAGTTCAGCTACCACCAGTTGAGAGTTTGCGAGGAAAATATTATGAAGATAACATGATGATGTCTCTATAGACACTATGAGTTCCTAGTGATATATTTATGTGTGAAAAATTCCACCTATGCATTTATGGCCTTGATGAACCAGATCTTACATCCATATTTGGAATTAATTGACGACATACTCATATACTATGTGTCAGAGGAGGAGAATGTAAAGCACTTGAGGATAGTCCTAGACTTTCTTCGGGAGCACCAACTTTATGGTAAGCCCTCAAAGTACTAGTTCAGGATCAATAAGGTTAACTTCCTAGGGCATGTCATTTTTAAGTATGGATTACTTATAGACCCAATAAAGATCTATAAAGTGATTTCTTGAGAACCACCCAAGAGAGTTTCAGATGTGTGAAGTTTCTTTGGTTTAGCAGGGTACTGTATGAGGTTTTTGGAATACTTCTCTAGGATTACATACCCTTTGACACCCTAATGTGGAAAGAGAAGTTGTTTACCTTGAATGAGCAGTGATAGAGAGCCTTCGAGGAGTTTTGTTTGAGGCTAATGAGTTATACTGTTTTTGAGACTATTGGTGGAGGGTATATAGTATGTAGTATATTGCAATTTCCCTAGGGATGGTATCAGTTGCGTGTTGATGCAGAGGTAGACGGTGATTGAATATGAGTTGGAGAAGTTTAGACCCCATGACAAGAAGTACATGACTCACAACCTGGAGTTGTTAGCGGTAGTATTTGCTTTGATGATGTGGAGACAATATCTTCAGGGAAAGTGCTTTGTTGTTTACTCAGACCATTAGAGTCTTAGGTATGTCTTCACGCAGAAATATATGAACCTAGGATAGAGGTTATGGTTGTATTTTCAATAGGACTATGACTTTGAGATAGTCTATACTTTGGATAAGGGAAACATGGTTGTGGATTCCCTTAGCATAATGTCCCAAGCTCGTTTGGTGCAGGTGGAGTTAGAGCAGTTGGCTTCCTTGTATCTAACCATGGTTGAGGAGGGTGTAGTTTTTCTTTGGTTGATGGTGTTTAATTCTTCACTTCTTTAGTGTGTGATAAATTCCCAATTGGAAGACATAAACTTTGAGGTATTACGTGACCAGATATCCTCAGGAGATTCACCATATGGATGTTTTAAAGGAGGGAATTACATCATCATTTTCCAGGGAAGGACAATGGTTCCAATCAAGATATAGTATGAGGTAATGAAAAAGTTTCACATATCTCCTATGGATGTAAATACCATTATCGGAATGATGTACATAGACCTTCAGTGGTAGTTTTTTTGGGATGACATGAGGTGGAGAGTGGCCGAGTTTGTCTCTCGGTGCCTCACCTGTTATCAGGTGAAGGATGAGCACCAGGTTCTGAAGGGTTTGTTACAGGATCTTGATATTCTAAAATGTAAATGGTGAAATATATTCATGGACTTTGTAATAGGTATTTTATGTAAAATGATAAAAAAAATTACACCATATGGGTGATGGTTGACTGACTTACGAAGTCGGCACACTTTCTTACTATTAGGGAGTAGAGTTTGGTGGAGATTTTGTTGCAGTTTTATGTGTGGGAGATTATCCACTTTCATGAGATGTCCTCGACTATCATCTTTGACCATGTTATGTGGTTTATGTCACAGTTGTGGAGAGGTATATAGGAGACATTTTGGACACATATGAGGGTGAGTACAACCTTTCACCCTCAGAAAGATGGGTAGACCGAGTGCACTATCTAGGTGATTGAGGATATGTTGAGGGCTTGTGAGTTAGACTTTATCCAGATTTGGGAGGAACATTTGCCTTTGATAGTGTTTTATTAAAATAATATATATCACTATACTATCAAAATGAAACCTTTCGAGGCTCTATATGGGAGACCCTACAGGTCACCATTATGCTGGACTCAAATCGGTTGGACATCTTTTATTGGGTCAGAGATTGTGAAGGTGACGATGGAGACCTTCCAGGTGATCCATGAGAGAATGAAGATAACTCAAATCAAACAAAAATATTATGCAGATCAATGTCGTAGGTCCTTGGATTTAAATCAGGGAGACCAAATTTTTCTAAGAGTCTCCACCTGATGAGGATTGTGAATATTCGGTCGGAGAGAAAAACTATCGATGAGGTTCATCAGGTTGTTCGAGATATTGCAAAGGGTTGGATAATTTGTCTATCTCTTTGCTTTACCCCCACAGGTGGAGTAGGTGCATGATGTATTTCATGTGTCATAGCTGAGGAGATACATGTATGGTCTCAAACACGTTATTTACTAGGGTGAGAAAAAAATCTAGGATGAATCCACTTTTGTAGAGCACCCGGTGGAAATTGAGGATCATGCGTGGACAAACCATTCTCATGATTCATGTGTTTTGGTAGTATAGAAGCATAGAAGAGAGCTCCTGGGAGAGGGAGAGAAAGATTCTAGCTCAGTATCCCTAACTTTTTGTTTGGTTTTTTCTTTTCAAGCATGAAAAACTTGAAAGAAGAAATAACGTAGAGACTCTTTTATGACTTGTAAGACTTTAAAATATATCAAGTAATACTTTTAGAGATAGATGCTAAGGTGGAACGTGATTCCAAGGCCCAGTGTGCTCGAAATTATTTTTATAAAAATATTAAATACGTTTTACATCGCACAAACATGGTTTTTTAGAAATAATGGAATATATACTAAACAGAGTCTCAAAATGGAAATTTTATTCCACAATTGAATCAAGAATGTGAGGTTTTCCCTAAGCACGACATAAATTGGTTCGGTGTGAGACATTTAGATAAAGTGGTCATTGGCGGATGTGTTTATTTAAAATAAATAAATAATTTATTTATTTTAAATTAAATGACCTAAAGAAGAATCATCTATAAATAACATGTAATGGTGAATCATTAGGGTTATATACATAACCCTAGGAATATTGAGAAGATATTACACTTGATCTACATTGGAAAATTTAGATCGAATGACAATGAGCTTCCAGATCCAGGTGAATCGAGTCGTTGTGACTGCAATGGATCTTCCTCCTTCATCGGCAACAACGTTCTTCACCAACGATCGATCTGAATCGAGGTAGGACTTTTATATTTTGGTTTTTACCATTATTATTGAATTATTGAGCATGATCATACTATTATTCTTTGATCTAAATTTAAATTCATCCTTTATATGATCCCACACATTGGATTAAATTATTTATTTAATTGTTTACTCTTGTTGTGCCGTATTTCTCACACTGGATATCCTCAATCTAATTTTTAGTCAAGAACATTTGTCCAATGATTGTTGCACCTTTTTTCTTATGTCTTTCCATCAAATGTTCTTCATTGTTGTCCTTTGGGGCCATATTTTGACATTGTCGAGCGGGTTTGAGCATGATTGAACCCCCTGATTCATAGTGTATTCACATGCGACAAAAGGATTGACAAATCAAATGTCACGAACCAGCCCGGGTACCCTGTTAACCCGATAACCAAGCCGGACCTGACATAGCCCAAAGGTCATTCCCTATCCTCACGGGTTGGCGACTATCACCTAATATCACACAACATGTAAGTTGGAACAAATTTTCCCCAAAACATAGAAGAAGCAAGACAAGCAAGTCAATATGCATACAAAAGAAACTCCACTAGAAGTAACATACCAGAAGTAAAAAAGGCATTAAATTTAAAAGTACTATAAACCAAGTACCAAAAATAAATGAACACATCCCAAGTCCATAAGGACACAACTCACCACATCCAAGGTTCAATAGCTGGATCCACCTCCAAGAGATACTTTCCCCTTGATCGAACCTAGAATGAGATAATATAAAAACACCCTAAGGCACAAGTAGGGTGTGAGATAAAAATCCCATTTGGGTCTCACCACAAATTCCATAATTGATTCTAGAAATAGATTAACCAAACGAATGCTTTCAATTTTTAAAATAAATAGGTTTGAGATTTTCAAAGAATATTTAAACAAATCATTTTATACATATCTAATGATGGAGAAAATACTTTAATCAAAGGCTTTACAAATGAGGGAATATTTCTAAAACAATGGATTAAATAAAACATTTATATAAAAAAATTTATATAAATTCATAGGGCATGAAAAGTAGTTATACAAAATTGAAATAAATTTATATCTCAAATATAAATAACAATTGAGCAACATGATCATCTACCAAATAGGTATGATAGTCTTCCAGTTATAGGAATCTACACTCTCTAAGTGATCTCAGTAATATGTTTATACACATGTCCCCCTAACACTGGCCAAAGGTAACTCATCACCATCCCATCGAGGATGGGACCCACTACATGTATGTTTTAGAAAATTGTTGTAACATCTCAAGTAAGTAATTAATAATAGATATTTTTATCTATGTCTATTAATGAATTAGATAGTGTTTTAGAGGATTGAAATGAATATAAATCCAATCTTAAGCATGGAATACACTAATATTTTTAAAAGATTGTTTTACTGCCTTTTGATGGCAAGCCATTTTTATTTATATCTTTTGACAATTTTATAAGCTATGTTTTTCAAAATAAACTTATTCTTTATGATTGGGACATCAAAATTTACTTTGTGTGAATTTTTGGTATTTTTCAGACAATGTTCATTTTTTAATGAATAGTGAAAAATACTGCATTTTACATCAAAACTGCTTTTTAATCTAATTTATTTATATGATTAGATTATGTTTTGAATTGGTTTTGAAGTTAAATTAGAATATATTTTTACCATTTAATCCAATGGTAGTCATTGGAATCAATTTCACTTTGAAATTGGACTTAAACTGGTGTCAATTTTTTGATACTTATTGTTTCATAAAACACGCTATTTGCTCTGACATCGGGAATTAATTATTAAATTAATTAATGTGACTTATATGTTTTGAATTTTGTAAAATATACTTCATTTTGGAATTCATAATATCAAATATATCTTAGGGTGATGTTTTGATATTTTTCTAAAAAACTTCAATTTTTGATGAATAGTGAAATCACTAAGTGGTAGTTAAAGAAACTGATTTTTCGTTTAAATGAAATTTTGCCACCTTTGTGTTTTGAATTTAAAGAATACGACATACATGGTTGTCATTAAGAAGTAAAATGTGGCTCAATGAGATTAAAATAATTTTTTGGTGAATAGTAACTTATTAAGTTTTTAATCGCGATTAGTGGTAATTAGTGTAGTTTAAGTTAAAAATAATGCTTTAATAAAATGAAATGACCTAGAAACATGTCCTAAACTTATTGGTTGTGTATTGGTTGACCAATACAATCCATGGGTCAACTTGGGGACCCCATGGAGCCACTTTGGTTGGGAAATGACATAAATAACTTTTTATTTATTGTAAAAGTAAAAATGACACAAACATAATATGTTTTACGAAAACAATTTTTACATGGAGTTATAAAGATCATATTTTTTATTATAAATAGTCATTGGAAAGATAAAAATATTTCTTACATCATAGTATTTTTTTTATAATTTTTAGACTTTAGATAAAGTAAATTATTTATGACATCATGATGATGCAGCGATGACCTCATTATTTAACGATTTAAATAAAATGAAAAGATAATGTAAAATCTATGACCTACACATGTCCAAAACCTATTTTATGGGTGGATTTAGAACCCTTATCACCATATACACGAATTATTTCAATGTGGGACCTTTTGAATCTGAAACTCATTTTAAAATAAAGTAACTTATCTTTACTTTCCAAGAGTGCCCCTCCTCTCCTCTTATAAAAGGCCCCCACCTCTACCTCTTTTCCCACACTCACAAAGCCTTTGGCTCGGCCAAACCCTACCCATTTTGTCTCCCCACTTCCCTATATTACTCCTTGAAGCCTCACATTGGGCAGAAGTCTTCCCAAGGAAGCCTTTGAGCTCAAATCTAAGAAAGTTACTCGATTTTAAGGTAATGTCTTCTTTTGAGTCCTTTTGTTTTATTTTGCTTCTCAAATCCCCTAAACTATTTTTATTCTTTTCTTTTGTAACAACTCCATTATACTCAATATACTATTATGTTTTTATAATAAGGATTCGAGCTGCACTTACACACACCTACATCTAATGGTTAATGAACATACTGTTTCCGTGGATGGTGAATTTATGCCTCCCGAAATGATGATTGTTCAACATTCCTTTAACACCTTAACAGGTGGCCATTAAGATGTCACTATATTTATACTTGATATATAATATGTTTATGTTTTACTTAGGCTTATGTATTTTTCATTTTGGGAATACCTTTATGGTTTCCATTATGGGTAAACGCGATATCTTCATTTAAGGAAGTACGGACTACCGCCCCCTCAAAGTGATTTGATTCGTTAAATACCATATGTGGGACGTATAAAGGATGGAACTATGATATTATATATGATATTATACTAGAATTATAATATACCTTTATATAATTATGATTCCATTCTATAAATACTAAATAGAAATGAAAGTAGCGTTCATGCGTACGTACGGCTTACCGTCTCCATGAACGGTGCATTTCATTTCTTACCTCGAAATGATTTTGTAATATTATAAATGCATACATTTACTGGATATATATGACATATATAATATCTACATCATTAATACCATTATGGATATAATGGATACATGAAAAACTTGTAATTATAAAGGGATTATTTTTGACTCAAGTACCAATGATCGTTAAAACGACCGTTATTAACTTAAATAATTACATAGTGTTCCTAAAATGGTAATAAGTGATATAAAAGGAATAATGAACTTGAAAAAGGTTCTTAAGCAAGTAGAAATTAACTCATGTTTATTATTCAGGACATTAAAGAACGATCGAGTCAAGCCGGACCCGAGGTATGGGACTTCGTCTCAATCTCCTTTCATTGAGGCATATTTTATTTTATGCACAGCTTTCTTTTATATGGTGTATAAACCCATTTGACTTTTATGTTTATACAAAAGGAATATTTTTTATACGAAGCATTTTACAAAACGACAAAAGGGAATGTTTTTGTCGTACGTATGCAGCGACAACGACTTCTCCGCCGCCTTGACGATTATTTGAGTTTCGACTTCCTCTACAAGGCATACCATCTTTTTAAAAGAAAAATAAATACCATGTTTTACTTTTCTTTTATTTTGGTATTTAAAATGGTTTTCATAATGTTTTTATATCAATGTGTTGTATTGATATCTTGTGATTGAAAGGTGGAAATGTTATGTTTCCTTTATGCATGTTTTATGTGATATGATTATGTCGAGGTTATTGGGAATTATTATGAAAACGGGTGGTTCTGTGATAAACTAAGGGCGGGTGAGCCCGATATAGCTCTCCAATTCATTGGGTAACACGAAGGAGTGAAATGTTACGATTTCTCTGAAGAGATTTAGGGAATATACTGTGATGGGTATTCCAAACGTAACCAAGAGGGTTAATCCCAACGTAAGAATGTTATGAATGCCTCAAGTTACCTTTATGTCTTATGATTTCTATGATTTATTCATGTTTTGATGAGGTATGTTAAAGTTCTTATGTTTTATGGGTAAAGTATGATCTCATTCTTATGTATATATGTACCCATGTTTCCTTTCCATATTTTTATATCCCTTACTAAGCTTTTTATGCTCATCCCAAGTTTTTTTGAAAGGTTTTTCACAGGTCAAGGGAAAGGTACATGATATGATGATAGTGTCAAGGAAGTGTCAAGAAAGAATCCATGTTTTATTTTAAATATATTTCCATTGATGGGAATGAAGAATACTATCTTTATGTAACCACTTTGTTTATATGTGGAATGTAATGCAAGTTTTATGATCTAATTCTCTAAAACTCTAAACCCGAAAAGATCCTCAATGTGTAATCTTGTAATAACTCACGATTAAGTAAGGTTTAAGGCTGGGGCCTTATAGTTGGTATCAAAGGTCGGTTTAGATAACTTTAGGAGTTATAATTCTATTAAATGATTATCCAAAAATATTTTTTTATGTTCAAATTGAAGTGATATAGCATTTGAAGATTACCATGTTGCTTAATCTAAGACATGTTTGTTCAGAATGGTTTTCTGTAGAGGAAACAGGGAAGGAGTGCTAGGAAGGCATACAGAAGGAAATAACATTCTGAATCAGCATCCCGAGATGGTCGGAATTCGAACTGAATAGTTTGTTGTAGTAATGGCGCAGTTGACTCAAGCGATAAATGGCGATGGTATCCATGCATGAGATCAGTCAGATCAACCGCAGAGGAACATGTCAGTGGTGGAACATTTCATGAGGCAACATCACCCATCATTCAGAGGATCATCTGACCCTGTGCTAGCTGAAGGGTGGATTAAAGCACTGGAGAGGATTTTTGATTTCATGGGGTGTTCAGACAATCAAAAGGTTAGTCTTTCTATTTACCATTTGGAGGGTGAGGCAGATCAGTGGTGGTCGATGGTTGAAAATATCAGGGACGCTGATGAGATTGATGCTCTCGACTGGGATGAATTCAAAGGTATGTTTCTTGAGAAGTATTTCCCTAAGACTATTCGACTTAGGATGGAAAATCAATTCTTGGAATTGAGGCAAGAGGAAGACTCTGTGGCTACCTATGAAGAAAGGTTCACTCGATTGGCAAGGTATGCTCCAAATTTTATCCGAGACCTTGATAGTAAAATCAATCGTTTTTACTCAGCATTAAAGCCAAAATATCGAAGGGCATTAGATTCTCGTGAGTTTAAAAGTCATTAAATGCTTGTTCGATGTGCTGAGAAGGTGTAAATGGAGTTTGCTGATGACCAAGTGTTCTATAACAACCAGCAGAAGAAGAGACCGAGGTGGCAGGAGAAAGGTAAGAATTCTTCAAAAAAGTCTGATGGTAAGAAAACTAAGTTTCCAGTTTGTGATAAATGTGGAAAAAGGCATGCTGGGGAATGTCTTCTGAATTCTGGAAAGTGCTACCGATTTGGTAAGATGGGTCATAAGGCTCGTGATTGCACTGAAAAGGATCAAGGTGAAGGTAAGACCAAATTTGATTTACATTTAGTGAAATGTTATAAGTGAAATGAGATGGGTCACTATGCAAACGAGTGTCCGACAAAGAGCTTGAGTGATGGGAAGCAGTTAGACTACAAGCAGAAAGGGGTGGTGAAATCTTTTGCAACTACTTCAGCAGACGTCGGGCCATCAAATGAAGTTGTATCAGGTACATTGTTTGTTTTTTTAGATTACGCCAGTGTGTTGTTTGATTCGGGGTCTACACATTCTTTCATCTCTGAAACCTTTTCTAGTAAAATGGGAATACCACCTCAAGAAGTGACTCCTGAACTTGTGGTAAAAACACCTGGGGGAAATGTTGAGGCAAAAAGAATTTATAAGAATCTTCCTATCCTTATCTGTGGAAAGAACCTACTTGAAAACCTTATTGTTCTACCTCTAGTAGAGTTTGATGTTATCCTGGGTATGGATTGGCTCTCTATTTACCATGCTAAGATTGACTGTAGAGGTAAAGAAGTTTCTTTTCAGAGAGACTTTCAGTTTGTGTACAAGAATTAACCCTTACTGTTGATAACTTATCGAGAGGCCAAGAAACTTGTAAAATATGGAAATGAATGTTACCTTGCACACATCGTTCAAAATAAAGGAACTGTTCAGATTAATGATGTGCCAGTGGTAAATGAGTATCCTGATGTTTTTCCTGATGAGTTGCCTGGAATAATACCAGATCGGGAAGTTGAGTTTACTGTTGACTTAGTTCCTGATGCTAAGCCAATTTCAAAACCCCCTTATCGAATGGCTCAAATTGAACTTTTATAGTTGAAGGAACAATTATAAGATTTGTTAGAGAAAGGTTTCATTCGACCTAGCACATCACCTTGGGGTGCTCCTATTTTATTTGTTAAAAATAAAGATGGTTCTATGAGACTTTGCATTGATTATAGGGCCTTGAATAATATCACTGTTAAGAACAAATATCCTTTGCCTCATATCGATGATTTGTTTGATCAGCTCCAGGGAGCTCAGTTTTTTTCAAAGATTGACTTGAGATCGGGGTACCATCAGCTGAAGGTAAAGGAGGAAGATATTCCGAAGACCGCATTCCGTACGAGATATGGCCATTATGAATTTGTATTAATGCCTTTTGGGCTGACCAATTCGCCTACTGTATTCATGGACTTAATGAATAGAATTTTCGATGAGTTCTTGGATAAGTTTGTGGTGGTTTTCATTGATGATATTATTGTGTTTTCTAAAAGTAAAGAGGAGCATGAAAGACATTTAAATGTTATCTTGCAAACCTTAAAAGAAAAGAAACTGTATGGAAAATTCTGCATGTGTGAGTTTTGGTTGCAAAAAATTTCTTTCCTTGGTCATATTGTTTCTAAAGATGGAATAATTGTTGATCCTGCAAAAACAAAAGTTGTGGAAGAAAGGCCAAGACCCATAAATGTAACCGAGATTCGTAGCTTCCTTGGTTTGGCAGGCTATTACCGAAGGTTTTTTAGAAATTTTTCACGATTATCTAGTCCAATGACTAAGCTAACTCGGAAGGGTGTTAAGTTTATCTGTACAAAAGAATGTGATGATTTTTTTCAAGAATTGAAAAGAAGATTGGTGAATGCTCCAGTTTTGGAACTACCTTCCAGGAATGGTGAGTTTGTTATATATAGTAATGCTTCATTGAAAGGAATTGGTTGTCTCCTAATGCAGAATGATCAGGTAATTGCTTATGCTTCACGACAGTTGAAAACTCATGAGGTAAATTACCCTACACATGATTTGGAATTAGCTGCTGTTGTTTTTGCTTTAAAAATTTGGAGGCATCATTTGTATGGAGTAAAGTGTTAAATATATACCGATCACAAAAGTTTAAAGTATATATTCACTCAGAAATATTTAAACATGAGACAGAGGAGATGGCTGGAATTAATCAAGGATTATGATTGTACAATTCATTACCATCTGGGAAAAGAAAATAAAGTGGCTGATGCTTTGAGTTGAAAAAGTAATGCTTCATTAGCAATGTTGCGTTTGGAACGTGATCCTTTGGTTAAGGATTTGATGAACTTTGGCATAGAAGTTGTTGGTGCAGGAAGTTCTTCTGTTTTGTTTCAGGTATCAGTGATATCATCTTTATCAGATAGAATCAAGCAAGCACAGAAGTAAGACAGTGAGTTGCAGAAAAAGGTAGAGCTGGTTCAGAAAGGTAAATTTCCTGAATTCAACATTGATAATGATTGAGTTTTGAGATTTGGGAAGAGATTGTGTGTGCCTTGTGATTCACAGTTGAAGAGAGATTTGTTATGTGAAACTCATAGTTCTCCGTTTTCAGTTCATCCAGGCAGTACTAAGATGTATAGAGATCTTCAGGAGTATTACTGGTGGGATGGAATGAAAAGAGATATTGCTGTTTTTACTGTGAAGTGTTTGACATGTCAAGAGGTTAAAGCAGAGCGGCAGTTACCGAAAGGGATGCTTCAGCCTTTACCAGTGCCAGAGTGGAAATGAGAGAATATATCCATGGACTTTGTTGTGGGATTACTGAAGACATCTCGAGGTAATAATGCAATCTGGGTTATTGTTGATCGCTTGACCAAGTCTGCTCATTTCCTTGCTACACGAGATACTTTTTCCCTAGATCAACTTTCTCGTTTGTATCTTAAATAGGTAGTCAGGTTACATGGAGTTCCTCCCTCCATTGTATCTGACCGTGATCCCAGGTTCACTTCTAACTTTTGGAAAGGCCTTCAGAAGTCATTGGGTACTGAATTAAATTTTAGTACAGCTTTTCATCCTCAATCAGATGGGCAGTCAGAACGAACAATTCAGACCTTGGAGGATATGCTACGTTCTTGATCTATGGATTATCAGGGAAGTTGGGACCCACATCTTTCTTTGGTTTAATTTTCATATAATAACAGTTTTTATTCTAGTATACATATGGCACCATTTCAGGAATTATATGGGAAGCGGTGTCGAACTCCAGCTTTCTGGGATGAAGTGGGTGAAAGGAAGTTGATGGGACCAGAATTGGTAGAAGACATGGCAGAAAAAGTTCAGCTGATTCAGAATCAAATGAGAACAGCTCAGAGCAGGCAGAAGAGTTATGCGGATAACCGGAGGAAGGATCTATCTTTCGAGGTAGGTGATCATGTTTTTCTCAAAGTATCACCATGGAAAAGTGAGATGTGATTTGGTAAGAAAGGAAAGCTGGGTCCAAGGTTCATTGGACCATATGAAATTCTGGAGAGAGTTGGATCAGTTGATTACCATGTGGCTTTACCTCCGAGTTTATCTCAGGTACACAATTTTTTTCATGTTTCGATGTTGAGAAAGTATATGCCAGACCCATCCCATGTTTTGAGTCCAGAGGTAGTTCAGCTGGAAGAGAACCTATCTTATGAGGAACAACCGGTCTAGGTTTTTGACCACAGGGAGCAAGTGTTACGGAATATGGTGATTCACAAGGTAAAGGTTTTGTGGAAAAATCACATGATTGAAGAGGCAACATGGGAATCTGAAAATGCAATGAGGGATAAGTACCCCCATTTATTTGATAAGTAAATAAATTGCGGGGACGCAATTTTCTAAAGGGGGGAAGGATGTAACTTCCCAAGTAAGAAATGAATAATAGATATTTTTATCTATGTCTATTAATGAATTAGATAGTGTTTTAGAGGCTTAAAATGAAAATAAATCCAATCTTAAGCATGGAATAAACTAATATTTTTAAAAGATTTTTTTACTGCCTTTTGATGGAAAAACATTTTTAAATCCATATTTTGACAATTTTATAAGCTATTATTGTCAAAATAAACTTATTCTTTATGATTGGCACATCAAAATTTACTGTGTGTGAATTTTTGGTATTTTTCATACAATGTTCATTTTTTAATGAATAGTGAAAAATACTGCATTTTACATCAAAACTGCTTTTTAATCTAATTTATTTATATGATTAGATTATGTTTTGAATTGGTTTTGAAGTGAAATTAGAATATATTTTTACCATTTAATCCAATGGTAGTCATTGGAATCAATTTCACTTTGAAATTGGACTTAAACTGGTGTCAATCTTTTGATACTTATTGTTTCATAAAACACACTATTTGCTCTGACAGCGGGAATTAATTATTAAATTAATTAATGTAACTTATATGTTTTGATTTTTGTAAAATATACTTCATTTTTGAATTCAGAATATCAAATATAGCTTAGGGTGAAGTTTTGGTATTTTTCTGAAAAACTTCAATTTTTGATGAATAGTGAAATCACTAAGTGGTAGTTAAAGAAACTGACTTTTCGTTTAAATGAAATTTTGCCACCTTTGTGTTTTGAATTTAAAAAATCCGACATACATGGTTGTCATTAAGAAGTAAAATTTGGTTAAATGAGATTAAAATAATTTTTTGGTGAATAGTAACTTATTAAGTTTTTAATCGTGATTAGTGGTAATTAGTGTAGTTTAAGGTAAAAATAATGCTTTAATAAACTGAAATGACCTAGACACATGTCCTACCCTTATTGGTTGTGTCATGGTTGACCAAGACAATCCATGGGTAAACTTGGGGACCCCATGGAGCCACTTTGGTTGGGAAATGACATAAATAACTTTTTATTTAATGTAAAAGTAAAAATGACACAAACATACTATGTTTTACGAAAACAATTTTTACATGGGATTATAAAGATCATATTTTTGATTATAAATAGTCACTGGAAAGATAAAACGATTTCCTACATCATAGTAGTTTTTTTATAATTTTTAAACTTTAAATAAATTAAATTATTTATGACATCATGATGATGCAGCGATGACATCATTATTTAACGATTTAAATAAAATGAAAAGATAATGTACAATCTATGACCTAAACATGTCCAAAACCAATTGTATGGGTGGATTTCGAACCCTTATCATATTATCCTCAAATTATATCAATGTGGGACCTTTTGAATCCGAAACTCATTTTAAAATAAAGTAACTTATCTTTACTTTCCAAGAGTGCCCCTCCTCTCCCCTTATAAAAGGCCCCCACCTCTACCTCTTTTCCCACACTCCCAAAGCCTTTGGCTCAGACAACCCCTGCCCATTTTGTCTCTACACTTCCCTCTATTACTCCTTGAAGCCTCACATTGGGCAGAAGTCTTCCCAAGGAAGCCTTTGAGCTCAAATCTAAGAAAGTTACTCGATTTTAAGGTAATGTCTTCTTTTGAGTCCTTTTGTTTTATTTTTCTTCTCCAACCCCCTAAACTCTTTTTATTCTTTTCTTTTGTAAAAACTCCAGTATCCTCAATATACTAGTATGTTTTTATAAGAAGGATTCGAGCTGCACTTACACACACCTACATCTAATGGTTAATGAACATACTGTTTCCGTGGATGGTGAATTTATGCCTCCCGAAACGATGATTGTTCAACATTCCTTTAACACCTTCAAAGGTGGCCATTAAGATGTCACTATATTTATATATGATATATAATATGTTTATGTTTTACTTAAGCTTTTGTTTTTTTTATTTTGGGTATACCTTTATGGTTTCCATTATGGGTAAACGCGATATCTTCATTTAAGGAAGTGCGGACCATCTCCCCCTCAAAGTGATTTGATTCGTTAAATAATATATGTGGGACGTATAAAGGATGTAACTATGATATTATATATGATATTATACTATAATTATAATATAACTTTATATCATTATGATTCCATTCTATAAATACGAAATAGAAATGAAAGTAGCGTTCATTCGTACGTACGACTTACCGTCTCCATGAACGGTGCATTTCATTTCTTACCTCGAAATGATTATGTAATATTATAAATGCATAAATGTACTGGATATATATGACATATATAATATCTACATCATGAATACCATTATGGATATAATGGATACATGAACAACTTGTAATTATAAGGGGCTTATTTTTGACTCAAGTACCAATGATCGTTAAAACGACCGTTATTAACTTAAATAATTACATAGTGTTCATTACATGGTAATAAGTGATATAAAAGGAATAATGAACTTGAAAAAGGTTCTTTAGAAAGTAGAAATTAACTCAAGTTTATTATTCAGGACATTAAAGAACGATCGAGTCATGTCGGGCCCGAGGTATGGGACTTCGTCTCAATCGCCTTTCATTGAGGCATATTTTATTTTATACACAGCTTTCTTTTATACGGTGTATAAACCCCTTTGACTTTTACGTTTATCCAAAAGGAATCTTTTTTATATGAAGTGTTTTACAAAACGAAAAAAGGGAATGTTTTTGTCGTACGTATGGGGTGACAACGACTTCTCCGCCGCCTTGACCATTATTTGAGTTTCGGCTTCCTCTACAAGCCATACCATCTTTTTAAAAGAAAAATAAATACCATGTTTTACTTTTCTTTTATTTTGGTGTTGAAAATGGTTTTCATAATGTTTTATATCAATGTTTTGTATTGATATCTTGTGATTGAAAGGTGGAAATGTTATGTTTCCTTTATGCATGTTTTATGTGATATGATTATGTTGAGGTTTTTGGGCATTATTTTGAAAACGGGTGGTTCCGTGATAAACTAAGGGCAGGTGAACCCGATATAGCTCTACAATGCATTGGGTAACGTGAAGGAGTGAAACGTTAAGGTTTCTCCGAAGAGCTTTAGGGAATATACTGTGATGGGTATTCCAAACGTAACCAAGAGGGTTACTCCCTACGTAAGAATGTTATGAATGCCTCAAGTTACATTTATGTTTTATGATTTCTATGATTTATTCATGTTTTGATGAGGTATGTTAAAGTTATTATGTTTTATGGGTAAAGTATGATCTCATTCTTATGTATATATGTACCCATGTTTCCTTTCCATATTTTTATATCCCTTACTGAGATTTTAATGCTCATCCCAAGTTTTTTTGAAATGTTTTTCACAGGTCAAGGGAAAGGTACATGATATGATGATAGTGTCCATGAAGTGTCAAGAAAGAATCAATGTTTTATTTTAAATATGTTTCCACTGATGGGAATGAAGAATACTATCTTTATGTAACCACTTTGTTTATATGTGGAATGTAATGCAAGTTTTATGATCTAATTCTCTAAAACTCTAAACCCGAAAAGATCCTCAATGTGTAATCTTGTAATAAATCAAGATTAAGTAAGGTTTAAGGCTGGGACCATATAATTGTAATAGCGTAGAATGTATCTAAATAACTCAGCAACTACCTAAGTCTTTCATGTTATCTTACACAATCAATGATGGGAAATTTATTTTAAGACTTCTTAAAATAAAATTAAATCTCATTCTTACATTTGAATTCCAATTTTCCATTTAAAACTAAAATATGTTTTAATAAAAAACATCCATATTTAATAAGATAAAACCACTTGGTTTCTATCAAAACTTTTTAATCCATTTCCACAAGTTTGAAATACATTCAAAACCAATTCCATCAATTTCACAATTAATTTCAACAATTAAATTCAAGAATTAAATTTAAATCATTTACATCAAAATTACAATTTTAATTAAACAATTTAAATCAACCAATTTCCACAAACACACCCCAATTTAATGGAATTTGGGTTTTTATCAATTCTCATGTCCAAACCATTTCAAATACCCCAATTCAATAGAATTGGATTTTATTACATCAATTGAAAGAAAGTTTGAGGAGTTGAATTTAAATTAATAGTTAAAATAAATCAAGAAATTCAAATTTAATCATTTTGGTCAAACAGGATGGAATCACCTACCTTTTCCCGAAACACAACACTCGCAACGACACCCTTCAATGAGAACAAAGGTGTAGAAGACCTATAACCACAACCTAGAGACGAGATCCAACAACATGAGGAATAGATCCATCAATTTCATGATGATTTATTGAAATTTCAAAGGAGGATAAAGTGATAAAGATGAAGAATGAAGGAGAAAGCTTACTCGAGAATCACACCGCAAGAATAACAATGATCGAATGCCAAAAAAAGAGGATCCATAAGGGTTGAAAGGCTCTATGATTTCCTAGAGAATGCCTTAATTTTAGGCAGAAAAAATGGAGCATAGGATAAAAGAGATCTCAGCCACGCTATCTGTTTAAAAAATATTAGTTGGGGTATTACAAGACGTGTAATACCCTTTCACATCGTGAAATAGTTAAGTTTCATAACCTCTGAAAAATGCATCGCTTTAAATTAAAAAATAATTCATTAAATAACTCATGATGTGTAACTTTCATGGTGTGAACCTTTTACGATATGCACCCAGTGACCATTACATGTCGTGTAACCTAGTTACATGGTGTGTAACCCTCCGATAGCCTGTACAAAAGCCCAATTGAAGTTGAGAGTCCAACAAATCTATGACTTCACCATTATAAGAATCCTCCCAATCCATTATCAACCCTACCAAGTCAAAAAAAACCACAAAAATGTTAAATGCATACCTATTAGATCAATAACGTGATGTTACAAACTCCCCACCATAAAAACTTTTTGTCCCCAGAAAGCTCGTAAAAAATCTTTCATGCCAGAAAGATGAGGCAACTGCGCTCTCATCAGTGCCTCACATTACCACATCTCATGATTATCAGAACCATGTTGCCATAGAATAAAACTAAGGGAATCATCCTCCCATGAACACCTTGGTCTCAGAATCAACTATCTTGACTGGCCGCTCATCAAAGATAAATCAGGTTCAATCTCTAGATCACTCCAGCTCAAAACATGAGATGGATAAGATAAACTCTTTCCCAGCTGCGATACATGATTTATGTTATGTATCTACATCATCTTTGGTTGAAGTGTTAAATGGTATACAAATTTCCCCACCTTTTCAAAAACCTCTAAATGTCCCATGAAACAAGGAGCAAGCTTCCCTTGCCTCCCAAGCCATCGATGAACCAACTGAGGTGAAAATTTCAAGAACACCTGGTAACCAACTAATAACTCCAAAGGTATATGTATACTATTATCATAAGACTTATATCGACTCTATACTGTCAATATTATCTGACAAATTATTAGAATCTTCGTTGTCGTCTCCTGCACCAAGCTTGGTTTGACCAAGGAACATTCATCAATCTCTGACCAACACAAAGTAAATTTACAAGGCTGACCATAAAAGGCCTCAAAAGGAGTCATTCTGATCACAGAATGGTAACTATTGTTATAATAAAACTCAACCATCCCAAAATGATCATCCCAAGCCCCACTAAATTTGAGAACACAAATGTGAAGCATATCCTCTATAATCTGTATATCTCTCTCTGTCTAGATCTGACTATGAATGGTAGGTCATGCTCAAATGGACCTAAGATCTCAATTCCTCATGAAGGATTCCCTAAAAGTGAGAGCTGAACCATGGATCCCTATAAGAGACTATAGAATATGGAACTCCATGGAAATAGATAATCTTCTTTATGTAGAAATTTCTCAACTCCTCAACTTTGGTGGTATCACAAATGGGTATGAAGTAAGCTGACTTGGTTAGCCTGTCGATCACAAGCCATATTAAATTATTCTTTCTATGGGTATAAGGCAACCTAACCACAAAGTCCATAAAGATCTCATCCCACTTCCTAGTAGGGACTGGAAGTGGCTAAAGCTAACCTGAAGGTTTCTCGTGCTCAGATTTAAACTGATAGCACGTATAACAATGAGAGAAAAAATCATAAATTCCATATCTCATCCCTAACCACTGGAACTATCACTTCATTTCATAGAACATCTTAGTGGTTTCTGTGTGTACATCCCACTAGGAATTATGAAAATCCCCCATCATAGTATCTCATGCTGCTAACGGTACAACAAAGTGATCCCAAAAGCATAGAACACCTTTGGAAAATGATCACTGGGAAACTATCTCCCCACCATAAAGAGAGTTTTCAATACCATGTAATTCATCATCAAAATATTGATCCTAAAGATTCATCCTAAGAAGAGTGGATGTCAACTGAATGATAACTAAAGAAACTTCAGCCCCTTTCTCATAAACTCCAATATTAAATTATGCAAAGAGAACCATCAAATTCCACTCTTCCAAAAATTATTTCACTACCTGAGTTGGAAGTTTCCTTCTCAACACATTTTCAAAGTAATTCCATTTCCCTTGGGTATAGATTATGTCAATGTCGAAAGATTACAGGTACTCCAACCAACGCCTCTAGCGAAGATTCAATTTTTTGGGAGATTTAATTCAAGATTTTGTAGTCTGAATACACAGTAAACCTTTATTTGAAAAGGTAGTGTCACCAACTCATAAGTGTGTGCATCACAGTCACAATTTCAAGGTAATAGGTAGGATAATTCTTATCATGTGGCATAATTTGGAGATATCCATAAGAAACTACATGATCACCCTATATAAAAATGCAGCCCAAGCCTGAA
Source organism: Viscum album (assembly GCA_963277665.1). Lineage (NCBI taxonomy): Eukaryota > Viridiplantae > Streptophyta > Magnoliopsida > Santalales > Viscaceae > Viscum > Viscum album. The sequence goes on along the minus strand of OY728120.1, from coordinate 1,080,789,119 downwards.
CCTGATGCATCACAAAAGACCACATAGCTTGACCGATCTCTGGAAGAGTCAACACTAGTGCGGTAATCAAAAAAAGTTTTATATTAACAAAAAAAGCTCATAAATTTATCATTCCAAGAAAAATTCACCCCCTTCTGAGTCAGAGTAGTTATTGGAGAATCCAACTTTAGTCTATATTACATCAAAAAAATATATATATAAATAACTCAAAAACTCTAGAGTTTTCCTCCTAGGGTAGAATAAATTTAGATTAATTCTTCATTTAATATACTTAATTATCATCTAAAATTCTATAAAATTAATTTCCTTAGGATTGATCTAAAATCTTCCACATGAAAACACCGTGCGAAATACAAGGTTTTCTTTTAGTTAGACAAAGTAGACGCTATCATTCCTCTAAATGTTTTGTAGTTGGATTTATGATGTAATTAAAAATGGTGTTTTTTATTGAAAAAATGAATGTGTAAGAATGGGTTTTGAAGAATGAAAAACAAATAAGTGTCAGAGGATTTCAAAGGGGAGAATTAATATTTTGAGGAAAGTAAGAACTAGAATTACAGTAGCGACCTTAAACCCATTCAATATATTTGAAAATATCTAAAATAAAGCATACATAAACTAAAATTTTGATACTTTGTTTAAATATCAATATATATATAAATTATATGCATACCTTATGTGTATTTATTTATTTATTATACACAATGAATATTATTGAACCGTATAGGATGAATATTAATTGAAAATGAATGAATGTTAATCACATTACAAAGGAGTATGAGGATGGGGGGAGTTTATCAAGTTTTCAATAGAGTATGCATACAATCATTTACAAATATACTGTATGTGTTTAAGTCATTGTTATCCAAGATGAATTCATCTAGAAAATTTAGAAATAATATTTGATTTTTCATGAAATAGATCAACGCTATAAATTTCTGACTAAACACGGTTAAAAAATGAATATGCATAATAACTGTGATGATACTGCCATTTATGAATCATCTAAATATAACATTGTCAACTATATTGAAATTGTATATTTTAAAAGCTAATAGATGGATCGATAAAATGTTTTATAAAACTACTTAATTTCTTTAATGATACATTACAAGAAAATGAGCTTCTTTGTCAAATGTTAAGTGAATTCTACATTTAGTGGAAATGATCTCTTAAAATATATATATATCCAAATAATTATATATTTTTTCACAATAATCATGAATTACCTAACTAACTCTTAGTGAAAAAAAATTAGTATCCTAAATTTGAAAATGATTCACAAAACCCCTATCACATTTTGGTGTACAAAGACACATATAAAATTATGTTGGTAAATTGTAACTTAACACCATAATTATGCATAAAGCGCAAAAATTTTATGTTGTCTTATATTAAACCAAAACAACCCAATAATAATATTGATTTTTATTTGACATTGAAGACCTAAAATTGATATGATACATGTGTTACATTTTATGATACTCATTAAAGTGAGAAGAATTCACAATGAGTGTCATGTTACATTTTATAATGCTCATTAAAATGAGAAGATTTAACAATGAGTCATGTTATATGGGGGATAAATGACTTTCATGCTTTTGAAAATTTATTATGATATAACATTGAAGAAAGATAAACTTTAAATTCATCATGTATTTAATTAGGAAGACAAATCATTTAATGTGATTCGGTGCCACATCACAATATGACATGAAATTCATTATGTGTTTAATTAGGAAGAGAAATCATTTAATGTGATTTGAGTGTCGCATCACAATAATATAAGACATATTATTTAATTATAAATACAAATCATTTAATGTGAATTAGTATGTATTTAATTAGGAACACAAATCATTTAATATGATGAAGTTTCACATCACAATAAGAAGATATGTTAATTCATCATGTAATTAATTAGGAACAAAAATCATTTAAATGTATCACATCACAATAAGAAGACATGTTAATTCATCATGTATTTAATTAGGAACACAAATCATTTAATGTGATGGTGTCACATTACCATAAGACATGTTTCCCAAAAAATACAAAAAGTTGAATCTAGACAAAAAGGAAATAAATGGGGATAAATTAATTTTTAACAAGAAATTCTTATTTAATTAGGAAAACAAATCATTTAATGTGATTGAATGTCACATCACAATAAAGACATGTTAATTCATAATGTATTTAATTAGTAATACAAATTATTTAATGTGATTGAGTGTTGCATTACCATAAAACATGTTTCCAAAATGACATAAAGATCAATCTATATGAGATTTTAGTGAATTAAGATGACAATAAAAAAGGAAATGAATGGTAATAAATTAATTTTTAGCTAGCTAAATATTTTTTTATTAAAAATTGAATTGATTTCAAAATGTTGTATTTTTTTAACCATGACAAAACATTGAAATAAAAAAATAAAACACGTGCATCACAAAAACACAAAACTCAAAAACCATAACAAAACATTAAAATATAAAAAATAAAATACATGCATAAAAAAAACACAAAACTCAAAATCATATATTTAAAGGTTAAAAACTCAAAATCTCAATAATTACATATTGAAAGGTTACAAGAAAACACAAACTCTCCATCCTCCCTCCAAAGGCTAAGTCAATCCATATCAAACTCGCATCCCAAATGTTATTCCAGGTCTCCTTCAACGTAAACCATCACCCATCACCCATCACCGAATGAGCTAGAGTTCACATTGAAGATAAAACATTTGAGACTAATAATATAAATGTTAGAAAAATGAATCTCATATAAATTAATCCAAAATACCATACCTCAACTTGATCAATATCAAAAATATTCTGTCATTTTATGTATAATAAAATAAAATATTGTGATTAAAATTTTTAAATAATATTAAATAATGTCAAATTAATTTCAATTTTTAACAAAAGTTTTATATATTTGTTGTTTAAAATTCATGATCACGTTATTTTATTATATCATATGATTAGAGAAACTTTTGACTGATCTGCATAATTTATGAAATCAAAACATTAGCTAAAATCAATATATAATACACAAAGGGATGCATCAAGATTTAAAAAAAATAAGAGTGAATTGGATAGTTAGATTTAAATTTAAATAGAAAGACCATATTTCGAATCCCATGAAAGAACTCAACAAATTGGTAGATAAAAGATCAGAAAACACATAATACATTTTTATAGTTACCATTCATTCAATAGCATAGATGTAATGACATATGAATGGGGTTATTAAGCATAAACACCAAATTTCAACATAAATAGCGTTCAAATCCCAAACCAACCTTTGTACTGTCATATTTTTAAAGTAAATATACAGTTCGAGGAAATAATATATGCACAGATAAAATTATTTACCTCAATCCATCGGCTACAGTCTAGTGCAACCAAAGAAAAAAACCCCGACGCATTGCAGCGTTCATCTGGGTGCCTTACATTTTATAGTGGAAAACATGGGTTTATAGGGATTTATTTGAATGGTAAAATTATGGGCGTACCCTTAAACCCTAAATGTGGTTGTTAAAATAGGACAACAACATCCCTCATAATCTTTTTCTTTCTCACTTGATGGAGCGAATTAATACATATTAAAACTTATCCTCAATTATATTTCTTTTTAAATTCAAATAATGCATATGAATGTTGGACCTTTCATTCAATGTATGAAGTGTATTTAATGTCATAGTTAACTAAATTAATGAAAATATGATATTTTTATTTTATAAACCGAAATTATTTCTTCCACTTATATGTAATACTTAAAATAATGTATGGTGACAACCGAGTTAGCTTATAAAGAGTCGTGGTCCCCAAATCACACACAACATACTTTTCTTCCAACACTCACCACTATAAATGTACACATAAAGGTGTTCATTATCAACATTTTTATTAGCACTATTAAAAACATGTTTTTGTTGATGTTTTTTGAGCGCTGATAACTGGTGGTCTTTATCAACGTTTTTTAACGTTGAAAAAAGCTATGTTTATACTAAAAAAATTATATCATTAAAAAACATATATTAATATATAAATATATTTATATTGATAAAAATACAATATATATTATTAAATATGATTTATATGTGACTGAATATACATTCATACATGATATATAAGATATTTAATTTAAATTAGCATATAAAATAAAAATCATATATTATTTAAAATCTTATTTCATATAGAAATATATATTCATGTATATATATATAATTATAGTAATTATTATGTATGTAATACTAATTTATTATACATCATATATATTAAAAATGGTTTATAATTTAATTAAAAATAATATGAATTAAAAATATTGACTAATGAATATTAATAGACAATTAATATCATTTTGTTTTATCAATGTCATTTGTTTTTTTAATTTGATACGTATATCAAATAATAAATATTTAATTATTAATTAAAAAAATGTCAAAATACATTACAATTAATATGTCATTCAATAATTTTACACATACATATATGAAATTAATTCATTTATACAGAGAAACAAATACCCAAATAATAAATTTTTAATATTATCATTTTAGTTTTATATTTATTGATATTTAATATTAAATATATCTTGTTTTTAATTATTAAATTTTATTCTATTTTTATTTATATTTTTTATGTGCCTGTGGATGTAGTTGAGTGATACCCAATTGTGATACCACATCTGGAATGTCTAAGTTTCAACTCTTAGCCTGCACAAATTTGACCCGTATAGAAGGTATTTCATTCCAGAAGATGTGCTTGGGAGGAGGGGCAGAAAGTATGGTGTGTTCATGAAGGCAATTAGGGGGAAAATTAGGAGGGCCCTGACCCCAGTGGGGTAGTATGAAATTTGGTCATGCTTTGCGGTGGACAACGTCAAGGCACACAAGGGTGAAAGGACGATTTTGATATATAGGCCGACGATAACCGTCAGTGGTGAATAACGATGCTAGTTTCCGCCAACAATATCTCACTCATAAATGGGATATAAATTGACAGCGATGACTTCATGCCATAGTAGGCAAAGAGGGTGACGCTCAAGAGGCTGGAAAAAATGAGGTGGCTGATAAACAAACAGTTCCAGTGATGACAGTGCAGGGTGGTGGACCGATAGCAACAACAATGGGGGCTTGGAGCGACCTCAGGCAATGCTCCCATGTCGACCATCAAGAGCTTGATTCGCAGCCATCATCCATATTGGTGCGATCCTTTGGGCAGCAGGTCTGTGCGGTGAATGACCACCTCAAGTGTGAAAATTGGAGGTGATGCCTTGGTGGAAGAGGCTGGTCATGGTGGACAACAACCGAGGGCTACAGTGACAGACATCAAAGGGGGTGGAGGCGGTGATATCCAATAACAACAATGGTAGAGTGAAAACATGTGTAGGAAGGTGGTTCTAGGTGGCTCAGTAATAGATGAACCACCGAATAACAGGTAGATGGCGATGATGGAGCCACACCAATACAACCAGTGATTAGTACATTCCCACTGATGAGGATGGTGAGATGGAAGAATCGAGGTGATCGATAGGGTGGCTTCGATGAACAACATGGGCCATACAGACTAAAAAAATTAGGCCTTTGGGTTGTAGTGGCGAGGGACTTCAAACCATAAGAAATTGATGGGGCATATGGGCCATGTACTAAGGTTCTATGAGCCTATAATAAACAAATAAAGGGATTTTTGGGTTAGTTATCCCCCTGAGGGTCTATGACTTGCCCTTACATCTTGTGAGTGTGAGGTGCATGTGTGTGTTTTATTATAAATGTACCCCCAAATATCTTATATATTTAATATATAATATTTATTACTTTTAAATATATATATATACATATTTAATTTATTCATTTTTAATTTTTATTTGTTCAATTCTTCTGAAATTTTATTCATTTTTATTATTTAGTTATATTAATTAACTAACATGTGACATGTTTTTAATACAGTTCTAATTTAAATAATCAATACGTGTATTCATTTTCATTTAAACATATATTCATTTTTATTCTTTTAAATTTTATATAGTTAATATGTCAAATTTATTTTTTAATATTTTTCAATATATTCATCTTTTTAAATAAATTATATTCATTTTTAACGTTCATTCATTTAATATTATCTGTTTATTAATAATGTTAAGTGTATTTTAATTTTTTTATAATTTATTCTGTTTAAATATTTATTCAATTAATATTTTTGTAATTTATTCATTTTTAATGTTTATATATATAATTATTTAGGGATATATTTAATATTTTTAATATAAAAATATATTTATATATATATTTCAATATATATAATATTTCCTTAAATATAATTTATATAATATAAAATATGTATTTACATTAAACAAGTCATATATTTAGTGAAAAATGATTTATAGTTAAAAGTTAATATCAGTTAGAAATATTGACTTATTAGCATCGAGTGATGGACATTTAATAAAATGTCATTTTTTTCAATTTTACATATATCAATTTGTGTTATATTAATTTTATAAAACACATACACATAAGTAATGCAATTTTATATAGAAACACACATACACACATAATATTTTTTTAATTTATTCAATTTTTAATATTCACTGTATAATTTTATTTATTAACATAATATATTTAATATATGTTATGTTTTTAATCGATAATTTTTATTCATTTTTATATTTCTATTCATTATATATTATTATCACATTAAATATTTTTTTAAATTTTATTCATTTTTAGTATAATTTATTTATTTGTAATCTTATTCATTTTTAATATTATTATAATTTATTGATTTTAAAATTTTCATTGATTAGTAATTTTCAAAATTTATCCATTTTTTATATCTATTTATACATGTTTATTTATTAACATGTAATGTTTTTAATATGGTTGTAATTTATATGATTAATATGCATTAATTTTCATTTTAACATATATCCTTTTTTAATTTTTTAATAATCTATATAACTAATAACACTTTTTCATTTTTTTAATATTTTTGCAATGTATTGATTTTTTAATTATTATGTTCTAGAAAAGATGTTTTTTAGGTGATGTTTGACAATGGAAATGATTAGGCGAGATCATCAGTGTGATTAGAGTGTCACCCTCCTATTGGAACATAGCATGAGTCCTCTATATACCATCAGAGTGACACCCTACTATTAGATTAGGGCATGAGTCCTCTATCTGCTGAGTGGAACCCACCAACGAAGTGAGGGCATGAGTCCTTTTCCATCTGAGTGGCACCCTCCTATTGGATTAGGGCATGAGTTCTCTATCTATTGAGTGACACCCTCCTACAGAGTCAGGGAAAGGGTCCTATACCATCAGAGTGGATCCCTCTTACAGTGTCAGGGCATGAGTCCTCTATCTACCATTAGAATGACACCATTCAAAAATAATGGATTGAGTCTTTTATCTACCATTAGAGTGGCACCATCCTATTGGGATAAGGAATGAGTCCTCTATTGACCATCAAAGTGACACACTCTTTTTGTACTAGGGCATGGTTCCTCTATCTAGAGATTACGTCCACTCGACTGTGCAACACAATAGTGAGGTGCGGCTCGACATGGATATTTCTTTGGACAAACGTGCAGTTTGTTCTGGGCGTAGCAGAAGCATGCGTTGGTGGGTGATGTATAAAAAATCTTTTAATAATCATTGTCTGAAACAATGAGTGAGTATCTTTCATGAAAAATTTATAAATAATTTATTTAATATTTGAAAAATTAAAACACAGGCTTTGGAACATTATTCATTGATGAATGTTGATCGTCTGAAGAGACTCGTTCGTATTACATTCGTTTTGCTGTAATGATCCAAGGAAAAAATAACTCTAGCAGTGATCCACATGTTCTCCAATGATCTCCAAGCAACACCAAACAATATCTAGGTGCTCGTGCGGTGAATCGAATGTCTTGTGTTGTTCGTTCTTAATCACTCGTTCTTTTATCTTGAGAAAATCTCTCTTGTATTTATCATTCTTGAGAGGGAGAGAGAAGGAAAAGTCAAAAGAGAATTCATTGTGTTCAAAAATTATCTATTCTCTATTTTTGGATTCAATATACAATAAACATAACCATATATTTATAGAGTTAGTATTCATGTCACGACCCGTTCCCCTGGGGCCCATCCGTGACATTCTCCATGCCCGCCTCCTGAAGGCTAGGGGTTGGTGACTAGCACTGAAGATGTAAACCTGCAGGTGGAAAACGTTTACCTGAGTACCTGTACATATGCACACAAAACCAAATCTCTAAGCTAGAAAAGTAAACAAGTATTCAACTATAAAAAACCACTGAGTACAAATACAACTGAAATTCAAATAAACCAGAATACAAACCCAACAAAAGACTAATTGGAAAAAAATAAAGTAAAAAGAAACATTGGAAGCCATCCACTGGAAACCCCACATGATGGTAAGATTAGTTTAGCTACTATATGCTGTTGGAGTATTCCTTACCAGATTTCACTAGACCCCGCCTGGTCCTAGGCCACCAAGTCCTCCGTCGAAGTGTCGATCGTCTGCACCAGACACAACACGTGTGGGTGAAGTCCATGTAGGGGTGAGTAACAAAATACTCAGTAGGGGACCCCAAAACACAAAGGAAAGAATTCAAAGCAATACTAAAATCAAATCACAAAGCATAATCATGAATCAAGACCACTCACACCAGGTATATTCTAGAGTAGAAAAGTAAAACCATTAGTCACATCATCAAACACCTCGGTTTCTGAAGAGCTCCTCCTCAATGAGTAGAGTAGGCCTACCAGGTCACACAGAAGTTGCTTCCCACTAACCGAAGACTATTTTGGTACTCATCCTTGATGAGTACCGTGGGTATGCTGGGTCACATAGAAGCCGCTTCCCACCATGGGTATGTCGGGTCACACAGAAGCTACTTCCCACTATGGCCACACTAAGGTAATCCTCATGTTGAGTACCGTGGTTATGATGGGTCACATAGAAGCTTCTCCCCACCATGGGCCTACCATGTCACATATAAGCTACTTATCACTGGTCCATAGTATCCGATCTACACAGGGTTTCTCACCAACAGTCTCTAGGTCTCATCCAACTGTAGTGTTTCCACATGTAACACGCTTGATCTTGGGAGAATCTCACCCCACACCATTTGTTGAATTCCAACTTCCATTAAATCCACCTTATATTATTCCAAAATAACCACCTCATCGTGAGGGTTCCAACGCCATAAACAGCTTGTCAATCGGACACCTTGTTTGCAAGTAATTTATGTTTTTTCAAAAAGGGGCCAGTTGGGTTCGGGCCCGCTCCAACCCGGTCGGACCGACCCGACTTGACCCGGGTCCACCAAACTGACCCCGGTTCACCAATCCAACTTGGGTCCCTTGACCCAACTTGGGTTCGCCAATCTGATCTAGACTCGACTCGACCTGGGCCTGTTTTTTTGGGCCATGGGTCTGGCCCGCGGGGGCGAGTACATCCCACTGAGGAGGGTCCGGCCCACTGGCATGGGTCCAGCACGCCGGAGAGGGTCTGACCTGCTGGTCTGCCCTTTCTTCCAGAGGTAAAATAGCCTTCGGTCTGGCTGGGATGCGGAAGGCAGATACGTTCGGCTCTCCAGCTCACCCCGCGGTCGATGTAGGGCTAATTCCTCCACTGCGGTCAAGGAATCACAACTTTGTGCTATATAGCCGATCGGACTCCGACACACGGTTGAAGAACACATTCCTCCAATGAAATATACCTACATTTATAGTATACTCCATCGACATCATCGAAGGCCGCGTTTCTGCCGCCAGCTACCGGCCCAGCCGACGACGCTTCCCGATGCGCCGCCTCTAGCCCACCACCATCGCCCTGAGCCCTCACTGGAGGGCCCTTCCACGGACAACCAGGTTCACACTAGTGGTCCACTCTTTGCGCTGAATGCACCTTTGGGCTCTATAGGGTGTTACCTCCCTTACAAAGGCCTCAAAATTTCTTTGGCTTCATTTCGAAAAATTCGTCTACCAAGAAAGCACAAGTCGGAGGGGGGTCGGGCCTTGTTCATGTCAGCCTGCGCCCTCTACATTAGAAGTTTAAAATAGGGGGAGGTTTGGGGATGATGTTCTACCAACAAAAAATCAATCCCTAAAAGAAAAACCAAGAAACCTCACTCTCCCACAAGAATGGACGATCCATGGATCAACCTGTTCGTGGGTTGATTCAAGTTCGTCGTCTAGAATAAGAATGGGGAAAATGTAAAACCAAAATCAAACCCCTACCTCAAAGAAGTTCTACATTGAAGCAGTCTGCCTGTGTAGGTTCAAGATGTTGGAGGCGTTCGTTACTTCCCAGCTCCGTTCTTCGTAGAGCGATGATCTTGCGAGCGATCCACCAGAATTAATCGTTCATCATAAGGGAGTAACTTCACTATAGGTTTGTTAGAAAATTTCCACTGTTTAATTCCCAACTCTCCAATGCATTAGCTTATTAAAAGAAAACATATCGCAACGTTTCTATTACGCTACAATGTTGTGTCGTTACGCTTTAAAAAAATTAGCCATTAAGGTTTTCCTTTAATATGTCTCATCGCTGTACCGCAGCATCGTCTTTTACCTCTCAATGGTGCGAAAGAAAAATAAAATAACTTTTTATGTTATTTTATTATTTTCCGAAAGGTCTAAAAAATAAATTTTCTGTATGACCCTTTCCAGTCGAAGATAAGTCATTTCTAGGAGAATTCCACCCTTCTAAGTTCAACAGTGCCCTTAGATTTTCGATTCGAGCACTGGTTTAAAAGTTAGAAAATGCACTCGTATGTTCACTTAAGTGAACTTAAAAAAAGTTCAAAATTTTGTTGCAGGATCACTGGGCCTCGGAATCAGATTCCATAAAAGCATGTGGTCTTGAGATAATTCCACACAATTTAAAAAAATAAATGGAAATTCTAGGACATTAAATTCTCCCCACCTTAGGTATTTACATCTCCTAAATCCAAAAAAAAGGCTAAACAAACAAATGGGGGTACTGAGCACAAATTTAGCCCCCCACTCCCATGTTCTCTCTTAGAGATTCCCATACTTCCACCAAACATGCACTAGAGGAATCAAACATCCACGAAGGACCCACTCCTGTGGATCCTCTATCTCCACCGGAAAATCTGTAAATGTCACCCCGTCATCAATATCTAGATTGCCCCTATCAATGATGTGTGATGGATCATGCACGTACCACCTCATCTGCGTCACGTGAAACAAATTGTGCACCCGGTGCATATGTGGGGGAAGAGCTAGGTGGCACGCCACCTCACCAACTATGCTAAGAATTTGAAAAGGTTTGATGAACCTTGAATATAACTTGCTGCCCCAGCCAAATCTCTGGAAACCCCATCAGGGTGGTACCCGAAGGAATACATAGTCTCCCTCCTCAAAATCCAAGGATCCCCATCTCTTATTAGCATATGATTTATGCCAGCTCTGTGTAGTCCTCATCTTCTCCTGGATGATCTGCACCTTCTTAGTGATGGCCCATACAAACTCTGGACCCTTGAGTGTGGACTCCCCTGGGTTTTTCCAGTATAGAGGTGATCAACGTGGACACCCATACAAGGCTTCAAATGGTGCCATGATAATGGTGTATTGATAGCTATTGTTGTATACAAACTCCACCAGTGGCAGGTGGTCCTCCCAACTATGACAAAAATCAAGGACACAAGTAGGAAGCATGTACTCTAAAGTTTGTATGGTCCGCTCTGTCTGACCATCTGTCTGGGGGTGAAAAGTTGTACTCAAGTGCATTTGAGTCCCAAAAACCTCCTACAATCCCTTCCATAATTTGGATGTAAAGCGTGCATTACGGTTTGAGATTATGGTCAAAGGCACCCCATGAAGCCGCACTATCTCATAGATGTAAAGGCTTCCCAATCCCTCTACCGATCCCTGCTCCTGAATGGTTATGAAGTGATCCGACTTGGTGAGTTGATAAATGATCACCCAGATATAATTGTGGCCTCTGGAAGTGCGTGGTAACCCCATCATGAAGTCCTGGGAGATACCATCCAATTTTCACTTTAGTACCTCAAGTGGTTGTGCCAATCCTAGTGGGACCTGATGCTCGGCCTTCACTTGTTGACAAGTGAGTCATCATGAAATGAACCCCTACAACTATTTTTTATCCCTAGACACCAATAATGACATTGAAGGTACTGATAAATCTTTTCCACACCAGGATGTACCACCAAAGGGGATGTGTGGAACTCCCTCAATACTTAATCCTGCAAAGTCAATGGTACTACAGTTCATCCTATGAAAATAATGACATGATCCCCACCTATTGAAAATCCATCAGAAGCTTTTATTGAGGATATCTGAGCATATCGGGCCTCATAGTCAACATCCACAAGTTGTGCCTCCGTAAATTTCTGTAAGAGTGGGGGAGTGATAGTCATTGACTGAAGGTAAGATGCTCCATCATCATCCATGAAGGATATCTGCTCACGCTGACTTAATTACAGTGATCTGTTGGAAATAACTACTCGATACTACATTAGGACACAACCCAGTCCAGTTCGGGATGCGTCGTAGAAGACTATATACCCAAGTCTTCTTCTGGTAGTCTCAATATGGGGGCACTCGTTATTCTCCACCTCATCTCTTAGAAACTCTACTATCACTTCTCCATCCACACGAAGGGATGTCCCTTCCATGTAAAGGATGATAAAGGGGAAACTACTCTATGAATGTCAGGAAAAAACCTCCCATAGTACCCAGCCAACCCCAAGAAACTCCACACCCCAGTCACGCTCCTGGGTGGCTCCCAAGAAAGCAATGCCTTTATCCTCACCAGATCCACTACAACTCCATCCTCTGAGATGAAATGTCCTAGAAAGTGGACCTGTTGAATACAGAACTAGCACTTCAAGATCTTACAGTAAAGTTGGTGCTCTCAGAGTGTATCTAGGACTATCCACAGGTGTGTAGTGTGCTCCTCATCTGACACTGAGTACACCAAGATGTCATCAATGAATACTACCATGAACCTATTGAGGTAAGGATGGAGGATCCTATTCATGAGTCCCATAAACACTGCTGGGGCATTGGTCATGCCTAAGAGATTCAAAAAGAACTCGTAGTGGCTATAATAACATCTAAAGGCTTTATTTAGTACATCCTAATCCCATAACCGAAGATTATGATAGCTTGATCTGAGGTCTATCTTCAAGAACCACCTTACTCCCTTTAGCTGGTCTAAGAGGTCATCAATCCTTAGCAGTGGATATTTTTTATTTATGGTCACCTGGTTCAGGCACCGAAAATACACACATAACCTCAAGCTCTCTTCTTCCGTTTTAGAAAGCAACATTGGGCCTTCCCATAGTGAAATTCTAGGCCTTACAAACCCATTCTTATGCAAGTCATCCAACTGCACCCTGAACTCACATAGCTCTGTGGGAGCCATCCAATATTCCAGTGTGAATATTAGTTCTATCCTAGGGTATAGGTCGATAAAAAATTCTACCTCCCTATGAGGAGGTAGTCTAATAACATCCTCAAGAAATACATCCTCATACTCTTCCACCACTACAGGAAATCTCAGACTCCTCTTGTCCATTGAACCGAGGGTGAGGCTAGCCAACTAGTGAGTGATCAGATGCATACTCCTATAAGGAAGTCCATTCTGTGATAAAAATTTTCCCTTCATTCCAGTGAAGGAAAACCTGGTACAATCTTCATACACACACACACACCACTTTGCACCTAAAACAATCGATCTAAGAATGGATTGTAGATAACCAGTCCATACCTAAGATGAAGTCATAAGGCCTCAACGCTACTACTAGGAGATCCTAGCTGAAGCTCTCATCTCCTAGAGTAATCTCACACTGCTGGCACCAATGTGTAATCATCAAATCCCCTCCCTTAGGATTCTATAATCACAAGGATCGATCCAACGAATCCACTGGAATCTCCAACCCTCAAACAAGGTCCATGGAAAGGAAAGAGTGATTGAAACCTATGACTACAAAAACTGAATCTAAGGTGTATAAGACACAGATCATACCTCTAATAATCTCTAGAGCACCATGGTTATAGGACTCCATCGCCTAAAGCTGGCCTCACCCCTATCTGCCGGCTCCCTGAGCCCATGGTGGACCACCTGGGGGTGGTGGTGGTAACACCTCGAACCGTCGACCACCGCCTTCCGCTCGGCCTGCTCCCCTACCACATCCTCCATCCTACGAACCAGCTCGATCGAACCTCTAACTCTTCCTTGGTGGTCTCCCGACCATATGCTAATCATATATGTAGAGGGTTGAGTAGTAACGATCCATGTGTCCCTTCCCGCCACACGTGAAGCATAGCATGGTCCCCTACTGACTCCCTCTACTCTAGGAGCCTCACACTACTGAACCTGAGTCCTAGGGCAATCCCTTAGAAAAACTGGCCCGCTTGGGCCCCCTTGTCTGCTATTTTCTGCTCACCGCTAAAGAATCTACTGCCTGGGGTCACTAAAACATTAATAGCTTTTTGCAACGGTTTTTTATCGGCAATTTACTAAACCACCACTAAATTTTTTATTAATGATTTAGTGGAGGTTTTCAATAAATTGCCACTAATTTTTTTTTCAACCCCAACAATCCACCCCCCTGAAGTCCCTTGAAACCCTAGCCCCTCGGCCCCTCACCGATTCGCTTCCCTGTGTTTGGGTATCTCATTGGATATGTAATTTGGTAGAAATACCTTTTGTGTGCTGTATAACTACTTAAGTTTTCCCCATATGAAATTTTCTATAGGAGTTCTATGTGTTCACTTGGTATATCAGAAAATTAAACCTTAGGGGCACCAAAATACACTTTCTAGATTTGACACATGAGTTCCACCATAGGCTATATAGGAGGATGCACCTGAGCATTCCCCTAAAACTGCTATTGTTGTTCATGTGGTAAATTCACCCTAGATTAGATCCTTACAAATTGAACCTGCTCATTGTGGAGGGGTGAAAATGATGATGATTGATTATGGTTGAGACATTCATTTATAGAATCATCAATATTGATAGGAATTGACGATCCTCAAGATACTGGGGAATGGAGGGGTGAATGGGTTTCATAATTTCTCAATGATATTTTTTATATGGTTATTTTATTTGTATTACCATTATTTTTCCATTTTGATAAATTTTATCATGTGATTAAATGATTTATTATTAATTGATTATTGGTTCATCCTTTTTCTTCCAAGTAGTCTGTCTTACTCTTTCATCTATTTCCATTAAAATGATATTTATTTATATTGTTTATTTTCACTATATTATAACTATACATAAAGGGGTATAGTATCTATGATATATCATAACACCCTTGCATCTAGTTAGAAGCCTATGTAATATGAGGAGGAATGCTTGACATCCCATAAGTGACCTGATTTCACTACATGAGATAGTTCCAGATCATGTGAAAATACGGGATAAATCCTATAATAATTATGTGTATAATATTATCAATTAATATCATGAAATTAGAAAAAATTAGGATCCATACATTCTGATACCAATCATTAATTCTTTATTTATTCTTTTAACAACTATTCTAGATTAGAATAACCTCTAACATGGCCATGGAGTTTATGATGGAATTTATATTATGGTCAATTTTTCCCAATATTTTTATTCCATTACTCAGAAGTGAGAAATTAAAATTTGATCTATCAATAAACTAATGCATGGGGAAATGGTATAAAAAAATTACTTATTATTACCACTTTTATTCACCCATGAATAGGTTATCTTGAATAACCACCAATAATAATACATCAATTTTAGAAGAAAACAAAACAAAGAAGTAAATTTCTCAATTTAGAATCCTTTATTGAATTCATACGGAGTGGTTAATCATGAATAGTTGAAACATATTACTCTATATAGGATATTAATTTTATATTCTAAAACAACAAAATATAACATATGTTCTGAATATAAAACCACATCACAATAGTTTTATCTTTCTTATACAATATGTTTCTCTGTATAGTTACATTTCTATGACCTCTTATGAAACATAGTCAATTACCTTGGAAATTTTTATTGAATGGATATATTTTTCCACTCAAATAATATAGACAATATAATCATAAAATAATTTGATTGTATTTTGGTAGGAATTTTATAAAAACTGCATTAAATCACCAAAAATTGGCCTACTGAGTATACTGCCCAAAATGGATGTCTTATACTTATAAATACACAATGTGCACGTCTATATTGAACTATGTATTTTGATGGATATTACTCTAGTTAATAAAATGGTTATGTTAAGATAAAATTTTCATTAGAACCCCATGATAATATAAATTATCCTTACTAGTGATGGATCAATACATTTGGTTCTGGTTTCATTCTTATATAACTTATATAAGGTGCATTTACAGATGTATAATTTTAATTGGGTAATTTTTCTAACATATAAAAAAATATTCTATATCTTTCTCCCTACATCCATTCCTCTAGCTTCACCTTTGACACTTTCCCATCATCCCAACATCTATTTCCTTTCCACTATGATTCCGCCATCTGTATCCTTTATCACACATTCATATCTTCAAAAATATAATATGCCTATATTATATCCACCTCATTCTTATTTCTTTTTATGTATCTATTCATATATGAAATCTGTGATCTACATAGAAACCCTATAATATGCCGCTTAGGTAGGTTATCTAGGTTGGTTTGTGAAAAATTGGTATCAAAGGCATTCATGCCTCTTCATTGAAATTTCTATATAGTTTGGGATGTGTCGGTAGACATGAGATTGTATTTTTGAGACTTAATAGGTATATTATGAGAAATTTATTGGCCATATATCATCTTAAAGTGCCTTATGTTACTATGGGCTATTGGGAAAAAGTGTCTTTGAGGATTGTTTTTGATCAAATCTTAGACTTTTTCTAAATCTATAACATATTTATATATTTTTTCAACGAGTATATATGAATATATTTCCCTATTTATTAATAGTTATGTGTTTTAATTTTTTTAATATTGTGTAGGCACATTATGATATACATGGATAAAAGCTGGATCACATTACCGAGGAACACACCTCAGTATGTTAAGGGTTTGGAGGAGTTTTTAGATTCTTAAATTTCCAATCGATCCGTTGAAGGGAAAATAATATGTCCATATACTAAATGCAAATTTAGAAGATGGTTGAATAGAGATAAAGTTTATGAACATTTAATATTGAATCAATTCCCTAGTCAATATCTGTGTTGTATTTGGTATGGAGAATCGAAAGTTACATAAAGGTTGAGCACTGATGTCAATCCACAGAATGAGCTCCCAAATTCGTCAACAATGGGAAATGAAATGAAAAACCTTATAAATGATGTATTTGGCACTGCAAGACACCACCATCAACATCAAAATATTTTAGAACAACCAAATGATGGTGCTACAAATAGAAACGTGACAATTGATGTTTTTGAGACTTTAGGGCAACCAGATGAAGATTGTAACATATCAGTGGATCCACCTCTTGATTATGTGGAGACTAATGTAAGAGAAAAATTCATTGAGGAAAATATGTTTCACGATTTAGTTGAAGATGGAAATCAAGAGTTGTATAGTGGATGTTTGAAATATTCAAAACTTTCTTTTTTTCTGAAGTTGTACCATATCAAATGTTTATGTGGAATTAAAAATAATGAAATTTCCATGATATGGGAATTATTGCGTGATGAATTTCCTAAAGCAAACATCCCCAAGTCTTTTTATGATATGAAAAAAAGTTGTTAACAGGCTTGGTTTAAATTATAAAAAATTCATGGGTGTCCCAATGATTGTATGCTTTATTGGTGAGAGGATTCAAGTAGACATGATTGAAAAAAATTTCTTCTTCTTGGCAGTCAATGGGTGATTTTGGAAGTATGAATCAAAATACTACCATGAAGAATAATAAAAGGAAAACACATACAAATGTTTTGCGTTACTTTCCTTTAAATCCTCGATTGAAAATATTATTCATGTCATTGAAAACCTCCGAACACATGAAGTGGCATTCTATAGGTAATAACAATGATAGGTTAATGTGACATCCACGAGATTCAAAATAGTGGAATACATTTGATTAATTACATCCAGATTTCTCAGCTGATCCTAGAAATGTTCGAATGGGATTGGCTGAAGATGGATTCAACCTATTTGGGACTTTGAGTACCACTTATAGCATTTGGCCAGTTGTTTTGATCCCTTAAAATTTGCCTCTGTGGATGTGTATGAAATAAATTTATTTTAGAATTTTGATGATTATTCCTGAAAAAAAACCTAGAAATGATATTGATGTATACTTGTATCCTTTAATTGAAGAATTACAGGAGTTATGGAGCAACGGTGTTTACAAATTTGATTCTTATTCTAAAACAATGTTCAAAATGCTTGCTGCTTTAATGTGGACCATTAGTGACTTCCCTGGGCTTGGGAATTTATCTAGTTAGAACACTTATATGAGTCTATCTTGTCTTGTTTGTAACTTTGATTTTGAGCCCAAACGGCTACCTCATAGAAGAAAATGGTTCTTCTTGT
This sequence comes from Viscum album, assembly GCA_963277665.1. Lineage (NCBI taxonomy): Eukaryota > Viridiplantae > Streptophyta > Magnoliopsida > Santalales > Viscaceae > Viscum > Viscum album. The sequence goes on along the minus strand of OY728120.1, from coordinate 1,080,770,568 downwards.
GCCATCAAAGATTTCTTGATGCATCTCATAGATTTTGGATAAACATATCAAAATCTAACTATTTCATTGATCACAGACCACCTCTAAAGTTGTTAACTGGTTCTAAAATACTGACACAACTTGGAAAAGTTGAAACAGAATTTGGGAAGATTTATCATTTGAATGATAGCGAGAAACCGGTTTGAAGTGCATCGTCAATTGAATTCAGAACACAAAAATGGAAGAAAAATAGTATATTCATCAAACTTCTGTATTGGGAATTTAATTTTTTTACATCATAATCTTGATGTGATTCATATTGAGAAGAATGTTTGTGACAATTTGATCTTCACATTGCTTAATGATCATGGAAAGTCGAAGGATCATCTCAATTCTCAGAAATACTTACAAGTAATGAACATAAACGTGATCTCTGACCAGATGAGAATGAAAAGTATGATTTGGTAATTTTTTGCAATGAAAAACAGGGATAAAGATACATTCCTTCAAATTTTAAAGCATGTGAAAGTATCTGATGGGTATTCAATTAACATATCGAGGTGTGTTTAATTAATGAATCATAATTTACATTGATTGAAAAGTCACGATTCACATATTTTGTTACAGCAGTTACTACCATTGGAACTACGTACATTATTTCCTAAAAAAGTTACTGCTGTTGTACTCCAATTCTACACATTTTCAGGCAACTCTGTGAGAAATCTCTACATCCATTTCAAATTGAAAACCTTTAGAAGAGTTTTGTATTTACACTTTGTGCAATAGAGATGATCTTTCCTCCGTTGTTTTTTACTATCATGATGCATTTAACTGCGCATTTGGTTGAAGAAACTAAATTAGGAGGCCTCGTTCATTATCGATGGATATATCCAATTGAGAGGTACTTTATTTATATGTTTTTTCAGTTAGGTAAATTTTTTTGGCAGTTAATTAAATGCATAATTATGTTTGTTTTTTATTTCACATATATCTTTGGAATTTGAAATCATATGTGAGAAATAAATCTCAAAAAGAAGGATCTATTGCTGAAGGATTTTTGGCAGAAGAGTGTCTTACCTTTTGTTCTAGATACATGGATGATATTGAGACATGATTTAATAGAGTTGGACATGTTGATGAAAAATCGACTCAATCTAAAATATATGGGAAATCAAAAATATTTCCTACTATTGGCCGATCAGTTAAGAGGACCTCAAATGTTACACTAACAGAAATGGAATTATTATAGGCACATAGATATGTGATGATGAATAGTGAAATTTTAGATCCATTTATTAAAGAGTTGAGGATACAAACAAAGAGAAGAATGAGAGGCCAAACACAAAATGAGAAAGATATAATGAAAGCTATTAATAAATATCTTGTAGAATGGTTTGCATGACGTGTACACTACTGGAATATTACCCTTTACCAATAGTTCACAACCATTGGTAAAGGCCTGGAAACCGTTGGTATATAGTATACTAACGGTTCCCTCAACCGTGGGTGAGTAAGGCATGACAATAGTCCTATACCAACGATTCTGTGAAAACCGTTGGTATAGGTGTCAAAATAGGAGGTATACCAACGGTTTGTACAAACCGTTGGTATTTGTGTGTGACACCTCTACTAACGATTTATAACCGTTGGTATAGAGGGAATATTCCATGCCATAAGGCTATACCAATGGTTTGGTTATAACCGTTGGTATAAACCTATACCAACGATTATAACAAACCGTTGGTATAACTTATATATAGTATCTATACCAACGGTTACAGAACTGTTGGTATAGCCTTATATAATATTATCTATACCAACGGTTTCAGAACCGTTGGTATAAAATTACATAGCTCCACAGTAGTAGTCCCCTCTCCCCTCTCCAAACCCGCAACAACACAGAAACCCCTCTCCACACCTGCAACAACACCAATACAGAATCTCCATCCAAAGTATTCAAAATTTATAATTCATTCCAGAATTTAGAAATTTAGAAATTCAAATTCAATAACACCCATAAGAAAAAATTCCTTCATGTTATAGGAAATGGAATAACACCCATAAGAGTATTACAAATTTAGAATTTATTCCTCACTCAAACCACAACACCAACACACATAAGAGTATTCAAAATTTAGAATTCATTCCACACTCAAACCACAACACCAATACACACAAGAGAAAAAACCTACATGTTATAGGAAGCACATGGGATGTTTAGTCATGGTCTTGGGTTGAGTATCTTAAAACCAATAGAAAAACATGGGTAGTGTGGCAAGGATCATGATACCCATAAGATAGACAATGGTAGTGCTCATGTTCTTAGACCTAGGATGTGTTATAAGAATCACATGGGATTTTTATATTCCTCTAATGATTATGTATCCATGTATAAATGGTTCCTGATGTGTTAGTGGGAAACATTGTCCAATATCGACATATGATATGGGTTACCGGAATAAACTACATGTTTTTCATAGATTTTTCAATTATAATATGGGGGTATGTGGCTAATTGTAATTTGCTCTCTTGGGTGTGATGTTAGATGAATCCCCATCTTGGGTAGTGGGTATGAATATTCAATTATGTATTTGGTATTGGGTTCCCAAAGGGACTTTGGTTTTGTCCTAGAACCCACTGTTTGAGGATGATATTGAGGTGATCTATGGGGATATAGTGTCACCATATGTATTCCTCACCATTGGGGTATTTTTATGAGACATTGAATCTAATTTTTCAAGAATCTATGTGTAGACTTATTGACCAATTTGTTATATGGTATGCTTGAGTGTTCATAGGTTTCATATGAAATCACTATATGATATTTATTTGTTGTATGATATTATATAGAATGAATGACCCATGATTGAGAATTAGAACATGAGTGTTGGTACATGTTCATGATGGGATGTCGAGACTCATTCCTAATATAATTCATGTTTTTCTATATATACTATGACCCATTGTGTTTAAATCTATGCCTTGTTAATTTTTTCTTCTAATAAAGTATGACTAATAAACTATATTTTATTTTTTATCCCTTAATTTAAAGAATCTATGTGTAGCCTTGTGAAGATTTTCCATATGTCAGTTGTTGTTTTCACTTAAAATGTTGTCTGTTTCAAACAAAAGTGTGACACTTTGAGTGATACCAGTCACACCGTGCCTCGGATTGAGGTGGGGTTGACTCGTACCCATAAAAAATGATCCATGTATCGTTGGGGGGGGGGGGGATATCCGGGGGGGGGGGGGGGGTTGTCCGGGGTGGGGGGGCTATCCAGGGGGTGCAAGGGGCTCTCCAGGGGTGAGGGGGGTTGTTCGGGGTGGGGGGGTGCTGTCTGGAGTGTGTTTTCGGCCAGTGCGGTCACACGACACCTTTGATTGAAACACCGTTTGGCTGAAAATTTCACAATTCACCCACCCTTTCATGTTGTCTGATTTCATGGCATTACAAGGTCGTTCGACTAGTTTCGACCACCCCACACACGCTTTTCAAGTGCACCTAACACCAAAGAAACACATATTCAGCCGTGCCACGCAAACCATGCTTCCGAATGACATTCCATCTCCTCGTACACCTAAAGAATAATAATTAGGGTGTTTTCGTGTGATTTCAAGTCATTCGGATGTCGTTCGACATGAATTTGACCGTAAAACCCATGTTTTGGACATTTACGACATGTGAAGTACATTTTCGGCCAGCGCGGTCACACGACACATCCGATTGACATGTCGTCTGGATGAAAATGTCACAATTCACCCACCCATTGTTGTCATCCGATTTCATTTCATTCCATGGTCATTTGTCTGGTTTTGACCACCCCACGCACGCTTTTTAAGCACGCCGAACACCTAAAAAACACATATTCAGTCGTGCTGTGGAACTGTGTGTCCAAATGACATGTTGTCTCCTCATACACCTCAAAAATCATAACTAGGATGTTTTAGTGTTATTTCAAGTCATTCCGATGTCGTTCGACATGCATTTGACCGTAAAACCCATGTTTTGGCCATTTACGACACACCAAGTGCGTTTTCGGCCAGCGCGGTCACAAGACACCTCCGATTGACGTAACGTCTGGCCAAAAATTTCACAATTCACCCACACTTTGTTGTCGTCCGATTTCATGGCATTCCGAGGTCGTTTGGATGGTTTTGACCACCACACGCACGCTTTTCAAGCACACCGAACACCTAAAAAACACATATTCAGCCGTTCCGCGCAAACCGCACGTCCGAATGATGTTCTGTCACCTCATACACCTCACGAATAATAATTAGGGTGTTTTCATGTGTTTTCAAGTCATTTTTATGTCATTCGCCACACATTTGACCGTAAAACCCATGTTCTGGCCATTTACGACACGCCGAGTGCATTTTCGGCCAACGCTGTCACACGACACCTCTGATTGACGTACCGTCTGGCCGACAATTTTACAATTCACCCACCCTTTTATGTCATTCGATTTAATGGCATTCTGAGGTCGTTCGGCCGGTTTCGAACACCCCATGTACACTTTTCAAGCATGCCTAACACCTAAAAAACACATATTCAGCCGTGCCGCGCAAACCGCACATCCGAATGAAGTGTCATCTCCTTTTACACCTAACGAATAATAATTAGGGTTTTTTCGTGTGATTTCAAGTCATTCTAATGTCGTTCGACATGCATTTGACCGTAAAACTCATGTTTTGGCAATTTACGGCACACAGAGTGCGTTTTCAGCTAGCGCGGTCACACGACACCTCCGATTGACGTGACGTTTGAACGAAAATATCATAATTCACCCACCCTTTGTTTTCATCTTATTTCATGTCATTCTAAGGTCGTTCGGATGGTTTTGACCACCCCACGCATTCTTTTCAAGCGCACCGAACACCTAAAAAACACATATTCAGTCGCGCCGCGCAAACCATGCATCCGAATGACATGCCCTCTTCTTGTACACCTCACAAATAATAACTAGGTTTTTTTAGTTTGATTTTAAGTCATTTTGATATCGTTCGGCATGCACTTGACCGTAAAACCCATGTTTTGGCCATTTACAACACGCTGAGTGCGTTTTCGGCCATCGCGGTCACACGACACCTTCGATTGACATGTCGTCTGGCCGAAAATTTAACAATTCACTCACCATTTGTTGTCGTATGATTTCATGGAATTCTGAGGTTGTTCGGCCGGTTTCGACCACCCCATGCACGCTTTTCAAACGTGCCAAACACCTAAAAAACACACATTCAGCTGTGATGTGAAAAACACGCGTTCGAATGACATGCCGTCTCCTCATACACCTCAAGAATAATAATTAGGGTGTTTTCATGTGATTTCAAGTCATTATGATGTCATTTAACATGCATTTGACCGTAAAACCCATGTTTTGGCCATTTACGACACGCCAGGTGCGTTTTCAACCTATGCGGTCACACGACACCTCCGATTGACGTGCTGTCTGGCCAAAAATTTTAAAAATCACCCACCCTTTGTTGTCATCCGATTTCAGGGAATTCCGAGGTCGTTCGGCTAGTTTCGACCACCCCACGCAGGGTTTTCAAGCACGCCTAACACCTAAAAAACACATATTCAGCTGTGCCGTGCAAAGCACACGTCCAAATGATGTGCCGTATCCTCTTAAACCTCACTAATAATAATTAGGGTGTTTTTGTGTGATTTCAAGTCATTCTGATGTTGTTCGGAATGCATTTGACTGTAAAACCCATGTTTTGGCCATTTACGACATGCAGAGTGCGTTTTCAGACAGCGCGGTCACATGACATCTCCGATTGACGTGCCATCTAAACAAAAATTTCTCAATTCACCCACACTTTGTTTTTGTTCTATTTTATGGAATTCCGAGGTCATTCAACTGGTTTTAATCACCCCACACATGCTTTTCAAGCGCGCCAAACACCTAAAAAACACATATTTAGCCGTGCCATGCAAACCGCGCATCTGAATGACGTGATGTCTCCTCGTACACCTCAATAATAATAATTATGATGTTTTCGTGTGATTTCACGTCATTCCGATGTCGTTCGGCATGCATTTGACCGTAAAACCCATCTTTTGGCCATTTATGACATGCCGAGTGTGTTTTCAGCCAGCGCAGACACACGACACCTCCGATTGACGTGCCGTCTAGCCAACAATTTCAAAAATCACCCATCCTTTGTTTTCATCTGATTTCATGGCATTCTGATGTCGTTCGGCTGGTTTCGACCACCCCACGGACGCTTTTCAAGCACGCCTAACACCTAAAAAACACATATTTAGCCGTGCCATGTAATCCGCGCATCTGAATGACGTGTCGTCTCCCCATACACATTAATAATAATAACTAGGGTGTTTTTGTGTGATTTAAAGTCATTACGATGTCGTTCGGAATGCATTTGACTGTAAAACCCATGTTTTGGCCATTTACGACATGTCGAGTATCTTTACGGCTAGCACGGTCACACAACACCTCTGATTGATGTGATGTCTGGATGAAATTTTTTCATTTCACCCACCCTTTGTTGTCGTCCGATTTCATGGCATTCCGAGGTCATTCGTCTGGTTTCGATCACCCCACACACGCTTTTCAAGTGCACCGAACACCTAAAAAACACATATTCAGCCGTGCTGCACAAACAGCGCATCCGAATGATGTGTCGTATCCTCATACACATCACAAGTAATAATTAGGGTGTTTTCGTGTGATTTCAAGTCATTACGATGTCGTTCAGCATGCATTTGACCATAAAACACATGTTTGGGCCATTTATGACACGCCGAGTGCGTTTTCATCCAGCGCGGTCACACGACACCTCCAATTGACGTACCGTCTATCTGAAAATTTAACAAATCACCCACCCTTTGTTTTTGTCCAATTTCAGGGAATTCTGAGGTCGTTTGGCCAGTTTTGACCACCCCATGCACGCTTTTCAAGCGCGCATAACACCTAAAAAACACATATTTAGCCATGCCTTGCAAACCGCACGTCCGAATGACATTCTGTCTACCCATACACCTCAAGAATAATAATTATGGTGTTTTCACATGATGTCAAGTCATTCCAATGTCGTTTGACATGCATTTGACCGTAAAACCCATGTTTTGGCCATTTACGACACGCCGAGTGCGTTTTCGGCCAACACGGTCACACGACTCCTCCGATTGACATGTTATCTTGCCTAAAATTTCACAAATCACCGACCTTTTGTTGTCTTCCGATTTCATGGCATTCTAAGGTCGTTCGGCCGGTTTCAACCACCACATGCATGCTTTTTAAGCGCGTCTAACACCTAAAAACACATATTCAGTCGTACCGCGAAAACCGCGCATTAGAATGATGTGTCGTCTCCTCGTACACCTCAAGAATAATAATTAGGGTGTTTTTGTGTGATTTCAAGTCATTCCGATGTCATTCAGCATGAATTTGACCATAAAACCCATGTTTTAGCCATTTACTACACGCCGATTGCCTTTTCGGCCAGCGCGGTCACAAGACACCTCCGATTGACGTTCCGTCTAGCCAACAATTTCACAATTCACCCAAACTTTGTTGTCGTCTGATTTCATGGAATTCCAAGGTTGTTCGATCGGTTTCGACCACCCCACACACACTTTTCAAGCACGCTGAACACCTAAAAAACACATATTCAGTCGTGCCACAAAAACCCCGCGTTCGAATGACGTGCCTTCTCCTCATACACCTCAAGAATAATAATTAGGGTGTTTTCGTATGATTTCAAGTCATTTCGATGTCATTCAGAATGCATTTGACCGTAAAACCCATGTTCTGTCCATTTACGACATGCCGAGTGTGTTTTCGGTCAGCGCGGTCGCACGACACCTCCGATTGATGTGCTGTCTGGACAACAAATTCACAATTCACCCACCCTTTGTTGTCGTCCGATTTCATGGCATTTGAGGTCGTTCCGCCGGTTTCGACCACCCCACGTAGGCTTTTCAAGCGCACCGAACACCTAAAAACACATATTCTTCCGTGTCGCGCAAACCGTGCATCCGAATGACGTGTCGTCTCCTCGTACACCTCACGAATAATAATTAGGGTGTTGTTGTGCGATTTCAAGTCATTCAGATGTCGTTCGACATGAATTTGATAATAAAACCCTTGTTTTGGCCATTTACGACACGCCGAGTGCGTTTTTGGCTAGCGCGGTCACACGACACATCCGATTGACATTCCGTCTAGACAAAAATTTCAAAAATCACCCAAAATTTGTTGTCGTCCGATTTCAGGGCATTCCGAGGATGTTAGGCCGGTTTCGACCACCCCACGCATGCTTTTCAAGCGCACCTAACACCTAAAAAACACATATTCAGCCATTTTTCACATACCGCACGTCCGAATGACGTTCTGTCTCCTCGTACACATCACGAATAATAATTAGGGTGTTTTCGTGTGATTTCATGTCATTTCAATGTCGTTCGACACACATTTGACCGTAAAACCCATGTTTTGGCTATTTACGACACACCGAGTGCGTTTTCGGCCAGCACGGTCACACGACGCCTCCAATTGACGTTCCGTCTGGTTGAAAATTTCACAAATCACCCACCCTTTGTTGTCGTCCGATGTCTTGGAATTCCGAGATCGTTCAGCTAGTTTCAACCACCCCACGAATGCTTTTTAAGCGCGCCTAACACCTAAAAAACACATATTCAAACTTTTTGTGCAAGCCATGCATCCGAATGACGTGAATTCTCCTTGTAAACATCAAGAATAATAATTAGGGTGTTTTTTTTGTGATTTCAAGTCACTCCATTGTCGTTTGGCATGCATTTGACCGTAAAACCCATGTTTTGGCCATTTACGACCCGACATGTGCATTTTCATCCAGCGCGGTCACACGACACCTCCGATTGACATGCTGTCTGGTCAAAAATTTCACAATTCACCCACCCTTTGTTTTCATCTGATTTTATGGCATTCCGAGGTCGTTCGGCCAGTTTCGACCACCCCATGTATGCTTTTCAAGCGCGCCGAACACCTAAAAAACACATATTCAATCGTGCCATGAAAACTGAGCATCTGAATGACGTTCCGTCTCTCAGTACACCTCAAGAATAATAATTAGGGTGTTTTTGTGTGATTTCAATTCATTCTAATGCCGTTCAGCATGCATTTTACTACAAACCCATGTTTTGGCCATTTACGGCACGCTGAGTGCGTTTTCGGCCAGCGCGGTCACACGACACCTCCAATTGACATGTTGTCTAGCCAAAAATTTCAAAAATCACCCACCCTTTGTTTTTTTCTGATTTCATTGCATTCCTAGGTCTTTCGGCCAGTTTCGACCACCCCACACATGCTTTTCAAGCGTACCTAACACCTAAAAAACACATATTCAGCAGTGCCGCATAAACCGAACGTCTGAATGATGTGTCGTCTCCTCGTACGCCTCATGAATAATAATTAGGGTGTTTTTGTGTGATTTCAAGTCATTCCGATGTCGTTTGGCATGAATTTGACTGTAAAACCCATGTTTTGGCCATTTACGACATGCCGAGTGCGTTTTCGGCCAATGCGGTCACACAAAACCTCCGATTGATGTGACATCTGGCCAAAAATTTCACAATTCACCCACCCTTTGTTTTCATCAAATTTCATGGAATTACAAGGTTGTTCGGCCAGTTTAGACCACCCCACACACACTTTTCAATCAAACCGAACACCTAAAAACCACATATTCAGCCGTGTCGCGCAAACCGCGTGTCCGAATGGCATGTTGTCTCCTCGTACACCTCACAAATAATAATTAGGGTGTTTTCGTGTGATTTCAAGTCCTTCTGATGTTGTTCAACATGCATTTGACCATAAAACACATGTTTTGTGCATTTACGACACGCTGAGTGCGTTTTCGGCCAGCGCGGTCACACGACACCTCCATGGGGCTGTCTGGGGTCCAGTGAGGATGGTGGGGGGGGGGGGTATCTGGGGGGATCTCCGGGGGTAGGGACAAATCAAGGCATTACTACGGTGTGACCGCGACGTGACCACGACATGTTGGCCCGATTCAGCGACATCTGCAGGGCAGTATCTTCCGGCCAGGATTCAAAATAAATCCTACATAGTTGTCCTTCACATAATAAAAACTGATCTTATGTTATAACAAATAGACTCTTGATTCGGTATTGTGGTATTATAAAGACATATATTTCATATTCGTTGTTTTTAAAAGTGGTACTAGGTAGTTGAAACTACTGATTGAGAGTCAAATTATCACACCCTAAGCTATCACTGTGAGTTTTTGTAGATAGAACACCTCCATTGGAGGGGTTTTATTATAAAAACATGACTTTATTTATCAAATGAAATAATTATAATAATGAAAAATTATTCAAGATATGCAATTCAATATAATTAAGTAGAATTCAGAAAGAAGCTAAATTCAATTTAAAGCATTCTTAAATTAAAGTTGCTACGATAGGGACTCTACCTCAAGCGGTGTCTCCCATGGGTGTCTTGTGGTGTGTAGTGTCTATCTTTGATTTTTGTGGTGCTTACGTATTGTGGGAAATGTGTATTGCATGGTCAGTTTAAAAAATAAATTAGTCAATTAGAAAATGCACCCATAGTTAATAGAGATATACCCACATTTGATAGAGAATACAATCCAAATAACCAACTCATAAATCCGAGACCAGCATTTTACTTTACCAATTCCAATTACATAATATATGCAGCACCAACTTATGTTTTATGAACCAATCAATTAAAGGGAATGAAACTCCTCACAATAACCCATAAAATCTCATATAAAATCACTCACCTCCAAACCATTATAACATCATTAGGCCTCCATATTTGGTCTAAAATAAAGAGTTATACTGAATTCAAAAATATCCATACCAGAGTGAAAAACAAGGTTAAAAAATAAAGAGTTATACATAATTCAAAAATGTAATGGATCAATCTGCCCCTGATCACCGTCACCATCACCACTGTCATAATCGATCTCATCCTCACCGCCATCTCTATCCTCTTCATCGTCCCCATGCTCATCATTGGCCCCATCCTTGCCCTCGGCCTCATCCTCACCCTCGTCCCCATCCTCACCCTCGTCCTCATCCTCATCCTCGCCCTCATCCTCTTCAACATCCTCATCATCACCAAGATCATCATCTTCTAGAATGCCACTAGAACTGCTGCCTGGTGCATTGGATAATGCACCCATTGATGACATAAATGTCTGACAAGCCGCACTGGCCTCTGGTGGAAGTGATGAAGATAAAGCTTTCATCAGTTTCATAAATTCTTTATTCCTCATTTGAACTTGTTCTTCCAACTCTGTGACCCTTTTATCAGACTGCCTTGCATGCTCCTTGACCTTTTCCAACTCGGTGGTACTAGAATAGATACCTGGAGAGGACCAATACCTCGTTGGGACTATATTCTTACCAGGTCGGTAGCGTAATCGACCAGAGTTCTCATCTCCAAAAACCTGATATAAATGATCATGTGGCCCAAAATTTTCAGGCTCCTGGGTATCAAGGGCCTCTAAAGCAGCCTGTTAAATGCAACATGCATGTAAAAAATGATGGATATTCAAATGAAACATGCATATAAAAAATGATGGATGGAATATTTTCTCTAACTCACACAAAATTAATGGTGTCTCTGCCAACGGTTTTTGCAAGAAAGATTTGGAAAACCTCTTAGCACAAATATCTCTAAACAAATAGAATAACTGAATAACTGAGACTCTTACATTATTGGACAAGAGTTGACAGATTGCTGTTGGAATCAACTCATGCAATAGGACGTGATAATCATGAGTCTTCAAAGATTTCAGCTTCAACTCTTTTCTGTTGACCCGTTTTGATATATTGCTTGAATATCCATCAGGAACTTTAATAGTCTCTAGCACTTCTAGAAATTTATTTTTTTAGCAGGTGTCATCACATAAGAAGCATAGGTAAATTTCCATTTGTTTTCACTGATACAGACAGGATGCAATTCTAGTATGATCCCCCAATATACCAAGTCATGACGAGATCATAAATCATCTTTTGTCTTCCCCTTGACATTTAGAAGAATCGAAAGCAACATTTCACATATATTATTTTCAATGTGCATTACGTCTAAGAAATGACGTAACAAGTTGGTTGACCAATACGAAAACTCAAAGAATATACTCTTATTATTCCAATTGTAACAAGTATCATTGGAAACATTTTTCCTCTTTCTAGATTTCATTACACCCTTCCCAAATGAATAACTAAAATATTTCAATTCATTAAGCACATCAGTTCCAAACATACGTTGAGGTGGATCGTCAGTCTCCGTGGTATTGTCAAATCTTCGACGATTGTTTCTATATGGATGGTTAATTGGAAAGAATCGTCTATTTCCCATAAAATAAAACTATGATTATATTTTAGTCTTCTCGATCGAGTATTATTCATACAAACAGGACATGACAATTTTCCTTTTGTGCTCCATCCAGACATCATTGCATAATCAGGAAAATCATTGATCGTCCACATAAGTGCATCACACATCTAAAATATGTCTTTAGAACATGCATTGTCTATGGGCACACCCACATCCCAAAGAAGTTTCAACTCTTTTATTAAAGGTTCCATGTATACATATATATCATTATTGGGATCAGAAGGGACATATATCAGTATACTCAGGAAAGTGTAAGGATTTTTCATACACAACCATGGGGGAAGGTTATGAATGTGTATGGAAACCAGCCATGTGCTGTGCGAAGTAAGCATCTACCCAAATGGATTAAAACCATCACATGAAAGACCCAGTCTCACATTACACACGTCGGCTAAAAATTAAGGATATAGAGCATCAAATCTATGCCATGAAAATCCATCTGCATGGTGAACCAAATCTTCATTATTATTTTTTCTCTTGGTGTCATGTCATCACATTTTTACTGATATTTCATCAGACATGAAAATGTTCTATAATCTAGGGATCAATGGAATGTTCCACATTACATTTTGTGGAACATGAGATGGTGTTCAATAATATTTTAGCTTTCATTAGGAGGTTCCACATTTGATACAATCATTTCTTTCAGTAGTTTCCTCCCAAAATAAGCTGCAATCATTCGGGCAAAAATGACTTTTTTTGAGAATCCAAGTTCATCAACTAACTTCCATTCCATATAGTGGTTTGAGGGAATATCTGCATCATTTGGAAGTAAGTCCTTCAAGAAGGTAAGAATGTAATCAATTCCAGTATTTGAAATACCATACATAGTTTTACCATGAAAAAATCAGGTTAAAAATTCCAACTTTTTCATTTTACTACATTGCCGATATACTGGAGTCGTTGCAGCATCATTAAATTTGTTCACCCTATCAACATCATCATTTTCATTGGACGCATTATGTGTGCTTGTATCAAAATATTGTTGGCTAGAAATCCTTTCCTTCTTATGATGCCGAATAAATGGAAACTGATTATATATCAAACTCTCCAATTCAGTCTTATCATTTGGATCATCAAATTTTTGAGATTCCATTTTCTCTCCATTGTGATACCACACATAATAGTTTGTTTGGAAACCAAATTTGGTGATATGATAGCTAACTGATTCATGACTCAACCAAGGTCTTCCAACATAATTAGAACATGGGCAGTGTATGCGACCACTATCTGAAGCCTTGTCAAATGAAAAATCTAGAAATCCGTTCAAATTATTTTTGAAAATCGGTTGAAATCTGATCAGTTTCGTAGATCCAACTTCTATCCATTCTGTAAAAAAATTGCAATAAGTCATTTCAAAGTAATTAAATAATATTGAAGTTCAATGAAAAAAATATTTAGGTAAATGAAAATTGTTTACTTTAAATAAAAGCATAACTAACACATGACTCAATATGAGAATCATATTAAGAAATACAACAAAATACAATGTATATAAAAAAATAAGATACAGAATTTCTAATGCCTATATTCAAGGATTTCCCAGTAAGATATTCAAAGTGGATCAAGGAATACATAATCCTTAAGGGTTTTTTTGGGAGTATATGAGCTTTATACTTTAACTTCTTTAGGGAGATCAGGATGAGGAGTAGGATGAGGATCAGGGGAGTGGCAGGGCTGTCCAAGGGGGGTGTGGGGTGTCCAGGGTGTTCGCATTGTCCAGGGGGGTGGTGGGTTCGTCTGAGGGGTCGGAGGTGTCCTGGGGGTGAGGGGATATCTAGGGGGGTCGGGGTGTCCAGGTGGGTGGGCTGTCCACAGGGGTGGTCAGGCTGTCTAGGGGGGTTGGGGGAGTCCAGGGGGTGGGCGGGCTGTCCAAGGATATGAGCGGGGTGTCCAGGGGGTGGGTGGGGCTGTCCTGGGGGGTACGGGGTGTCCAGGGGGGGTGGGAGGGCTGCCCATGGGGGTGGTGGGGCTATCCAGGGGGTTTGGGGTGTCCAGGGGGTGGGCGGGCTATCCCGGGGGGGGGGGGGGGGTGGGCGGGCTATCCACAGGGGGTGGTCGAGTTGTCCACGAGGGGGGTGGGGGTCGGGCTATCCACGATGGTGGCGGCGCTATCTAGTGGGGTCAAGGGTGTCAAGGGGGTTGGTGGGGTGGCTTTATAGGGGGTGGGGGAATCCAGGGGGATGGGGGGTGTCCGAGGGGTGCTGGGCAGGTGTCCGGGGGTGGGGTGGGCGGGCTGTCAACAAGGGTGGAGGGGGGCTGCCCAGGGGGCCCAGGCTGTCTAGGGGGGTGGGTGGGCTATCCATGGGGGTGTCTAGCGGGGTTGGGGGTGTCTAGGGGGGGGGGCTTTCTAGGGGGTGGGGAATCATCACAGAATGTTTTTAGTGGCGTTTTTTGGTTTTTGCGACGGTTTCACTTGCCAAAAAATGGAAAGGATATAGTAGTGGTTTGAACCGCCATTATATCCTCACCATTTTTTGTCATGGAAAACAACTGCTGAAAAAAATGGGAAAAAAATATTCACCTTAAATAATAGTGGTTTAAACCACTACTAAACAACCATTAAGCATATATAGCAGGTGTTTAAAACATTGCTATACATCTCTTTAAAAAAAACCCAACTGCAGAATTTGCAACCCTGGAAGATAAAAACAAAATTCAATAAATATGTTTAAAATTATATCCATATTCACCACACCCACATATGAGATCATATAATCATGAAGGTTATCAACATGGTTTACTAGAATGTAAAAATTAATTGACTATTCTAGGAATACATTACATTATTTAAGCAAGGAAAAACATTCAAGTGGCTATTAGATTTCTAAGACATCCTTGGAAGACATTAATGAAGGAATAAGTGAACTCATTAAAAAATATAACGAGATGTAAAAAATCTAAAAATGGTATTAAGATATGGGATATTAGTGGTAATTCTCAAACATGGATCTAAACTTATAAAGTATTCACTAAGTATAAATATGTTTAATGAGATTTTAGAATACAATAAAAATGGGATCTGTCATTGTACAGTTCCAAATAAACCACTTAGAAAACATTTTACCTATTTTATAAACATATATTTAAAAACCACTCATTTATATCATTAAAATATAAATAGGATTAATTATTAAAAAAATCAAATGTTGGCATCATAAAAACATAACCAAATAGTCACTCAGCGAGCCGACACCACCTACAAAAAAATTAGGCACACTTTATGAATACAATGATCTCTAAGAAATACTTAAGAATAACTCACCTGAAATTCATGACCAAAGGAACCCAATACATAACCACTATAAATGAATAAGAAAATAAAATACATTAAAAACCAACACTACAAACTCTATAGAACAAAAGAATAGGAAGCCCCATGATCCTAGGAAAATTCCACCATTCTTAGGTGGAATCACCGTATTAGTGGTAGTATGTTTTATGTTTAGTTACAAATGATATATGAAACCAAATTCAACCCTAGTCACAGAAATCTACCAATAATGTATTAGTCATTGATTCAATATCAAATAGTGTGAATCATAAAATTTTCCAAAATCCCTAAAATAGGAAAAAATGAAGTGATCTTTCTATATATTGCAATAAATGTAGAAATCGGAGGAAGAGGGATTCTATTTTTGTATTTGGGAAGAGGTTTAAAGAGTCTAACCTACATGGGGGAGTTGTAGCCGATCAGATGGAAGAACTTGGGTTAGGGTTCAACTGTGCGTCGAGGCTTCTATAAATTGGGGGAAAGGAGTTCTGTGCTGTGCTACAGGGGCGTCTGGAAATCATGATTATTTGAGGAGACCTTTCCCAACGGTTTGTAAAAACCATTGGGAAAAAATGGCATTTACTAATGGTTTGCTACAAACCATTGGTAAAGGGGAAAACATTTTGTCTTTCCCAATGGTTTCTTCAAATCTTTGGGAAAGCCTTCAGAAAATCAATATTTACCAACAGTTTTTACAAACCTTTGGTAAAAAACACTTATACCAACGGTTCTCTAGAATTGTTGGTATACAAGTGTTGGGAAAGCCCAACTTTCCAGTAGTGGTAAGTTCATAAATATTGAAATAAATATGAATATTAGGTTGACACATATACTTTGTAATTATAATAAAGTTTATTTCTTTTTTCAAATCATGAATACTTATACTCGAGTATAGTTGTCATAAGATTTGAAGTTTCTTGCTCGATGTCCTCTAAAACAATTTAGAAAGTTCGACACTTACAACATGAATGGATTTAGATTTCATACAGTCGATCGAGAAGAGGGTTTAAAAACACATAATAATGGTATATTTACATTTTATGAAGTGTGATACTATGGGAATATGATAGATATTATTTAATTAAACTACCATAATAATTTTTCAGTTGTTTTATTAAAATTTAATTGGGTCGGTATTATTAGAGGTGTTAAAAGAGATTCCTTGAAATTTACTTCTGTGAACTTATGTCGTTTGATGGATGTTGGTTGTAGAGACCCGAAGCTTGACGTACATGGACATTACATTACTTTTGTGGAATACTTAATATATAACAAAAACAGACACACAAGGATCGTAATAGTTTAGTGTCTTTGGAAACTCGGAATATAAACTTCTAATCATGTTGAAATATCTTCAAAAACTCCCATAAAGATCTTCCACTTTTTGTTTCCTTACCTAAAACCTTTCTTTATTTCCTGGGGAAAATAAAACATAAAAAGGGTGAGCTCAAATTCTTAGTAAGGTAAAACATAGATAACATAAAACAATCCATAAACATTTGGAAGCAAAAACGTGAACATGAAATTTAAACATCAAAATATTGAGAAAAGACATAAATCAAGGAAGTACGTAAGGAATATATCATAATGGAACATCAACCATGATAAAATATAATAGGAATAAATAATGTAATTTTTGCATCCATTCAGCACATGTTATGATTTCCATAGTTGCCAAGGCATTGCTGCCAAGACCATCTTAGTAGACAAAGTCCCTTTCTGAATCGAGTTCACTCCTTGTTTCAGTCCTGTAACACTGAACCAGATTAACATACCGTTCCACCCATGTCTATCTCATGAGATATAAATCTTTACCCAATGCATTGGAGGGAGATATAGGTCCCACCCATCTCATAATGAAATCATTCTTACTTGTGCCACAAAATAAACATACATCATTCATAACAACCCAATAAATAAAATGGGTTTCATAAAAATCATCCCATCATCACATAATCCATATAAAAGATATGGATATCATTTCATAATAAGAAAATTGAAACCATGTAAATCATAGAGACATGATACTTGAAACATACACATATAAAATAATGTCATCTTACATGAAAAATGGTTTTGATAAAACACTTGAAATGAATTCTTGAGGAAAATATCCTTTCTTCTTCAAAATCAATATCTTTCCACAAAATGTCATGCAATTTTAAAAGAAAATTATTTTTTTGAAAATAGTCATGAAATATTTTGGATTAAGCTTCATGAAAATAAGGCTTTATAAAACCTTAAAATCCGTTGGTGTAGTATAAGTTAAAAAAAACATTCTTCTCGTACATTTCCCGGAAAAGTCAAAAAGTACCTCGTAAAAGAAAGATTCCATATATACCATGTAGTAAAATTAAAAAATGGGTAAAAATTACATTAATCATATATTAAACCATCTTTAGAAAAAAAGGACATGGATGAGAAATATAACCCCAGTAAATACTTACGTATAAGCAATCTCGGATAAGAATGAGATTGGAATAATTATCCCTTACCTTAGGTCTGATATGCTTCGTATGTATCCGAACCTCCTGTATAATTATTTAAATAATGTCAATGACTCCTTACATAATCATATTAATTATTATGATTTCATATATTTTTCACTTATGACTTTATATTACCCTTTCTTTTGTAAATTCCATGTAAAAACAGCGTTTTGGGTAAAATCAGTTCATTTATTGTATATGTTTCGACTTGTTGTTCTTGATATTATTACTTATATCCTAATTTACATAATTCTAGAATGTAAAACATGATTTATATATATTATATATTCATCATATACATATATATTATAGATCTATAAAAGGAATGAAATACACCGTTCATGGAGACGGTAGGCCGTACGTACGCATGAACGTTGTTTTCGTTTCCTTATTGAATTGAATGAAATTAAATAGATGAAATATATATATATATATATATATATACATAAATCCAGTAGCATTATTATGCCATGTATTTCATTATTATTCGTTATATATACTTTAAAATCATTCTTGAATGGTTAATCATGGAAAATGAATCTCATCGCGTTTGTGGAGACGGTAGTCCGTACGTACGCACGAGCGATGATATCATTCCCATGATCGTAGAATTTTATTGGAGTGTATGTATACTATTTCAGAATCAATATCACTTTACAATAATCATATATAGTCATTATTTACACCATTATACCCATCCAATTAAGGTGATGGTGGAAAATAGATTACACCACGGCATGGAGACGGTATTCCGTACGTACGCACGTGCGGTGATTTCATTATCTGTAGGATGGATATATGGTGAAATAGGGTTGTTTCATACTTATAATAACATATCAGTATATGAGTGATACTGATGTTATTACTTCATAATGAAACAACTAAAGAATAATAAGTAGAAGAAGAAATAAAGTTGAAAGAATCGGTAACGGATATTACCTCTTCTTTCGACACGCCTTTTTGAAACCTCCTCTTAGGGATCTAAGATTGGTCTTTTAAGAAGAACAGAACCTATAGGATGTTTCTAGGGAAGTGGATATGTTAAATGTTCAGGTGTTGGCCGAGCTTTAATTCTCAAAGTTGTGTAATGATGAGAGGGGGGAGGTGCCCTTTTATAAGGGAGGAGAGGGGCACCTTTGGAAATCTTAAAAATATTAATTTATAATAAATCTAACCCCACTTAAAAACCTCCAAAAATGACTCATATTAGAATATTAGATGAGATATGGTTGTAATATAATTATCCAATAAAATTTATACTTGTTAGGAAATTATTTTATACATTATCAACTTGATTTATCCTTATTTAATCAATTTAATTTTATTTGTTGTAATAACATTCTAAATTTTAAATTATAACAAATAATTACTTATTTGTTGTGAATTTTCCATAATTGAATACTTTATAAATTTCTAGAACATATAAGTTTAAATTTATAATTTGTAAATATTTTTGTGATTTTTAAACAATTTCATAATATGTTATTTTTATAAAATAACAATAGTGTGAATTTTGACACTATTCATTTATTTGAATTTAAATAAAATATATACAGAAGATATGTTCGAACTAAAAGCTTTAATAGATTCATAAAAGGTCATTTTATCGAGAAAATTAGTGGAGCACATTGAATAGTTCATATAATATTTATTTTATTATTTTTAAAACCATTTATTTGGTTTATCTCTTAATAAAATAATTAGTACAACATTTTTGTATAATTATTTAATATACTTATTTGTTGCATAAAAATTAAAAATAAAATCCTATGGTGAACATAAATCTATTAACTTTCATAATAATACTTTTACTCGAATTGATCATCTTAAAATCACAATATTTAAATTGTTATATTTATTAAATTATGAAGGTGACAAATTTGGCATAATTTAAAATAAAATAATATAAGTGTCATAATCGCTTTTATAAGGCTCCAAATGGTCAACTATTATACCATTGGATTATTATGGTTTATATTTACAAGAAAAATAAGTTTTTTTCAGGTTTTTGTGCCTTTTATGGTCACTATTAGTTTAATAAAAACTATATTCTTGATTTTTCACTAGATAAACAATTTCTGCATCACTATTGTGTCATAATTAATGATAATTATTTAATCCCTAAAAATTTAAAATAAATTCATATGATGTAGGTAATTTTATTAGATTTATGGATACTATTCATGTTATAAGTTTCATGAATTTTATCACTAAATTAAAATTAATATACTTATAAGATTTAAGAGAGTGACATGTTGTCACTTTCTTTGGTTTTAATAATAATTAAACTATTTTTAGTGTAAAAAGTCCATAAAATGAATCTAATATGACCCTTAGGTGATATGGGTCGACTTTTATCCATACTATAGAATTTTAGCAGGTGTTAGGGTAATTTTATAATCTTATATTTAC
This sequence comes from Viscum album, assembly GCA_963277665.1. NCBI lineage: Eukaryota > Viridiplantae > Streptophyta > Magnoliopsida > Santalales > Viscaceae > Viscum > Viscum album. Next base: position 1,080,750,013 of record OY728120.1, on the reverse strand, counting down.
CCTTAATCACCCGATTTACCTTTAACTATGGTAAATAAAATTTACCGTAGTTACTATTCATAATGCCCAATAATAAAAAGTAGCTTATTAACATAATTTGGACCCACTGATTCCTAATATGTAATCCATTTTTCCAAATTCAATACACAAAAATTTTAGATATTAAATTGAAATTAATCCCGTTGTCGAAAGAAAATGGGTTTTTCTTTAAAACATTGCAAAAGATTGAATTGATTTAACCTAAGAATTCAAAGTAAAATCAATGCTAATGACATACATTATATTAAATGGTAAAAATATATTCTATTTATAATTTAAAACCGTTCAATATTATAATTTAACCACATAATTTATTATGATGAAAAAAGTTGTTTTTAATTAAAATATAGCATGTTTTTACTATTCATTAAAATATGAAAGTTATCAGAATAATATGAAAAAAATATCCAAGGTAAAATTTTATATACTGATTCCAAAGAATAATTTTATTTTGTAAAATTTAACTTATAGACATGTCAAAAATAATATTTAAAGTGGGTGCGCAATTAAAAGGCGGCAAAACTGCATTTTTTGAAAAATACTTATTTTACCAAAAAAAATTATTTTGTTCTTATACCATATTCTAGAAAATGTGTAAGATGAATAATAATGTTATAAAATTCAAAATTTAGTTTATACTATTCATAAAGGCTAGTTCATAATAATATTATAATAATATATTTTTGTTTAGTAAAACCCGGTATTGCGTACAACACACGCTATCGAGGAAGGTCGCGATTGCGTGTAATGTAAGCCAAGTCAGGGTTGCGTGTAGTGCATGACTCCTTTGTTGTTGCGTATAACAAAATACATTGAATATATATATATACTCAATGTTTCTTAGAATAACTACTATCAAACAAACATGAAATTGTGTGGAACAGGATCCAGGATTAGTGTTGCATATACTGCAAGCTAATATGATGTTGCGTATAGAACAAGCTAATCTTGGTGTATCATACAACAGAAGATATTAAAGAAATTTAAAATAATATATCTTATAAAATCTTGGGTTATTACATTCTACCCCCCTTAAAATGAATTTCGCCCTCGAAATTCATCGGGGTTATAAATGGTTTTCTACTTGAAAGTTTATTTAATTGAAACCCACATCGTAAAAAGGAATACCAAAACTTATCTTTAAAAAATAAATTATGAAACGTAATGGTTACCCAAATAAACTAATAACTGGGTTTCCACATAGGAGAACATAGGTGAAAATATGTATATGGAAGAGAAATCTAACCATCATTTTCTGATAGAGAGTCGTAGAGAACATGGCTATGAAAAAGACAACAATCACAAAGCCATAGATTTGTGATGATCTAAGGTACCATCTGATTCATCAGATATAAGGTCACTAGGATAACATTTTTGGATTTCAAGATCATTTCCCTAATGTTGATGAATTAAAAGAAATACTTACATGATTTTGGTAAAATCTCACTGTTGTTCGTGAATTGAACAATTTCCACTTCATCCCTTAAATAAATGAAGATGAATTTGTTATTCGTGATGTGTTATCAGATCATGTGATAGAATGACGGGTCATTCCATCTGTTTCAAACAAAAGTTTAGAAAAAGTTATAAGTCCATCATAAGGTTATATTAATCGTATATGGTTCCAAAAATGAACTTATACTTCATATATCATACCGCTTAATAAAATAAAACTAGTTTCTACTTACCAAGGACTTCCTGTAGGCTAGTGGTAGGTGATAAAGTCCAGTCGCACTTCGGTTGTGGGTTCGATTCCCACAACCTTGTCTGACGCGATGGGTTGTCGCCAGTCCTGCAGGTTGTCCTTTTTCTAAAACCACATTACTATAACATCCCATCAATAATATCGAAAAAAGTTCTATCCTTAAACAATACTAACTTATGTTCAACATAATCCATTCCAATCTTTAGGCTTATCTAAAATACTTCGGTCCAAGATCATAGTATAAAGAAAATGATTACTTGAAATGTCACATAACAATCACGTGAATGCCATCATTTATCCCCCATATATCATAAGATATATCTTGTTGGTCAAATTACAAACAAGTGAATACCTTAATCATGTATTCTCTTGAAAAATGAATACCCATTTAACCTTAGTGAAAACATGAATGCTGTCAAAAGTTAACTCTTTCCACATACCAAAATCCCAAAATTTCTATATACTCAAACCATGATATCACTTTTTACTTATTTTAGTCATGAGCTCATGATTACTATCATATTATTTTCTCCTTATCCCTTCCATATGCACATTTCACCTACTTTTCCAAAAAATATTTGAATCACTTTTCATGGTTACCGGTACCATAAAATTATTGAAAACCACAATAGACTAATAAAAAAATATTCTAATACACCGTAAAAGTACCTCAACAACATTATTCTTGAATACCAATACATAAACACTTCAATACATCCTCTTCAATGATTGTCCTGGAATAAGTCCTTCCTTGATTGAGAAGTAACTTTTTAGGTCAGGGCATTGAGTTGGGTAATGCCCATGTTCTCCACAAATAAGACATTGAACTCCATAAAAGTCTGTCACTCTCTGACCCTTTTCTCCACACAGATAACATCTGTCCCTCCATTTGAGGTATTACTCAAGGTTCTTCTTCCCTTCTTTAGAAATCTCAATCTTCCTTTATTTATGCTCCTCAACATGCGAACATGCATAAAAGTCTATCTTCCTCTTATTTGATGAATTAGGCATACCACTAAATTTCACCTTGTTAATCATATATCGTGATGAATGATTTGGAATAATCACAATATCTTTCTCTCTAGGAATTACGCAATTTTGTTGCTCATAGTCACTAATTTTTCTACTGGATTCAATGTTAACCGAATTCCTTCTGGTTCCCTCCATTGACTAAAACAAAAAAAGAATTCTGTAAGAGGAAAAAATCATACAAGGAAAATAACATAACCAAGGGGGAGTAACTTCAACATCTAACATCTTAGGTTTAATTCTAAGATCGATAGAGCAATTCTAGGACTATAACCTATACTTTTACTAAACCTTAGGGACATCCCTAGACATACCTTAGAAATATCTCTAGGGATCTCACTAACGTTTTCACATCCTAGTTTTCAAAGGTTGACTAAACCTTTCCTCTGATACCAACTGTAGAGACCCAAAGCTTGACGTACATGGAAATTACATTACTTTTGCGGAATACTTAATACATAACAATAACATACACACAAGGATAGTAATAGTTTAGTGTCTTTGGAAACTCGGAATATAAAATTCTAATCATGATGAAATATCTTCAACAACTCCCATAACGATCTCCCCCTTTTTGTTTCCTTACCTAAAACCTTTATTTATTTCCTGGGAAAAATAAAACATAAAAAGGGTGAGCTCAAATTCTCAGTAAGGGAAAACATAGAAAACATAAAACAATCCATAAACATTTGGAAGCAAAAACTTGAACATGAAATTTAAACATCAAAATCTTGAGAAAAGACATAAATCGTGGAAGTACGTAAGGAATATATCACAATGGAACATCAACCATGATAAAATATAATGGGAATAAAACATGTAATTGTGGAATCCATTCAGCACATGTTATGATTTCCATAGTAGCCAAGACATTGCTGCCAAAACCATCTTAGTGGAAAAAGTTCCTTTCTGAATCGAGTTCACTCCTCGTTTCAGTCCTGTAACACTGAACCAGATTAACTTACCATTCCAGACATGTCTATCTCATGAGATATAAATATTTACCCAATTAATTGGAGGGAGATATAGGTCCCACCCATCTCATAATGAAATCATTCTTACTTGTGCCACAAAATAAACATACATCATTCATAATAACCCAATAAATAAAATGGGTTTCATAAACATCATCCCATCATCACATAATCCATATAAAATAAATGGATATCATTTCATAATAAGAAAACTCAAACCATGTAAATCATAGATACATGATACTTGAAACATACAAATATGAAATAATGTCATCTTAGATGAAAAATGGTTTTGATAAAACACTTGAAATGAATTCTTGAGGAAAATATCTTTTCTTATTCAAAATCAATCTCTTTCCACAAAATGTAATGAAATTTTAAATGAAAAGTATTTTTTTGAAAATAGTCCTGAAATATTTTGGAGGAATCTTCATGAAAATAAGGCTTTATAAAACCGTAAAAATCTGTTCGTGTCGTATAAGTTAAAAAAATCAATCTTCTCGTACTTTTGCCGGAAAAGTCAAAAAGTACCTCTTAAAAGAAAGATTCCATACATACCATGTAGTAAAAGTTAAAAATGGGTAAAAAGGACATTAATCATACATGAAACCATCTCTATAAAATAGGGACATGTATGAGAAATATAACCCTATTAAATACTTACGTATAAGCAATCTCGGATAAGAATGAGATTGGAATAATTATCCCTTACCTTAGGTCTGATATGATTCGTACGTATCCGAACATCCTGTATAATGATTTAAATAATGTCATTGACTCATTACATAATCATATTCATTGTTATTATATCATATATGTTTCACTTATGACTTTATATTACCCGTTCTTTTGTAAATTCCATGTAAAAGAAGCGTTTTGGGTAAAATCATTTCATTTATTGTATATGTTTCGACTTGTCATTCTTGATATTATTACTTATATTATAATTTACATAATTACAGAATGTAAAACATGATTTATATATATTATATATTCATCATATACATATATATTATAGATTGATAAAAGTAATGAAATACACCGTTCATGGAGTCGGTAGGCCGTACGTACGCATGAATTCTATTTTCGTTTCCTTATCGAATTGAATGAAATTAAATAGATGACACACACACACACACACACATATATACATACATACAGTAGCATTATTATGCCATATATTTCATTATTTTTTGTTTTATATACTTTATAATCATTCTTGAATGGTTAATCATGGACAATGAATCTCATCGCGTTCGTGGAGACGATAGTCCGTACGTACGCACGAGCGATGATATCATTCCCATGATCGTGGAATTGTATTAGTGTGTATGTATACTATTTTAGAATAAATATCACGTTAAAATAATAATATATAGTCATTATTTACACAATTATACCCATCCAAGTAATGTGATGGTGGAAAATAGATTTCACCAGGACGTGGAGACGGTATTCCGTACGTACGCACGCGCGGTGATTTCATTTTTCGTAGGATGGATAGATGGTGAAATAGTGTTGTTTCATACTTATAATAACATATAATTATATGATTGATACTTATGTTATTACTTCATAATGAAACAACTAAATAAGAAGAAGTAGAAGAAGAAATAAAGTTGAAAGAATCGGTAATGGATATTACCTCTTCTTTCGACACGCCTTTTTGAAACCTCCTATTAGGGAACTAAGATTGGTCTTTTAAGAAGAAAATAACCTCTAGGATGTTTCTAGGGAAGTGGATAAGTTAAATGGTCAGGGTTTGGCCGAGATTTAAGGCTCAATGTTGTGTAAAGATGATAGGGGGGGGTGCCCTTTTATAAGGGAGGAGAGGGGCACCTTTGGAAATCTTAAAAATATTAAATTATAATAAATCTAAACCCTCTTAAAAACCTCTAAAAATGACTCATATTCAAATATTAGATGATATAGAGTTGTAATATCATCAAAAAATAAAATTTAGACATGTTAGGAAATTATTTTAAACATTATCAACTTGATTTATTCTTATTTAATCCATTTAATTTTATTTGTGGTAATAACATTCTAAATTTTAAATTATAAAAAATAATTACTTATTTATTGTGAATTTTCCATAATTGGTTACTTTATAACATTATAGACCATATAAATTTAAATTTATAATTTTTAAATATTTTTGTGATTTTTAAAAAATTTTATAATATGTTATTTTTATAAAATAACAATAGTGTCAATTTTGAAACTATTCATTTATTTGAATTTAAATAAAATATATACAGAAGATATGTTCTAAATAAAAGCTTTAATAGATTCATAAAAGGTCATTTGTATCTATAAAAGTAGTGGAGCACATTAAATATTTCATATAATATTTATTTTATTATTTTTAAAACCATTTATTTGGTTTATCTCTTAATAAAATAATTACTACAACATTTTTGTATAATTATTTAATATAATTATTTGTTGCATAAAAATTAAAACTAAAATCCTATGGTGAATATAAGTCTATTAAATTTCACAATAATACTTTTACTAGAATTTATCATCTTAAAATCACAATATTTAAATTGTTATATTTATTAAATTATTAAGGTGACAACTTTGGCATCATTTAAAATAAAATAATATAAGTGTCATAATCGATTTTATAAGGCTCCAAATGGTCAAATATTATACCATTAGATTATTATGGTTTATATTTACATGAAAAATAAGTTTTGGTCAGGGTTTTGTGCCTTTTATGGTCACTATTAGTTTAATAAAAACTATATTCTTGATTTTTCACTAGATAAACAATTTCTGCATCACTATTGTGTCATAATTAATGATAATTATTTAATACCTAAAAATTATAAATAAATTCATATGATGTAGATAATTTTATTAGATTTCTTGATACTATTCATGTTCTAAGCTTCATGAATTTTATCACTAAATTAAAATTAATATACTTATAAGATTTAAGAGAGTGACATGTTGTCACTTTCTTTGGTTTTAATAATAATTAAACTATTTTTATCGTAAAAAGTACATAAAATGAATCTAATCCGACACTTAGGTGATATGGGTCTACTTTTAGCCATCCAATATAATTTTACCAGGTGTTAGGGTAATTTTATAATCTTATATTTACCCTTAATTACCCGATTTACCTTTAACTATGGTAAATAAAATTTACCGTACTTACTATTCATAATGCCCAAAAATAAAAAGTAGCTTATTAACATAATTTCGACCCACTTATTCTAAATATGGAATCCATTTTTCCAAATTCAATACACAAAATTTTCATAAACTAAATTAAAATTAATCCCGTGGTCGAAAGAAAACGAGTTTTTCTTTAAAACATTGCAAAAGATTGAATTGATTTAACCTACGAATTCAAGGTAAAATCAATGCTAATGACATACATTATATTAAATGGTAAAAATATATTCTATTTATACTTTAAAACCATACAATATTATAATTTAACCACATAAGTTATTACGATGAAAAAGTTGTTTTTAATTAAAGTATAGCGTGTTTTTACTATTCATTAAAATATGAAAGATATGAGAATAATATGAAAATTTTATCCAAGGTAAAATTTTATATCCTGATTCCAAAGAATAATTTTATTCTGTAAAATTTAACTTATAAACATGTCAAAAATAATATTTAAAGTGGGTGCGCCATTAAAAGGAGGCAAAACTGCATTTTTTGAAAAATACTTATTTTACCCGAAAAGTTTATTTTGTTTTTATACCATATTCTAGAAAATGTGTAAGATGAATAATAATGTTATCAAATTCAAAATTTAGTTAATACTATTCATAATGTATAGTTCATAATAATATTATAATGATATATTTTTGTTTAGTGAAACCCGGTATTGCGTACAACACACGCTATCGAGGAAGGTCGTGATTGCGTGTAATGCAAGCCAATTCAGGGTTACGTGTAGTGCATGACTCCTTTGTTGCTGCGTATAACAAAATACATTGAATATATATATATATACTCAATATTTCATAGAATAACTACTATCAAACACACATGAAATTGTGTGTAACACGATCCAGGATTAGTGTTGCGTATACTGCAAGCTAATATGGTGTTGCGTATAGCACAAGATAATCTTGGTGCGTCGTACAATAGAATATATGAAATAAATTAAAAAGAATATATCTTATAAAATCTCGGTTTATTACATTGGTGATCGTGAACTTCATGATCCATATATCTTATCATCACAAGAAAAAATGGTATATTATGTGAATGATGTTGTGGATGAAGGGTAGAGTGTAGTTTCTTATGTAAAACAAAGAGATTTGTATGATATGAGTGATGAAGTGGAAGATTTTACCTCTGACATTGAATCTCATCAACAAAAAGAATCGAAATTATTTTTCCACCATGATATTGAAAATATTAGTCTATCAAGGATGAATGAAGTGGATGAAGTAATGGAGTAGGAAACTGACATGATTGAAGGAGAAAATGATTGTATGTACAGTTATGCATTCATTTAGAAACCACTTATTTCATTTGTGAAATCATTCATTATCATTGTTATGTGTATTTTGTTTGTTATTATTGTGCATCTGTTATCTTTTTTTAATTTTTTTTCTGTATAATTTTTTTGAAATATATGTTTTTAACTTAATTTTATTTGATTAAATGATAATAATTCCAAGGAGGAAGTGATATACTGTTTCATCAAACCCTGTGATAGATGATGATCCATATTTCTCCCTCCCTATGACATCTAAGCCACCATCCGCCTACCCCCAAACACCATCTCCCCCTGCACCATCTCTCACACCCTCTGTGAGCATCCCTTCAGTAGCTCAGTCATCTCCTCCCACTTCAGGAGCCTCAGCAGTGGGGGAGTGGCGTGCTACTTGTAGTTCTTCGTGGGGATACTGGAGGGTGACAGTTATAGGTATAAATTTTAATATGAATAAATTTATTTCACTTTTTTATTCTAACTGTTTGTTCATTAAAAATGTAAATAATGCAACTATGGAGAAAAATATAAAAATTTCAGATGTATGGAATTTGACTAGATAGAAGATAGTTGTCCCATTTTATTCAAATGGTGTCCCTATGGATGATATTGCATGATTACTTGGTCAGATTTTAGGCCATCTAGCCGCGAAGCCTGTTTCCCTTCCTATTTCATATTATGATTGGATACATATGCTTTCAAGTTGGAAAAATGAAGTTTTTGATTCTCAAATAAAGTTAATTTTAATACATTATGGTATAATTGAATGTCCTGTTATTAATATTTTCAAAATGAATTTCTATGTACAAATGTTTTTCCACTTTGCGGTTGCTGATGTGATATTACAAAAGTGGACATTGAAAAATATTAGAAAAATGGAAATACTTTAAATGGAGATTGTGGGCAGTTGTCAATGATACTTTTTTGACCACCCAATAGATGTATGACAAGCTACCCAATGGGGTACCCAAAGAACAATGGAAAGTTTTTATTGACAGACATCATGATGAGAAGCAAATGGTATTTAAATATATATTACTATAATAATATCATTTTAAATTTATACATGTATATGAAGAGGATATTACATTGAATACATTGCTATTAAATTTTATTTTATTTATTTCAGGATCTTTCAGGAAATAATGCATCAAGTCGAGATAAGTAGGTCATCCCTCACACTGTGAGGTCAAATAGTTTTTCTAGAAGCCAAAAAACTCTTGTAATTTTTTCATTAGTTTAAATATTTATAAGAAAATATTATTTTTTTAACATATTAAATTGTTGATTTATGTTTGTTTAATGTATTCACATAGTTTAGGGCACGAAGCATCCTGAACAGAAGTGTGGTTGAATGTTCACCAAAAATCTGATGGAATTTTTGTTAATGAGCCTACCAAAGAAGTTGGGGTATGAACTCATTTTTCATTATAATAATTTATTATTAGTTGTTAATATGTTAATATATATTTCTTATAATATTATTTCTATTTTATTTATAGGTAAAAATTTAAGAACTGTGGGATTCCAATCCTACGTAGTCCTACTCAGTCTTCTAGGATGACCTAGTTGCTAAAGTCTTTGGGAAGGAGCATACTGGTAGAGTGCGCGAGATGAGTTTGGGACCCATACTATCTGAGGTCTTTGGTAGGCCATTGAGGATTGCATCTACATCTACTCCTAATTGTAGTCAGTCCATACCCTGAGATACTCAGAGAGATATTTTTTCTCTACGAAACACAGTTCATGACTAGGGGGCTTAGATATCTGCTTTGCAGAAAGCATTGATTGATTTATATTAGAAGACGACTGGATCTTACCCTAGTGGTATTTCATCGACTGGAGGTGAGCAGGTAAATCAAAAAAATTCAAAATCATTTATTTTTCAGACTATTATTGGTTTTAAGATTAAATATAAATGTACAATAATATTTAATTTTCAATATAATGTTCTTTCATGTGGTAGCAGGAAGTAGAGATGGAGGTGGAGAGGGTGACGATATTTGTTCATCATCGGACTGTGATTAGTTGTTTTGTTGATATGTTGGAAAAATATGGTAACAGTCGGTTTGTATATGTATCATGTGTGTCACATAGTTACCACCAAACATTTTCATGACCTAACATTTTCTTGACTTATCAGGTTTCCTTTTATGTATTTTATTGATTTTTGATGTTTCCTTTTATGTATTTATTTCTTGAGTGTGCTATGCACCATATATATCAATTATTTTCATTCATGAATCATGTTTTATGATTCATTTTTCTTATATTTATTAGGTTTTTTACCAAAGGATGAACGATCAAAAACATATCCTATAGTTATAGGAATCAATCCATTCATAGTTCTTGGAAAAGGTATTCTATAAAAATTTGTCTCATGTATAGGAGGATAAGGATGAGATTTATGGGATCCATTATGTGAGAAAGAAATAAAGAAATTGATGTGAATGAGGAAGGGTCTCTCCTTTAGTGTATAACCAGTGTGATTATAATTTTCACCGTGTCCTATTATAGGAGATCCCAACATCATTACATATATTGAAACATCATAAATCAATCCACATATAGTTTTTATATAATACCCCTATGAATATTAGGCTCTTTCATAGGGTAAGAGTCATTTTTTTCATAACATAGTTTTATGGATAAAGAACCACATGCTAATTATCCTTATGTAGATTTGGATAATATGTAGAGGAAGACAGGTCTTATTAGGTAGAATTATCTAAGAAGTTTCAAGTCTTATAAGATGGACCATTCATAACATAGTTTAACATCATGTGAAAATGACTAAAATAATCTATAGTTTAAGATCATATGAAAAACACCTTATTATATGAGGTTTAATGTAGTTTAAACTGATATTTAAAATGAAATGAACTTGTCTTGATGCCAACCCTATGGATAGAAAACCAATGTGAATGAAGAAACCAAGTCACTAAGATAAAGTGGGGGATTTGATATTGGTTTTTTTGTTGGATTTTAGATTGCATATCTAGGAATAACTATATATCCCACGAAAATAGGAATCAATCCACACATAGTTCTTATAATTTTGGGGAAAATATGATCACCTTGGCTTAGATTTGAGAAATAATAGGGAAACCAAAATAAATAGAATGAGTGTAATGGTACATACCCTTTATGAAATTCCCTTTGTGTATTATCATGTCTTGGGGATTTTTTGGGAGATTTTTGTGGTGATTTTGAGGTTTGAGGTGGTGTTTTATCCTTTTGAAGGCCACCATGGCTTGTGCAATGACTTGTCCGGATATGAAGGAGGTAGTTTTATGTTGGGTGTGCTCTTGTGTAAAATGGGATATATAACCATGACTTGGGGATGAAATGGTGTTATACGTGTTGTCCTAGTGGTTTTACTATGCACCATGAGAATCTTGAAATGGCCTTGGTGGGCATGAAATATCGGAGGACCACCAGTCCAAAATAGGAAACCCAAGCTCACCATACTATAGCCTTGGGCATGGAGAGGGTAAAATGGTTGGGAAATGGGAACTAGGTCATGGATTATATACATGGAAGAATATAGAAGAACCACTATGTCTTAGACCACTCCATGTTCTAAGATTTGTGGGAGGCCAAATTCCAATTTAAAATGGGAAAAAAGATAAAACAAGAATGAGGGTTCTAGATCACACTTTTACAAAACCCACCACATGAGTTTTGCATATTAACCATGTTTTGGTAGAGTCTAGTGTGATTCACTTATAAATAGGAGTTTTATTACCTACTTGTTTTAAATTTTATACTTTCCCTAAATTCTTGGTTGACCGTTACTCATCCTCCCCTTCCCCAATCACCTCCCTTGGTGTTCCAAACCACTTGGATCATATTGGATCCTTTATATTAAAGTTATTTTATTCATGGTAGCCCTCTCTTTCCCCATTAATCCTTTATTATCTTTCTATTATATTCAAGAGTTAATTATGGTGTTAATTCTCCTCTTTTTGGGTGGTTTTTGATTGAGTCTTATTATTCATTGGATTCAATAGTGATTCACTTGAGATCAGTGGTGGTTTATCCTTAGTTCTTGTTCATTTAAACTTGAAGATATAGTCAAGGTCAGGGATCCTTCATCTCCCTTTCTTTATATGTACATTTAAAAATATCATGCTTTTGTATTTATTTGTTTAAATGTTACGTCATCTTAATAAAGATAATAAACAAGCTTAATTGAATTTTAAGGGGAAGGGAGAAATCACATGATTTTTACTTATTCTTGTTATTTATTCTTATATGGCCACACTTACTTGGTTTTCCAATTATGACTTATTTGGAGATAGTGTGTTGTTTTGGTTTTTATAAAACTGTCTATGTATTTTTTTATAACCTCACCACATATGAAAACGACTAAGAATATATATCGAACTATTAAATTAGTTTCCCATGCAATATTGTATTTCTGTGTGAATACCCTTCATAATAATTTAGTAATTATGATACAAATCCTTATTGAAACTAAATATTGTGCGGTGGTTGTGATGTGTAGTGGTTATGATGTGTGGTGGTGGTGATGTGGGGTGGTTGTGATGTGGGGTGGTTGAGATGTGTTGTGGTTATGATGTGTTATATGTTATATCAATTGGAATGTTTTTTTAGGGAATTAGTAATGGGCCTGCAGTATCAGTTGATTTTTTTTGTAAATCTGGATTTAGTGTCAGTTTTAACTATCGAAAAATAAATATAATATATTTAGTGGCAGTTTTAACCACTGCTACAATTATAGTATTTTTCTATCCGCAGTGGTTAAAACTGCCACTACAGACAATAATTTAGCGGCGGTTTTAACCACCGCTAAACAGTTTTCATATTCCTTTATTATATTGTGGAAGTTTTAATGGTTTTAGCGGCAGTTTTCCCTACCAAAACTTATATTTTGTTTAGCGGAACTTTTAACAACTGCTAAATAGTTTTCATATTCCTTTATTATATCATGGAAGTTTTCATGGTTCTCGCGGGGGTTCCCCCCAGGGAAACTGATATATTTTTTAGCAGCGGTTATAACGACTACTAAAAAATATATCAGTTTCCCTGGGGTGAACCGCCGCGAAAACCATTAAAAGGGCTGTAAAATGAACCCACTATGACAGTTACCATAAAATTCCGCTAAATATAATAAACTTCTGCATTTTGTATGCCGACACACACCTCAGAAGTAGTTTCAAAAAACTGTCGCAAAACCATATAGAGACGATTTAAACCACCACCATTTCCAAAAAAACCGCTAGGAAATGGTCTTTTTCCTGTAGTGGGTCTACTGGTTGCTCCAGGTATCGGTGCCTGCTTTGCCAAGAAGCTCTCCACAAGAAGGTCTTGCTTCAACACAATAGCCTGAGTAGGGATGCTGAGAGACACCTGGGATGCCTTGATCTCCCATAAGAGTCCCTACTCAAAGGTTTAGGCCCTAAAGAAAGGGTCCCAAACCATTTCTATAGAGTAGCGAGAGAGGTCTGTAAACCTTGTAGAGTACTCATCCACTGAATGGCTACCCTATTGTAGGTGAAGTATCTCCTAGATGCGCACATAGTGCAAGGTCCCGAGGAAGAACTCCTCTTGGAAAATCTGCATGAAGTTATCCCAAGAGAGGGTCGACTCATCATGTGTATAGATAGTCAAGCTCCACTATCTCCCTACAGAGCCGTATAGAAGGCTCATGACCAAGATTTCCATCTAGCCAAATAATGTCCTCACTAAGCAGAAGACCCACGTAACTACCTCCAGCTAGTACTTAGTGACCTGAAGATATGTCTCTCTCCTGAACCTGAGAGGTCTCTATCTCTGGAATGCCTGAAAGGTTTTGAGCCTGCATGCATCCTCTACTGGTACCATCAACAGTAACTACTGATCAACGGGTGGTGGCAACACTGGTGCACCACCCAGCGAGGCCATCTCTAGCACTGGTCACTGAACCGACACCTCATCACTTGGTGGGCTGTAGGCATGATCACGTATTAGAAGCCGAGATGGATGTCTACGTGGGGGAATCATAAAATTGATCAATATGCACCACATCCAGAATATTATACCTGGTGAGATGAATCTTATTCAAGAAAATCATAAGGAGACACTTATGAAACTAGTGTTTTCATGTATATAGCCTAAAAGTAGAATACAAGGTCCTTGTTTATGGATATGTCGACCGCCACACCAATACTAGACTACACGAATCTGAAATTCAAACTCGAAACAGTCAACACTGTTTCCCCAAAACAAAACAATAGACTCTCGGTCTCTCAGGTAGAACCGAAAACCTATGATACCACTTTGTCATGACCCGTTCCCCCGGGGCCTATAACGTGACATACCCCAAGCTCAGCTCCCAAAGTCTAGGGGTTGGCGACTAGCGCCAAAAGTGTCAAACTACAAGTGGGAGGCATTTTCCTGAGTAACTATATGCATGCACACAAAACCACATCCCAAATATGTAAAAGTAAAAAATCATGCCACTATAAACAACCACTGATTAAAAATACAACTAAAATTCAAATATGCCAGAATACAAACCTAAAAAAAGACTAACTGGAAAATAAGAAAGTTCAAATAAACACTAGAAGTTGTCTGATGGAAACCCCATTTAATGGTAAGAGTAGTGTAGCTATTGGAAGCTATGGGTGTATTCCCTACTAGATCTAACTGGACCCCACTAGGTCTTAGGCCACCAAGTCCTCTGTCAAAGCGTTGATCGTCTGCACCAGACACAACACGTGCGGACGAAGCCCATGTAGGGGTGAGTAACAAAATAATCAGTAGGGTACCCAAAAAAACAAATAAAAGACCACAAATAAATCCTCAAAGTAAAGTAAGAATCATAATCACAAAGAAAGACAACTCACACCAGGTATATTCTAGAGTAGTAAAGTAGAACTATTAGTCACATCATCGAACACCTCGACTACTGGAGAACTCTCTTTTATGAGTACAGTGGGCCTTATAGGTCACACAGAAGCCACTTCCCACTAACCTAAGACTATTTTTGTACTCATCCCTGATGAGTACCATGGGTATGATAGGTCTCATAGAAGCCGCTCCCCACTGTGGGCATGCCCGGTCATAAAGAAGCTACTTAACACTATGGTCATACTAAGGTACTCCTCCTATCAAGTACCGTGGGTCTGCTGAGTTACACAAAAGACGATCCCCACCATGGGCCTACCGGGTCACACAAAAGACACTTCCTATTGTTCCATAGTATATAATCCACACAGGGCCGCTCGCCAACAGTCTCTAGGTCTCAGCCAACTGCAGGGTTTCCGCATGCAACACACTTGATCTTGGGAGAACCTCTCCAAAAACCATTTGTTGAATTCCAAATTCCATGAAATCCACCTTAGAGTATTCCAAAATAACTTCCTTATCACAAGGGTTCCAATGCCGCAAAAATATCATCAATCAGACACACAGTTTGAATGTTATTGGCATTTTTCCAAAAAAGGGGCCAGTTGGGTCTAGGCCCGAGCCGACTCTGTCGGACCGACCCGACCCGACCTGTGGTCCACCAACCTAAACTGGACCCACCAACATGACCTGGACCTGGACCGACCTGGGTCCGATCCGTTGGGTTGTGGGTCCGTCCTGCCGGTCTACCCGGTCCTCCAGAGATGGACCGACCTTCGGTCTGGATGGGATGCGGCAGGCTGCCGCGTCCGACTCCCCAACTTGCCGCGCAGTCGACACGAGGATAATTCCTCCACCATGGTCAAGCGACTGTGGCTATCCAGTATGGTTAGAAAGACTCCCACACATAGTCAAAGTTAGTGTGCCTCTGAAGAATGCAACCCGCGGTTGCGGGCCGCTCCACTGACACGGACGAAGGCCGCGTATCTACTGCCAGCCAATGGCCCAACCGGCAGTGTTTCTTGGCGATCTGTCATGGCATGCCGCCTCTAGACTGTAGCTGCTACCACGGGGCAACACCGCTATGGTCCTCCTCTAGAACCTTCACACCAGTGGGCCCTTTCGTGGACCACTGCGTTCGCACTGGTGGTCCATTATTCACGTCAAATGCGCCTCCGGGATCTGTGGGGAGTTGCCTTACCTACAAAGGCCTTGAACTTGCCTTTCCATCATTTCAAAAAATTCATCCACCAAGAATGCACAAGGAGGATGGAGGTCGGTCCTTGTTTGTGTTGGCCAGCTCCCTCCTTCTTAGAAGTTTAAAATAGTGGGAGTTTTAGGGATGGTTTTATACCGACAATAAATCAATCCTGAAAAGAAAACCAAAGAAATGTCACCCTTCTGTAAGAATGAACTATCCATTGATCAACCTGTTCATGGATTGATCTATGTTTTTCATCTAGAATAAGAATGGATAAAATGTAAAACCAAAATCAAACCCCTACCATGAAGCCGTTCGACATTGAAGCAATCCGCCTGCCAAGGTTCAAGAAGATGGAGGTGTTTGTTGCTTCCTGGTTCCGTTCTTCATAGAGCAATGACTTTGCAAGTGATCCACCAATGTTCACCATTCTTCGTAGGGGAGGAACTTCACCATAGGTTTGTTTGATAATTTCCACAGTTTATTTTCCAACTGTCTAATGCGTTAGATTATTAATAGAAAACATGTTGCAACATTTCTATTACGCTACGACATCGAGTCGTTACGCTGTTTCATTTATGAAACAGTGTGGGGGTTATAATTGAACAAAAATAATCCATTAAGGGTTTCCTTTATCGTTACTCGTATCCACACCACAACACTATCATATTCCACTCAATGGTGTGAAATAAAAATAAAATAACTTTTTATGTTATTTTATTATTTTCTGAAAGGCCCAAAAAATAACTTCTCAGTCCGACCCTTACTAGTTAAAGTTAAGCCCTTTTTAGGAAAACCCTAGTGTTCTGGTTTCAATGGTGCCCTCTGATTTTTGATTCAAGCACTAGTTTAAATGTAAAAAAAACCCACTCGCATGTTTACCTAAGTGAACTTAAAAAAGTTAAAAATTCCATTCTGGGCTCACTAGGACTCGAAATCACATGCTGTCAAAGCATGTAGTCTGGAAATAATTCCATATAATTTTTTAAAAAAATTTACATTGAAATTACAGGACATTACAATTTATGTTAAAATATTATTTAATTTCATGTCGGCTATTAAATAACATTTATTACCTTTAATAAACCCCATGCCATATAATAATAATAATATTATTTTTTGGTGCACCAACTTTCACAAATTGATAAATAATATTTACCGACTTGTAAATAATTATTCTATAACTATTCGTAGTCTTGGTCTGATTGAATTCGTCGTTATTTAATGAATACCCAAATAAATATTTTATTCATAAATAAATATTCCATTCACATACCAACGAATAAATATATTTTAAATATTCAATAAAATAAACAAATATATTTTTATTCACATGCCGATGAATAAATATTTATTTAATCTATACGATCAATTTAACTTGAATAAAATTATTCCTTAGTCTTGAGACTAATATTTATTCCATTAACTAAATTCAAATATAATTTAATCGAGATAAACAGAAACACTTAGTGTATGACCCTATAAGATTCTTTCTCGTTGGCCTTATATGGGATTACCTAAAGTCCAAGATTACTGCCTAACAACAAGTCAAGGAACCCAAGAGAACGAACTTAATGTCATAATGAAGATAGCCACATATGATTGCTTGCTGATTAATATAATCCCTTTTTCATAATATCTCATCAAGAAGGTTTCACAACGATGTCATCAACCTATATGATTGATATGGCTTTCTTTGACTATCTAAAATAAACACGTCGTTACACCACGAACATGGAAGTTAAAAGACACTTATATTACAAATGGATGAGATATCAACTCCCATAAAGATGGAAGGGAAAAATACTTCCTCAACTTATCCATTAATGACATGTCAATCAAGACACACCTAATTTCCTCTACTTCCCTCCAACATATGGTGTGACATTTTTTGTCAGTAAATCTAAGTGTGAGAGTCGTGACATATATTAATGATAATCTTAAAGTCTAAGGACAATTACATAAGCTCAGAGATGGGAATATCTAATGACACCAAACATGCATAATTCTTATTGGAGGGTCTATTCTCATAATGTATAGTCATAGAGATTACCAAGTATAAACTTCATGATAAGAGGCTTCATCCACATAAATTTACTCACACCTAACTGTCTAAATACTATGTGTCCCATCATATTACGTTATCTAAACACAAAACTATTTTAAGAATATTTTCATAGAACATCAATATTTTCATCATAGAGGGAACTAAAATGAACTTATCAATGTGAAAAATACTCTAAGATAATATTACACCAAAGTCATGAAGAATAATGAACAATATATAATTATATGTCTAATTAATATTTAATACATAGAATATACATGTAATCAAAGTATAATTAGTTTTTCCTAGGAAACCAACTCTAAAAAACTCTCACTTTAACTAGATCCAAATTCCTATGAATTTTATTTCACTATACCTCACAAGATAATCATGTTACTAATAAGTTAAGGCTTTAGTCAATGGGTTTGCTACTTTTTCTTCTATAGAAATGTTTCTCACTGCAACCTCACCTCTCTAAAAAAATCTATCAATAGATGATACTTTTAGAGTATGTGCTTCATCCGCTGCTGTGATCTTGTCCCTTTTACAAGAGATTACACTAATGGTGCGTAGCATATTAAAATTTCGTTTAATAATCATTTCCTGAAACCATGTGCAAGGATCTTGAACATAAAATTTATAATTAATTTATTTAATATCTAAAAAAATAAATTCCTGGGATTAGAAAATTTCTTCACTGATGAATATTGATCATCCAAAAAGAACTATTTGGATTACATTCATTACGTGGTAAGGATCCAAGGACATAATCCCTCTAGCGGTGATCCACATGTGTTCCAATGATCTTCGAGCAACACCACTCGATCTCCGGGCTATAGCATGGTGAATCAAACTTCTCTGTATTTATTGAATACCCAAATAAATATTTTATTTGTAAATAAATATTTCATTCACATACCAGTAAATAAATATTTATTAAATATTCAATAACATAAACAAATATTTTTTTATTCACGCACCGGTGAGAAAATATTTATTTAATTTATTCGATCAGTATAAATTGAATAAAATTATTCCTTGATCTTGAGAATAGTATTTATTCCATTAATTAAATTTAAATATAATTTAATTAAGATAAAAAAAAACTTAGTGTGTGACCCACTAGGTTTCTTTCTCAATGAAATTAGATGATCTTACTTAAAGTATAATATTATTGTCTAGTAATAGGTAAAGGCACCTAAGAGAAAGAAATTAATGTTAAAATGATGACAACCAATTATGAATGATCACTATGAAATATAATCCTTTTTTCATAATATCTCATTAAATAGGTTTCATGATGGTGTCATTAACTTATATGTTTGATATGTCTTTCTTTGACTACCAGAAATAAATACATCATTAAAAAATGGCAATGGAATGTAGGTGACAGTTATATTCCAATAAAAGGGTTGATACATCGACTCCCATAAATATGGAAGGGAAAAATTCTTCCTCAACTTACCCATTAATGAAATGTCAATTGTGATGCACCCAATGTACCCTACTTCCTGCCAACATATGAAATAACTGTTTTTGTCAATAACTCTAAGTGCATGATTCATGAAATGAATTAATGATAATATTAAAGTCTAAGGACCATTACACATGCACACAAATAGGAATATTTGAAAACACCAAAACATATAGAATTTCTATTGATGGTTTTTTCTCATAATCTCCCATCTTAGAGATTACCAAGTGAATAATTCATGAGAAAAATCCTTATCCACTTATTAGAACCGCACATGACAATCAAAATACTACGTTTCCTATCACAATACTTTATCCAACCACATAACTATATTAAGAATATTTTCTTAGAACTTTAAGGTTTTCATCATACCAGGGAACTACTATGACCTTACTAATATGAAAAATAATCTATGACAATATTGCATTAAATCCATGAAGAACAATGAACAACATGTATTAAGATGTTTGATTAATATTTAATACATCGTATATAAATGTAATAAAAGTACAATCAATTAGTACTAGGAAACCTAATCTAACACGTGTGAGATGCTAGGCATGGATGATGGACCTATTTGAACTATTGGAAGAACCTTTTATTGGGCTGATCTGTGAGATGGAGATCCCATTTATCTCTTATCTGGGTTTCTTTTATGAGCATATATTCCTATTGATCAGTTTTCATTTCTCACTTTCTATGGATTGAGATGTTTAATTCTATCATGTCTCTTATTGATCCCCCTTCCACTTTTGATGTGTCTTACTTAGTATGTATATTATCACCCCTGAATGGGATTTTCCTATATGTGTTGTGTCTTATGCAGGCGGCAGACATTTCAAAGATGATTACATGGGAACATAGTAATACCCTGGTGCATTTGACCATGTATGGTGGTTAGGGCTTGGAAATATGGATTCAGGATCTCTTATCATTTACTTTTCTAGTTTTTTTTCTAGTTGGGACATCTTTATAGTTGGGCATGTATTTGGATATATTTATTTTTTTATATTACATTTCAATATTCTTGTATTCCATAGAGGTTGGTACATGCATGATTGTTACTCTAGATGTTATTGTTTTTACTTATATTCATCTTCATTTCTGCATGGAGATAGTTGTGTGTGTATATACAAGTACTTAGGAAAAGGCCTCCCATATTAGTTATGCCTTTTGGCATTTGTCACTAGCCCATGGCCTATGGAGGCAGACTTGAGGTAGTTGTGGCTCAAGACCCACTAGATCAGGTCATGATAGATTGCTATCAAAGGTGGTTCATTCCTTGGGATGGTGTTTGGAGTTTTCCTCTTATGAGGATTTGGTTAAGACTTAGGGAAACAATGTTAAAGTGTCTCAAGTATGTCTTTCAGGCCATGAAACCCAATGTTGGCGTGGAGACTGAGGTATCCATACATTAGGACTCTGATCACATACTTGTCGACTTGGCATACTGAGACATTGGTTGCAGGGAATATTGATACACATATCATATTTTATTGAGCCTTTTTACTGTCCTACTTGAGTCATCTCCCCATATATATATGCTCATCAGATCGTGGAATTTATTGATTAAAATTTCAATATGCCTCCGTGAAGAAAGTCAGATGGGTTAATGATTCAGGATCATGAAAACAGTCTGATGAGTGATGAGACCTTTGTTCAAGGTTCATAACATGAGATCTTTCCTCTAGGAATATAGGTAGTAGCATCCACACTTATCTAGTAGAAGATAGTAGCAGTATAGCAGGCTAAGGATGCATGCAGACTTGATGCACTCTGTGAGTTCTAACACCAAAGTCCGTTGAGGTTCCATGGTTATCCAGATCCCTAATAAAATGAGGATTGGTTAGAGTTAGTGATATGAGTTTTTAGGATTATCTGAACATAGGATGGTTAGGTTATTTCATTGACAACCTGTATTTTCCATGAAGTAGCTGGGTGATAGTGGAGCCTAGTTAAATAGATGGATGAAGAGGAGACACTCTCATGGTCCGACTTCAGGCAGTTGTTTCATGATGAGTACTACCACTCATGCTTGTGCTTAATTTGGATTTAGGAGCTTCTAGAGCTGTAGAAGGGAGGGATGATAGTTTTCTATTATGTTGCAATGTTTACAAACCTAATGTGGTACTCCATCAACATGATTTGTGATGACTACATCCAGGTGAGGAAGTTTGAGTAGGGTCTCCGCAGAGACATCCATTCTAGTGTGGTACCCCTGGGAATTCCCACCTATGTCAGAGTGTTGGAGTGTGTTCTAGTAATGGAAATATTCCTATTAGAGGGATGAAATGCAACTAGAGATGGTAATAGGAATTATAGGACTGAGTCATCTTTAGCAGTTAGAAGATGTCAGTTGGTAGGATCTCAGCACAGGAGATCTTCCTAGGTTTAGACTTGAGCACGTGGTCATGAAGCATAGGGACCACGTAGAGGATCAGGGCAGCCCAGATAGGTTTAGTGTTATGAATGTGGTGGGTGAGGTCACATGGAATGTGATTTCATGACCAGATATGTTGATGAGGGCAGGAAGATAGCAGACGAACCGCCACAAAAGAGATAACATTGGGATCATGGATCTCCTAGGAAAGGTTTGGGTGGTCCCTAGGGAGGTGAAGTTAGAAGAGGAGAATGTGGGACTCCTGGAGGAGGATCCATGGGTACTGGTCGACATTATGATATACTCTCACCACCACCACCAGGAGGGAAATGTTAGACTTAGGGAGCTGATGGTCGGGGCTGTGGGTAGTTGGAGGATATGGGCACTTATGACCTGACCTATCATGAGATGATTATAGGTAAAATATGTCTTTATTCTACTCTTTTTTCAGTATTAGAAGATATAGGTACAAGTCATTTCTTCATCTTTTTACTCCTAGTGCAAGATTTTGGGATCCTAATTGAGACTTTATCCCAAGATATTTTCCTTAAGGTTCCTACGAGGAACACCTCTATGATATCTTTTATCTACCATAAATG
This sequence comes from Viscum album, assembly GCA_963277665.1. Lineage (NCBI taxonomy): Eukaryota > Viridiplantae > Streptophyta > Magnoliopsida > Santalales > Viscaceae > Viscum > Viscum album. Next base: position 1,080,727,233 of record OY728120.1, on the reverse strand, counting down.
CGATCTATCCTTTAGTGGAGAGTGTTTCTTATGAATCCTTTTGGTCTTCATGATGATACCTTATGATTTCATTAGGAGCATGGACTAGTTGTCCATGGTCCGAGCCCCGATTGATTGTCACCAAATATGAGTTAGATGCCTTCTAACTAATGAGATGAGATTCTAATTTATGGGTGAGAGAGATATCATGGCAGAGTGAGTGAGTTTTGTGAGTAGGAGGCTGCAACCCATCACCCATCAGTTGGTAAGTTTAGGCCATAATGTAGTGGGATATTCAGGTATCTGGATTCCTTTCAGTCATGGAGGATTATATGGACATCTTCTCAGAGGATGTTTTGGGACTACCTCTGAGGTGGGAGATAGAGTTTTGTATTGAATTTCACTATGGGACCACCCCAATATCTTCTGTGGCATATCTGATGGCCCTTACCAATATATTTGAGTTATAATTAAAATTGGAGGACCTTCAAGATAAGGTTTTAATTAGACCCAGTGTGTCCCCCTTGGAATCTCCAATGTTTTTCGTGAAAATGGCAGATGAGAGATTGTATCTTTATGTGGATTATCGTCACATGAATCAGGCCATGATAAAGAACAAGTACCCCTTTCCAAGGATTGATGACCTCTTTGATCAGTTGGGATGCGTGAGATGATTCTCAAAGATTGATCTTAGGTCTGACTACCACGAGTTGAGAGTTTGCGAGGCTAATATTACAAAGATATAATCTGCCAACGAGCCTGTACCCTAGTGGTACAGGCTCCTACTTGGCATCCAAAAGACCCAGGATCGAATCCGGGCAGGGGCGAATTTCCCAAGTACTGTAGCAGTACTATAGCAGGCACTGTTGCAGTGGAGGTACTATAGCAGTGGCAGCACTGTAGCGGCGGAGGGACTGTATCAGATTCTGTAGCAGTGGCTTACTGTTGCAGCGCGGGTACTGTAGCAGTACTATTCACTGAGGGGTCCGTTGGGCCAAAAAATGGGCTTTCAAGCCTTGTATTCCGGACACTAGGCCTTGGTCCTTCGGGCTATGTAATGGGTCCCCCTCTACCCAGTCTAAAGAGGTCTTTGCTTTCAAATAATAAATTGAGGCTTCGGCCCCAACCTTTAAAAAAAATTACAAAGATATCATTTCAATGTTTCTACAAAAAATATGAGTTCCCAGTGATTCCTTTTAGTGTGAAAAATTCCCCCACTATGTTTATGACTTTGATGAAGTATATCTTATTTCCATACTTGGACTGATTTGTTGTTGTCTTCATTGATGACATAATCATATACTCTGTGTTAAGGAGGAGCTTGTAAAGCACTTGAGGATGGTTCTATACTTGCTTTGGGAGCACCAAATTTATGGTAAGATCTCTAAGTTCCAGTTATATATCTACAAGGTTCAATTTCCTGAGCATGTCATATCTATGCATGAATTTGTTGTGGACCTGATAAAGTTTGATGCAGTGCTTTCTTAGGAACCACCCAAGATCATGTCAGATGTGTGAAGTTTCCTTGGTTTTGAAGGGTACTACATGAAGTTTGTGGAATAATTCTCTAAGATTATATCCCGTTTGAACACCCAAACATGTAAATGGTATCATTTTATCTATACCGATCAGTGTTTGAGAGACTTCAAGGAGTTGAGGCTGAGGCAGATGCATTCTACTATTTTGAGACTATCAAAGGAGGGTAAAGAGTATGTAGTATATTGCAATGCCTTTAGAGCTGGCATCAATTTCATATTGATGCGGAGGTAGGTGGTGATTTCATATGGGTTGAGGAAGTTGAGACCCCATGAGTATAACTACATGACTCACGAGTTGGATTTGGAAGAGGCATTATTTGCTTTGACAATGTGGAGACACTGTCTTCTGAGAAAGTTCTCTTTTGTTTACTCAGACCATCATAGTCTCAGGTATGTCTTCACATAGAAAGATCTGAACCTAAGATAGAGGCGATGGTTGGAGTTTCTATAGAAGTATGACTTTGAGATAGTCTATACATTGGAGAAGGGAAATGTGGTGGTAGATTACATTAGTAGGAAGTCCCAAACTCATTTAGTGCAGGCGGCATCAGAAGAGTTGGGTTACTTGTAGCTGAAATTGGTTGAGGAGGGCTTAGTTTTTCTTCAATCAATGGTGCCTAATACTTCTGTTCTTCAGCATGTGAGAAATTCCCAGTTGGGAGACATAAACTGTGAGGTCTTACATGACCATATATCCTCAGAATATTCACCATATGGATTTTTTAATGGAGGGAATCATTTCATCCTTTTTGAGGGACAAACAATGGTTCTAGTCAAGATATGGGAGGAGGTGATGAGAAAGTTTCACACATCTGATTTGGATGTACATCCTGGTGTAGGAAATATGTATAGAGACCTTCAGTGATAGTTTTGGTGGGATGGAATGAAGCAGAGCATGACAGAGTTCATCTCTCAGTGCCTCACCATTCAGCAGGTGAAAGCTGAGCACCAAGTTCTGATGGGTTTGTTGTAGGCTCTTGATGTTTTCGAGTAGAAATGGGATAACATATACATGGACTTTTTGACAAGGATTCTACGGACAATGAGAGGACATGATTCCATCTAGGTGATAATTGACCGACTTAAAAAGTTGGCACACTTCCTTTCTATTAGTGAGCAGAGTTCGGTGGAGAGTTTGAGGTAGTTGTATGTGTAGGATATCATCTTATTTCATGAGGTGCCCTTGACTATTGTCTTGGAACATGTTATGTGGATTACATCACAGTTGTGGAAAGGTATGTTGGAGAAATTTGGGACCCAGATGAGGATAAGTAGATCCTTTCACCCCCAAACAGATGGTAATACCAAGAGCGCTATCTAGGTGATTGAGAATATGTTGAGGTATTGAGAGTTAGACTTTATCCAGAGATGGGAGGATCATTTTCCTTTTTTATTGTTTTATTACAATAATAGACACCACTATACTATCAACATGACACCTTTAGAGGTCCTTTATGGGAGACCCTAAAGGTCACCATTATGCTGGACTGAGAACAGTGGGATATCTTTTATTGAGTTGGATATTGTCCAGGAGATTATAGAGAAGGTCCAAGTGATCCATGAGTGAATGAGGATAACTCAAATCATGAAAAAATATTATGTGGATCAACTTCATAGGACCTTGGAGTTCGAGAATGGAGATCATGTTTTCTTAAGAGTCTCCCCACAATGAGGATTGCAAAGATTTGGACGGTGAGATAAACTATCCACAAGGTTCACCTGGTCATTTGAGATCTAGAAGAGGGTTGGAAAGGTTTCCTACCACATTTCCTTACCCCCATAGTTGGAGTGGGTGCAAAACATCTTTCATGTGTCACAAATGAGGAGATACATGTATGGTCTCACACACATTATTGACTAGGGATACCTAAACATCTAGGGTGGAGTCACTTTAATAGATCAAATAATGGAAAATGAGGATCATGCATGGATATTCTCTTGGTTTGTGTGTTGTGGTAGTATGGAAGGATACATGAGAGCTCCTGGGATGGGGAGATCCATATGTGAACTCCGTATCCCTAGATTTTTGTTTGTTTTTTTTCTTTTCAAGCATGAAAAAATTAAAGGAGAAAATAATGTAGTGAATATTTTTTCCCTTGTAATACTTTTAAATTTATCAATTAATATTTTTAGAACCATTCATTGAGACGGAGCATGATTAAAATTCCTTGTGTGCCCAAAATTATTTTTATAAAAATATTAAATATGTTTTGAATCATGCACAAAAGGGTTTTTATAAATAATAGAATATAGCCTAAAAATATTCTCAAAATGGAAATTTGATGCCATAGTTGAATCTGGAATGTGAGGTTTACCCTAGGTATGACCTAAAGTGGGTCAGTGCGAGACGTTCAGATAAAGTGGTTGTTGGCGGGTGCGTTTAATTAAAATAAATAATTTATTTTTTTATTATAAATTAAATGACCTAAATAATAATAATCTATAAATAGATTATTATGGAGAATCTTTAGGATTATCCACATAACCCAGAGACTATTGAGAAGATATTCCACCCAATCTACGTTGGAAATTTGTGACCAGGCGACAACGAGCTTCCAGATCCCGGTGAATCGAGGCGTAGTGACTGAAACAAATCTTTCTCCTTCATTGGTGACAACATTATTCACCAATGATCAATATAAATTGAGGTAAGACTTTTAATTTTTGGTTTCCTCCCTTATTATTAAATTATTGAGTATGATCATAATTCTTTGATCTAGGTTCAAATTCATCCTTTGCATGAGTCCACACAATAGATTAAATTGTTTATTCAATTGTTTACTATCGTTGTGACTTATTTCCCACCCCATTTATACTAAATCTAATTTTTTAGTCAAGAATTATTGACCAATTATTTTCGAACCTTTTTTTGTTATATATTTCCCTCAAACATTCTTCACGTTCTTCTTCATTGGCCTGTGGGGCCACAGTTCAACATTTTCGGGTGATTTCGAGCACGATTAAACCCCCATATTCATGATGGATTCATGTGTGACGAAATGGATTCACATGTGATTAAAGGATTGAAAAATCAGGTATGGTTTTATTTATATTGCAGGATACATGTGATTCCACTATAGATCAAGAATCCAATGAGACAATGGGAGACGGTCAGAGATGCGACGACACGTGTAGGTATCAAACAGAGAATCAGAAATCTTAGTTTTGTCCACCAGAGGGATGGAAACAATGGACAAAGGTTATTAACACTTATTATGGGAGTTCAAATGATAGAATTTACAATGGAGAATCCAAATATGAGATGCGTGGTGTGGATTTGAGTTTTTGTGAAAATCCTAACTACACGACCTGTACTGAGATGAAAACACACTATGTAGTGGGCCAGCTGTAGTGGCTAGGGTTTTAGAGTGAGTTAAATATCACATGCTGCATAACCCTGTGCTAGAAACTCAGCATGTACTGTGGGAGTACATGAAAATGGGAATAACCAGGCACATGGCCAGTGTACATGGACACGACCCGAAGGACACATGCACGACCAGGAGGATACAACTGGGCCCCAGGTGGCTGAGACACATCATGTAGGGATACATGGATAGTGAGTTTTATAATGAAAAGGACATGAAAAGGCATAAAAACTAGACCAGACACTATGTGGGTCCCCTACACACTCTGTACCTCCTTTTAAGGTAACTTCTACCTCTCGTATCTCCTTCATTTGAAGTCAGATTTTGGCATGTGAGTAGCTTATCCTAAGTGTTTTTCTCATGTAGAATGAGATGGAGGCCTTCATAGTGACTTTTGAGATACAATGTGAGATATTACTGTTGGGATGATACTTTAGGTGGCATTCGATGACAATACTGATCTAGCAAGATCATCAGATAGATTAGTGTGATACCCTCATACTGGTACAAGGCATTGATCCTCTATCTACCTTCAGAGTGACACCTTTCTATTGGATCATGATATGGATCCTCTATATACTGAGTGGGACCCTCATACAGAGTCATTTCATGGGTCATATACCATCAGAGTGGCACCCTCCTGTTGTATTAGGTCATGGGTCCTTTATCTATGGAGTGACACCTTCCTATGAAGTCAGGGCATGGGTCCTCTACCATTAGTTTGACACCCTCATTTGGTGTCTGAGCATCCTCTATCTACCATTAGAGTGTCACCCTTCTGTGGTGTTAGGGTGTGAGACCTTTATCTACCATTAGAGTTTCACCCTCCTACTAGGACAGGGCATCAGTACTCTATCAACCATCAAAGTGGAACCCTACTTTTGTATCAGGGCATGTATCCTCTACCTAGATATTATATCCCCTCAACTGTGTGGCACAACGATGAGGTGTGGATCGATATGGATATTTCTTTAGATAGATGTGTGAGATATTGGGAATCACTAATGGACCTCTTGAATTAATTGGAAAACACTTTTCCTGGGCAGGACTGTGAGATAGATATCCCCCTCTCTATCATTTGGGTTTCTTTTATGAGCATATATTCATGTTGATTGATTTTAGTTTCTTTATTTTTATGGGGTGATATGTTTAATTTTATCATGTCTCTTATTTCCCCCTCTACAGATTTTGAGGAACCCTATAGGGTATATATATACATACCCATAAATGGTATTTTCTAGAATGTGTTGTGTCTTATACAAATGAAGAACTGGTAGGCGATGATTACAAAGGATCATAGAGATACCCTGGTGCATTTGACCATGTACGGTGGTCGGGGATTAGATATCTGGATCCATACTCTCTCAAAATTTACTTTTCCAATATTTGTCAGGTTGGAAAATCTTTCTAGTTGGGAATGTATTTAACCCTTTTTCTTTTTCATATTATGTTGTCATACTCTTGTATTCCCAAGAGGTTGTTAGATGCAAGATTGTTACTCTAGGTGTTACTATTTTTCACTTCTAAACCTCTCCTCTTCTACATGGAGATGGTTGTGTGTGTGAATATAGGTACTTAGGAAAATGAATCCCATATTAGTAATGTCTTTCATCACTTTTCACTATCCCCTAACCTATAGAAGTAGGCTTGGGGTAGTTACAGCTTGAGCTTCGTTGGGTTAGATCATGACATCACTATTCATCAACATGACTTGTTTTTGAAACTTCTAGAATTGAATGTTAATATTTTATTAAGAATATACAAGATGATGTAATTTATATATTTCCTTTCTAAGATTTAAATTATATAACATTGACCATTTTATGTTGATAATTACCAAATTTCCCCAAAATTAAAATTTTAGTAAAATTAATCTACCATAATCGAAACAATATCAAACCTCCACCATTATGAGATTAATATTTTATCAAACATATATTCATCCAAGGTATTAATGAATATTCCATCCAATTGATCCTTTATGGGGAAAAAATTCTAAAGTGATGTCCCATTTTTTTACAATGTCCTAAATTAAATGATATCTTATCTCAACATGTATTGTCCTTGAACGATGAATTTGATTCTTAAAAACTAATATTGAAGAAGTTTTTATGCACAAAAGTTAGTTGTTAGAAAATATTCAAGTTATGGACAATGAAAATGAGTTCTTATTATTTAAAATATATGCAAAAATGATTTTTTAATAATGTAGAAAATACTAATTATACTTTTTCAATCCATATTACATAAAAAAATATTAATATGAATAACTCAAAAACACTAGAGTTTTTATCCTAGGGTATAATAAATTTAGATTAATCATTCCTTTCGTATACTTAATTGTAATCTTAAACTCTATCAAATGTATTTCTTTAAGATTTATCAAAAAAAGTCATCACATGAAAACACTATGCAGAAGACTAGGTCTTCTTGTAGTTAGACAGAGTACTACCTCAATCATTCCTCAAAGTTTTTAGTTGGATTTATGATGTAATTCAAAATGGTATTTTTTATTGAAAAAATGAATGTGAAAATAATGGGTTTTGAATAATTAAAAACAAATAAAAGTGTGTCAAGGGTTGAAAAGTGAAGAATTAATATTTTGAGGAAAGTAAGAACTAGATTTAAAAACCTTAAACCTATTCAAGCTATCTGAACATATCTAAAATAGGGCATGCATACACTCAAATTATAATACTTTGTTTACATATAAATGTATATATACATTATATGAATACCTTATATTTATTTTTTTATTATACACAATTAATATTATTTAACCTTATAGGATGAATATTAATAAAAAATGATTGAGATGATACTGTCATTTATGAATCATTTGATCTAAATACCAGTGTAAATGATAATGGGGATCATATGAAAGAAATGAAAATGAAAATTGAAAATTAACTTCATTATTATAAAAAATTATTTGAGAATTTAAATAAATATGCAAATAGACCATTGTATAACATTTGTACTAAATATATAACATTGTCAGCTATGTTGAAATTGTATAATTTAAAATCCGACAATGGATGGAGTGACAATAGTTTTACAGAACTACTTGGTCTCATAAATGATATGTTACTAGAAGAAAATGAGCTTCCTTATTGAAAAAATATGTTAAGAAAATGCTATTTTCAATGAGTATAATCTCTAAAAAAATATATGTATGTCCAAATGATTATATATTGTTTCACAATAACCATGAATCACTCATAAAATGCATAAAGTGTGGCGCATATCAATACAAAATAGATGAATTAAGTCCTATGAATGATATATGATACTTTCTTATCATTCCATGGTTTTACATGCCTATACAGTTTTACTTTCATGCTTATGAAAATTTATCATGATATAATATTAAAGAAATACCAGATTAAAAAAATTGATTTTTAGACAATTATAACTCCCACAAAAAACTTGTACCTTCCCATAAACTTGAATTACAAATTATTAGAAATTTTACAAATATTGGATTCAAAAAAATTGAATTTTTTAGACAATTGAAAACTCCACCAAGAACATGTATGTTCCCATCAAATTAGGAAGAAAAATCATTTAATGTGATTGATTGTCACATCACCACAAGACATGTTTCCCAAAATGACTTAAAGATAAATCTAGAAGAGATTTCTAGTGGATGAATGCATAGAAATAAAAAGGAGAAAATGGGAATAAATTAATTTTTTATAATAATCCATTTTTTATTAAAAAATGACTTGATTTCAAAATGTAGTTGTATCTTTTTTTTACAACCATTGCTTAAAAATCGGGTGAAAAAAATTGAAATAAAAAAATAGAACACATGTATAAGATAATCCAACTTAGATATTGAAAAAAAACCACACCAGTGTATAGTGACAAAATTGAAATAATATAAATTAATTTTCATAAAAATACATAAAAAAATATTTAAAAGTAAATGGATACACAAAATTGAAAAGTGGAAAATCAAACATAAGTAAACATTGAAGGATTAAAATTCTAAAGGGATACACATCACACACATACCAAAGAAACTCAATACCTTAATAATTATATATTTAAAGGATAAAAACACTATATATAAATAATTATTTATTGAAGATTTTTAAGGTTATAAGAAAATATTAACCCTCTAACCTCGAAAATGTAGTATACTTCCCTCTAAAGGTTAATTCAGACCATATTAAACTCATATCCTAAATGTTATTACATGTATCCTACAATGTTAACAATCACCGAATGAGTTAGAGTTCACAATGAAGATAAAATTTTTGAGACTAATAATATAAAAGTTAAAAAATAAAGTACATAGAAATTAATCCAAAAGACAGTTCATACCTTTTGGGACTAATGACAAATAATTTAAGAAAATGGAGTTAATAAAAGTTAATGCAAAATAACACACCTAAAATTAATCAATATCAAAAAATATTCTTCCATTTTATGTATAATAAAATATAAGAATGTGATTAGGAATTTTAAATAATGTTAAAAAATGTCAAATTATTTCAAAATTTTAAGAATTTTTTTAATGTAACATTAATATATATTTTATATCAAATTCTTGATCACATTATTTTATTCTATCATACTAAGTAATGAACTTTTGACTTCACCTGCATAATTTATAAAATCACAACATTGGCCTAAAATAAATATATAATTCACAAAGGGATGTATCAACATTTAAAAAAATTAAGAATGTATTGGATAAGATCAAGTTTTATTTAAATTTAAATAGAAATACCATATTTTTAATCCCATGAAGAAAATCAACAAGTATGTAGATTAAAAAAATATAATACATTTTTAAAGTTATCATTCATTCAATCACATAAAAAATGAAATTTGAATGAGATTATTAATCATGAACACCCAATATCAACATAAAAATTCCCTACAATCATATTTTTAAAGTACATATATAGTTCAAGGAAATCATATATGCATATATAAAATTACTTAACTCAATCCATCACCTGTAGTCTTGAACAAACAAAGAAAAAAACCCCATGCTTTGTAGCGGTCATATGGGTGTATGAAATTTTATTGTGGAAAACATGGGTGATTCTAGGGATTTATTTTAATGGTAGAATGAATAGAATAACCTTAAACCCTAAAATATATTGTTAAAATAAGATTACAACCATATCCCATAGAATATTTTCCATTCTCACTTGATGGAGAGAATTTGGGAAATAGATCTCAAACCAGTTGAGTGATAATCAACTATGATACCACATCTGGTAAGTCTGAGGATAAACTATTATGTACAAATTTTACCTGTATAAAAGGCATTTCATTTAGGATGATGTGCTTGGGGGGAGGGGGAAGAAAGTGTGGTGTGTTCATGAAGGTGATTAGGGGAAAATTAGGAGGGACTCACCCTCAGTGGGGTAGTATGAAATTGGGATATTGTTTGCGGAATATTATGGAAAAGAGCACAAGGGTGCGAGGAATATTTTAATGCACAATGCCAATGATGACTATCGGTGGTTTCCACTCATGATATGTGAATCTTCAACCAGTCAAAAATTGATGGAGACAAATTCATGCCATGACAAGTGAAGATGGTGATGCTCAAGTGGTTGGACGAAATAAAGTGGACGATGAATAGGGAGATCCAGCGACGATGGTATAGGGTGGTGGATAAATAACAATGATGATGGGGGCTTTGCACAACCTCAGAAAATTCTCCCATGTTGACCATTAAGAGGTTGCTTCACAACCATCATCCATGCTGGTGTGGGCCTTTGGGCAGCAGGTTTGTTTGGTGAATGACAACCTCAGGTGTGATAGCTGGAGGTGATTCCTTGTTGGTAGAGGCTGGTCATGATGGAGGCCCACAACTGGGGTCTTCTACGACAGATGTCAAAGGGGGAGGAGGCAATGACCTCTGACGACAATGATGGTTGAGTGATCAAAGGGGCAGGAAGGTCGTGGTAGGTGGATCGGTAAAAACAGCCCACCCAACAGCAGGATGGGGTCTCACCAATGCGACTGGTGATTATTACATGCCCATTGACGAGGGTGGTGAGATGACAGAGTTGAGGTGATTGATAGGGTGGCTTTGACAAAAAATAAGGGCCATACAGGATGAAAAAATTAGGCCTTTGGGTTGCGGTGATGAGGGACTTCTAACCATAAAAAATTTATGGGGCTTATGAGCCATGTACTAAGGGTCAATGAGTCTATAATAAATAAAAAAAGGGATTGTTGGGTGAGTTATCCCTCTGAGGGTCTATGACCTACACTTCCATCATTTGAGTGTGAGGTGTGTGTGTGTGTGTTTCATTATAAATGTACCCCTAAATATCTTATATATTTATATATATTTAATATATACTATTTATTACTTTTAAATTAAAATATATATACATATTTAATTTATTCATTTTTAATTTTTATTTAGTCAATATTTTTGTAATTTTATTCATTTTTAATATTTCGTTATATTAATTAACTAACATGTGATATGATTTTAATAGATTTTTAATTTACATAAATAAAATGTGTATTCATTTTAATTTACACATATTTTTTTTTATTATTTTAAATTTTATATAATTAGTAACTCAAATTCATTTTTAAATATTTTTCAATATATTCATATTTTTAATTAAATTTTACTCATTATTAACATTTATTTACTTAATATTATATATTCATTAATAAAGTTAAGTGTTTTCTACTTTTTATTTTAATTTATTCATTTTAAATATTTATTCACTTTTTTTAATTTATTAATTTTAATGTTTTTATATATAATTATTCATCAATATATTTAATATATTTAATATATAAATATATTTTTATATATATAGAAATATATATAATATTTCCTTAAATATGATTTATATAATATACAATATATATTTACATTAAACAAATCATATATTTAGTGAAAAACGGTTTATAATTAAAAATTAATATCATTTATAAATATTGACTAATTAGCATCGAGTGATGGACATTTAATAAAATGTCATTTTTTTCAATTTAACATATATCAAACTTGTGTTACATTAATTTTATAAACACATATACACAATTGATGCAAATTTATATAGAAATATGCACACACATAATATTTTTGCAATTTATTCTATTTTTAATATTCATTGTAGAATTCTATTTGTTAACATAATATATTTAATATATGTTTTCTTTTTAATTGGTAAATTTTATTTATTTATTTATTTTTTATCCAATATATATTATTTATTACTCTAATGTTTTTTCGTATTTATTAATTTTTAATATCATTAATTCATTGATAATCTTAATTATTTTTAATATTTTTGTAATGTATTCATTTTCAATTTTTCAATGTTTAATATTTTCAAAATTTTATCTATTTTTAATATTTATTTATACATGTTTATTTATTAAAATTTAAGGTTTTCAATATGGTTGAAATTTATATAATTAATATTTATTCATTTTCCTTTTAACAAATATCATTTTTTTAAAAAATTTAATAATCTATATAATCAATAACACTTATTCATTTTTTTTAATATTTTTGCAATCTATTGATTTTTAATTATTAAATTTCACTCTTTTTTAACATTCATTCATTTCATAATATATGTAGTATCATTTATTCAATAATAATAACAATTATTTTACTTTTTTTTAATTTATTCATATTAAATAATTATTAATTTACGATTTTTTCAATTTATTCATTTAATATTTTTAACATAGGAATATATATATATAATAATATATATAATATTTCCTTAAATATGATTTATATAAGACAAAATAGGTATTTACTTTAAATAAGTCATACATTTAGATGAAAATGTTTATTATTAAAAATTAATATTAATTATAAATACTGACTAATTAGTATCGAGTAATGGACATTTAAGAAAATTTCATTTGTTTTTCCAATTTAACATATATTAGAGCCGTGTTACATTAATTTCACACACACATATATGCGATTAATGAAATTTTAAATAGAAACACACACACACATAGAATTTCTGCAATTTATTCAATTTTTAATATTTATTGTAGAATTTTATTTATTAACATAATATATTTAATATATGTAATGTTTTTAATCTGTAAATTTAATTCATTTTTTATATTTTTATTAAATATATACTTTTTATTACATCTTTCTATTTTTCATCAAATTTATTCATTTTAAATAATAATTATTCATTTATAATCATAATTATTTTTAATATTATTTTTAATATATTTATTTTCAAATTTTCTTTGTTTTTTTGTAATTTTATCCATTTTTAATATTTATTTATATATATTTATTCATTAACATTTAATTTTCTCAATATGGCTGTAATTTATATAATTAATATGTATTCATTTTCATTTTAACATATATTCATTTTTAATTTTTTTAATTATCTATATAATTAATAACACTTATTCATTTATTTATTTATTTTTCAATCAATTGATTTTAAAATTATTAAGTTTCACTTTTTTTTAACATTCATTCATTTAATATTATTTTTTATTATTTATTCACTAATAATGTTAATTATTTTTTATTTTTTTTAATTTATCCATTTTTTATATTTATTAATTTAATGTTTTTTTAATTTCCTCATTTTTAGTATTTTTTATACATATTTATTCATTAACATTTAATGTTTTTAATAGTTGTAATGTACACATTTAATATAAATTCATCTTCATTTCAACTTTTTTTAATAATTTATATAATCAATAAAACAAATTCAGTTTTTTGATATTTTTGAAGTCAATTCTGTTTTAGTTATTAAATTCCACTCATTTATGACATTCATACATGTAATATTATTTATTCATTAATAGTGTAATTAAAATTTACTTTTTTTTGTAATTTATTCATTTTTAATATATATTCATTTAATTTTTTTAATTTATTTTATATAGTTTTTGTCGATGCTTTCCAAATAACGTTGATAAAACCATTCCATTTTTTTAAATAGAACCCTAATAGAAAACCCCATCACTTACATCATTCATGCTCTCATGGAACTGAACCTTGACCATCTCTCCCCCTCAAACTTCTCAAACAAATATACACTCTCAAAATTCAAAGTATATGATTATTTATACTCCTTTTTAGTTGATATTTCATTGTTTATGTGTTTTTAATTTTTCCAAAGGGTTTGGTGTTGCTTGTGATCCAGGTAACTCAAAGAGACTTGAGACCCACTGATCCGCAATGCCTCATGCTCCCCACTCTCACGTAAAGCATGATATCTCCTATATAATTATATTCTTGGGGAATCATTTTAGTTTTCTTTCAACTATAATAACCAATATTTTAAGTTATATACAGATAAACCTTCCATAAACTGAAGCCTAGTTAGCTGTACCTTTCTCACAAGATATAAAAATTTTCAACCCCAATATCTTTCTTTTTAGATAAACCATTTTTTCATCAACATAAAATTTAATAGACATACATCCTGTATCTTTATAGTTTCATACTCATCCAACCTTAGTATTAAATTTAATTCAACAAAAATCTCAAAAATTGATATGTCCCCTCAATAGAAACATTTGAGAACCATCAAAACATGAAATTTTAAATGAAGCTTTTAGAATTGCTTTAGTAGAAAACTTCATCTCTTCAAAGAATGTGTGAACTTTTTTCTTCTAATATACTATTCTTGAATTATCCTTGAAACCACCACTAAAGTAAATTTTTCTTAACTCTATTAATTTTTTAAGTAATCAAATTGATATCTTCTTTATCAACTAGTTTAAAATTTATTTAAAACACTCTTATGTCTTGATCAAAAACAAATTTTTTATCAATACATATAAAAAATTAATCCTCTTATGAAATATTAAACATCCTAAAAGATAATTTTTTAATTTTATTTCCATTACATATCCATTATGAATTCATAAAAACATTTTTAGACTACTATAGTGTGTGATTTTTCTTTATATAGTGTAACCAAATAGTAGATATTGTATTCATTCCTCATATAGGATTCAATTCCTGATGCATTCCACATTAATACTTTAGATAGTTCTACATAGACAGTGTTATGTTAATATAATTCCTTAATTAAGTGCATAAAACATTGTGCGGAAATACATGTTATGTAGATGACATATGAAGTATTTGTAATGACAACACTTCCCTATGAGCTAATGCTCTATGCATTGAGAAGTTGTCATTGTTTCTCTATTTGATGCACACAACATCACTATCCACCACCGTGACTTTTTTCTGAAACTTATAGAATTTAATGTTAATATATTCTTAAGAACATATGATATGATGTAATTTACGTATTTCCTTTCTAATATTTAAATTAGATAAAATTGACTATTCGATGATGAGAATTAACAGAATTCTCCAAAATTAAAATTTTAGTAAAATTAATCGACTAAAAAAACAGTATGAAATCTCAACTATTCCGCGACTAATATTTTTTTTTCAAACATTTATCCATCCAAGGGATTAATGGATATTCCATCCAATTGATCATTTTTGGGAAAAAATCTAATGTGATGTCCCATTTCTTTAAATTTTCCTAGATGAAATGATATTTTATCTCAATGTGTATTTTTCTTGAATGATGAACTAGATTCTCAAAAATTGATACAGAATAAGTGTTTGTGAACAAAAACCAATTGTAATCACATATTCTAATTAAACTATGGTTAATGAAATCGAGTTCTTCTTCTTTAAAGTCCATGTAATAATAGGTTTTTCAATAATTTTGAAAATACCAATTATACGTTTTCAGTCCATCTTGCATAAAAAAATATAAATCTAAATAACTAAAAACCCTAGAGTTTTCCTCATAGGTTAGAATAAATTGAGATCAATTATTCCTTTCATATACTTAATTTTCATCTTTACCGCTATCAAAATTTCTTTATTATTTATTAAAAATGTTCCTCACATGAAAACAGTGTAAAGAAGAATAGGTATTATTATAGTTAAACATTGTAGACCCTTAATCATTCCTCTAATTTTTTTTGCAGTTAAATTTACGATTTAATTAAAAATGGTGTTTTTTATTGGAAATTTAATGTAGAAACAATGGTTTTTGAAGAATTAAAAATAAATAAAAGAGTGATAGAGTGTTGAAAAGTAAAGAATTTATATTTTTAGGAAATTAAGAACTAGATTTAGAATAGTGTTCTTAAAACATGTTCATGGTATGTAAACACTCCTAAAATAAAGAATTCATACACTGAAATTCTGATAATTTGTTTACATATCAATGTATTTATATATTATATGCATACCTTTTGTATATTTATTTGTTTCATTATACATAATGAATATTATTGAACCTAATTGAATGAATAGGAATAAAAAATTGATGGATGATAATCTTATGAAAAAGGAGTACGAGGATGCAGTTAAAGACTCCATCAAGTTTACAATAAAGCAAGAATATAAACTTTGTCAAATCTTTTTTCTGTGTTTACGTTGTTTTTATTCAAGATGAATTCATCCAGAAGAGTTGGAAGAATATTTGATTTGTCATGGAATAGATCGAATTTATAAATGTTGGACTAAATGCAAGGAAACACTGAATATAAATAATGAATGGGATGATACTGACATTTATGGGTCATTTTATATGAATACTAGTGTAAATTATAATAGCAATCATATAAGATAAATCAAAATGATAATTAATGATGACCATTATGATTGTTCGAAGTTGTTTGAGAAGTTAAATAACTATGCAATGAGACCACTATATAATGGTTGTACTAAATATATAACATTATCAGTTGTATTAAAGTTATATAATATTAAAATTATTAGTTGATAGAGTGATAACAATTTTATAGAACTAATTGGTCTCCTGAATGATATGCTACCAATAGAAAATGAGGTTCCTTGTCAAATATATGACGTTAAGTGAATGATATGTTCAATGGGTACAATCTCTGAAAAAATACATGCTTTCCTAAATGATAGTATAGTGTTTCCTAAGAACTGTGAATCACTTAGAAAATACCCTAAGTGTGGCGCAAATTGATACAAGAAATATGAATCAAGTACTTAAAGATTTGTATGATACTTTCCTATAATCCCAAGGTTTAGATAACTATATGGATGCCAGGAAACCACTAAATAATTTACATAACATGTTGATACAATTATTAAATATGGGAATCTATGTCACCCAATGAACTCTCCTCAGTGAAAAAATTGATTATGAGTATCCTGAATTTAGAAACGAGCTGAGAAATATTAGTATTTATTTATCTATAGATGAAATTAATATTTTTGGTGTATAAAGCAGTAATTACAGTACATGGCCAATTATGTTTTTAAATTATAACTTACCACCGTGGTTATGTATGAACCACAAAAAATTATATTGTCTCTGCTTATATCTAGACAAAAAAACCCAGTAATGATATTGATGTCTATTTGGATCCATTGATTGAAGACTTGGAATTGATGTGGGATACATGTGTTACATTTTATTATGTTCATATAAGTGAGGATTTCACATTGAGATCCATGTTGTATGGGATGATAAATGAATTTTCTAATTATTTAATTTTTTAAGGATATAACATTCATGTAATGTTGGTGTATCCAATTTATGAAAAAGGTACACACTCAATTAGGTTAAAACATTCATCGAAGAGTGTTTTTTAAGAAATTACAAATTTTTACACCAATGATATAAATACCGATCCTAGATGATGTTATTCAATGGATATACAAAACAAGGTATGACAATGTCTGCAATAATGGGTGATCAAATATTTGAGAAAGTAAAAGATATTGACACTGTATTTGGTAAACCCATTTTAAAAAATTGTACAGAATCAAGTTGTAAAAAGAGATTAATTTTATTTTAACTATTGTACTGAAATTTTTTGTATGTCATACATTTTCTTGATGTCATGAACATAGAATAAAATTTATGTGATAATGTTATTGAAACATTTTTAAATGCACCATATAAAACAAAAATATGGCATTAAGGATAGGTTGTACATTATTGAAATTGGGGATAAGGGAATATTTGGCATCAGTGAAAGGTGAAAGATGAACTTTTCTTCCTCCAGTAGCTCACACTCTATCCACACAAGAAATTTTTCAAATTTTCAACTTCTTTAATGGTTTCAAGGTTCAAAATGGATATTCATAAACTATCAAGAATGTCATTTCAATGACTAATTTAAAGTTACATGGTATAAAATCACACAATTTTCATGTTTTGATGCAAGATTTAATGCCTATAGGTTTGTGTTGCATTCTGCCTAAAAATTCATACCATACGTTAACCCAACTTTACTTATTTTTCAAATCCATATGCAATAATGTTATAAAACTAGTGAAATTTCTAATCATGAATAAAGAAATTATAGGCATATCATGTGAATTTAAGATATTCTCCCCACTATAATTCCTTTATATAATGGTCCACCCGATGGTTCACTTGATTAGAGATATTCAACTATGCAATTTTGTACATTATTGATGGATGTACCCCATTGAATGATATATGAAGATTTTAAATGGGTAAGTCAATAATAAAATTTTTCTACAAGGTTGTATTGTATAGAAATATATTATTAAATAAGTTTTTGAATTCTCTACCAATTACCTATTATATGTTGATAACATTGGTCTCCCAAAATCTGATCACAACATAGGCCTTTTGGGTTGATGGATTTCAGGAAGATATATTGTTACAATTACCATTACATAGCAGGATCAAGATCACATTTACATTTTATATAATATTTCAGGGGTATATCCATACATTGAATCCTAAAAAGTACTTATTAGACATTTGAATCCATCAAGGGTTGAAGGATGGGTATTAAATACCCATAATCAATAGTTTATAGGATGGTTTTAGGATCATATTTATTCGGATTTATTTGAAAATCCAAATTCAATTGTGGAATGAATTTTATGGCTAGTCAGGGGACAAAATATTAATGTTATATCTTACACTAGTTTTGTAATTAATGGTTACATGTTCTATATAAAGGAAAAAGATAAATATATTATGATACAGAACAATGGAGTTATTCGTAGAGTAGAAACGATGCACATATTCCATTCTAATGATAGAAATCCAAATTTTGTGAATATTTCATATTTCAACATCATAAAAAAGATATACGAGTTAGATTATTTAACATTCCGTGATGATTTTATATTTTAAATGGTTTAACAATAGGATTGCAATGAATATTGATGAATTGGGATTCATGAAGTGAATTTTAGTGTAGAATAGTATAAGGACGAACCATTAATAATGGCATCACAAACAGTGAAATTATTTTATATCCCAGATATAGAAAAGAATAATTGGTTAATTGTTCTGTTGGAGACTAAAACAACTGCAGGTTCACATGAAAATTCAATTGAGGATAACCATTTCATTGGGAGATTATAATCATTTCACGATGGTCCCAATGGAGAAAATTTTTTGTACCATAGAGGGGACTGTAATGATAGGATTTAGATACTCAGTAGAGGATCCAAATCCCTTCAACCTTTATAGAAAAAAATAGAACTCAATGATAAGGTTATAATTTTTTTTAATATACTATGTTTTTATCATAATAAAATGTTTTCTCCACCACATTTACATGATCTAAATTAAATTTTTGATTACTAATGCATATAATGAATTCTCCATATGCTCATTTTTCTAATACTGAGGAAGACTACATGATTGATGTTGAAACTATGTAATTAATAGGGGATTGACAACATGTTGATGAAAAAAATAAATAACGGAATAACGTCACTATGTTAACTAAAATTATCAAGGCAATAAGAAAAGGTATAATATTTAAGGTTCTTTGGAATCAACACAGAAAACCTATTTACCCCAACAAGTCAATGTCCATTAGTTACATTGGGATCACAATGAGAATGCATGTGCCAATTGATATATATACATAGAGAAATTTCTTTACTGCATTGAATATAACCTTGTGAGAAGATATTTTTGTTTAAGAGTCCATTTGGGAAGTTATTATGGTAATGATATGATATACATTCTCTATTTTAATGAAAAATCATATAATAAAATATTTATTTATCTTTTTCCAAGTTTATTTATTTTAGATGATTTACAAAATAAATATATAGTAATGGTCATATGAAAAGATCATAAAGGATTATAAACACTTATTACAAAGAACCTTATCTTGGGTGGTAAGGGGAAATTAAACCCCCAACCACCATTTATATGTGTATAAATTATAAAGTAGGAAATGTGGAAACATTCATTAGTCATCACCTAAAGGAATAATTTCTGGTGCTTGCAGTTGATTATATTTTATTTTAAATTATTTATTTTATACACTTTGATTCAAGATTATTAATTAATGAAATTGAAAAGGAGTGATGAAAATAAACAACATGCAATATAACCAATGCACCCCAACCGTAAACAATGGATGGGGTACACTTCACTTAAAAAGAAAATAGTACGTATTTTAAATCTACGGTAAAAGGTTTACATGATATGAAATAACATATACTCCTTTGTTTATATATAGATTGATTAATCATAATAAAATGAAACTTCCATCCCACATCATGTTCTTTGGAATGAGGCCCATATAAATAAAGAGGGAAAACTAGTAGATGAAATTATACAAGCAATATGGGAATCATGTGTAAGTAAGATATAGTAGTAATTTTTTATTCTATATAACATTATTAAATAAAAATTTTAATTTATATTTTTTTTGTTTTTTATATGGTTTTTACATAAGAATAAAGACCAAATGTACCTAGATAATAACTACTTTCAATAGCTTTAAAGTGGTCAAAATAGTATGGTCATGTTAGAGGTATAGGTTGTGAAGTGTCACCTCAGAAATATTTTGAGAAGAAAAAGACATAAGAAGATATATATGAGACGAATAAAAGGCATTTGAGAATAGATATATGTTTTAAAAGAAATTATTGTTTGGTCTAGTTTATAGGACTAATATGTAAGAAAGGATTAATGTGAACTAGTAGTGGAACAAAAATTAGTATACGAAGAGACACATGATACCACTTAATTTGTGTCTATCAATTCCCATCGATTGTCTTCCTTAACATATGTAATAAATTTTGTCATAATTATTTATTCTAAATGTGAATCAAAAAACTTTTAATAACTTTATATTAATAAAATTCTATAGGGTGAAATTATATTTGATATATATATATATATTTATAAGTACCCATTCATAACTTTGTTGTGAGGGGAATAGTGTGAAATATTCCATGATAAATGATAAAAAATAAACAACTCCCAAAAGATCATGTGAGAGTAGGTATTAGAGTAGTTATTGAGCTGATCACTGAGTTTAATTTTATACTTTATGATCTAGATATTACCACAATCGATAATACTATATGAACTTTCCTAGAAGGGCCATTTAATATTATAAGGATACATGAGGCATTTCTTTCACAATTTTTTTCAAATAAAAAAACTTTAACAGTTGATGATAAAAGTTCTAAAATGAGGTATGATATCACAGATAGATAAAAAAAGGGGAAACATAACGTCAAATCAAGACAATCTAGTAGATCGACTAAGGAAAAAAAGTAATTATGAGAGTACCTTCAACCCAATAGTTCCACTACCACATATATGAACATTACATGTTCATATGGATAGAAAATTCAAAGATGAAAATATGTACCACATTGAATAAAAATAACAAATATTTGGAATGGCTATTACTGATGTGGTTGTTCTTGAGAGTATAAATGATATTATCAAGTTTGAATATCTAGGAGCATCAGTTGTGAATACATACATGAGCTACACTTTCATAATCCGTGTTTCCAAAAAATCATCTACTATGTCCATTATATTTAATAACTATTCATATTTTCTACAGGTGCATATATTAAAACTATATAAAGGGAAAACTTTTTAAATTAAGATTTGGACTCATTAATCCATCTATGATTTCTATGGAAAATTTTTATTTGGAATTTAAAGAAATTAAAAAGAAAAAAGACAACCTAAGCATGAAATTTGAAAAGAAAATAAAAGATATTAGACTCCACTTGATGCCTACAATGTAGGGGTAAAAATATATAATCTAATCATATAAAATATATTTTTCTTTTTTTCTTTACTTATTTGTATTTTCTTTTTTAAGAAGCACTGTATTCTAATCAAAATCAATTTTGATATCCTAAATATTTATTTTTTGGATCCAAAGCATGTATTTCCAAAAAATATACCATATATGATGTCTATTATGAATTTCTAATACACTAAAATCAAAATTTTATAGATAAATTTCAAATAATATGTTTTAGTTTGTGTTTTAAAAATATTTTCTCTATAATAGGATGATCTATAAATATTATCTAAATCATTGTATGAGGTTATTGATTGAACACAAAAATATTATGAATTTCTTCAAATGGAAAAAAATTAATGCATATATAATAATATTTAACTATCAAAACATAGTAATTTTTTTTACTTATTTTGGTAAATGTTTCTACACTGTTCAAAATAAAATAATGACAATGATTTTGGATGTTAAGTTTGAAAATTTATGAAGGGTATTATATACCATCAACAAACTAGCATTTTGAACATGTAATTTTTGAAGGTAATTACAATTTCATTTAAAATACTTATTAATAATTTGTTTTTATATTTTTTCTCAGTACTAATAAGAATTATATTAGTCTAAATACTAAAAAGAATAAGTAAAATTTTTTAGATATGAGTGGGCAGAGTACATGGTGTTAGAATGTTTTCCAACAGAAAGTTTAGGAAATTACCTATTATGTACATGATATAGTATAAACTATGACCATATAGATATATTTGGAATGTGAAGCATTACTATCATAATGATTTATATAATATTTTTCTTAAAATAAAATTCATCTTTTTACTAATTTCATTTTTTATGGTTTAGTATGATTTGATCAAAACTAAAAAATTCTTGGGTGATGAACCTCCAAAGCAAGAAATATTTGATATATTTCTCAAGGAGATTAGACTTCATGGATGAAAATAAGATAACGATGAGAGGAAAATGAGAAAAGGATCTATTTTACCACCAATATAAAGACACATTACAAACTATTGAGGAAGGTACTTCTAGACTCCCAGCCTCATCATTTTAATTTTGAATATTACCATCTATTGATGATTTTTTAAAAATATTAAGGGACTTATTATAATCACTTCTACCTCCTTGATGAATAAGTAAGATTAATTCCTTTACTTTCATTTTTTATTCAGCCAAATACATGATAATGAAAGATACTATAAATACTAATAGAGATGTCTCACCCATATCCTGATCCAATTCATAAATTATAAATGAGTAATTAACTATGAATAAAGTTGAACTAGGATTTAAAGTTGAAAATTTTTAGATTCTCATTGATCTTTATAATATAATTTAGTTTAAATCATGTGTTATATTTTCAAACCTAAGCAAAAAATATCATATTATTTTCAAAATTTAGGACAATGATACATAATTAATTTGAGATGTGTTGGAATCAACCACACATAAATCTAATAGATGATGTAGACAATATGACTATATGTTCATGTTTTCAATATAAAAGTGTCATTTTCCCTTAAAATGCACATGACATTTCAAAAAACTAAGAAAACGAGCTCATATTTTCTTGATAATTTATGAAAATGATATATAATTCAGTTTTTCAGGTAGGTATCAACCACACATCAATCCGACACATGTTGTAGCCTGAATGAATCAAAGTGCATGTATTCACATTAAAAGTTTCATTTTAATTTAAAACAAGTGTCACATTGTCAAAATTGAGAAAAAAAAGCTCAAATTATTTTCAAAATCTAGAGTAAATATCCATAATCTATTTGTTATTTGTATGAATCAACCACATGTCAGTATGACACATGATGTGTCCAATATGACTCAAAGTGCATTTTTTTCAATATAAAAGTGTCATTTTAGTTTAAAATGTGTGTCACATAGTCAGAATTAAGAAAACAAGTTTTATTGTTTTAAAACATTATGAAATTGATCCATAATTCATTTTCTATGTGCAAGGGTTCACCGTACATTAATTTGACATACGATGTGGCTAGCATGACTCAAAGTGTGTGTTTTCAATATAAAAGCGTCTTTTTAGTTTAAAACATGTGTCAAGTTTTCAAAATTGAGAAAACAAGCTCAAATTATTTTAAAAATTAAGAAAAATGATACATAATTCATTTTATGTGTATGAATCAACTGCACATCAATTTAATTCATTACATGGACGTTATATCTATAAGTATGTGTTTTTATTATAAAAGTGTCATTTTAGTGTAAAATTAATGTAACATGGTCAAAAATGAGTAAAATAGATTTTATTATTTAAAAAATTAGGAAAATTTTCTATAATTCATTTTTGGCATGTAGGAATCAACCAAATGTGAATCCAACACATGCTGTTTCAAGTATGACTCAAAGTGCATGTTTCAATATGAAAGTGTCATTGTAGTTTAAAACACACGATACATAGCCAATAATGAGTAAATAAGCTTATATTTTCTTGATATATTAGGAGAATGATTCATAATTCATATTTAGTTTGTAGGAATCAACTTCATATAAATCTTACACATAATTTTTTTGGTGTGACTCCAAGTATGTGTTTCAATATAAAAATTTCATTTTAGTGCAAAACATGAGTCACATATCCAAAACTATGTAAACAAGATCATATTGTATTTAAACTTTTGGAAAATGATCCATAATTCATTTCTTCCATATATGAATTGACCACACATCAATACAACACATGTTGTGGCTGGTATGACTCAAAGTGCATGTTTTCAGTATAAAAGTGCCATTTTAACTTAAAACATGCATCACATAGAAAAAACTAAGTAAATGATCTTGGATTATATTAATAGTTTAGTAAAATTATCCATAATAATTTTTTAGTATGTAGGAATCAACTGAACATCAATCTGACACATGATGTTGTAGGTATGAATCAATGGTTGTGTTTTCAATATAAAAGTGTTATTTTAGTTTAAAAATGTGTCACATTTTCAAAACTAATAAAATTAGATCTAATTGTTTTCAAAATTTAGGATAATGATCGGTAATCCATTTTGATGTGTAGGAGTAAACCTCACATCAAAAAAACATGTGATGTGGCTGGTATTATAACATACTAGACCTTCAAACCTGTTACATTAAAAAAATATGGTGATTGAGGTGTCTGGGGAAAATCCATAGGTGTTTGGTAGAATAAGGTAGTATTTTTGTGGTGTTTTGGAGGAAAAAGTGATGTTTTATAGGATGACGATAGATCCCTATGATAGATCACTAGTTGTAGGTCTATGGTGGTAGATCACTGGAAATAAATCTATGGATGTAGATCACTAGTGGTAAATCAATGGTAGATCTCTGAAAATAGATCACTAGTGGTAGAAAATTAGTGGTAGATCGCTGGAAGTAGATACCTGATGGTATATACCAGTGATAGATCTGGGTGGTAGATCACTAGGGGTATATCTTTGGTGATAGATCACTGGATGTATATCACTAGTGATAGATATCTGGTGGCAGATCACTAGTGATAGATCAATGGCGGTAGATCACTGGTATTATATCTCTAGCAGTAGATCAGTGGTGGAAGATCACTAGGAGTAGATCACTAGCGGTATATTACGGCTGGTAAATCACTAGTTGTAGATCTATGGTGGTAGATCACCGGCACTAGATCCTAGCAATAGATCCAGTTTTCCAAGAATTTCTAGTTTTTTCCTTTTGATGTCTTTTTAATGAAAAATGGGTTTAATTCCTTAACCAATGGAATTTAAAGCTATTTTATAAGAGTATAATTATATCCTCTATTTATAGAAATCCCAAAGCCTTTTTAATTCTTATATCATGTGGATTTGATGAGATCCACCTTTAATGGTTAATTAAAACTATATCAAATCCCATTGGTTTCAATTACGATCATTATAAAGTGAATATCTTTCCTTTTTTCTTTTTGGATTTCTTTCTCTTAATACAAGAGGTTCCAGATCCTTTTACTTTGGACTCATGGAAATCTTTGGTTCTATTTCCTTGTATGTGGTTACCTCCAGTGTGTGTGCCCCCTATTTTTAGTACAATAATTTGGTGTAAATATTCTTTCTTCCAGGCAGGGGATTTCTTCATTTACCATCTGTTGTAACATACAAGATGAGTTCATGATTCTTTTATCTTTTGGGAATGTAGAACATATCCTATTAATAAAGATAATAAACTGTTTTAATTGAATTTAAGGGTAAGGGAAATGTTTCACATGCTTTTAAAACTTTTTGATATTGTGATATTAAGTTTTTCCATGTTTTTGTATTACTGAAATTCAAGGCTATTGGTAGCCCCTGATTTTGTAGTTTTGATATATTTTGTGAATTCCATATTATGTGATTGTTTTAGAACCCCATGAATAAATTATTAACCACTTATGATTTGAAAATAAATTAGTTGCACCAAGATATATGGATTGTGTGTTAATACACCTAAAATAAAAGAAATGGAAGTAATGGAAATCCCTTTATTAAATTTGGAAAATGTTATTTTATTATGTGAATAAGTTTTATGGAATGTGTGAATGTGTGGTGTATGGTTATGGTATAAATATATGATGGGATGTGTAACCATGCTATGGGGAAATTGTGCTGGAAAGTGGTGGTGATGTGGTGGCTATTGTGTTGTGTGGTTTGGAATGTGGTAATGGTGCATGAGTTTGTTAGTAAGAGGAAATATGAGATTTTTTATTGTGATTATTGTTGTGTTTTGTGTTATGTTAGTTTCCCAAGCAGTATTGGAATTAAATGATCGTGTTTAAGTTGAAATGGAATGTAAATGGTTAACAAATATTGAACTAAATGGGTAAGTGGGTTAAATGTGATAATGGTTTATGAATAAATTGAATGGACTTGAAATAAAATAATGATTTTGATATTTAAATGAAATTGGATTATAATGTTAAATTTGGAAAATGGATTAATTTTAAAGAGTTTTTGGAGTGTGAAATGTGTCTTATGGCTTGTTGTGTGGTGTTGTGAATTTAAAGGTGGCTACAAAATCACGTAATGTTGTGAGTTTTTTGGTGATCTAGTTGTAAACCCATAGGTTGGGCTTGTGTGTTATGATATTATATATTTCATGTATGTTCCTTGTGATTTTCTATATGATCCCCATCCATATAGGGCACCTAGTGCCAAAAACCAAATGTTTTGGGGGGTTTTTTTACCAACATCCTAGTGCTAAGGATGGCTAGATGGATACTTTCTCCTCTCCGATCCCACTTCCATGTAATGATGACATGCACAGGATATGATAGCCAAAAGTGAAAAGTTCCACAATTGATATATGATGTGATGTGATGAGATGGCCCATGCATTTTCAAGTGAGGTGAGACGTGATGACCCAAGTGTTTTTATGTGAGACGGTGAGGTGATTTATGGATGGGGTTATACATGGTAGTAGGAGGACACATGGTTTATTTCCTACATGTTCATGATACCTTACTACTTTGGTTATTTATGTAATGTGTGGCGATGGCCTAGGTGTCTACAGGATGGAAGTGATGTGATGTGATGGGATGAGATTTGATGTGATGTGATGTTATGAGATGTTATACGAAAGATGTGGGAGTGCCATGACATACTTCAATTGTCTGTGATGGTGGAAAATCAGTGAGAAAGTATTGCGGGGTACCCTTTATCAATGTGATTCATATTATGTTATTATACTTGGATTTTGTTTTGGTGAGAGTTACTTGGTGATGTTTGGGATTGATTTTTGACATGTTTAGGTGCAGTTTGTTTTATTGTTTTCTCATAGGTACATTAGTTTTCTCCTTTCACATGTGCATGAGAGAATTTGGTTTTCCTACTATGTAAACCCATATTACCAACCTATGCATATAAACTGATTTTTAGGTTTCTAGGAGAACTAAATGGAAGATGTCATAGATTACTAGCTTGGATATTTTTATAGTTTCTATGTCTCTACTTATCTTTACTTTTGGAAATTTTACTTTGGATAATTTTATCTGTATCTTGTTTTATTTATAAATGCATTGTGGGATAGATTTTATATTTCTTTTACATTAAGTCATGGAGTTTCTTGCGGCTGAATCATCATATCTTCTAATCCTATACTATTATAAAGGGTAATGCCACCTATTTCATAATATTTATATACCCTCGATGATACTCACCAACACAAGGACTAATAGAGGTGGGACTTGGGTGGTATTATATCTCTCCCTTTCTTTTTGTATCTTTGATGGAAATGGGTCATGATAGAGTCGTATAAAAGGAGATTCTTGAGGAATAAGATTATGTTTAGAGTTAGGAAAACTAAGGATTTCATGGGTTGGTATGGAAACAATTACAGTTTACATTGGTACATGACTAGTCAAGGGATATTGGCTAGGACATGGGATTTTAGGGCCCCCTGTGTTTTAGTTCACAGACTCTGAGCTTATTGAATGATCTAGTGAGGTGGACCTATTTATATGGTAGAGAAATAGTGAGGTACATATATCATGATGACCTATGTTCTTATTTATTGGGTGGTTTTAGTTCTGAGAAATTTGAAATAAGTTAAAATGAATTAAATAAAACTTAATAAAATTATATATTATCAAGAATAGGAAATATTTTTTCCCTCTTCAATTATGGATCTTGATCAACTTATGCATGTGGATCAGGCAGCGGAGGTTTAGTAGGTTATCATAGTTGATCTTCAGAGGGTTGATATGGTTGAGGAGGATGATCAGTGGAATAGGTCGTTGAATTGTTTTTTGCATAAGTCTTTGGGTAAGTATAAGGGTAGTGTTTCAGATTTGGAGATAAAGAGCTAGTTGGAGGAGCTTCAGATCACCTTCAATTTGATCTAGGCCCCAACAAAGTACTGGGTCACTTTGAATGTTATCTAGATGTAGAGATTTTTTTGATAGTAGTGTATGTTGTATCTAGGTGAGAGGGAGGAGACATATGTTTCATGGGCCAAATTTCAGATGGAATTCCAAGAAGAGTTTCTTTCATCAACCATGAAGGAAGTGGAGAGGAATGAGGTTATTTCTCTTTAGTAAGAGAGTTTTTATTTGCTGGAGTTAGGGATAAAATTAAAGGACCATATGTGTTTTCAACCAAATATATTTCAAGATGAGGAGTCCTAAGTAAGGAATCTTGAGGAGGAACTACATCCTTAGATCTAGTATGATATTTCATTTTTTACAGTACCAACATATCTGGAGGTTTAGAAGAAGGCATAGGTGATAAGGTGGAGGTACTCATGAGGAGGTTTACCATGAGAGGGCATCCAGTAGGGTTCCTCAAGGAGTATAGCTTTCAGTGGAAGGTCTTACACACTAGGACATTCAATGTTTCAACCAGCTATAATTAAGCCTCAACAACATCCTTTTTGGCCTCTTAGGAGTTTTGGTATAGTTTGTTTTATGTTTGGAGGATTTGGTCATCATCATGATCACACCTAGTGGTTCTTAGGGATCATCTTGCATGAGGTGATCAGTTTCAATGGAAACTTAAATAGTAGTTTCTAGTGAGGCCATTTATGCAAAATAGGAAGTAGGCTTATGCTCCACCAAGATTAGATTTGACAGGTAGAAAGTGACCTCAAGTTGTCCCTCACCCTTAGGGAGCTCGACCCAGGTGTGGTTGTAGAGGCTTCTATCAACATAGAGGCTGTAACAACACAGATTTTCATATGACGTATAAGCCCTTTAATTCTTGGTTTAAATTCCATTTTTTACCATTAAAATTGTGACTTATGGTCTAAGGAAGGAATCAAGAGTGTCTTGGGATTGTTCTAAGCTCAGAACTCCATGTTTTGGTGGAAACATGCGAGACACATGGTTTTACTAAACTGTGCACCTAAGGCCACACAGTTTGAAAAAACCATGTGGCGTGTTGTATAGGTAGACAAAGGATGTGAATGGTCTATGCATAGTTTGTCTAACCATGCGCCTAGACCTTGTGTGGGGGTGATACCAAGACAGTGCCTAGCATATGGGGTAAACAGGGTTGGAATAATGAACCTCCAATTGAGTATTTAAATCCTAAATATCTGTGGGTTCCATATGATAGAGAGTAATAGAAATAGGATTAGTATTCAGTACCAAGTTGATCATGAACCAAACATATCACTTAGGTAGAAACACCATAAAATTATCAATAATCATAACCTCATATTATTCAAACATATGAGGAAAAATAGAACCAAAAAGTCTCTCAAAATAACCAAGATATATCCCTACCACTTGATATGCGGTACTCCTCTATTATCCTAGGTCAAGAACTACAATTCTTTCATGACAATATCATTATCTCATAAATAAAAATTCCTCTTCTCCAAAATGATAAAACATCACACATCATAAATACTAGTCAAATGCACCCAAAATTGCTACAAGAAATCTATCCTGATTTACCCATTAAAACCCCTAATCTCTAAAACAAATAAATTCCAGATATGAGGAAAACCGTATACATAAAAAATTTAAGTAAATAACCACTTAATATGATCCTCCTCCATTTCCAATAGGGTATCCATGGACAGAACTCCAAAAAGTAGACCAATAGTGAAATTAAGGTTAGAAACCAGATAAACAAACATAAAATAATAATAATCAAAAAATAAAATAAAATAGAAAAGTATTAGGGTAGAGGTAACCAAAATCTTACCTCTCACTATATAGGAACCATCATTGAGATCCACTAGTGCCTTCTTAACTATAAAATATAGCTTAGAACTAAAACCATGACCCTACCCCTGAGACACCTAGTTCCCATACACTATATCTCCCCACTGATTATTCCCTTGAGAACCTATAAAACCAACTCATTTTTACCTCTCTATTGAGCCTATTACAAAGAACTAGACCAT
Source organism: Viscum album (assembly GCA_963277665.1). NCBI lineage: Eukaryota > Viridiplantae > Streptophyta > Magnoliopsida > Santalales > Viscaceae > Viscum > Viscum album. Next base: position 1,080,696,455 of record OY728120.1, on the reverse strand, counting down.
TCCCATGATGCTTGAGTAGAATCCTAACCATGATCTTCAGTTACTTGAGAACCCCATTGAAAAAATCTCTAAAGATGGCCCATTTTGACACAAGCGACACTTATTGGGATCCTAAGAATAAACAAAATGAGTATGGCCTTTACATCCACTTTGAAAATAAAAAATCAACACATTTCCTCTGGTATAATGAGATGATAAGGTCCTTCACTGATCCCTTAAACAAATTTCATATTTAAGAGAGTCATATCCCGTCCTATTATTACCACTTCTAGATCCACTTGATCTAACTAATGCTCATTTCACTTTCTCAAGATCTTTCATATAAATCAATTATTTTTTCACCATCTCCATAATGGAAGGTAAAAAAAGAGATGAAAATTTTAACAAATATGTAGCCACAACCCTTACTTAAATCTATGAGACTAAGAGAGTTCATATCCTCCCAAATTGATATAAAAACAAAGAAATACCATGAAACTAGAACCATAATCGATAATTGATATAATGTAATGATTCAGTTGCAAAAAAATTAATTCCCTATCCACACTCTATGTCTCAGGATAAAACTACTCAATAAAGAAGACCTAAAAATCCACCCATGGAAACCCCTAAGTCTTACTTTCCTAAGCCAAGATATCCCACCAGTTTTGAGCTGGACTCTCAAGAAAAAAGATATCAATATTCACCTTTTTCCTTTTTAGATCATTAATAAATTAAAAAATATGATCCATGCCCTATAGATACAATTCAGATCACTGAGTCCCAACATATCCTCTGAGAAAGGGAGGATGCTATTCTCAAAATCAAAAACCACATCTGATACCAAATCCACTTCATAGGATAGTTTCACCTTTATAACCTGAATCTCCATAAGAAAATGCTTCATTAATTTTCTTTTCAATTAAGTTCTCTAGTATAACCACTAAGGTAACATTTATTTATTCCCCCTCCATGTTCCCCTCAATGTAGAACTCATACTCAACCTCATTTTCTTGATGTTAATTAACTCTCATCTCTGGTTCTATAATTCTATAAAAGAGTCAACACACCCATTAACAATAGAAATAATGTCACACAAAACAAATATATCATGCAAAAGTCATGAAAATATTCACACAATAGATATCCATATATAGTAATAAAATTATATCACCCAACAAATTATATTAAAACATGCACATAATTACATGTCATGTTCAAATGTGCTAAGAATTATTCATTAATTCCCATATACTCAACCCCATTCAGGTGAGTGTTTACCAAAAAATCTTTAGTAAACTAATAAAGTAAAATCTCACACCCTCAGGGAACTCTAAATTCAACTATAGTTATATTCAACAACCATATATACATAGCTTTCACAGAATGTTTTGATTCTTATTATCTACTCTACCATAATCCAAATATTAAGACTCTAAAAAACAATATCTCTAATAAAATTTAGTAATTTATTGCCCTGGAATGACCACACTAATGAGGTGAAAATACACATGGACTCAAGTTCACTCCCCAATCACCAAAGTCTAGTGACCAACACTAAGGTTCTAAAGGCAATTCTTGAGAAAAAATTTACCCTTTAATGGTCAATTAAATAAAATTAATTTATAATAAGAAACACAATATCAATAAATATAAAATGAAATTATATCAACTCAAAAGAATCAAAATAGTATCCTAAAAAGATGAAAAATTTTATACCTAAAAAATTCACAAAGTTTACTATTACCTGCCAAAAAGTACACAATACAACTGAAATAAACAATAAAAAAGATGAATAGAAAACCCAATCTTATAGACAATGAAAGCACACAAACTAATATCCAAAGTGTCACAAAACATGAAATTCAAAATACAAAGGAATATTAACTTTACATAAAACATCATACATGTAATTTTTATGCACGTGAGGTATGTACATATAGTAAGTGAGAATGAAATTCTCTAAAGAAACCACTACAAATCCTGCCATCTTAAGGATTTAATACACGAATACAAATAAATAGTGTAAGAAAAAATTATTTAGTTACTATAAATATTACCAATTAAATATAAGATTAGGTGAAACCATATCACTCAAACAAGTCATACCCTATTCAACAAATGCTTTTACTTGTGATTCAAGAAGCATGCTCATTGCTCATCATAGAATACCAACCTCACTCAAGGCATAAAATGTACATAGAATAGTCATATATGACCCATTAAGGTCATATAATCTAGTAACATCACATATAACTGACCCCTCTGGGTAAACAATTTCATGTCAAGGCAAATCACACATCTGAACTCTCATGGACAACCATGACACATTAAGTATTATCACATATTCAACCTCTCAACATCATCCTTTACACATCATGGAATATATTATTTATCATCTCACTATAGGACATAAATAAGAGTCTAAAGTCATGGATCAAACATAACACAATAATTTTAGGGATAAAAATATCATACGTCACTTTAATCACAACAGAAAATAACAATTCCATCCCATAAAAACTCTTGTTTCCACATCGACCATCCTACATATCAAATTAAATAAAAAAGAATTTATAATTTTATTACACCATAAAATATTATAATTTCACTAAGAAAATTCCCAATAAGTCTCTATAACAAGATCTCAATATCTCACTTTTGAAGAAAAGGTTTATCACGCACCCTTTCTCAAATAGTCCTTCAAATTATCCATTTAAATTTTCATTTCTAGAATGCATATATCATTATTATTTTTAAAAAACAAACACATTACGTCCAAAACATATGGTTAATCCTTAAGGAACCCTAGTTACCTTATATTCATTGTATGCCCCATATTCACATGTGAATAAACTCCTTACTATAGGAAAATATCTTATTAAACATGCTAAACAATGTCAAATAATCTACAAATACATAGCAAGATTCACATAATCCAAATCTATATTTTTGGTATTATTAAAAGGAAATTTTGGTTATTAGGCTTTGTTTATCTCCATAATAGAAAATAACCATTTAATTCCTCATTTAAAAACCATGTTTAACCAACTAAAATAATAAAATCATTATCTAATTAATTACCACACACCATATTGGTATTTCCCTTAACAAAAAATTATTCAATACATAGTTAAACTCAATTAAATCCCTAACCAAACGTTTTAGAGTCCCAACCACCTATTAATAATTCATAATAAATTCACATCTCAATAATTAATTCCATTATAAATCCAAGTAACTCATAGAATAAATTTAAATCATTAATAATATTACCTTTTATATATAAAATTTTTCTAAATAATTGATAAATCAAGAGGTTACCTACCTCAATGAATATAAGCAACCCACTCAAGGAACAAACCTTTATTAACTCAATTTGCTCAATAATTCTAGAATATGGTGAACTAGATGTAAGATAATGATAATAAAAACAAAAAACTAATCAATTCCTCATCTTATTTTTATAAAAGGTAACATTACTCATGAATTTACTAATATGAATCCATCAAACCAATCAGTTCTCAAATTTGGTATCAAAAGAAGATTGAACAAAATACTGAAGTTAGATAATGAAGAGAGAAATTTAGGTCTCTAAATACCTATCAAATTTCTTTCAAATGAACCCTAAATTATAAAAATCCCATAATAAGAACCAAATACCACATCAATAAAAAAGAATGAACATCCCCACACTAAAAAAACCCACCAAATCACTATTGGATATCTTATTGGGCCTCACTATCCTCCCAATATCCCACTTGTCACTCAGTGCAAGCCTATTGGGATCCCAACAGAAATTCTAGTGGTCTTGTTCCCTTGACTCAGATAATGGATACCCAATACCTCAAAACCGAGTACTCAGTGTCCTTTTCTGAGAAATTTCCATCAAATTCACCTCTAAAATCTTCCATATTCTCTTGTCTTTACCTCAAACTCTAAATAAAATCCTCAAATTAGGTTCAAAATCAAAACAATGTACTAAAACTAGATAAAATACACAAATTAATGAAAATGTTCATTATAGGTGGAGGAATGATGAAATCAGTGAGATACCAAAGGTCTTAGTGGCTCAAGGATTTTATAGAAAATTAGAAGCTTTCAATATTTTTTTGGATGTAACATTGGTGATCGATTATAGCACCATGGTTTAGTAGGTCCAAGAGTTATCCTCTGATAGGGGTTTTTTAATATGGGATGAGTGTGGATTTAAAGGAGTTATATACAGAAAATACAGGTACTTGACCATATTAATGTTTGGAAACTAGTATTAAGGAAGTTGTATAATGCATAGATAACTATTGAATGTCAAATAGTGTCAAACTCATTTTTAATGAATTTTTAGTTAATGTTAAGGGTGATGTTTTTCATAAGACTATAATTTGTAGTAAATAGTGATTCTTATTAGTGACCAGATATGAGTGGGTTGGTCATCTATGGCCATTAAATTTGGAAAAGGATAGGTTTTAGGATGTGTTAATAAATAATGATGGTTTAAAAGGATGGAAATAAGGATACTCCTATGATGTGAAGTATCTTATTGATTATTGGTGTATACCCATCACATTGGATGGTTCGTGGAATATTGAAACTAGTAGGTGGGTGGTTGTGATATCCCTTGAGTTATCGATGTAGTGGATAGAAAATTTCCATATAAATCAAAGTTAAATACCATTTTGGAATTCATTTATAGTGTTCATGTAGATTTTTTTTAAGGCTGACATGGGGTACAATTTCATGTTTTATTTAAGAAAGACTTAAATAAAGGGAATTTTAGTGCTCTTAAAGAGGGTATTTTGGTGGATTTGGTTGGATTGGTAATTTTAAAATAGAATTACACTATGTATGAGTTTTTAAATTTAGTATAGGTATTGACTATTAATTTAATGACATATGGGGTTAATGGTTAATGATCAAATTAGGGTGATAGGGTGTTGTAATGATAGGGCATGTTTTTTTAATAAAAGTAAGTAAGTAGAGAACTGGACAGTTTTTTACTGTGTAATTGGATATGATGATGTGAAAATCACATATGGTGCATTATATCATGAATATGTAAGATGTGTTTCAAGGATCAGATTGAGAATTTTTAAAGAACATATGGTGTATCTGGGTTTGATGTGTGGGTAGTTGGACTACACCCATTTTAGTATAATAACTTTAATAAAATATTTGTATTATATTCTGATAAATGTATTAGAAGTTGAATGACATTATGAGTTCATATCTAGGATAATATGGGTCATAGTGTGGAGTTTTTAATGACCCATGTCATTAAATATTTGTAATTCCAAGGTAAAATTTAAATTCTTAGTTATGGAGTTGGGGTGATTTGAGAATTTGGATTCATATTGGAATTCTAGTGTTTTGAAAATACTTAGGGGATATTTTTGGAAATTTTAAATGCATTGAGAGGTGTAATGGGCGTTCATTTGGTAGGTAAAGTAGGTGTTGGGCGGCCCTGCTACTGAATTTTAGTAGCTAAAGAGAACTAAGTACCCAATGTACTTTCCAAGAGGGTGGTACCACTTAGACCTCCACTTAACACCAAGTGGAGCTGTACCACATAGATGATAGATGATTGGGTTCCTGGTACAACCTAAATAAGAAATTGATATAAAAAACCCTTACTTTCAAAAATAATAGGCACAAATATAATTTTACAGTCACACCCCTTTATTTTTTAGTGGTCAGAGGGGGGTGGGGGCTTAGAACGGGACTATTCAGCCTTCCCTCTCCCTCTTTTTTCTTTTATTGATTCCAAATAGAGGGTGATGTATTTTAGGGTGTTTTTATGTCATATTGAGGTATTATGTACCCCTTATCCCTCCATTATTCCAATCATTCATTGTCATTTTTATAGTGAATTTTGTTTTGGGATTGAGTTATGATTCCACCAGAACATGGTTTACTAGTCCCAAAAAATAGGGATTTTATGTGCAATAGATAAAGGATGCAATGGAATAATAACAATATGATATCATTTTAATTTTGGTCAAGGTATATCTTATTTATTATTTATTTATGTTATTTTATTAAATTGGATTAATTTTTTGGATAATTGGGTGTTAGTTGATAGTGATTTTACTTATAGTGGTTTCGGGCCAGCGCTATTGACCGTCCCTATGTGATTGGTCTTGGTTTTGGTGTCATGGGAATGTTCAATGAGTTTTTGGGTGTTATTATAACTTGGTTAATTTTTTATTAATTATAAATTATTATAATTAATTGTATGGGTGTTTTGATTGATATTAGGGATAAGGAGTTTATTTGGCTTGGTGAAATAATGGTTCATACTTGGTAGGTGCAGTGAAAAGGAGGAGACCCTTATACAAGGTAGGCTATTCCTATAATACTTGACCATATTATATTTATTCATTATTTTTCATGTTTTTATGGGGGTTGGGTTTAAGTATTTTTAAAGATAATAGTAGTGTCATAAAGGGAGAATTAAGTGGATTATATCCTCCTCAACTCATATCTAGCACCCTAGTTCATATCACATCACTTAGAATAGATCAGTGAATTTTTCGTTGAGGGTTAAGGAATCTAGAGAGTACACAATAGGTCCGAGGTAGGTTTTTGGGCATGGGTTTGGTTTTGAGTAACCAAGTATGAGACTCCTTGAGGCTGGTGTGGTGAGCATGATAGGATTTGTTCATTGAGTGATCAGTGATATTATCATTCATCTCACATATATTTGGGAATAACCTATTGAGGGTGGGTAGTGGTCTTGGCACAAAAATGAAAATGATACATTATTCATGTCTTGGTGTAGTGTGAAGATGAGGGTTATCCTCTATATAATAAGATTTTGTGCTTCAATATAATATATGTGAGATGGGACCCTAACATGGGTTATGGGATATGTGTTCGTAGCACCTAAAAATGTGTTTCCAAGGGGATTTAGATGAGTATGGATAAAATGGTCCCTAGGGATTTGGATCAGAATGAAGACATAAAAAAATTCAAGGGAAGTGGACCAGCCTTTGAGGCCAGGGATGGGTAGGGCCTTTGGGATATTATTAACCTTACAGTGTTTGGAGTAGGTTGGTATCATTTAGTAGATTTGGGATGGGATTGGGGATCCGAATACATTACATCCTAGGGAAAGTATGTGTATGTTTATGGGTACACTATTGAGTATAATGTATTAAGTCTTGAGAGATAAAATTTGGTAGGGATAAGTTAGACCGAGAGGATATATAGTAATGAGGAATGATTTTGGTAATAGGGATAGGTCATGAGTGACTATCACCCAGGTTGTTAGTTGTGTGTGAGACACACTTGTGATGTGATAGGATAGTAGAGTGATAGGGAATAAATCAGGTGTTTGCGGCCTGAGGAATTTATTTTCAAATTCTGAATTCATGTTTTGGGTGATGTTTGTTTAAATTTTGAATTAAGATTATCTTTGAATATTTTTTAATTTTGAATTATAGGTTATTTATTTATTTTATATTTGGAATGTGAGGTTCCCACTAAACCTCAAAGTGGTTTTTAGAAAATAAAAAAAAAGAAAAGTATTACAGTTGTAGCTAGGGAATATAATATGTGATCCTTATCATATGTGCTTATATATTGACCCATAGTGATAAGGTGTTAGTACTATATGTGATATAATACCTCACCTTGAGTAAGAAGGTGGTGGTCAAGAAATGTTACGAAGTATCTCCTTGAATGAGAGGGATGTGTATAATACATGATAGGAGACAACACCTCGAGTGATAGGGTGGTGTTCAAGGCTTTATACGTGACCTCTCCCTGAGTGACAGGGTGGTGGTTAAGGTGTGATATGAGACCTCACTTGGAGAAGTAGAGTGGTGGTTGATATGTGATACAAAACCTTACCCTAAGTGATAAGGTCCATGTATAGGATTTTTATATGAGATCTACTCTAAGAAATAGGTTGTTATTATGGGTCTTGATTAGGGATCCTACCCTGAGTGATAAGGTTTTAGTTGATTTACCTGGAAAGATACCAAAAATATTCCATATTCTCAGGTCTAATTTTTATTACTATTCCCTTGACATGTTTTCTATGACAAGTGTTTTTATAGAAATGGTTCACCTGATATAGTTAGTCTAGGTCTGGATAGGTATTGTAATGGATTGGTTATCATAAGATGACCCAAAATGCATTATTTGATGCATTGTGTTCAATATTATTTATTTTACTTATGTAAACACATGTATATAATGTTTTATATTTGGATAACATGGTGATACCATATTGAGGTTTATTTCTCACACCCTTCATAGGAACCTTAGTGTGTATACAAAACTTTTTTATAGTATACAGGTATAAAAAATGGTTTTATAGCGGATCAGGTTGGAGTATCTTAGTGGATATTGGAGGTAATGTTGATGTAAGGGTCTTAGTTGGTAGTAGACCCACTCATATATTTTATTTTTAGGTTCTATTTATCTTATGTGATTGTCCTGATGGGAGATATTTTAAAATTCATGTGATGTATGTCCTGTATTGTTCACTTATTATTTTTCCCATATATGTTTATTTTGTTATGGGTTTCTTTTAGTTATGATTCCATATGTTCAATATGACATGTGATGGTGTATAATGGTTGAATAATTACTTTTTTTATCAATGGTTATGATATGGAGAGTATAGTCTCCCCAATGTTGATCATAAACTTTCACTGCTATTCATTATCCTCCAGTGTATGGGGAGGTATGTTTGAGGTTATTCAGAACTCAATATATAGTGTTGTTTGGGGAAGTTCAGCTAATTAATTATAAAGGGGAATGGTAAAAACATTATGTTGGAATGTATTTGGATATTACCTATCTATATTAACAAAAAAATGACTAAGAAATAAAAATTTATTCAAACCCAAATCCATCATATGTATTAATCGTAAAAGGTGGTATTTAATATTTCATCACCTCCATTCAATCTTTTTCCTTACCCATTATTCTTAATATACCAGTAATTCTAATAATTTTTCCTTAATTAACGATTTCTCTTTCATTTAGATTATATGTATTGAGTTTTTTGAAGTTATTTTAATTCACAAATTCATGATGGTTGTTAGGTTTGGAGGACATTAACCTTAAATTTATATAACTAATAAACTCTCAAATACATATTATATATAGAAAAATAAGAAAGATGATGGTTTTAATATCACCCATATTATCTTAATTAGATGTTTACATTTTTGGGTGTTTAACTTGCACTTGGACAAGTTCGGTAAGGTTTATTGACTCATATAGATTGTGTCTACTAAAAAGGCCTCTAAATATCCATGTGTGGAAGGATACTGAAGGTTTCGGGTATAGTGGAAGCGCGGTTGGGTCAGCAACCAACTTTAATTTTAACCATGATAAATGATTATTCTGGGATCAATACAATGATGAATGAAAATATCCACACAATAGAATAAAATATTTAGATAAATACGAAAAAGTCTCGAAAGCTTTAGAGAGGATATTACACATCATGTTTATAATTAATTTAATTAATTTCATAAAAAAGAATACCTAGATCTTCAGTAATTTCTTTGTTGATGATATTGATTGTCCGGAATGAACCTTACAAATTATCTCATTGGGATTGTGAGGATCCAAACTAGAATCCCTCTAACGTTGATCCACACATGCTCTGATATCCTTCGATTGAAACCTCTCGTTATCTAGGTGATATCGCGATGAAGCGAATGACTTGTGTCAGTCATTATTGATATCTTGTTCTTCGGTCTTGAAGAACATCTCTTGTTCTTGAGAGGGGTAGGAAGAGGATTCAATAGACAAATTGTTTATCTCAATAATTCTGATGGTTTTATCACCCCAAATCCTAGAAAAACAAGTAATCACAAAGATTATTCTCACTTGGAAAGAACAATTGTCACAAGATCTCTTGATGCCACTAAGAAGAGGTTTCCACCACTCCCAACTATAGCTGAACAAATGGATGCTATCTCTAAACTAGTTGAGTATGAATCTGAATCAAATGAGGATGGAGAGGAAAGAAAACAAAAACCTATGTATAGAGATTCCTATTGCATTGAGGAGGATGTGGGGGATACAGTTGATGCCTGGATGGATGAACAAGATGCAATCATATTATAGACATTCACATACATGCTCATTACCAATGAAGAATACCTTGACATTAGAAATCATATGTTCATTAGGATGGTGGAGGAATATAAAATAAATCCTGACATTGACTTCAAGGCCATCCCTTGGGAGTGAATATTTCTTTGATCTGTTTTCACCCATTGCAGTTCCCCTTTTGTTGCATACTGTTGTTTCTTTTTATCGGCCTTCCTTTAGTTGTCTACGTGACTACCTATTTTGTGATCAGTTTGATCCAACTTTTTAGAAGTTTTAGAATGCTCTGGTCCCATTCACTTTTCTATTTATTTCTGACTCAGTCTTGGACCCAAAAACACAGTGCATGATCTGTTCTTTTGAGGTATCAGTGTCGTATTTCATTTTACTACATGTTGAGATAATGAGGAAAGCTGGTGATTTTTCGGGTTTGTTCATTTTTTCTAATACAAATGAGTGTCACTTATTGGTATACCTTTATTCCACTACACTTTTGCATAATCTCATTGATATAATTTCAATCTGTTTTCATTCCTGGTTTGTGGCCTTCAAGCGAGTTTGATCCATGGAATTCTTTCTGCAACATGGTGCTGCTTGGTATTTATTTATTTGAGAGGTCGATACTTCAATGATTTTGGTCTTATGTATCCAAAGATCTAGATCGTTGTAGAGTAATTTTCTGGATAACTGCTAGTATTCAGATTCATCTTCAATTCTTATCTTTATGGAGTTCATGGGCTGGTTTCTTATAAGGATTTTAGATAATTTTTTGCTACATGAGCTATTTGTTTTTCTTCTTGGTAACTCAACTTTTACCCCCTTCAATCCCTATTGGTGTAAGTTATTTACACTTCATGCTTGTACTGATATTTTTTATTTTAATAAATTTATTGGGGCTTGAATTGAGGGACCAATTCATGTCTCAGCCTTTCAAAAATAATAATAATATTACCATGTCATTATTTATGGTGCGCCAACTTGCGCTAAAGGGAATAAAATTCTACATCACAAAATAATAGCAGCGTTATTATTATTTTAATTTGTTCTAACTAGTTAAAAAATTATTTACCATCTTATAAATAATTATTTTTTGACTGGACCAGCCTTGGTCAACTCAAATTCCACTTCCATTTATTGAACACCTGAATAAATAAATAAATAAATTATTCTCTTAAATAAATATTTTATTTACAAACTAGTTAATAAATATTTATTAAATTTTCAATAAAATAAATAAAGAAATTTTACCCACAATCTAGGGAATAAGTATTTTTATAATTTATGAAATCATTTTAACATGAATAAAATTATTCCACTATCCTTAGAATAATATTTATTAATTAAATTCAAATATAATTTAACTGAGACCACCAGAAACACTTAGTGTGTGACCCTCTAGGATTATTTCTCATTGGAATTAGGTGAGTTTTACTAAAGTCCAAGATTAATTTATAGCAATGGGTCAAGGAACCCAAGATAATGAACTTAAAGTCACAACAACGACATCCACATATGAACACTCACTGTGTAATATAATCCCTTTATCTCAATATCTCATCAAATAGGTTTCATGATAGTGTCATCAACCTTTGTTCTTGATACACCATTCTTTGACTACCTAAAATAAACTTGTTGTTACACCATGGACATTGAATTTTGTGTAGTGAGTATAATTCAATCAAAGGGCTAAGATATCAACTTCCATAAATGGAAGAGACAAATCCTTCCTCAACTTATCCATTAATAACATGCCACTCATGACGCACCCAACGTACCCTACTTCCCTCCAACTGTCTGTATGACGGTTTTTATTAGTAAATCAATGTTTGTATGTTGTGACATGTATTAATGATAATCTTAAAGTCAAAGGATCATTACACATGATCATATATAGGAATATATGATGGCACCAAAACATGCAGAATTCCTATTGGCGGGTCTATTCTCATAATCTCCTATCTTGAAGATTACCAAGTGTGAACTTCATGAGAGGAAGTATCATCTGCTTATGATTACTCACACTTGACGGTTTATATGCTATGTGTCCCATCATAGTTTGTAATCCAACCATAGAACTATATTTAAGAATTTTTTCATAGTACTTCAATTTTCTCATCATAGCGGGGAACTGCTATGACCTTGTTAATGAGAAAAATACTCGAGGACATTATTACACTATAGTAATATATAATAATAATCAATATGTAATAAGATATTTAATATTTAAATATATTAAATATTCATTCAATTAAAGAACAACCAGTTTCTTCTAGGGCACCAACTCTTACAAACTCCCACTTGGACTAGAGCCAACTGCCTACAACTTTTAGTCCGCTAAACCTCAAATGATGATCATGTTTCTGCTGAGTCAAGGATTTAGTCTAGGGGTCCACCACATTTTCTTCCATGGAAAATTGCTCACTTAAACTTCACCTCTCTGAGAAAAATTCCTCAAGAGATGATACTTTCGAAGTATGGGCTTCATTCGTTGATGTGACCTTGGATTTTTTGCGAGAGCCACTACTGTAATATTATCACAGTATAGTGTGATAAGATATTTACTTATAGGTATCACATCCATCTCCTGGATGAATATTCGTATCCAAACTACTTTAGTTTCCTTATAATCTAAAATATACTCAGACTCTAATGTAGAATCTGCGACGACACTCTTCTTTGAGTTCTTCCAGCTCACTACACCACCATTAAAAGTGAAGATGTATCTGGTTTGCAACTTCATATCATCTTGATCTGTCTGGAAACATGAATCTTCATATCCTATTATTACTAGTTCCTCATATCCCCCATAAACCAGGAACATATCCTTAGTATGACTCAGATACTTTAGGATATTCTTGACTGCCATCCAATGGTGGACACCTTGGTAAACTTGTTATATGCCTACCACACTTAACGTGTGGGCGACATCCAGACTAGTACATAGCATTTCATACATGATTGACCCAATTGCTAATGCGTATGGAGTCCTTTACATTATATTTTTTTACTCATGTGTCTAAGGACAAATTTTCTTGGAAAGATGAATGCCATGTGACGCTGGCAACAATCCACTCTTGGATTGTTCCATACCGAATCTATTTAGTATATTATCAATGTATGTACTTTCAATTAGGCCCAGAAATCTCTTGAATCTATCATGATGGATATTTATACCAAGAATATATGCTTCCTCACCCAATTCCTTCATGGATAATCATTGATTCAACCACGCCTTAACAGACTGTAAGACTGGCATCTCATTTCTAATAAGTAATATGTCATCAACATATACTATTAGGAAAATGGGTGCACTCCTACTAAACCATTTATAGACACAAGGCTAAAATTTGTTCTCGATAAAACCAAATTTTGTTATGGATTCATAAAAATGAATGTTCCATGACCTGGATGCTTGCTTTAATCCACAAATGGATTTCTGCAACTTTCATACCTTATTGGAATCCTTTGGAGTCATAAACCCTTTAGGTTGTGTCATGTAGTCATATTCCTGAAGGATCCTATTAATGAAGGATACTTTGAAATCCATTTTTCAAATCTCATAGTCATTGTAAGAAGCCATGGGAAATTGAATTATGATGTATTTTTTTCATTGCAACTGGGGAAAAGGATTTTTTGTAGTCAATGCCTTGACGTTGCTTGAAGACTTTTGCAACCAGTCGTGCCTTATAGGTACTGACTTTTCCTTCCATGACCAATTTCTTCTTGAATACCTATTTTCAACCAAGAGGATTTACATCAACTGGAGGATCTACCAAAATTTAGACTTGATTTTTCTATATGGAATCCATTTCAGAATTCATAGATTCTCGCCACTTGGAAACATTTGTGCCACTTAATGATTATTTATAGGTTAGAGGATCATTATTATCAACTAATAATGTTTCACCATCCTTGGTAACTATAAAACTATACCATTTCAGTTTACTAACCTCTCATGTACTCCTACATAGTTCTTGTGTCTCTCGAACAGTTCTTTCTTCCATAGGTCTTTGTGGAATCAGTTCCTATACCAACTCTTGTGTACCTTGAGCCTTGAATTCATCAATGTATATCACACTACCACTATATCTTTTGGATATGTGGTCCCTATCAAGGAATATGGAATGTCTTTCTACTATAAACTTTTTGTTTGAGGGGTTGTATAGATAATATCCCCTTTTTCCCTTGGGGTATCCTATAAAGGTACACTTTGTTCCCCAGGGTGAATGTTTGTTACCTAAAGAGGCCATAATAAATGAATCACTTCCCCATACATGTAAATTCGATAAAATGGATTTTTCTACTCTATAACTCATATGGAATACCATTTATCAATTTAGTTAATACTTGGTTTAGTGTGTATTCCACTATTTGTAATGAAAATCCTCAAAATGATAATGTAAGACTCACATGACTCAAAATTTATCTCACCATGTCCTACAAGGCATGGTTACTCCTCTTGATCACACCATTCCACTGGATAATGTAAGGAGGAGTGAGTTGGGATAGGATCCCAAACTCTCATAAGTAATCAATGAAGTCTTGATTAAGATATTCTCCACCTCGATCTGAGCAAAGTTTATTAATCTTCTTATAAATATGGTTCTAAACTTTGAAGAATTATTTAAATGGAACCACTTGAATGTAATAACAAGAATGGGTTCCAGAGGGAAATTTTTCTCGAGAATGAATTTTGACTTGGTTGTGGCTGTTGTGCTTTTTATGAATGAATAGTAATGAGGGTGTTTGTGTATGGGATGATTTTTTTGGAACCCCTAGGTTGGGATGAGTTCTTGTTTACCTATATGTATAATTTTAGTTCTTGTGTTTCTTATTCGTGCCCCACCCAAGTTGAGCACCTTGTTCCAAACAATCCCATTTACCCATCCTTTCTCAAGTTGAAGGAGAGATAATGAACCTAAGACCCTCCTTCAATGGGCCCCTGAATGGAGACTAGAACCAAGGGTATAGAACCACACGTAATATTGAAGGCATTACCCTTTTTATTTAGCAGGATCAATAGATAAGATTGTAAATCCCAAACAACACCAAATATGTAAGTAAAAGTAAATAAAAAAATCATTCCCATATGCATGGTCCAATAATAAAGTGCTACAAAGTACATGAAAACCCCAAAGGGAAGTACCTAAAAAAATGAAAAACAATAATTTAAATGGTCCCAATATCCGACCTAATAGGATCCAACAAGGTCCTCGAAGTCCTCCTGGAAACCTGAAAGAAATTTTATATACATAGGGTGAGTATACAGGTATACTCAGCAGGGAAAACCAAAAGCACTCGTACACAAGTGGGGAGTCATTCTAATGCCTCATAATAAAAGGAGATAACCAAATCACCTCGTAAGGAAACTATCCACTCAAACCTCACCATGTCATACTCCCAAAATAACGCAAGTCAAGTAAAGTAATAGTAATAACACATCGATGTTTGGGTATCCCGCACCACTTTCCCACTTGTTATTGAAGACATACTACGCGTCATACCTCTCCCACCATTCTCACCATAGTCCCACTTCCATACCCCACTCGTACACACTTGGGATACCACAACCACACATCCCGCCTGTAGACACCTAGGCCATAACAACTGAACACATCCCCACCCACAGACTCCTGGGAGACAACAACTACCACCATGCCCAAAGACACATGGGCCATAACAACTACCACCACACCCGAAGACACCTGGGCCTCATCCCGAAGATACTTGGGAAACAAAACGCTCGCACACACCTGTGCCAACCATCACAACTACCCTGATCGAAGAATCTTGGGCTATAATGAACCTCATGCCATCACATATTGCCTGAAGAGTCTTGGGCTACTCAGGAAAGGGAGCAGAAAAGGAGCTAATAACCAACCACTCGTAGAAGTGTTGGGAAAAACACCCTCCCCCATGAAATGGGGGTGTTCGGCACAAGGTTATCATCTTGGGTGGGGTGCGAATAAGAAACATAGAAACTGAAATTATACATATAGGTAAAAAATCACTCATACCAACCTAGAGGTTCCAAAAAACCAACCCATACAGAAACACCCTTGTTACTATTCATTCATAAAAAGCATAACGACCATAACCAAGTCACAACTCATTCCGAAGAACAATTTCCTTCTTGAATCCATTACTATTATTACATTCAAGTGGTTCCATTTAAATAATTCTTCACTATCAGGCAACTAATAGGTATAGCTACAAGCCAATGAAGGAAAAATAGACAAGCAACAATTTAAGCACTCACACCTAGTTCTATTGTAAAGTCATAACAACAAAAGGGATCTGTGAGATCCATCAAAGTACAGGAACCAAACCACGCCCCAAAATATTCCCCCCATGGCCCCCAATCCACAAACTAACAACTACATAATAGGGGATGCCATCCCCATCCATGTCACCTCACAAGCATCAAGCAGAACAACAGTAAATATCACCAGAACAGAGCAAGGGAGTTTTCAGATTTAAAATATTCGACTCATTTAGTTCTGTATTTCTGTTTAGTTAACTAGGGTGACCACACAATGATTCTTATTCATTGGGAATCCATTTAATCAACTGAGTTTACGTGATTAACCAGTTTCCATGTTACAACCATTCAATCACAGGAATTTCCAGAAAATAGAGGTTCATTAATGCACAAGAAAGGACCACCAATGGCCACAATTTTCAGTGGACATAATCCCATAAAATTCATAACATATAATAAAATGTAAAGGATTACCGCAACATTTTCAAAAACACCCCTTCATTATTTAAAACCCATTTTTTATCTTTGTTAAGGTTTGGTTTCATCCATACCCATATGAACATTATCATACCCACCTCAAATGATACATTGTAAAGAGAGTTGAAGGAAGAACCCTACTTGAATGATCAATGATCGAAGTTTATCTCCACATACCAATAAATGGGGATGCGCAACTTGCAGGGGAGGAACTATGAGGACTCAATGAGTGGTCAGGAAAGGCTCCAGCATAGGTGCACCACTAGAATTGGGAAGGGGACTCCAAGCTCACCAAGGAAAGGAAAAGAGATGGGACAAGAAGAAGAAATAATTCTGATGTGATAAAAGGAGAGATCCTGGGGTTATTGGATATGAAATATTGAACAAATTTAAAGTTGTATCATGGTTTCACCACACGGGTGGACGATTACACATGATTCAATAAATTGTTATTTAATAATTCTCATCAGATAGGTGGCCATAACAGCTTTATGTTAAAGGATTTCATTTTAACAAAGGAAAATGGGTAATAAAAACACACAGTTTGGGTCCCTTGAGGGTATCCCCACTATTAGGGGATTTAAAACATTTTTTATGGTTCTAAAAACCACTTTGAACCACTTTAAAAGGTTAAAAGGCTTAAAAGTGGTGTTACGAAAAAACTGAGAAGGAAAACCCCGAAAAGACTCTATGACACTGATCGGGTGTGACACCGATTGGTGACCCACCAATTGGGGAAACACTGATCGGTGATGCACCAATTGGGGACACACTGATCAGTGACTCATAGATTAGTGACACACCAATCCGTGGCACACTGATCGGTGATATCGATTGGCGACTCACCGATCAGTTTCACTGATGAGTGACAACACGGTGGCATCCTGCCATTGTCATGCCACCCTCAGCCTCCAGACCTACCGATGGGGTCCAACGCATCCTAAACACCAGAATTAGCAATGTAATAGACTAGGAGGGCCCAATACATTACAACGAGTCTTGACTGTTGAAAGGATTTGACCTGATCCCTAATCAAGACGCATTAAATTGGATGCGATTAAACCCGTGCAGATGAGTCAGTGCCGCCAAAAGCGGATAGTATCCTGACATGGGGGTAGGGAATCCCTAATATATATGACTAGAAGGTATGAACTTTGAATGTATGTATGGTTACTTGAGGGATAGGTGTTCATAAATACCGAGGTTGTTCAGGCTTTCAAACAACTATAGGGTGGTTTGTCTTTGAGAGGTATCTTTCGAGGTGGTTGTTTGGACCCCTATTTTTTGAATCGGGTTTAGTTTTGATTCTCAAGGATGAGAATAGTTTGATAGGTGTCCGATGTAATGTCTCGGGCCCTCTTGGTGCATTAGTTTTCCAATTCTAGTGTTTGGGACGTGCTGGACCCCATCAGTAGTTTTGGAGGCCGAGGGCGGCGTGACGATGGCGGGATGTCACCGTGGCGTCACCCATCGGTGAGTCACCGATCGGTGGGTCATCGATCGGGGAGTCTCCGATCGAGGGGTCACTAATCGGTGAGGCACAGATAAATTTGTTAGTGATTAGTGAGTCACCAATCAGTGAGTCACCTATTCGTGGGTCACCGATCGGTGGGTCACCAATCGGTGTGTCCCCAGTAGGTGGGTCACCAATCGGTGCCACACCTGATCAGTGCCACATGGGCTTGTCAGGGTTTTCCTTCCTAGTTTTTCCGTAACACCACTTTTAAGTATTTTAATATTTTAAAGTGGTTCAAATACCCTCAAGGTACCCAAATTGTATGTCGATGTTATTTGTTTTCCTCAATTTAAATGAAATAATTTAATGCACAACTGTTATGGCCACCTCTCTAATGAGAATTATTAAATAACAATTTATTCCATCATGTGTAACCGTCCAACTATGTGGTGAAACCAAGATCGACCTTAAAAGTTGTTTAAGATTTCATATCTGGTAACCCTAGGATCTTTCCTTTTATCAAACTATAATTATTTCTTCTTTTGGCCAGTCTCTTTTCCATTCCTTGGTGTGTTTGGAGTCCCCATCCCAAGGCTAGTGGTGTGCCTATGATGGAGCCTTTCCTGCCCACTCTTGGATTCCCCAGAGTTCCTCCCCTACAAGTCACGCATCCCCAGTTGTTGGCGCAAGGATTAAACTTCAATCGTTGATCATCTAAATAGGGTTCTTCCTTCATCTCTCTTTAATGTGTATCATGTGGGGTGGGTATGATAATGTTCCCCTAGGAATCAATGAAACCAAACCTTAACACAGATAATAAATGGGTTTTAAAGAATGAAGGTGTGTGTTTGAAAATGCTGCAATACTCTTTTACGTTTTCTTATATGTTGTGAATTGTATGGGCCTATGTCCACTGAAAATCGTGGTCGTTGGTGGTTCTTTCTTGTGCACTGATGAACCTCTATTTTTTTCATATTTCTGTGATTGAATGGATGTAACATAGAAAATCGTTAATCACATAAACTAATTTGATTAAATGGATTCCCATTAAATAAGAATCCTTGTGTGGTCACCCCATTTAACCAAATGGAAATACAGAACTAAATGAATGGCATATTTTAAATCTGAAAACTCCCTTGCTCTATTCTGGTGATGTTTACGGTTGTTCTGCTTGATGCTTGTGAGGTGACATTTATAGGGATGGGATCCCCTATTGTCCAGTTCTTAGTTTGTGGATTGGGGGCCATGTGGGGCCATTTGTCAGGGCATGGTTTGGTTCTAGTACTTTGAGAGATAACACAGATACCTTTTGTTGTTATGAATATATAAGATAACCACGTGTGAATGCTTAAATTGTTGTTTGTCTGTTCTTCTTCCTTGTCTTGTGTATTTGTCTATTATTTTCTTGGTAGTTAAGATTTATTTAAATGGAACCACTTGAATTTAATAACAAGAATGGGTTCAAGAGGGAAATTGTTCTCGGGAATGAGTTGTGACTTGTTTGTGGCTGTTGTGCTTTTTATGAATGAATAGTAATGCTGGTGTTTGTGTATGGGATGGTTTTTTTGGAACCCCTAGGTTGGGATGAGTGCTTTTTTACCTATATGTATAATTTTAGATCTTATGTTTATTATTCTCACCCAACCCAAGTTGATCACCTTGTGATGAACACCCCCATTTCATGGGGGAGGGTGTTTTTCCCAACACTCCTATGAGTGGCTGGTTATTAGCTCCTTTTCTGCTCCCTTTCCTGAGTAGCCCAAGACTCTTCGGGCAAGATGTTATGGACAGAGGTTAATTATAGCCCAAGATTCTTCAATCAGGTTAGTTGTGGTGGTTGGCCCAGGTGTGTGTGGGAGGTTTGTTTCCCAAGTATCTTCAGGATGAGGCCCGGACATCTTCAGGTGTGGAGTTTGTTGTTCTGGCCTAGGTTTCTTCAGGTTTGGTGGTAGTTGTTGTTTCCCAGGTGTCTGCGGGCGGGGATTCATATTGTTATTTTGGCATAGGTGTCTGCGGGTGGGATTTGTGGTTATGGTAACCCATGTGTATACGGGTGGGATATGGCAGTGGGACTGTGATGAGAATGGCGGGAGAGGTCTGACGCGTAGGATGTATTCAATAACCAGTGAGAAAGTGGTGCGGGAAACCCCAACATCGATGTGTTATTACTATTATTTTATTTGACTTGCATTATTGGGGGAGTGTTCCTTGGTTAGATTTGGATGGATAGTTTCCTTACTAGGTGCTTTGGTTATCTCCTTTTCTCACGGGGCATTATAATTCTTCCCCACTTGTGCATGATAGATTTTGGTTTTCCCTATGGAGTATACCTGTATACTCACCCTATGTATATAAAACTAGTTTCATGTTTCCAAGAGTACTTTAGAGACCGTGCTGGATCCTATTAGCTCGGATGTTGGGACCGTTGAAATTTATGTTTTTCTTTCCTTTTGGTACTTCCCTTTGGAGTTTTCTTGTACTTTGTAGTGCTTTATTATTGGAACATGAATATGGGAATGTATTTTTTTGGCATTAATTTTACTTCAAGCTTTGGTGTTGTTTGGGATTTATTATCTTATCTCCCAATCCTACTAAATAAAAGGGTAATGCCTTCCATATTAGGTGTGGTTCTATACCCTTAGTGCTAGTCTCCATTCCAGGGCCGATTGAAGGTGGGTCTCTAGGGTTATTATCTCTACTTCAACTTGAGGAAGGATGGGTTTAGAAATATACTGTCCATTCCCTCATCTTGGTGAAGGTGGTTCGTGATGAATTCATTCTTGTATTTGTTGAACTTATCAAAAGAATCCGACTTATACATCATTAAGTAGATATATCCATATCTACTAAAATAATTAGTAAAAGTTATGAAGTATTAATACAATCATCTTACTTCAACTGGAAATAGTCTGAAAACATCAGTATAAACCAATTAAAGAATCTCGTTTTCCCTTTCACCTTTCCCAATAAATGGGGCTTTGGTCATTTTTCCTTGTAAACATGCATGACGTACGCCAAGTGGTTTGAGTTCGAAAGAATATAAATATCCATCTTGATGTAACTTTTTGAAGTTTTTTTTATTTTCATGACCCAGCTGATTATTCCAACGTTGGGTGTGGCATGAGTAATGTGAAATATCCTTGTTATCAATTTCCATTACTTGGTTTGTGTAATCCAACATGTAAAAACTGTTTTATAAATGTTCCCTACCAAAACAAATGATATCTTTTTAAAAGAAGAAACATTCATTTCCAAACTTCAAAACTAATCCATCTGTATTTAATATGGATATATAAATTATTTTTTTAGTAACAGACTAGACATAATAAAAACCCTTTAACACCAAGATCATCCTAATTGGAAGTGTGAGGTGGTAGTCCCAGATAGCTACAACAGCGAGTTTGGCTCCATTGGTTGCTCATAAATCTACCTCCCCTCAGTCAGTCTTCCTGAATCTACTTGGTTCCTATATTTGGATTTATATGTGAGCACTAAAAGCTATATCTAATACCCAATTTGTAGAAAAAGATAGATTACATTCAATAAAAAATTCTCCTCAAGCTTGCTCATACTTCTTAGGCCGGGTGCATTTCTTCTTCCAGTGTCCCTTCTTGCCACATGTGAAACAAATAACTTCTTATTCCATTACCTCCCCTTTGATATTCCTTTTCATGGTAGGGTGTGAAGAAGCTTTGGGATTAAATCTATTTGCCTTAAATTTCCTCTTATTCACCATAAGGAAAAAAATCTTTGCACGCTTTATATATTTGTCCACTTGGAGAATGAGGACAAGAAGATCAGATAGAGACTTCTAAATGTTGTTTATATTAAAATCAACAACAAAGCTGGAGAAGCTCTGAGGGAGTGATGCGAGAATGAGATCAGTGTCCATTTCTTTAGGGAGTTTAAACCCTAGAACCTCTAGGCACTCAATGAATCTAATGAGCTTGACTACATAAGGTCCAAATGGGGTACCCTCTCCAAGCTTACTCCAAAAGAGTTCCTTGGAGATCTCAAACTTTTTATATCTTTCTTTCTCTTGTTAAAGACCAAGGAGGTGCTCGAGCATGCTATAAACATCCATGTTTTTTTTGAGAGACTTCATGAGCTCTGTAGACATTAATGTTAACATCAAACATTGATCATCGACTGCATCATTAATATGTTTCTCATAGACTAAGAAATACTAATCACTTGCCTTTTTGGTAGGCATATCAGATAATGATTACTCCAACATATAAGACTTCTGTTCATGGTGCAGGATAACCTGAAGGCATCTAAACCATTCTTGGAAGTTACTGCCGGTAATGATGTTGTCTTTATCTGAAATTGATCGTAGGGATAGTGTAATTGACAATCTTGTCATTTTTTATTCTACAATTAAAAGAGAAGATCATTAGTACATTCTTTATTACATTTTATGAGAAATAATAAATTAATTTTATTAAGTCTCCCATTATTTAATCAAGTCCCAATGGCCCTCACCATTGAACTCGAAATGTATAGTTTCCATGAAATTTTAGTGGCAATTATCCATATCCCCCTTCACATAACCCCAAAAGGGTTGGTCAATCTATGTGAAGGTATTTAGGTAGGTGGGTCTTTGCCAACTATAGGCTTGTAGCTCCTTGATCTGCTGAGTGGACTCCCCAATCCTGAAATCCGGACTTTGAGTTTCCTAAACTCTTGCCTCTAATATTACACCAAGTCTAGAAAGGGCTACTCCAATTGATGTAATAAAATCAAGTCAACCCAAAACCTTTAATAAAGGATTACTTTATAAAATTTAGTGTCCTAATAGGGGTTGGTCAAACACATAGTTTTATTGAGTTTTTCCCTTAATCAAGTAACATAAGGCTTCATCTAACTTAATATTTTATTTGAGGGTTTTTTATCTCTTATGAATGAATTGATTATTATCATTATCACATGATTGTTAATATTAATTTGAACTTACTTAAGTGATTTACCGTGCCTTGATAATATTTACGCATATGTCCAGTTTAATTTAGTTCCATGTTGCATGCTTGTTTAATTCATTAATTATGTGATCATGACAAAACATCCATAATGATAAACAATGCAACTGATAGAAATAAAATAAAGAAAAGGGAATGATCATGATCTTTTCTAATGGTTAGTTTATCTAGCATTTGATAAACTAACCTTGACCCAGGGGAGAAACACCTTGATCCTTTTGGGTTCATGTTTATAGCTTTCCACCTATCCACCTCTGTATCTCCTAGGATTGGTTTCATCTCAGATCCAGCTTGAACCACATCTTATAGATTTGGAGTTCCATCCATTACATATGCCTTTTTAACTCACACACAAGCGAGGGGTAGGGGGGTTATATAAAAGAAACCATGGGCACGAGGGCCCTATATATTAATAAGGAGAGATGGATCGTAGACCAAAAATTAATTTAATAAATAAATTAAAATGAATCCAATCACATACAAAGGTCTTGGTATAGGTCATGATCACACACATACATGAAAAAATTTAGGAATTTAATAAAACTAGTATTCAATTATGTAAAAATTCTTGTTTATTATAAATCACTCTTGAATCAATTAATTATGATCTTTAATTAATCAATCATTTTATCTTAAACCCTTTTCTGAATTTCCTTGAGATTCTCATCCATAATAATTTTAAACAAATAAATTCATTTAAAATTATCTTTGTATGTAACTTGTAACTTGGAGGAAACATAGTGAATTCCCGTTCATAACTACCCAATGAGTAGGAATTATCATTACACAAATGATAAATTAAAGACACATATATATAAAACACCTATCACGTGTTGTGCCCTAGCTTTACACATGAACCATGGTATATATATCAATGGTTTTGATAATATAATAATAAATTTTAATAAATTTGTGAAATTTGGATGAGTACATGGTGTGTAGTTCCTACTATACGGCATGTACTATCATTCACCATCCATCCAAAGTTCTCACCTGCAGATATGGCGTGTGTATGTACTTGAGAAATCGTTAGAGTACACGACACTCTAGTGGGCCTCATGTCATGTAGTATCCGCGTTACATGGTATTGAGCTGGGAAAGCCATGTATGAGGTACACGGTCCAACCCTAACTTGAAGGGACTACACTCTGTGTCCAGTGGGCCATACATCATGTAATCCAAAAACCATGTTCCACCTGTTCCTGGTCAACACAAAAAGTCTTTAAGACTTAGAAAAACTCCAATAACATGACTTGGTTTGGAAGACCAGTCCCAATGCATTGAACCTTGATACACAACATGTGAATCCAACTACACGCCATGTATTCTGGTGTTGTACAACCAAGAACCTTTGAAACCTATGGATGAGATCCTCAGTTTTATTTTAATCAAAATAAAAAAGTTTGTTTCTGTAAGGTGAATGAGAAATCAAAGAGGAGGAATAGATATCGAGATTCATATTTTCAGAACGATTAAATTGAATTGAATTTTTTTTATAAAATCGTAAATCATCAACAAATTATTTATATAATTATAAACTATGATGTAAGTGCTCTGACACCACTTGAAGGTTCCAGGAACAGAAGAAGTGCGGCTGAGCCGGCAACAAAATTTAATTTTTACCACGATCAATGATTATTCCGGGATCAATAAGACGATGAATTATAGTCTCCACAGAATATAATCAACGACTTAGATAAATAAGGAAGAGGCCTAAAACCTTTAGAGAGGATCTTGAAATTCATGTTTATAATAAGTTTAACTAATTTTATAAAGAAAATAATATCTGGATATTTGGTATTTTCTTTGTCGATGATGTTGATTGTCCGAAATTACCTTTCCAGATTATCTCATTTCAATTTCGAGGATCCAAACTAGAATCCCACTAGTGGTGATCCACATGTGCTCTGATAGCCTCTGATCGACACCCCTCATTCTCAGAGTGCTAGAGCGGTGAAGTGAGTGTCTTGTGTCGGTCATTCTTGATCAATTGTTCTTTGGCCCTGAAGAACATCTCTTGTTCTTAAGAGGTGTGAGAAGAGGATTCAAGAGAGATATTATTTATCTCAACAATTATTAATTCACCGGGCATGTAGTTCGGTACACGACACAATAGACGAAAATGTCTATTAATTGATACGGGGCTTCAGTTGCAATATTTAATTGTGTAAAAGAAATTAAATACATTCATAACCTTTAAGAAAAACTTTGATTTTAATAATAATAACACATAATTATTTATGGTGTGCTAGCTTTCGAAAAATGGAATAAAATTCCATGTCACAAAATAATAGCAGTGTTATTATTATTTTAATTTGTGCCAACTAGTTAAATAATTATTCATCATCATGCAAATAATTATTTTACTACCTGACCAGCCTTGAACTGCTCAAAATCCACTTCCATTTATTGAACACCTGAATAAATAAATAAATAAATTATTATCTTAAATAAGTATTTTATTTAAAAATTCGTAAATAAATATTTATTAAATGTTTAATAAAATAAATAAATAAATATTTTACACACAATCCGGTGAATAAATATTTATTTAATTTATGCAATAATTTTAACTTTAATAAAATTATTCCACTATGTTGAGAATAATATTTATTAATTAAATAAAAACATAATTTAACTGAGACCACCAGAAACACTTAGTGTGTGACCCTCTATGATTCTTTCTCATTAGCATTAGGTGGGATTACATAAAGTCCAAGAATGTTGTCTTTTAATGGGTCAAGACACCCAAGAGAAAGAACTTAAAGTCACAAAAATGACATCCACATATGAACACTCACTGTGTAATATAATCCCTTTATCTCAATATCTCATCAAACAGGTTTCATGATAGTTTCATCAACCTTTGTGCTTGATAAGTCATTCTTTGACTACTTGAAATAAACTCGTCGTTACACCATGTCCATTGAATTTTGCGCGACAGTTCTATTTCAATAAATGGGATGAGATATCAACTTCTATAAATGGAAGGGACAAATACTTCCTCAATTTATCCATTAATAACATGCCACTCATGACGCACCCAATTTACCCTACTTCCCTCCAACTGTCTGTATGATGGTTTTCTTCAATAAATCAAAGTATTCAAGTCGTGACATGTATTAATGATAATATTAAAGTCTAAGGATCATTACTCATTCTCACAGATAGGAATATCCGATGACACCAAAACATGTGTAATTTCTTCTGGCGGGTCTATTCTCATAATCTCCTATCTTGGTGATTACCAAGTGCAAACTTCATGAGAAGAAGTCTCATATGCTTATGAGTACTCACATCTGATGGTCTATCTGCTATGTGTCCAACCATAGTATGTCATCCAACCATATAACTATATTTAAGAATATTTCTATAGCACTTCAAGGTTCTAATCATAGCCAGGAATTGATGTTACATTGTCAATGCGACAAATATTCTAAGACATTATTACACTATAGTCATGCAGAATAATGAAGAATATGTAATAAGATTTTTAATATTTAAATATATTAAATATTCATGTAATAAAATTACAACTAGTTGGTTCTAGGGAAACAACTCTTACAGATACTCCCATGGTAGAAATATCTATCAAGTTACTTGGTCTTCCCTGGTATTTTAATTAATTAAATGATGCATAATTTTTTTTGAAACACTAAATATATATTTATTTATGATAATTAAGGAATAATGATGAGAA
Source organism: Viscum album (assembly GCA_963277665.1). Classification (NCBI taxonomy): domain Eukaryota; kingdom Viridiplantae; phylum Streptophyta; class Magnoliopsida; order Santalales; family Viscaceae; genus Viscum; species Viscum album. Next base: position 1,080,669,525 of record OY728120.1, on the reverse strand, counting down.
ATAATCTAGTACATTTATGATCAGGTATTGAGATAGATATTTCACATCCACTTCAAAAGTATTCTTAATTTAGGGTTTAATATGAAAATGTAATTAAATAGATGATCATCTATTAAATTATAATTTAATATGGGTCCAACTGAAAAATGAACCAGCATTGAATATACAATTTTCATAAGAAATTTGTAAATATATTTGGAACTAAAATAATGGGTTGTATACTTATATTTATCCTTTAATTTCAAAATAAAATTAAAAAAACATTGAAATGATATTTTTGCAATGGTTGTACCAAAAAATATTATTTTTTATTTATTTCACTTTTTCTAGAAGTTAAAATTGAATCATAAAAGTACTAGAAATATTAATTCAAAAATATAGATATAGCATTATAATGTGGATATATTGCAGGATCTATTGTTGAATATATGTAACACCCCAATATCATTATTTTGTTAGGAAATTTATTATATGTCTTGTTCCCTTAAGATCAAGGTGTTTTATGCTAAAAATCTACAAATTTGGGACTTTTTCCAAGCTATAGGGTTTGAGAATAGTTTTTCAAAATGTCCAACCTAATTGTACAACCTACTATAATTTTTAACATTGGAAATCTTCATTATTATCACATGGTTTGGTAAACCATGTGGGTAAACCATGAAACCCACTCTAAAATGGGTATTTTAGTATTTTTAAAGAATTTTATTTGGGATTTCTTTCCTCCCATTCCCCACTTCAAACCATCCAACTAATATGCACCTTCGGGCCTTCTTCGTTCTTCTCCAAGACATCAAAGATAGGATTTTGATGATCCGTTGATGATTCTTCACCCATATTTAAAGGTTACTATTACTTTCTTCTTATTCATGGGTTTTAGCACATTTTTTATCTTCTCCACTAACACTAGAGGCATTGGATGGATGATTTCTATACCATGGGTTGTTCAAAAATTGGGGTTTGGGTTTATAGGCACTCTGAACCATCTTTTGAGATGTAATGTAGTGGTTTTCATCAAATGACATATGATTTCCATACATAAGGTTGGTGTTTCCATTTAATTTATTTTTATTTAAGAAATATATGGATTATTGGATTTATAAAATAATTTTTGATCTAGATAAATATATTGTAGGATATATAGATTTGGTTTATCAAGGTTTTCCATTAACCCCTTTAGGTTTTCATTAGGCACGATGGGTGGAATTTTATAATTCAATGGAAATTTTATTTTAAATGGGTATTTTATGAATTCCACATGTTTGATAAAATGAAAAAAATAGTTTTATCTAATAAAAATGTTTGATAATTGATTTTTAATTCAAATGTTTTTTAAATGGAATTCACTTTTGGGTTTAAAGTGTATGCATGTTTTTAAAGGGAAGAGTTTCCTTATAAAATTAAGTAGTAATTCATTTAAGTTATTGTGATTATTTTTTGGTGTTGATTGTGTTTTACCTTGGATTTTTGTTTTTATTCCAAAAAAATTTTTATATGTATTTCCAAAATATATACTTTATAATGATAATTGAAAGGCCCAGTTGGCACTTTGTGAAGTGCTATATGATTGATTGGTTGGTTATTCCCTTGTTGAGCCCCATTTTATTTATTAATGATTTTTATATATATACATGTAATTAATTATTGAATTGGGTTTAATTTTGTGATTTTGGTTTTGGGGCTCTTGTTAATGGAAATTTTGGAGGTGAGAAAGATTTGTTTGTGATGGTTTTCATTGGGATTTGTTATTTTTCATGACATGATGTTTGTTTTGAAAGTTACCCACTTCCTTTAGCTATGAAATTAGGAATACTAGGATACTTATTGGGGATTTAAGGGATTAAGATATACTAGATAAGATTTACTCACTATATAGTATCCCCTAGTTGAGTGTAACACGTAGCTAGGGGGAGTCATCGATGAGAATAGTTGGGACTGATTCTGGCGATGAGATGTGTGATTGTTAATCTATATGTAGTTGGTCCACATTTTTACATCTAGAAAATTCCAAATTAGTACCTATTGTGTTTCCTAATGATATTTATCTTATATTATGACTCTATATTTTTTTCATGTGTGTTTCTTATTTCTTGGATGACTATTTTTTTGTTGTGTTGATCTTCTTGTGATTTAGTATTGATATTGATTTTTCCCCTTCTGCTTATTTAAATTCTTTATGAATTTATATAGATATATTTTAATTATAGTATATCCCTTTTATTTTAATATATTTTAGTTGGGTGTGTTAAATATTTCAAAGGAAAAGGGGAAAATTGTTTTCAAGTGCTAGTATTTATTAGAAATGCCTTTGAAATGTTTTAAACTGTGTGGAGTTTTTTTTCAAATGTGAAGTTTTAAATAGAAAGGAATGGTTTAATATCTCCTTTAAAAGTATGATGTTTTGAATATAAATGGTTGGTTTTTAAATTTTCTTTAATTTGTAAAAACATATTTATTTTATGATTTATAAATGGCATGCTTTGACAATGTACATGTTTTATATTTTGTCCATTTCTATACAACATAAAGGAAATAAAAACCTATTTTTTTACATTATTTACAAACTAGAGGTTTTGGATTCTTTTATAAAATGAATTGAATGGAATCATGGTGGTATACTTCTGGCCTTTATCTCACACCTTCTATTCTCATGAAGATTAGTATGTATGCTTTATGTACTAAGAATGTTTCTTTAGGTCTTAGATTTCAGGTTTGTTTCAGTGCCATTTCCCTTGGGAAGTAGATCGATGTAGGGATAATGGTGGAGCCTTGGAATTCATATGGATATATTTGTTGTTCCTTAGTGTTATGGAAATAGTTAGCTCATTTTTGGGTCTCAGCTTCTTTGGACTCGAGATTTAATTTGAGTTTTGATTATAGTATTTTAAATCTTGTATCTAATGGTTAATTGTTAGTAATGACTTTGTCAGAATTTATTTTTGTTCCTATATTTTTTATGTTATGTTTGGACGTCCATGTTTATGGATTATGATTATATGTTATGGAACGTCATATAAAATATTGATACCTCATTCTAGGTCTTTATTTAGGACCTATTATTTATGTTTAGTTTATTAAGGATGAAACCATCCCCAATGGTTATGTTGATATCCTTGATACTAGTTTTTAGCCCAGGTGGATCATTGATACCCATCATATTATCAGTGGATCAGGTCGGGCATTGGTTCAAATAATAACAATGGTCGATTTTCTACAAATGCTATCAGAGACCAAGTTCCTTGAAAGGGGACTTATTTTTTGAGATTCACCCTCTTTTTATTCAAAGTCCTATTGTAGAAAGAAGTTATTAGTATTAGAACTAAGGTGGTAGGTTCAGGGAAGTGCTTTCCTAGCTGTTCCATGTGTTTTCTCTCAGGTTTCCATGGGCGATTAGGGGTTTTATTTTGAGTTTGGGTTTTATAGTTTTCTATATTTGAGATATTTTGATGTGGTTTTCTATAACTCTAAGTGGTAGAGATATCCTAGGAGATGTATTGGGAAATTCCTCATTTCAGATTAAAAAATGAGTAAATTATAAGGGCTGATGATTAAGGTGAATAGTCAATTAAACCATGCTCAGGTCGTGCGAAATTTTCTAGATAAATTTTAGTGGCACTCTCATGGTTGGAATACGGTCTGAAAATACATGAGGCCAAGCTGTGTGTAGTGTTAAAAGTTTTGTGTCAGGACCCGACCCATTGGGGCCCACATTGATGGCAGTGAGATGAGAATGACAACCCAATTCCACCTCCAATAGGATAGGGGATAGAAACTAGCACTGAGTAGGAATATCACACACATGGAAGGACTTATCCAAAAGTGCCTATACACATGAACACATCTCTATACACAAGTAAAATGTGGAAAAGATAAACAACCAATACTATAAATTCATTATTAAAAACTAATCCCACATCAAAGTATGAAAAAGCAAACAATAAAAACAAACGGTCCAAAAAAACACCGACCAAAATTTAAAATGAGTCCAACCATCTAAGTGGAATTACTATAAAAAATAAACTGCTGAAACCATTAGTGATATTTTTAGCACAACTAAGATCCACATACTCCTGGTCCTCCTACGGATCTATCGAAAGGATTGTCATCTATATAAGACACGACATGTGTGATTAGATCCCATATAGGTGTGAGTATTTACATACCCATTAGGACGCCTTGAAATAATAGAAAAAGAGCACTAAATATGGAGTCAAATATAATTCACAAAGCTTAGAAATAAACAAGATAACCAATATATGATAAAATTAAGACTCTAAGTCTCATGGTGAGGTCATGTCCTCACTTCTAGCCTATAATTCTACTCAAGGATCCAAGGTAACATTCATCTAAGATAACTCACTCACCAAGTCTCTCTTTAATGTTGTCACTCATCAGAGAGGACATTATCATCGAGTATTATAGTGAAGAATCACATAGGAATTGAGAGGGATCATCCAAGATATTCACTTGATCAGAATAAACCTCATCGGAAAATAACAAATATTGATACATAGATAGGGGATCACGCCTATATCCAATGGGTTATACTTAACTCCAAATAGATTTACCCATTAGGAATGAGCTCATAAACCCTAGATGTTAGAAATAGGATACCCAATTCACCCTAGGGAATATTTATAGAGGATCACACCCCGAGCCTCATAGAGGGAAACCTGAATCTATCCAGAACTAACAAATAAGGGGGGCAGGGTCTCATACCAGGCATAATACATGATACATCATTGTAACCTCTTATGGATGGACTAAGTGAACACAACCACACTATTAAGATTTTATATAACTGTCCTAGGATCATACCACAACTATACTGAGAAGAACAAGGGATATAACCTATACTAAAAGGAGTGCATGACTTTTCCAATGAGGTACACAGTGTGTCTCACTAAGTATGGAACTACATGTGTCATTCCATATCACACAAAATATATCTACATAGATACATGATGTGTTATTATGACACATAACATGTATAGGTCAATCCGGTACTCGACATGTGCTTCCTTCCCAATCCCATGTACTTTTTAAAGTACATGAGGTGTTCCTCATCACACATGGTGTGTGGGGTCACATGACCTTTTGGGAATATACTCACTTTACACGTAGATATGGATAGAAAAGTGTCACATAACATGTGGTTTATACACACTACTTTTGATTTATAGATAACTGTTTAAATCCTAGTCGATGTACAAAGGAGTCCACATGAAATGTGTTCTTTTGGACTATACACCATTTAGTTGAAAATTTCATATAAAATTATAGTATCCATGAATATTCACCTACGTCACCTCCTACATTACTCTAGCCATAAAACATGAACATAACTTCTTAAATCCAAGTTTACTGAGCCTTCAATGTATTCTTTAGTTGGATTCTAGCCACCTATTGATCGAAAATCACCCATCATCACCACCCCTAAAGCACCTGCATGACCGAGGTTGTGAAAAATCCACCAACCAATCCATCAATGACACATTATTATCTATAATGGATGGATTATGACCAACCATTTTTCATATTTACCCATTGTCTCATCTCAAAATATATCCGCTTAATCCAGCTCCTGGAACCACTATCTCCTAAACCATCATCATATTACCATCGTCTCCTCTATACTCCCATAATGTCTTTAAATCCCAAAACCAAACCTCTAACCATGATCCAATATTCCAAATAACAATTTCAGAATTATCAGTTCCCTATGTATCATTGAAACATCAAACAATCTAAACACTGATGATGAATATCGAATAATAGAGGGGGAAAGGCATGAAACACAAAAGTGATAATCAAGAGAAGTCCTTGTTCATTTTGTCCATCATTGTTATAATCTAAAGAAAAAGGTGGATTGTAAAATTTAAAAATTCAAGGATGAATAAAACTCAAAATTTTAATTCCATAAGGAGAAACTAAATATTGGATAAACTAATCAGAACAATCCACAAATTAAGTTAAAATTAATTAATTCATGTTCATCTCAAAAACCAAGAATATGGGAATAAACCCAAAATAATGTACCTCAATATGTATAAATCATTGATAAATAATAAATCTTCATCATTTTCATTGACAAGATGAAAGAACTCTATTGATGAGGAGAAATATCACAGTGTTCTGATTGTTGATCCATGATCCCATGATCACCCACCAATGTGTTTTCCAGTGGGGATCTCTCTCCATCATCTCAATCCTATAGGGTCATGTTTCTAACCCTGGGTAATTCTATAAGGAGGAGTTTATAAAAGAGTGTCATTAGGCTTTAGAAATAAATGATAATTAAATTAATAAATTAATTTAATTCATTTAACCCACCCACGACCACACTCTATTGAAGCATCTGATGTCAAGAACACTTATGTTGTGACAAGGAAAAAACTCATGCTTCAGATTTAATGTTGGTATTTATTTTTTCATCTAAGACACCATTAGAGAGATTATAAATTATTTCTAATGAAACATGAATGTGATATATAATGAATTTAATATTTTTATATATCAGCACTAAGGCTATTCAGGCCCTGAAACTCTATTTTGAATCTACTTCTAGCACTAGAAATATTATTTAATATATTCCAAAGTGTCAAATAGAAATTTTGAAGTTTCTAAATTCTCTCCATTTTAAAGGATATTCATCCCAAAAATAAAAAACTGACTTAGACAGGTGAGGATACTGAGCTCACATCAGGTTCCCCCACTCCCTTAATCTGTCCTAGAGGTTCTTTTTCTACTAAAAAACACGCACTGATGGAATAACATACCCTCTAATAATATTATCCTATCGATACTTGATGGACACCGGGTAATCCGAGAGGGTCCATCCTTAATTTCCATCTCACCTTGATCGATAATGTGTGATGGTTTTTGCACACATCTCCTCATATTTAATGTGGGGAAAACACCATGCACTTAATCTAACTATGGTGGTAGGGCCATGGGAATACCCCCTCACCAACCCTTCATAGTAACTAAAAAAGGTCCTATGAAACATTGAGATAAATTTCCATGTTAGAAAAATATTTTAAATTGTCACTTATGAGAGAATTTATGGAAAAATTAATCTCCCTCCCCAAACTCTAAAGGAATCCTTTGTCATTCCTCATGGAATTTTTGATGGCTCTAGGTAGTCCTAATAAACTTCTAGATAAAATGTAACTTCCCCATAATTTATCACACAAACTCTAGTACCAAAAGTGATATCTACCATGGATTCAACTAGCACAATGATAACTTAAATTTTTTCCCATAAAAGGCCCCAAATAGTGACATAAGAAGGCTGAATGATAACTGTTGTTACACGCAACTCCACTTGGGTAGATAAACCTCTCACCTATAGCTAGAAACCATCATGCTAACTCAAATCATATTGTCTATAACATGAATGATCTTATCTATCTGGTCATCTTCATGGGGGTTTAATTCCATTATCATTAGCAATTCTGTCTCAAAGTATCCTATAATACTCTCCATAATCATGTAATGAAGTGAGTATCACCTTATTAAACTATTATCAATGAAACTCCATGACACTATAATCTCTCTTTCATGAAAATTAATTTGATGTTATCTATTGAAATCTAACCTTGTATGGTTAATAAGTGGTCCTACTTTGTGACTTAGTCTACCATCACCAAGATATCATGATAACCTTTTTTTAGTCATGGAATTTCTATCACAAAATCTATGGAGAAAATGTACCACTTCCACTTTCATACTGGCACCATGGCCTTCACCTATTAGTAGGTGAGGAATCAAGAGACAAACTCAGCAATATAAAACATTATTATTGACCACAAAAAATAAAACTAAAGGTCCTGGTACATCTTCTCAACTCTTAGATACACCGCAAAGGGGAAAGTAAGAAACTCCCTTTTCACCACTTATCACAATGTGACTGGAACCAGAGTCTATCCTTGAAAAAATTATGACATGATTCCCAAATTAATAATTACATTAGGAGTATGTCTAGTGGATATCTATTAATATAAGATATATCTTAATATAGTTTCACTAAATATTTAGGGAGAAAATTTCTGCTTCCCTCTCTAATTCATGGGTCACATATTTCTTACCATGGGGTCTTAGCTACCAGCACCCATAAGAAATAACTATATATTGCTACATAATAATGTATCCAAGATCATCTCTAGAATCAACATAGAATACCACATACTAAACACCCTCCCCTTGTTGTCCAATAATGGGAGAACTCATACAAAACCACTGCAACTTCTGTTAATCCTACTGACACTTCTTTATCCACATGAAAGGATTCCACTTTCGAGTCAAAGGTTTCAGAGGTTCCATGATCTTGGGGGAATTGGTAAAAAATATTTTATGAAATAATACCAATACAAAAAACCTTTTAACCTTGGTCATTGTCTTTGGTGGTTCCCAATCTAGTATAAAAAATTGATGGGTCCATCAATACTCCATTTTTTGAGATGACATATCCCAGGAAGTGGACCTAAAGAATTCCAAAATAACCCCTTTTGAGTTTCCCACAAAGATGGTTCCCTTAGAGTGTGTATAGAAACATCCTCAAATATCTCTCATGATCTTCCTCTAACACTGAGTATATGATGATTTCAACTAAGAATAATACTATAAATAGTTATAAAAAGGGCTCAAAGATCCATTTCATGTGTTCCATAAACATTATTGGATAATTAAAAAAACAAATGGAACCACCAATAACTCAATGTAACTATAGAAACTATGGAAATACCCCTTTGATATATCATCATATTGAACCCATAACTGATGATAATCTGTCCCGAGGTCAAAATTAATGAGATAATTTGACCATAACCACTATTCAAAGAAGTCATTGATTCATGGATGGAGATAGTTCTCTATGACATTCACTTAGTTCAGCCAATGATAATCTATACATAACCTGAATCCCTCATACATATTCTGGTCAAACAAAACTATGGTTTCCAAGGAGAACATACTGAGTCTAATAAGCCCTTCCTTTTTAGATCACCCAAAAACAACTTAAACTCCTACAACTCTATGGGGTCATCTGATATGCTTGCAGAAATATCATTCCATCCTTAAGTGCAGGTCTATAAAGAAGTCAATTTTTAATGGGGTGGTAAGTTTATAACACCCTTAGGGAAAAAACCTCATATTAATCCACCAATGTGGGAAGCCAAAATATCATATCATTTTCTACTCCAATGTCACAACAACTAACTGTTAAGAAACCAGTTGTATCCTCCTACATACGAGATTATCCTACCTTGGATAGGATTACTTCTCTCCAAAGAAAGAAAATTCTATCCCATCAACTTAGATAAACTAAAACCCTCACTGGTAGTAGTTAAAATTGGTATGGATATTAGGAAACCGGTCCATACCAAGGAAAACATTGTAGGGCCTCATTGCCACTACAGAGAGACCCCACATAAAGCTACCCTCTAAGAGTCAAGTCCCACTGCTAAAAGTAAAGCGTGATTATCAAAACGTCCTAAAAAATAGTCTCTGAGAACAAGGGTTAATCTAATGGATCTACTAGAAACTGATTGTCTCAAACAAGGGATGTGGTAAGGAAATATTGGCCTACAGTTATGTCTACCAAAACTATAGCTAAAGTAGAGAAAAAACATTTCAAACTTCAGATCACACCTAGATCATCCTGTTCATTGGTCTCCATGTCCTATAACTATCATTACCCTCCCATTATTATTCTTCAGAATAGATTTCACTCTGAGACCATAACACATCCAAAATAGTCCCAAATATAAAAATCAATGAACTCATCCACCACACCATAATATTTCACAATTTAGGTGGTACTAACTCACCTACTTGGATTTAAATTACATCATAATAGAACACATCTCATTTATGGAAGCATATTACTTATTTTCATGCCTAAAACCACATCAAACATTAATAACACAGGGTTTCACGAATACCATGTGTTTCCTTGGAGAAGGAACGCCACTAGGACCACCATCAAAAGGGTACTAACCAGGTGAAACACTCACACCAATCACACAAGTCAGTACTATATCACCCAAGGAGGGGGGTATGTATCACCAAAAATCATGGGTGGTCCCTACCTCTGAAAATAATAGATCACACTTAACATAGGTTCATTATCTTATGATACCACCAGAACAAACTATTTCTCAGCCTAAAAGAGAGCATCCAACCGAACCACTAGAGGTTGGTAAATATGTTACTCAATGAATGGAGGAACACTTTCTATCCACTTAGAGGAACCAACTCCTATAAAAATCTCTATACTGAATCCTCATCGCTAAGTGGATCATAATCAAAATCATACTATAGAATCCCAGTTGACTATAGTCATGGAGGTATCCTATGATTTCCAAGATGCACCACGGTGAAAAGAGCATATCTGGGAAGCTTATTCAAAAAATAACATGGAAACAAAAACCCATTCCTATATGATGCATGTACATTTGTTTTCCTTACTACCACTTCCATAATGTGTCGATTCAAAAAGTAGGTTATCAGAATCTTGGTAATGTATATGTTGTACACCACACCATTACTCGGTTTCCTGGCCTAAGATCTAAACTTGAGACACTTTAAAAGTGTTTCCCTTGTTACCAAACTAAACCTCATAACTAAAAAATCTATAAACTCCAATCCTAATATGACCTGCATTGATACAAATCTATCATGACCTATCCCACCTGGGTCCTCCTGGATGGAGGTGATCTAAGAATGATATCCCAATGCCACCTTCAATAGGCTAGGGGAATGTGACTAGCATCAAGTAGGAATATTCCACACATGGTAGGCCTTAGACTAATGTCACCGGACACACACACACACAAATATAAATACACTACTATAATGTTGAAAATATAAATAACTAATACTAAATATGCATGTATAAAAACTGATATCACATCATATTATGTAAAAAGGTACAATAAAAACAAAATTACCAAATACAGGTGCACCAAAGTTGTAAAAGAGTCCAACCAGATAATATAAAGGGGGACTATTGTTGAAAAGAAACACCTAAAACCATAAATGGTATGCACAACATTACTAATCAAAACCTTCTCTCTGTTTTACTAGTTCTATATCAAAATGATTTTCAATTGCATAAGACATGACATGTGTGGGAAGATTCTATATAGGGGCGAGTATAAGCATACTCCATAGGAAACCAAAAAATCACCAAACACAAAGAACCAAAGGATTCATCTCTAAATTACAAATATGATGAATAAAAAAGATAAACTAGATATGATCCAAGGAAGACTCAAAGTCTCAAGGTGAGGTCACTTCCTCACTACCAGCCTAGGATTTTTCACGAGGCTACAAGGTAACATTCATCTAAGTGAAATCACTCATGATGTCTCTCTTTATTGATGTAAAACATATGATAGGACATAATTGTTGGGTCTTTCCATGAAGAATCATATAGAAACTGAGAGGGATCATATGAGTTACCAACATGATCGAACCACACCTCACCAGAAGACAACATATGTTGATACATAGATAGGGGATCATATCGAGGGCCCATGGGGGGATATATAATCCTAATTAGATTAACCCACTATGAAGGAAATCACATTCCCTAGATTTCAAAAATGGGGTAATTTACCAAACATAGGGAATAATGATAGAGGATCACACCTGTGGACTCATGGAGGTATAACTGAATCCATCTAGAAGTAACCCATAGGATGGGATCTCTCAAACTATGTATAGGATGGGATACCTCATTGTACCCTCTCATGGATGGACTGAGGGAATGAACCCACATTGATACAGTTTGAGGGAACTCACCCAAGATAATACTATAATAAAATTGAGAAGAACAAGGGATATAACTTATCCTATAAGGAGTATATGATGCATCCTATGGGGTGCAGGACATGTCTTACTGATTTTAGAACTACCCATGTCCTACTGTCTCACAGATTGTGTACCTCCATATATACGTGATTTGTTGTTACAACACAGGAAATGTAGAGGTTAGTCTAGCAATCAACATAATCCACTCACCCAAGACCATGATCTTTCTGAATTACATGGGGTGTTCCCCATCACGCATGACATTTTGGGTTACATGAACTCTTGGGAATGTACTCACTGTACATGCCAATCTAGAAAGATAAGGGTCACATGACATGTGGGACCTCCACACTACATTTGATATTTATCTAATCATGTATAACCTAGCCACTGCATATACCAGTCCACACGACATGTGTTCTTCCGAACTACATGCTGTGTAGTTTGAAATTTCAAAGAAAACTCTAGTTTTCAAATTTATCTGCTCACATCACTTCCCTCATCACTCAAGTTACAAAATAAAACCATAAATTCCTAGATTTTATTTGACTGATACTTTAATATTATCGATGGTTGGATTCAAGCTACTTGTTCATAAAAAATCTCCCATTGTCACCAACCTAAAGCACCTACATGGACTAGGTAGCGATATCTCCCTCAAACACTCCATCAATGGAACACCATCATCTATAATATCCAAATTCCGAACATCTATTTCTTGGAATAACCTATCATCATGCCTTTGGAGATACCTGCTCAATCTGTCTTGCAGAACAACTTCCATGTGAACCATCTTCAGATTCCCAATATTTCCACCATACATCCATCACTTCATCGAACCATAAAACCAAACTTGTAACCATGATCTATTTCACCAAATAATGATTTCATAATGATTGGTTACCTCGATATAATTGATACATCAACCAATGGAAACATTGAGGATGAACATTAAAGAACTGAGGGAGAAAGTCACAAAACAAAAAGGTAATAATCAAATGAATGTGTCGTTCATTTTGGTCATCATTATTGGAATTAAAATATTGGAGTGGATTATAAAATCAAAAAATTCAAGTATGAATAAAACTAAAATTCCAAATTACAAGAATATAAATCAAACATTGGATAAACCAATAAAAATGATCCATGAATTAATTTGTGTTCATCTAAGAAAAAATGAATGAGGAATTAAATGTATTGTCTTGGAGTTTCCATGTGTTTTTTTAAAATTATATAGAATTATTTCGAGACCACACACCTTGAAAACACATGATTCCGAGGCCCGGTGAGCCTGAAACGTAATTTTGAAGTTTTTTTAAGTTCACTTAAGTAAACGTGCAAGAAGGTTTTTCTAAATTTTAAATCGGTGCTCGGATCAAAAATCTGAGGGCGCTGTTGAACTCGGAATGTCGGGATTCACCTAGAAATGACTTAACTTTGACCGGTAAGGGTCAGGTAGAAAATTTATTTTTCATATCTTTCAGAATATAATAAAATAAATTTAAATGTTATTTTATTTTTCTTTTGCACCATTGAGCGGCGGATGACTACGCTGTTGTGTGGCGATGAGGCACATTAAAGGAACCCTTAATGGATCTTTTTTTAAGTGTAGCTGGTATGCTGTTTCATAAATGAAACAACGTAACAACGTGATGTCATAGTGTAACAGAAATTCTGTGAGTTTTCTTTTAATAAGATAACACATTGGAGAGTTGGGAATTAAACTATGGAAATTTTCTGACAAAACTACGTCAAAGTTTCTCCCCTACGATGAGTGACGAACGCTGGTGGATCGCTCATAACGTCATCACTCTATAAAGAAAGGATCCAGGAAGAAAAGAATGCCCCTGACTTCTTGAACCTTCGTGGGTGGACTAATTCAATGTTGAACTATTTTGAGGTAGGGGTTGATTTTGAATTTACGTTTTCCCAATTTATATTCTAGATGAAGAATGCTAATCAACCCATGAATAGGTTGATCCGTATATCATCCATTCTTGCTAGAGGGTGATGTTTCTTGGGTTTTCTTTTTGGGATTGATTTATTGTGGGTATAACACCATCCCCGAACCTCCCCCTATTTTAAACGTCTAATGTGGAGGGTGCATGCTAAAATGAACATGGCCCAACCCCCTCTACCTCGTGCGTTATTGGTGGACAATTTTTTCAAAATAACGGCAAGAAATGTTTGAGGCCTTTTCATGGAAAGAAACACCCCATGGAGCCCAGAGGTGCATTCAGCATGAAGAAAAAACCACCGGTGTGAACCTGGCGGTCCGCGAAAGGGCCTGCTAGTGTGCCACGATAGCGCACCGGGAAGAGAATCCGGTGTGCCCTAATGGATCCTCGGGAAGAGCCGCTGGCCCACAACTGCTTGCCACATTCTTCAGAGGCACACAGTCTTCGACTAGGTGCAGGAGTCTGGCTAGCCGGACTGGCCGACCTCATGGAGAAAATCCATGGTCGCATGACTGTAGCAGAGGAGTCAACCTCACATTAGACTCGGGGCGAGCTGGGGATCTAGATGTGGCTGCCTTCCACATCCTGACAAGTCTGAAGGTCGGACCGCCTCTGGCAGACCGGCCAAACCGGAAAGCCGTACCCGCCCCAGTGTACTGAACCCACCCCGTCAGGCTAGACCTAGTGGGACAAGATAGACCCACGACCCAACAAACTGAACCCAGGTTGGGTCGGGTCAGACCGGGCCGACCAAGTCGGACCGGGCCTGGACCCAACCGGTCTCTTTTTGAAAAAACATCAATAAATTGTAAACTGGGCATCCAATTGATGATCCGTTTGTGGCGTTAGAAAACTCACAATGAGGCGATTCTTTTAGAATACTCTAAGGTAGATTTCATGGAATTTGGAATTCATAGAATGGATTGGGGAGTGGTTCTCCTAAGATTAAGCATGCTACATGTAGAAACCCTACAGTTGGCTAAGACCTAGATACTGCTAGAGTGCGACCATGTGTGGATCAGATACTATTTCCTAGTGGGAAGAGGATTTTATGTGATCTAGTAGGACCACGGTGGGGAGAGACCTCTATGTGACCCAAAAGACCCATGATACTTGATAGGAGGAGTACCTCAGTATGGACATAGTGGGAAGCGACTTCTATAGGACCAGACATGCCCACAGTGGGGTGCTAATTCTGTGTGACCCCACATACCCATGGTACTCATCAGGGATGAGTACCAAAGTAGTCTTAGGATAGTGGGAAGTGACTTCTGTGTGACCTGGCATACCCACTGTACTCATTGAGGAGGATTTCCCTAGCAGTAAAGGTGTTCAACGATGTGACTAATGGTACTAATTTACTACAATAGAATATACCTGGTGTGAGGTATCTTTATTTGTGCTTATGCTTTGTACTTTGCTTGAGGATTGATTTTTGGTCTTTATTTTATGTTTCGAGGTCCCCTAATGAGTATTTTGTTACTCACCCCTGTACGGGATTTGCCTGCACATGTTTTGTCTGGTTTTCACAATCGATGCTTCGACAAAGAACATGGTGGCCTTGGACTAGGAGGGGCCTAGTGAGATCAGGCTGGGCATACTCCTTCAACTTTGAGTAGCTACACTAGTCTTACCATTAAGTGGGGTTTCCAGCAGTTTGTTTTGAGTGTTTCTTTGTACTTTCCAATTTTCTAGTTAGTCTTTTGTTGGTTTTGTATTCTGGACCATTTTAATTTCAGTTGTATTTGTACTCAGTGTTTTTTTAGTGGAATACTTGGTTAGTTTTCTAGCTTGGAGATGTGGTTGTGTGTGCGTGTGTATAGGAACTCAGGAAAATGCCTCTCACTTGAAGGTTTACGCCTTCAGCGCTAGTCGCCAACCCATGGCATTCAAGAGGTGGGATTGGGGTATGTTACGTCACATGCCTCGGGGGACGGGTCTTGACAAAGTGGTATCAGAGGTGGTTAGTTATACCTTAGAGACTGAGAGTCGATTGTTTTGTTTTTGGGAAATAATGTTGAATGTTTCATGTTTGACTTTCAGATTCAGGGAATCCAGTGTGGGTATGGTGATCGATGTATCTATACACCAGGACCCTGAATTCTAATTTTTATCTCTATATGTGAAAACATTGGTTGTATAAATGTCTCCTTAGGATTTTCTTGAATAATAGTTATCTCACCAGATATTGTCACGACTCGCCCCCCCCCCCCCGGGCCCATTCCGTGACTACCCTAAGCCCGCCTTTTATAGACTAGGGGATGATGACTAGTACCAGAAAGGTATATCCCAAAAAACGGAAATGCATTGCCTTTTAACCTGTATAGAAACACAGTCTAGAACACAAAAAGATGCAACCACTAAGTAAATTGATGTAGTAAAAGTACGAGTACTGAAAGTAAAGGGGCCAGAATACAAGCCCAAATGAAAAGTACAAGTACAATAGAAAAGTAAAAATACAACTGAAAGGTGAAAAACAACTCCTAGATCTTCCATCGAGGATCCTACCTGAAGGGTAGGTACAACTCATGATCAATAGTCCCTACATCATGTAACGTTAAATATTCCACCTCCGAGCACCGTTTGGTCCTGGTTCGATCAGTCTTGATCAATGTTGTACATCGTCTGCACAAGACACAACAAGGTGCTGGCATAGCCCATGAAGAGGTGAGTATAAAGATACTCAGTAGGGACCCCGAGACCCCCGTAGGTCTCCTAGAGTTCCACAAAGGAAAAACCACAAAGTAAGACATCCATCTCAAAGAACGAAGTGATATACATCAACAATACTTAGGTATATGACCATAAATATACCTAATTTAACAAGATATACTCATCTCATACAAGAGGGAATAATACCAAAAAGTTAACACCAAGAAGGTAGAAATACCACATAGGTAACACCACCGAGATAGAAGTACCACACAGATAACACCACGAAGACAACACTATAAATATAGAAGTACCACACAGGTAACACCATGAAGACAACACAAAAAAGGTAGAAGTGACACATAGGTAAAACCATGAAGATAACACCATGAAGGAAGAAGTACCACCTATGTAACACCACAAAGGTATAAGTACCGCACATGTAACTCCATGAAGTTAGAAGTACCACATAGGTAACGCCACGAAGATAGAGGTACCAAACTGGTAACACCACGAAGATAGAGGTAACACATAGGTAACACCACAAATATAATACCAAAAAGGTAAAAAAATCAACTCACACACAATTATAACTTAAGTAGATAAGTATAGTTGATTAGTCGTAAGCTAGATCATCTAATTCTGCTAAGGGGCATTGTTGCTGACCCACACAGGATCGATAGGTAATAACCCCCGCTAACCCACATAGGATCGGTATGTACTGAACCACACAGAATTTCTGAGCATTGAACCACATAGGATCGATAGATTCTGGCCCATACATGATCGATAGATGCTGACCCACTTAGGATCGATGTTCTTTCTTCACGTTACAGCCTGCCACAGGATTCCTCGCACCTAGTGCAGTCGAGTTCTGTAGAAACTACCCCTCGATATATTGGTCATACCTATACCACTAGTAATCTCTACAAAGGAGTAACACAAAGGACCTCCATGTTGTAAGGGTTCTAACGCGACATACGGTGCGTCAATCTGATGCTTAATCTGTGAGTTATATGCGTTTTAGTTCCGAGGGCCCGGTTGGATTTGGGTTCGATCCAACCTAGTCGTACTCCAACTATCTCAAAAACCCAATTGGAGTATAAAAAAACTGTCTCAATCCAAGGGTCCTAGCGCCGCAGATAGTTCGTCAAATGGACACCCGGATTTCACGTTATGGTCCTTTAAGTGTTTCTAGGTCTGGTTGGGCCTGGGTCTGGGCCGACCCGGGCATACCGACCCGACCCAACCCAACTGGGTCGTGCTGTGGCGGGCTCTGATCTCCAGGTTATGGTCCATCTCGGCTCGCAAGGGGAACTGTTCGGTCCGCAAGGGGGGCATGACTGGCCCACAAGGGGGCAGTCCGACCCACAAGGGGGAACGACCCGCTAGGCGTGCGACCCGCTGGGCAGGCATCCCGCTGGGCAGGCAGCCCTATGGGCAGGCAGCTCAGCCACATGAGGCGCGAAAAATGGCTGGGTGGAGCAGCTTCTATGGCGGGGCCTGCTCGAGCCGCTACAGTGTTGGGGGGGTAGGGGGTGGGTGAGACCCCTGGTCTTCCCAAACGGTTGAGCGACTGTTCGGCTTGCAAAGCGACGACACCACATTGGCACTACCTGGTCTCTGAGGAACCCACCGGAGGTGCAGGTTACTACACCGCTTTGTCTATGAGTCGTGACCTCCTCTAGGGGTGTGCGACAGCGCGCCACCCCACCTCCTCCTTCCGCGGCCGGCTCGATCCGGCCACCATCTTTACCTGTCGCGGCTTTGGCTACAACCCGTGCTCACCGACAATGCATGACGGTTTGCCGCACCTCCTCCACGGCGGCTTGGTGCCATATGCTCCACCGACCACCACAAAATCGAGTTGTGACCTCCTCCTACAGCGTTCTAAAGTGCAACGCCTCCATGATGGCTGGTCGGTGCCACTACGCCGACAGTCTTTCATGGAGAACGTGAGGGTAAACAAGGTAGTGGAGGGTTTATGCCATTTTTGTTAGGTCCGCACCCTCCTCATTATCTTGAAACATGTGGAAAGATTAAATGATTCAATAATCACTTTGAAAATTATAACAAAATAAAACCCTACCTCAAGAACGATGGAGAACGCCCTCGATTGAGGAAGTTGGTTGATGTTCACCATCCCCCAAAACTAGCCTCCAATGACATTGCTCGATCATTGATCTTTGGTTTGGGGTTTCAGTGTCGCTCATCACCGCTCACCAGAACTGGATCCATCTTCTAAGGGTTTGGCATAACAGAACTTTACCAGCACTTCGTTGCTTGGTGAAGCTCTGCCGATACCTCTCCCCAAGATCCATATAAATAGGAGAGGGAAAGGGTATGCAACGTTCGTCGAATTAATGGGGGATCATTAATTAGGAACCTTCATAATTCACCAACGATGCTGTTATGTTGGATTGAAAGGCCAATCCATTTATTGTCTTGACACGTCGTTGGTCCCACATTGCTGCTTTTCCATTGGAGGAAAATATAGAAGGAAATAAAATAAAAAAGTTATTTTATTTATTATTTTAAAGTCCAAAATCCAAATTTTTCTCCAAACATACTGCGGTCGAAGTGAATCCTCCATTTAGAGAATCCTGGCATTGTGGATTTAATGGTACACTCATATTTTAAATCTAAGCACTAGTTCAATAGTTAGAAAATTCCACTCATGCATTTACTGAACGTACCATAAAAAAAGTTCAGAAATTCATTCCGGGCACACTGGGCCTCAGAATCACGCAACCTCAATTTTCACAGATTCATAATAATTTCATATAATGAAAAAAAATTACATGGAAAATTTGAGTCTTTAAAGATACAATATTCTAACTGTGGTACATATTGCTCTATTTTAGGATGCCTCCATACAGACAGCCAGCTAGGCTTCTGATACGTGATTATGAAGATGACCCGCCTAGTGATGAGGCGTCGGTTTAGGGAACAATGCTGAAGATGGGCCCGCTGGGTGGTGAACCGGTGTTGCCACCACCAATTGAAATGTAGTTACTACCAGCAATACTAGTAGAGGATGAGCACAATATTAGCACCTTGCACGAGTTCTAGAGAAAGAGACCTCCCAGGTTCAGGGGAGAGACATATCCTCAGGTTGCTGAGGACTGGATGGAGGCAGTGATGTGGGTCTTCCGCTTAGTGAAGACACCGTTTGACCAGATGACAATCATGGACGTGAACCTTTTGCAGGGATCGGTAGGGATATGGTGGATCTTAACCATCCAGATGCATGATGTGGAAACCCACTCTTGGGATGACTTCAAGCAGATTTTCTAGGAGGATTTCTTCCCTGCGACCTTGCGCTCTGTGAACTTCTAGTAGTTGATTCACCTATAACAGGGTTTGCTATCGATTTTTGCGTACTCTATGAAGTTTTCAAACCTCTCTCTCTAATCTACACACATGGTTCATGACCATCTCTTCAGGGTCCATAACTTTAAGTAGGGACTCAGACAGGAGACCAGGGCATCCATGGTGTCTCTCAGCATCCCTACTTAGGCTGGAGTGCTAGAGTGAGCCCTTCTTGTAGAGAGATTCTTGGCAGAGGAAGTGCCGATAGTTGGAGCCACCAAAAGACCCCAAGAAGGCCAAGTCTTCTGGGGGACGACCCCAGGATTCAGGGTCAGCAGTTTCGGGCTCCCAGAGCATAGAGAGTCAGTAGGGGACCATGCTGTGCTTCATGTGTGGAGGGTTGGGACACATGGATTGTGACTGCTTGACCCTCCATACAGATGATCATCATACGGTCTAGGTACTGACAAGGCAGAGGCATAGGTTCGAGCAAGGAGGTCTGTTGGGCAACAAACATGGCAAGGGATTATGCGAGTGACATGCAGTAGATGATGGTTCGAGGTGCTACCACCACCACCCCCAGGTGGTCCACCACGGGATCAGGTAGCCCACAGACAGGGGTGGGGCCAACTTTAAGCAATTGAGGCCTATGACCATGGTGCTTTAGATATTATTATAAATAATATTTGTGCCTTCTACACCTTATCTCTAGTTCTTATAGAAACAGGTTCCTGTCACTCTTTCCTTTTCATAGACCTCGTTCGAGGCTTTAATATTTTGGTGGAGCCATTGGCTCGATCCTTATGGTTAGAGACTCTTATGGGAGGGGATTAGATGATTAAACACTAGTGCCGGTATTGTGAGCTTACTCTAGGAGGTGAGATATTTGGCTGGGATCTTTTAGTAGTAGTGTCGAGTCCTTATGATGTCATCTTGGGTATAGACTATTTATCTATAGTCCATGATCAGATCACGTATTTTAGGCACAAGGTGCGGTGTGTCCGCGAAGATGGGAATATGTTTTACTTCACCAAAAATAAGGGAACCTTTGCATCATGGGATGGAATTTCTTATAGGAGGGTGTAGTCAATCACTCACCAGTTGTCTAGCCTCACCCTTGGTGTAGTGGATGAGAGGAGTCCAATATTTCCTGAAGTGGTGGACAAGTATGGGGATGTCTTTCCTGAGGATGTTCCTAGACTATCTCATCATAGGGAGGTAGAATTCTGCATTTATCTTTACCCTGTGATGATAGAAATAACCACACAAGCATATCGGATGGCTCCCAAGGAGCTAAGTGAGTTGAGGGTATAGCTGGAGGACTTGTAGAATAAGGGGTTCGTATGTCCCAACATTTCACCATCGAAAACCCTTGTGTTTTTTTGCCAAGAAGGGAGATGGGAGCTTGAGGCTATGCATGGACTTACAGTTCCTAAACTAGGTGACCATAAAGAACAAGTATTCACTATCTAGGATTGATTTCCTCTTCGACCAGCTGAAGGGAATGGGGTGTTTCTCAAAAATAGATCTCAGAGTAGTCTATCATCAGCTTAGAGTACAAAATGAGGAAGTACTGAAGATAGCCTTTATATGCCATTATGGCCACTAAAAGTTCATGGTAATGCCATTTAGTATGAAAAATTACCCATTAGTGTTCATGGGAATCATGAATAGGATCTTACATCCTTACCTCAATCATTTTCTGGTAGTCTTCATTGATGACAACTTGGTGTACTTGATGTTAAAGGAGGAGCACACTACACACCTGCAGATAGTCCTGGATACACTCTGAGAGCACCAACTGTATGGTAATCTCTCTAAGTGCCAATTCTAGATTCAAGAGGTCCAATTTTTGGGACACATCATCTCAAAGTATGAATTTCAATAGATTCACCAAAAATAGAGGCAGTTCTGAATTGGGAGCCATCCAGGAGAGTGAATAAGGTGTGGAGTTTCTTGGGTTTGTCTAGATACTACCGTAGGTTCATGCTCGACTTTTCCAGAGTATCAGAACCTTTATCATCCTTGACATGGAATTGATATCCCTTTGTGTGGATGGATAATTTACAAAAGAGTTTATAGGAGCTACGACAGAGACTAATGAGTGCCCCCATCTCGAGACTTCCAAAAGAAGGTGTTGGGTATGTAGTCTTCTGCGACGCATTAGGGATCAGACTTGGTTTTTTCCTAATGTAGGAGGGAGCAGTGATCGCCTTTGGATCATGGTAGTTGAGGATTCATGAGTAGAACTACGCAACCCATTCCCTAGAGTTGACAATAGTGGTCTTTGCCTTGAATATGTGGCAGAACTACTCGAAGGGTGAATGATTTATCGTCTAATCCGACCACAAGAGTCTCAGATATATCTTCTCACATAAGGACACGAACTTGAGAATACAAATATGGATATAGTTCCTCTATGACTATGACTTTGAGATCTTATACACTCCTGGGAAGCGGAAGGTGGTGGTAGACATTCTCAACAGGGGGTCTGGCTTACAGCTACTGAGTTAGGCGACAGAGCAGTTAGCCGCGATACAAATATCCTTCCTGGATGATGACAGAGAATCTTACCTTCAGTAAATTATGTTCACTCCACCACTCTTACAATGAGTTAGGGAGGAAAATCTTGTGGATGTTGACTGGGAGGCTCAACGTGCTTAGTTATCCTCAGGATAGGCTCCTGGTGGATTTTCAATAGGTGGGGACCACATCATCCTTTTTAGAGGGCGCACTGTAGTACCAGTGATGTTGCGGGAGGAAGTGTTGATGGAATTACATACATCCCCTTTTGTGGTACATACTAGTGTGGAAAAGATGTGTACCAGGACCTCCGACATTAGTCCTGGTGGCCAGGGATAAAGAAAGTGGTGGCATGGTTCATTTCACGATGCCTCACTTGTCAGCAAGTGAAGGCTGAGGATAAGGTCCCAACAGGCTAGACACAAGCACTTGAGGTACTGGAGTGGAAATGGTATGGTATCTCCATGGACATCGTGATGAGGTAACTACAAAAATCTGGGGCCATGATTATATCTATGTGATCATTGAATGAATCACCACATCAGCTAACTTCCTACCCATCCGGAAGCACAGATCAGTAGAGGGATGGGGATGCCACTATGTCGAATATATAGTGTGGCTTCACAGGTTTCCTTCAATTATCATCACCAGATGTGATGAATGATTTAAATCTCAGTTGTGGAAGGGATTTCCGGAGGCGTTTGGGACTCATCCGTGCTTAAACACAACTTTTCACCCCAAGACAGTTGGTCAGACGGAGCAGACCATACATACTTTGGAGTACATGATTTGTTCTTTCATCCTTGATTTTGGTCATAGTTGGGATAACCAACTTCCACTATTGTAATTTGTATACAATAATAGCTATCACATCACCATTGGAATGACACCATTTGAGTCTGTGTACAAGTGTCCATGAATATAACCACTATACTGGACAGACCCAGGGAAGTCGACACTCATGGGTCCAGAGTAGGTACAGGATACCACTGAGAAGTTGAAGATCATCCAAGAGTAGATGAGGAATAGAAAGAGAGGGAAGAAATCTTATGCTGATAGGAGACAGAGACCCTTGGAGTTTGAGGATGGAGACCATGTATTCATTCGCATCTCACCCCAATAGGGTTTGCGGTGATTTGTAAAGGGAAGAAAGTTATCTACATGGTTCATCATACCTTTTCAAATCCTCATAAGAGTTGGTGAGGTGGCGTACTTCCTAGATCATCCCCCATAGATGCACCCGACGTACAATGTTCTCCACGTGTTGAGGAGGTACATGCATGACCCATCACACGTCATCGACTGGGGAGAGCTAGACATTGACGATGGGGATACATTTGTGGAGGTCATGGTGGAGATAGAGGACCGATAGTAGCGGGTCCTTCATGGATGGTTGATTCCTCTAGTGCACATTCAGTGGCACCATGAGAGTCTCTAAGAGAGAAAATGGGAGTGGGAATCTCATATTCGTGCTCAGTACCCCCATTTGTTTGTTTGTCCCTAATTTTTTTTCTTTTGGGGACGTAAATCCTAAAGTGGGGAGAATGAAATATCCTAGAATTTCCATGTATTTTTTAAAAATTATATAGAAATATTTCATGACCACACGCTTTGACGACACATGATCCCAAGGCTCGGTGAGCGTAGAATGGAATTTTGAACTTTTTTTAAGTTCAATTAAGTAAATGTGACAGTAGGTTTTTTATAAATTTTAAACCGGTGCTTGGATTGAAAATACAAGGGCACTGTTGAACTCAAAACCCTAGGATTATTCTAGAAAGGACTTACCTCTAACCATCAAGGGTCAGACATATAATTTATTTTTGAGACCTTTTGGAAAATAATAAAATAACTTAAAAATTTATTTCATTATTATTTCACACAGTTGAGTAGCAGATGAAAAAACTGGGATGCAGAGACAAGGCACATTAAATAAAACACTTAATGTCTTGTTTTTTTGAAAGCGTAATATCTATACAATTTCATAAATGAAACAGTGTAAAGACGCGACGTCACAATATAATAGAAACGCTACGACATGTTTTATTTTAATAAGGTAACGCATTAGAGAGTTGGGAATTATGTAGAGACCCAAAGATCTATGTACATAGGCATTACTTTACTATTTTAGAATACTTAATACATGACAAAAAAATATTCCCAAATACCGTATTAGTTTAGTGTCTTTGGAAACTCAGAACTTAATCTTCTAATCATGGTGAAAGATCTTCAATATCTCCCATAATGATCTTCCCCTTTTTTTCATACCTAAAACCTTTCTCTATATCCTGGAGAAAAGAAAACATAAAAAGGGTGAGCTCAAATTCTCAGTAAGGGTAATCATGGAGAACATAAAACAATAAATAAACATTTGAACGTAAAAACATGAACATAAAACATCAAAATCATGAGTAATGACATAAATCTTGGCAGTAAATAAGGCATAGATCACAAAGGAACAATAATCAGGATAAAATAACATGGGAATAAAACATGTAATTGTGGAAAACCATTATGCACATGATATGATTTCCATAGTTGCCAAGACATTGCTACCAAGACCATCATAGTGGACAAAGTCCATTACTGAACTGGGTTTACTTTCCATTCCAGACCTGTAATACTAAACTAGATTTACTTTCTGTTCCAGAGATGTCTATATCATGAGATATAGATCTTTACCTAATTAATTGTGCGGAGATATAGGTCCCACCCATCTCATAATGAAATCATTCTTAAGTGTGCCACAAAATAAACATAAATAATTCATCATAACCCAATGAATAAAATGGGTTTCATAAACATCGTCCCATCCTGACATAATCCATATAAAATAAATGGATATAATTTCATCATAAAAAAAATCAAAACATGTAAATATTAGGGACTTATACTTGAGACATAAACATATTAAATAATGTCATCTTATATGAAAAATAGTTTTGATAAAACACTTGAAATGAATTCTTGAGGAAAATATCCTTTCTTTTTCAAAATCATTTTCTATTCTAAAAATTTCATTCAATTTTAAAAGAAAATAATTTTGTTGAAAATAACCATGAAATATTGTAGAGTAATCTTCATGGAAAGAAGGCATCATGAAACTGTAAAAATCCATTCACGCCGTATAAGTTAAAAAAACATTCTCCTCATACTTTTGCTGAAAAAGTCAAAAAGTACATCACATGATAAACAAAAGAAATATTCCTTCCATACCTTGTGGTAAAAGTAAAAAAGGGTAAAAATAACTTTAAACATACATGGAATAATAGTAAACATTTTATGAAAAAATTTTGAGAAATCATGGACATGAATGATAAATATAACCCTAGTAAATACTTACGAATAAACAATCTTGGATAAGAACGAGATTGGAATAATTATCCTTTACCATTTATGATAGGTGGAATTATACATGTCATAAAATAAAGAAAATTACATTCATATATAAATATCATATATTTCATAATAAAAATCATAAAACACTCATGGGAATCATAAACACCATACAAAAGAAATAGATGGTGATAAAGGCATATGTCTCACAGAAATAAAAGTTAG
Source organism: Viscum album (assembly GCA_963277665.1). Classification (NCBI taxonomy): domain Eukaryota; kingdom Viridiplantae; phylum Streptophyta; class Magnoliopsida; order Santalales; family Viscaceae; genus Viscum; species Viscum album. Next base: position 1,080,643,705 of record OY728120.1, on the reverse strand, counting down.
ACGAAATAATCCCTTACCTTATGTCAAATTTCTTCCATATGTGTCCGAGAATACTTTATAGTGGGTTTAAACATATTATTAGCTTATAAAATAAATATAATAATATTTATGATATCATATATGATTCACTTACGACTTTATATTACCTGTTCATTTGTGAATTCCATGTTAAAGCAACGTTTTTGGTAAAATCGTTTCATTTATCATACGTGTTTTGGCTTGTAATTATTCATATGATTACTTATATCATGATTAATTACTTCCATAATGTAAAACATGATTTATATATAATATATATTCGGAATATGTATATAATAGATCGATAAATGGAATGAAATACACCGTTCATGGAGACGGTAGGCCGTACGTACGCGTGAACGTTGTTTTAGTTTCCTTATTAAATTGAATGGAAGTAAGTAAATAAAATATACATAAATCAAGTATAATTATTATTTCATATATTTCATGATTTTTTATTATATATAGTTTATAATCATTCTATAATTGTTAACATGGAGAATGAATCTCATCACGTCGTGGAGACGGTAATCTGTATGTACGCACGAGTGATGATATCATTCCCATTATCATTGAATGGAATTATAGTGGATGACATAATATATCAGAATAATTATGAGGTTATAATAATCAAATATAGTTATTTCTTCCATTGTCATACCCATCCATGTAGGTTGGTTATGAAAAACAGATTACAGCACGACGTGGAGACGGTAGGCCGTATGTACGCACACGCGGTGATTTCGTTTTTCGTAGTGTGGATATAAGGTGAAATAGGGTTGTTTCATATATATATTAACATATAAGTATATTATTGAAACTTATTTTATTACATTATGATGAAACAACTAAATAATAGGAAGTAGAAGAAGAAATAAACCTGAAAGAATCGGTAGAAGAGATTACCTCTTCCGCGACGTGCCTCTATTAAACCTCCTCTTAGGGAATTAGAGTTGTCCTTTTGAGAAGACCCGAACCTATATAATATAACCAGAGAGGTTCATAAGATTAATTGGCAGGGTTTGGATGAGCTTGAAGACTAAAAATGGAGTGAAGAGAAGAGGGAGGAGGTTTCCTTTTATAAGAGAAGAGAGGGGAACTTTTGGAAACCTCAAAAATATTAATTTATAATAAACTCAAACCCCAGATAAAAACTTAAAAAATGACTCAAATTCGAAGATGAGATGAGTTAGGTTTGTAATCTAATCATCCAATAAAATTTATACAGGTTGGGAAATTATTTTAAACCTTATCAATTTGATGATTCCTTATTTAATCTATTTAGTGGTAATAATTTTCTAAATTTTAAATTATTATAAATACTTACTTATGTGTTTTGAATTTTCCATAATTGGATATTTTATGAACCTTTTGACCATATAAATTTCAATTTATAAATTTTAAATATTTTTGTGATTTTTAAACAATTTAATAATATGTTATTTTTATAAAATATCAATAGTGTCAATTTTGACACTATTCATTTATTTGAATTTAAATAAAATCCAAATAGAAGATATGTTCGAAAAAAAATATTTAATAGATTTATAACATGTCATATTCGTCTATAAAATTCTTGGAGAACATTAATTACTTCATATAATATTAATTTTAATATTTTTAAAACCATTTATTTGATATTTCTATTAATAAAATAATTACTACAACATTTTTGTATAATTATTTAATATAATTATTTGTTGCATAAAAATTAATAATAAGATACTAGGATGAATATAAATATAATAGACTTCATAATAATAATTTTAGTCTAATTTTTCTTCTAAAACAACCAACTTTTAAAATGTTATCTTTATTAAAGTATGAAGCTGAAAACTTTGACATCATTTAAAATAAAATAATAAAAATGTCATAATCTATTTTATAAGGCTCCAAATGGTCCCCAAGTAGAACCTTGGATGCTTAGGGTATAGATATAATCGACCAATATGTTTTGGTCAATTTTTTAGTCATTTGTATGGGTATTATTATTTTAATAAAAACTATATTATTGATTTTTCACTAAATAAATAATTTCTCCATCATTAATGTATAAGCTACTAAGGTAATTATATATTTCTTAAAAATTACAAATAAATTACCATGATGAAGAATTTTTTTTTAAATTTTAAATGATTATTTATAATCAAATTTATATTTTGTATATCCTTATATTAAAAATACTTAAATTATTAAAGTTTGAGTGAGACATATTTCACTTTATTTAAATAAAATAAATTAATGGTCTTAATCACAACCAAGTGGGTTCAAAAAGATACCATTTATACCCAAGTATATTTTAGGACGAAATATAATCATCCAATTATATTAATACAAGTTTTATGGTAATTTAATAATGTTATATTTACCCTTAATTACCTGATTTACCTTTAACTATTGTAAATAAAATTTACCGCAGTTACTATTCATAAAGTATAAAAATAAAAAGTAGCCTATTAATATAATTTGGAGATAATGATTCCAAATATTGAATCAATTTTTCCAAATTCAAAACACAGAATTTGTAGTATTTAATTTAAAATTAATCCCGCTGTTGAGAAAATAGGTTCTAAAAGTTAAAACATTGCAAAAGATTGAAATGTTTTTACCTATGAATTCAATGTATAATTAATGATAATGACATAAATAATATTAAATGGTAAAAATATATTTTATTTATACTCTAAAAACATTAAATATTATAATTTAACCATATAAATTATCTTGTTGAAAAAATTTGTTTTTAATTAAATTTTAGCGTATTTTTACTATTCATCAAAATATGAATGTTAACAGAAAAATATTAAAAAATTATCCAAAGTAAATTTTTATATAATTATTGCAATTAATAAGTTTATTTTATCAAATTGAACTCATAAACGTGTCAAAACTACATTTAATGTGGGTGTGCCATCAAAAGGCTGCAAAACTGCATTTTTTGAAAAATACTTAATTACCCAAAAAATTTATTTTGTTCCCATACCATGGTCTAGAATATTTTTAAGATGAATTATATTGTTATAAAATTCAAAATGTTGTTAATACTATTCATAACGGCTAGTTTATAATAATTTTATAATAATATATTGTTGTTTAGTGAAACTTGGTATTGCGTACAACACACGCTATTGAGGAAGGTTGCACTTGCATGAAACACAAGCCAAGAATAGTGTTTTCATATACTAAATGTTAATATGATGTTGCGTATAGTTCAAGATAATATTGGTGTAGCGTACAACACAAGACATCAAAGAAATTAAAAATAATATTTCTCATAAAATCTTGGGGTGTTACATTCTACCCCCTTAAAATGAATTTCACCCTCGAAATTCATCGGGGTTATAAATTATTTACTACTTGAAAGTTTCTTTCATAGAATCCCTCATCATAAAAATTAATAATAAAACTTAATTTTAAGATGGATAGTCAGAAACATAATGATCACCCAAAGTAACTCAGCACTGGGTTTCCACGTAGAAGAATATAGGTGAAAATATGGATACAGAAGAGAAATATAACCATCATGTTCTGATGAAGAGTGGAAGAGAACATGGATATAAAAAATCCAAAAATCACAAAGCTATAAATTTGTGATGATCTAAAGTACCATCTAATTAATTGGATATGAGGGTACTATGACAACATTTTTTGTTTTCAAGATCATTTCCCTAAAGTTGATAAATTTTTGCATAAGGAGAAATACTTACTTGATTTCAGTATAATATCATTGTTGGTCATTCCACGAACAATTTCCACTTCATATCTTATTTTATGAAATGAATTTGAATTTTTCATTCTTGAAGTATTAGCAGATCATTCGATAGAATGATAGGTCGTACTATCTGTCTCAATCACAAAAAATGTTAGCAAAAGATATTAAATATACATATGTCCATCTATGGTGAGGTTAATTGTATATGGTTCCAAAAATGGACTTATACTTCATCTATCATACTGCTTAATAAAATAAAACTAATTTATACTAACTAGGGACTTCTTGTAGGCCAGTGGTAGGCGATAAAGGCCTGTCGCACTTCCGTTGTGGGTTCGATTCCCGCATCCTTGTCTGACGCGACAGGTAGTCGCCCGTACTACATGTTGTCCTTTTTCTAAAACTATACTATTATAACATTGCAGAAATAATATCAAAAAGTTCTAGCCTTAAACAATACTATCTAATGTCAAACTTAATCTATTCTAATCTTTAGGCTTATCCAAAATTCTTCTGTTCAATCTCATTGTATAAAGAAAAAGATTACTAGAGAGGTCATATACCAAGTATGTGATTACCATCATTTTCCCCCATATATCATGAGATATATCTTGTTGGTCATATTCCAAACATGTAAATACCTTAATTAGGTATTATATTGAAACATGAATTACCATAGAACCTTAGTGAAAACATGAATGCTGTCAAAAGTTAACTCTTTCCACATACCACAATCCCAAAAATTCTATATACTCAAACCATGATATCACTTTGTCCTTATATCAGTAAGGATATCATTAATAATATCCAACATATTATTTTCTCATTATCCCTTCATTATGCACATATCATCTACTTTCCAAAAATATTTCAATAACTTTTCATGGTTACCAGTACCATATAATTATTGAAAACCACAATGGACCAATACATAAATATTTCAGTATACCATAAAAGTACCTTAACAACATTATTCTTGAATTACAATACATAAGACATTCAATTCATCATATTAAATGATTAGCATGGAATATGTCCTTCCTCAATTTGGAAGTAACCTATTAGGTCAGGGCATTGAGTTGGGTAATGCCCATGTTCTCCATAGATAAGACATTGAACTCCATAACAGTCTGTCACTCTATGTCCCTTTTCCCCACACAGATAACATCTTCCCCTCCATTTGAGGTATTCCTCAAGGTTCTTCTTCCCTTCTTCTTGATATGTAGAAATATTAGTCTTCCTTACTCTATGTTCATCACCATTCAAATATGCATAAAAGTCAATCTTCCTCTTATTTGATGACTTAGGAATATAACTAATGTTTACCTTGTTAATCATATATCGCGATGACTGATTCTGCATAATGGGAATATATTTCTCTCTAGGAATTACACAATTTGTTTGGTCATATTCACCAATTTTTTCCATTGGAATCAATGTTAACCAAATTCCTTCTTGTTACATCCATTGACTAAAACCAGAAACCATAGAGTAAGAAATAGTTAAAATAACGAGGAACCAAATAATCAAAAAAATTAACTTATGGGATGTCTAACATATCATAAATTCTTTAATACATGACACCTTAGGTTAAACCTACGTTATTCATGATCTTAAACATAATTCTAGGGTTGTAACCTATAGTTATACTAAATCTTAGGGACATCCCTAGACATACCTTAGAAATATCTCTAGGGATCTCACTAAAGTTTTCGCATCGTAGTTTCCAAAGGTTAACTAAAACTTCACTCTGATACCAACTATAGAGACCAAAAGCTCTACGTACATAGACATTACATTACTTTTGCGGAATACTTAATACATGTCAAAAACAGATGCCCAAAGACCGTATTATTTTAGTGTCTTTGGAAACTCAGAACATAATCTTCTAATCATGGTAAAATATCTTCAACATCTCCCATAAAGATCTTCACCTTTTTTTCTTACCAAAAACCATTATTTCCTGGGGAAAAGAAAACATAAAAAGGGTGAGCTCAAATGCTCAGTAAGGGTAAACATGGAGAACATACAATAATCCATAAACATTTGAATGAAAAAACATGAACATAAAACATCAAAATCATGAGTAATGACATAAATCTTGGCAGTAAATAAGGCATCGATCACGAAGGAACATTAATCATGATAAAATAAAATGGGAATAAAACATGTAATTGTGGAAAACCATTAATCACATGATATGATTTCCATAGTATCCAAGGCATTGCTTCCAAGACCATCATAGTGGACAAAGTCCATTACTGAACCAGGTTTACTTGTCGTTCCAGCCCAGTAAAACTAAACTAGATTTACTTTTCGTCCCAACCATGTCTATCTCAAGAGATATAAATCTTTACCCAATTAATTGGAGGGATATATAGGTCCCACCCATCTCATAATGAAATCATTCTTAAGTGTTCTACAAAATAAACATAAATTATTCATCATAACCCAACGAATAAAATGGGTTTCATAAACATCGTCCCATCGTGACTTAATCCATATAAAATAAATGGATATCATTTCATCATAAAAAAATAAAAACATGTAAATAATAGGGACTTATACTTGAAACATAACCATATTAAATAATGTCATCTTAGATAGAAAATAGTTTTGATAAAACAGTTGAAATGTATTCTTGAGGAAAATATCCTTTCTTTTTCAAAATCATTTTTTATTCTCAAAATTTCATTCAATTTAAAAAGAAAATAATTTTGTTTAAAATAACCATGAAATATTTTAGAGTAAGATTCATGTAAATAAGGCGTTATGAAACTATAAAATTCCATTCATGCCGTATAAGTTATAAAAACAATCTCCTCGTACTTTTGCTGGAAAAGTCAAAAAGTGCCTCACATGGTAAACAAAAGAATGATTCCTTCCATACCTTATGGTAAAAGTCAAAAAGGGTCAAAATTAATTTAAAAATATGTGGAATAATAGTAAACATTTTATGAAAACATTTTGAGAAAACATGGACATGGATGATAAACATAACCCCAATAAATACTTATGAATAAACAATCTCGGATAAGAACGAGATTGGAATAATTATACCTTACCATTAATGATAGGTGGAATCATACATGTAATAAAATAAAGAAAATTAAATGCATATGTAAATATCATATCCTTCATAATAAAAATCATAAAACACTCATGGGAATCATAAACACCATACAAAAGAAATAGATGGTGATAAAGACATATGTCTCACAAAAATAAAAGTGAGACGAAATAATCCCTTACCTTATGTAAAATTTCATCCGAATGTCCTTGAGACTCCTGTATAGTGGGTTTAAACATATTATTAACTTATAACAGAACCATAATAATATTTATGATATCATATATGATTCACTTATAACTTTATATTACCCATTCATTTGTCAATTCCATGATAAAGCAGTGTTTTGGGAAAAATCAATTCATTTATCGTACGTGTTTTGACTTGTAATTATGTATATGATTACATAGATCATGATTACTTACTTCCAGAATGTAATACTAGATTTATATATAATATATATTCAGAATATATATCTAATAGATCGATAAATAGAATTAAATACACCGTTCCTGGAGACAGTAGGCCATACGTATGCATGAATGTTGTTTTCGTTTCCTTATTATATTTAATGGAAGTAAGTGAATAACATATAAATAAATAAAGTATCATTATTATTTCATATATTTCATGATTATTTATTATATATACTTTATAATAATTCTGGAATGGTTAACATGGAGAATGAATCTCATCGCGTCGTGGAGACAGTAATCCGTATGTACGCTCGAGTGATGATATCATTCCCATAATTATTGAATGGAATTAGAGTGGATGATATAATATCTCAGAATCAGTATGATGTTATAATTATCATATGTAGTTATTTCTTCCATTATTATACACATCCTAGTAGGTTGGTTATAAAAAACAGATTACAGCACGACGTGGAGACAGTAGGCCGTACGTACGCACGCGCGGTGATTTCATTTTTCGTAGGATAGATATAAGGTTAAATAGGATTGTTTCATATTTATAATAACATATAATTATATTAGTGATACTGATATTATTACTTTATGATGAAAAAAATAAATAATAGGATGTAGAAGAAGAAATAAACTTGAAAGAATCAGTAGAAGACATTACCTCTTCCTCAACGCGCCTCTTTTAAACCTCCTCTTAGGGCACTAAAGTTGGCCTTTTGAGAAGATCAGAACATCTATAATATAACTATAGAGGTTGAGAAGATTAATTGGTATGGGTTTTCCAATATTGAAGGCTTAAAATGAAGTGAAGAGAAGAGGGAGGAGGTGCCCTTTTTTAAGAGTGGAGAGGGGCACTTTTTGAAACCTCAAAAATATTAATTTATAATAAACTCAAACCCCACTTAAAAACTTCAAAAATGACTAAAATTATAATATGAGATAATATAGGGTTGTAATATCCTTATACAATAAAATTTAGACATGTTGGGAAATTATTTTAAACCTTATCAATTTGATTTATCATTATTTAATCTATTTAGTGGTAATAATTTTCTAAATTTTTAATTGTTATAAATACGTATTTATGTGTTATGAATTTTCCATAATTGGATATTTTATGAAATTTTAGATCATATAAATTTCAATTTATAATTTTTAAATATTTTTGTGATTTTTAAACAATTTAATAATATGTTATTTTTAAAAATATCAACAGTGTCAATTTTGACACTATTCATTTATTTGAATTTAAATAAAATTCACACAGAAGATATTTTCAAAAAAAAAAATTTAATAGATTCATAACATGTCATATTAATATATAAAATTTGTGGGGCATATTAATTAGTTCATATAATATTTATTTTAATATTTTTAATACAATTTATTTGATATTTCTCTTTATAAAATAATTACTACAACATTTTTGTTTAATTATTTAATATACTTATTTGTTTCATAAAAATTAAAAATAAAATACTGGGATGAAGATAAATATAATATATTTTATAATAATACTTTTAGTAGAATTTATATTCTAAAACAACCAACTTTTAAAATGTTATCTTTATTAAAGTATGAAGGTGACAACTTTGACATCATTTAAAATAAAATAATATAAATGTCATAATCTATTTTATAAGGATCCAAATGGTCCACAAGTAGACTCTTGGATGATTAGGGTATATATATACTCGACCAATATGTTTTGGTCAATTTTCGGGTTTTTTTGATGTGTATTATAATTTTAATAAAAACTATATTTTTTAATTTTCTCAAAATAAATAATTTATGCATCATTAATATATAAGCTACTAAGGTAATTATATATTTCTTAAAAATCACAAATAAATTACCATGAGGAATAAAAAAAATTTATCTTTCAAATGAGTATTTATAATTGAATTTATATTCTGTATAACCTTATATTAAAAACACTTTAATTATTAAAGTTTGAGTGAGACATATTTCACTTTCTTTAAATAAAATAAATTAATGGTTTTAATCACATTCAAGTGGGTTCCAAAAGATACCATTTAGACCCAAGTATATTTTAGGAAGAAATATAATCATAAAATTATATTAATACAAGTGTTAGAGAAATTTAATAATATTATTTTTATCCTTAATTACATGATATACCTTTAACTGTTGTAAATAAAATTTACCATAGTTACTATTCATAAAGTCTAAAAATAAAAAGTATCCTACTAACATAATTTGGAACTACTGATTCCAAATATGGAATTAATTTTTCCAAATTAAAAACATAGAATTTTCAGTATTTAATTTAAAATTAATCTCGCTGTTGAGAAAACATGTTCTAAAAGTTAAAACATTGCAAAAGATTGAAATGTTTTTACCTATGAATTAAATGTAAAAATAATGATAATGGAATGCATAATATTAAATGAGAAAAATATATTCTCCTTATACTTTAAAACCATTCAATATTATAATTTAATCATATAAATTATCTTGATGAAAAACTTGTTTTTAGTTTAATTTTAGCGTTTTTTTAGTATTCATCAAAATATGAAAGTTAACAGAAAAATATTAAAAAATTATCCAAAGTAAATTTTTATATACTTATTGAAATGAATAAGTTTATTTTGTTAAATTTAACTCATAAACGTTTCAAAACTATATTTAAAGTGGGTGTGCCATCAAAAGGTGGCAAAAATGCATTTTTTGAAAAATACTTATTTTACCTGAAAAATTTATTTTTTTTCTCATACCATGTTCTAGAATATGTGTAAGATGAATGAAATTGTTTTGAAATTCAAAATGTGGTTAATACTATTCATAACATCTAGTTCATAATAATTTTATAACAATATATCGTTGTTTAGTGAAACTCGTTATTGCGTACAACACACGCTATTGAGGAAGGTCGCTCTTGTGTGCAACACAAGCCAAGAATAGTGTTTGTGTATACGAAAAGCTAATATGGTTTTGCGTATAGTTAAAGATAATATTGTTGTAGTGTACAACACAAGACATCCAAGAAATTAAAAAGAGTATTTCTCATAAAATCTTGGGGTGTTACAAATTAAACCGTGGAAATTATCTGACGAACCTACGACAATGTTCCTCCCATACGATGAATGAAAAACACTGGTGGATCGATCAAAATGTCATCTCTCTATGAAGAATGGAGTTGGGAAGAAATTAATTCTTCCGAATTCTTAAACATTTGGGGAAAGACTACTTCAATTTCAAACTGCTTCGAGGTAGGGGGTTGATTTTGGTTTTACATTTTCCCCATTATTATTCTAGATGACAAATGAGTATATACCCATGAACAGTTTGATTTGCGGATAGTACATTCTTGTTAAATGGTGAAATTTCATGGGTTTTCTTTTTTGGGATTGATTTATTTTTCGTAGAAAAACATCCCCAAACCTCCCCCTATTTTAAAATTCTAACGCGGAGGGTGTGGGACGACATGAACAAGCCCCCCTCCTTGTGAATTCATGGTGGAATTTTTTTTTTGAAACAACAACAAGGAAAGTTTGAGGCCTTTTCAGGGAAGGAAATGCCCCATAGATCCTGGAGGCACATTTGGTGTGAATAACATACCTTCGGTATGAACTCGGTGGTCCACGATAGCGACCACGGGCAAGAGGCGGCGTGCAACAATGGTGTGCCGGGAAGAGCTGTCGGCTAGGCCAGTGGATAGTGGTAGAGAAAAGGCCTTCAGTCACGTCGGTAGAGCATGCCGTAATAATGCGCCACATTTGTTAGAGGCGTGCAGTTATTGACCATGTTCGGGACTCCGACCGGCCAGACTAGCCGTCCACATGGCGTAATGCCACGGTCACTTGATTCTGACGGAGGAATAAACCCTGTGTTGACCATGGGGCGAGCTGGGGAGCCGGACACGACCACCTGCTGTGTCCCGGCCAGACCAACGGCCGGTCCAGACCCACCCCATCGGGCCGAATCTTACGGTCCGAGCTAGGCGCACGACCCAACAAACAAGAACCAGGCTAGGTCGTGTTTGGGTTGGGTCGGTGGACCCTGAGCTGGGTTAGGTACAGTTGGTCAGTCTAGGTCCAATAGGGCCCGGACTAAACCAACCCCTTTTTGAAAAAACATCAATAACTTTAAAATCAGGAATCTGATTGATTAGACGTTTCTGGTGTTGGAATGAAAATGACAAGGAAGTTCTTTTGAAATACTCTAAAGTCGATTTCCGGGAATTTTATATTTGAATAATAGCTTGGGGATTAGTTCTCCTGAGATCAATTATGATACGCGCAGAAACCCTACGGTTTGCTGATACCTATAAAATTATGGCGAGTGACCCTATGTGAATTAGATACTATCATCTAGTGGGAAGAAACTTCTGTGTGACCCGACCAACCCATGGGGGTGAGTGGCCTCTGTGTGACCTGACAGACCCACGATACCCGACAGGAGAAGTACCTCAGTATGGCCATAGTGGGAAGCAACTTCTGTGTGACTAGTCATGCACACGGTGGGAAGAGTATTTTGTGGGACCCAACATAACCACGATACTAATCCGATATGATTACTAGAGGAGTCTTAGGTTAGTGAGAAATGGATTATGTATGACCTGACAGGCCCACTGTAATCATTGAAGGGGAGTTCTATAGTAGTTGATCTGTTCGACGATGTGACTAATGGTTCTACTTTCCTACTCTAGAATATACCTAGTGTGAGCTATCATTCTTCATTCTTTTGTTGAGGATTGATTTGTGGTCTTTATTTTGTGATTTGGGGCCCATAACTAAGTATTTTGTTACTAACCCCTGCACGGGCTTCACCCGTATGTGTTGTGTCTGGTGGAGACGATCGATGCTTCAATGGAGGACTTGGTGACCTTGGACCAGGAGGGGATCAGTGAGATCAGGAAGGGCATACTTATATATCTTCAAGTAGCTACACTACTCTTACCATCAGGTTGTGTTTTTAGTGGACAAATTCTAGTTTTTCTTCGTACTTTGCTATTTTCCAGTTAGTCTTTTGTTGGGTCAGTATTCTGGCCCATTTGACTTTTAGTTGAATTTGTACTCAGTAGTTGTTTAGTGTCATGCATATTTACTTTTCAAACTTGGGGACATGGTAGTGTGTTCGTGCGTACAGGTACTCAGGACAATGCCTCCCACTTGTAGGTTGAAGCCATCGGTGCTAGTCTCCAACCCCTGGACTTCGGGAGGCGGGATTGGGGTATGTCACGACACAGTCCTTGGGGGAAATGTCATGAAATTAAAACAAAAAAGCATTATACCTCAATTTGTATAAATCACTGATGAATATTTATTTTTTCTAATTTCTATTGGTGGTATTCAAGAACTCCATTGATGATGAAAAATCTGGAAGTGTTCTGATCGTCGATCCACGATCCCATGATCACCCACCAATGCATTCACCACTGGGGATATCTCTCCATCCTATCAATACTCTAGGGTTATTCGAATAACCCTTGAGAATTATTTAAATATGATTTTATAAAGAATTTTCATTAGGATTTGGATATTAAATTAAAATTAAATTATTAATTTAACTTAATTCATTTAACTCGCCCATAAATGCACTCTATCAAAGTGTCTGATGATGAAACGAATTATGTTTCACCTAGGGTAAAACCCATGTTTTGGATTTAATAGTGGTCTTAGTTCTTACATCCAAGACATAGTTTGATAAGAAATCTATTATTTTTGAAAAAATTAACCCGCATGATATAATAAATTTATTATTTTTAATATATCAACATCAGGGTTCTTTGGGCCCCAAAAATCTACAATGAATCCATGAATAAATCTATAAATATTATTTAAAATATTCCAAAGTCGGAAAAATTTTTTTTAGAGTAACTATATTTATAATTTTTTTTATTTTAACTCCTTTGATGCTTTTTGATTCTTTGTTTATTAATAATGTTGTCTTATGATTATTTGAATGGGATTTTATGAAATTTTATAGTTATTGAATGATTTTTAAAGAAAAGTATTATTATTTAATTATTGGGATCATTTGATAAGAAATGTCTTGGGTCATTTGAAGTGTTCGTATGAAATTTTTTAAGATTATTACAAGTGATTTGTGTAAAGGAAGTTATTCTGGAGTAGTATTAGTGTTAAAATGATTTGGGTGTGTTGTATGTAAAGTTTTCAATGATTTGGGTAAAAAATTGAAAGGGGGTTTGTAAACTTGATTTTTTTTATTCAAGATTTTTACCTTGTGTTGTATTTTGAGGTGGTTTTGTAATTTTTAATTTTTTGCCTTGTGTTAGTCATATTTGTGTTGAAATTTAAAGTGTACTGATTGAGTGTTTCATTTTTTATGCTTTAGAAGGTGACCCTAGAGAAGGAACTAGAAATTCGAGAAGGTACTTCCTTAAGGAGTGATCAAAGTGTTTTTTTTATAGTTTTTAAATCTTCTTAAACTCATGATAGAGTGGTAGATCCATGTTCTTCTCTACCCATGGATCATGCACAATCATTTTTGAATTAGTATCCTATAGTCTTATATAGTGATCGAGGATCCCATGAGGTGATCAAGTGGTTATCTAAGGTTGAATGTATTTTAGACTCACTCTAAAATTATGAAGCTTCTCGGGTATGGTATGATATTTATATATTAAAAGGATTGAGCTTGTATTGGTGGAAGGTTACTATTGAAGCCCACAATTTTGAGGTATTGTTTTTGATATATTTCAAGGCTACCTTTATCATGTTTTTTTCCCTGAGGAAGTGTGAGTTGAGAATGTTATGGAGTTTCTAGGTATTATATATGGTGATCAATCAATAAAATTATATGTTGGATGTTTCACTAGATTGGTTCCATTATATGTATATTTTTTTCCGTTTACTTGAATATGACATGGTTATTTTCTAGAGGCCCTCATCTAGATCTTCGCTTGTTAGTGTTTTAGTCTAGCATGACTACTTTTATGTAAGTGGTTTATAAGGCCATCATTCCTAAAGAGTGTTTAGTAAGGGAAACTTATAAGGGGGAATATTAGATGCTATCTAGATCTAGTAAGGATGATCTAGATTGTGAGAAGAGAAAGTATGAAATTGATGATGATGGGAAGCCATACTCTCAACCTATATTTCCCATTTTAGTAAAGCATAAACCGTTACTGTGTTTCCAGTGCACGAATTATGGGTATGTTAAACCCTATTTTTTATAATATATAAAAACCCATCCTTAGTGTGTCCATCCTAGAAATATTCAGAGGCTTTTCAAGTTGACAATTCCTTAGAAGAAAAACTCACAGACCTAACATTGATCTTGGTGGTAGTCTTCATTATTGCTTCCATTGGAGAGTTTGAAGCTGGGTGTTGTTTGGGGCGAATCAAAATTTGTAATTTTTATTTTTCTCTTGGGATTTTACCATCCCATGTGTATCTAGTTAGACTATATATAATGGACAAAATGGATTTTGACCCTATATTTGAATCTTTTGGGATTTCCATGACTCGATAATTCTTGATTCATGTTATCTTATTTTCATGGAATGAACCATGATTTGAAGGTTATTTGATGGATTGAATGGAGATTTATTAGGTGTATTCTAGAGTAATAAGGATAATCTATTGGTTTTTGGTTATAACATGAGATCTACCAAGTGAGGATTTTCTTTTGGTACCACTGAGAGTGGGTGTTATACGAGTTTAACCTTGAGTTATCCTCTATATAGTTTTGAAACCAAAGTTCAGAACCATGCCATTATATATCAAATAATGTTCATGTTTGGGGTGCCCTTATTACTTTATGGAGTGTGTTATATTGACTATCATGTATATATACCATTCATTTGTTCTCAAGGATGTTCTCTCTTTTTGTGTTTTCATCTAGTTGGTTGTAGTTTTTGGATCATGTCACTTCGGTGATGATAATTATTTTTAGTAGGCCTGTTTTATAATTCACCACCTTAGATAGATTCTAAATGGTTGAAAGATATGTTCCATGTCATTATGCATTTTACTTTCCCTTGTGAAATTAAATTTTGGGATGTTTTCAATTGGGATGTGTCATTTCTCATAAGTATGGTGACCTTAGATGTTTTAGAGGTGATATTTTTTACTTTGACCTGTGATTTGGTTTGGGATTAAAGAGGCTATTAGGTGTGTTAGTGGATATATTTATACTCCTAATTTTAAATAAGATCATAGGAGTGTCCATAGCAATGCATCATTTTATTTTCTCTTCACTTTCATTCAGTGAGTATCCATCTTTCTATAATTCTTAATACATTGTTTCTTTCTATATTCTAAAATGTTAAGTAGTGGTTTTCAAGAGATGTGGGTTGTTTGTGTCTCAATTATTTGGTTTTTAGGTTCAAGAAATTTGTTAGTGATTGATTTTATGATAGAGGGATGTTAGTCTTGGCAACCATGCTTGTCCTAAATTACTGAGGACTTTTTGGTGGAATAAGGAGGTATAGTGGGGATAATTATAACATAATAATTTAAATTTTATGCATTGGTATTTATTATATAGCTTGGACCCTTGAGATTGAGGTGTTTTGGGATAAAAAATATGAAAATTTGGGACCTTTTCTAGGAAACGCAGTTTATGCATGGTTTTTCAAACATTATAGACTAAGTGTGTAACCTACTATAGTTTTTAATAGTGAAAATCTATATAATTACCACACAGTTTGGTAAATCATGCTTGAAAACTATGTAATCCACTAAAAATGGGTATTTTGGTCTTTTAGAGTGTTTTAATTTGGGGTTTATTTCCTATCCTCCCATAATTCAAACTAACTGATTGAGACACCTCTCCACACCTTATCACTTTTTCCCTAATCCCAATAAGAGGGATTTTTTATTATCACTTGGTGATTCTTCACCCAAATTGAATGTGTAACACCCCATGTTTTTACGAACCTTTTTTTGAATAAATTATTTTCTTTGATGCCATTAATTTCACACAACACTAAGTAAAATTTTCATTATATTCCATTCCAAGATAATATTGTGCTATACGCAGCACTGACTTGTATTGAGTTACACGTAACACCAAGTTTCTATGAAACATCATTTTATTATTATAATTATATACTTATAACTTATCCATTAAAATTAGTAATATGAATATCAATAACTACTTTTAAAACATTATTTATAATGGTTTTATATAAATAAAACATATTTATAATATTATATTTAATATAGGTAAAGAATTTATATGTTTGAAAATACCAATTTATCAAATGAATTGTTTTTATGTCCTTTTGTGAATAATAATAAAATTAATTTTAGAAAATTTTCTGAATTTAATTTTAAAAAATAAATTTATTTTTTTAATTCATAACGTCGAAATTATCTTAGGATGGATTTTAGGGATTTTTCTGAGAAACATCATTTTTAGATGAATAGTGAAAAACAATAAATTTTAATTCAAAACCGATTTTTCGTATAATTTATTTATATAGTTTAATTATATTTTAATTTTGTTTTAAAGTCACAATATATAAATTATAAATTTATTAATCTAATTTAGGTCATTGGAATCATTTTTATATTGAGTTTAGATATAAAATTATAATGAACTTTTGAACATTCACAAATTAAAAACCCGCTTTCTCACCACGTTTGTGGGATTAACATTAAACGTAACTTTTCCACTTATGTGAATTGAATTTATAAAAATAGACATAAAAAGTTGTAATCATTATAATATTTATATTTTAATAATATCAACTTAATTTTTGACCAAAAATATTAGTGAAATTGATTAAAATTAATTACAATGATTAAGGTAAAACTAAACTTAAAAAGGGACTAAAACTTAAACTTAAGGGCACAAATGACATATACCATTGTAAAAAAACCATTTTTCAGACATATTTAATCCATAAACCTTCTATTATTTATTTTGGTTGATTTTTTATGACTTTTTGTAGGTAAAAACATGGGAACACCTAACTTGATTTCAAAAATGCCAAGTGTCTCCTCTCCCTCTCTTATAAAAGGACACCACCTATCCTCCTTATTCACAACTCTCAAAACACTAAAGTTTGGAAAATATATATTTAAATAACTTCCCAAAATCACTTACTTCATCCTTTATGCCTCCCATTTTTTATAAAACCAACCAAGGAATTCCTTTGGTGCAAACCAAAAGGAATTACCCAAATAAGAGGCAACATCCTTCCTCAAGCCCCTTTCCTTTATTTTCTTTCTCTTCCACCTAAATTTTTCTTATTAAATGCATAAATAATATAATAATTATTATAAATATATTTATAGGTTTTTATGATAATTTTTCTTTCTACACTTATACACACTTCCATCTAATGTGTAACGAACTTACCGTTCTTGTGTCCGACTAACAACCACCTCACGAAACGATGTTGTTTGTTTTCCCTTTATCACCTCTATTGGTTGATAATTATGATGGAAAATTTATATTTTTTATTATATATATTATTTATTTATTATTATCGATTTATTATATAAAATATACCTTCATTATTTCAATTTTGTTTAAATACGATAATTTGGTTTGGGGAAGTGTGGACTACCGCCTCCTCAAAGTGATGTGATTCATTCACACACTACATGGAATGTATTATGGATGAGTTTAGGGAAATTAGGTGAAATATATGAGATTAAAAAGTATAATTTAATGATATTATATATATAAATATATGTATTTACTTAATTTCTTTCAATATGAAAAAAAAACAGAAACAACGTTCATGCGTACGTACAACCTACTATCTCCATGAACAATGTATTCCATTTAATATTTCTATATTCTATTTTTCATTATAAATAAAAATATACATAATATATATGATATTTATATCATGTTTTACATTCTATAAATCATGATATAAGTACGAGGACAAAAAAATAACAAATTAAGACACATGTGAAAAACAAAGCGGATATTATTGTAAACGAAACCTTAACTTAGAATTGTTAATAAGAGGGTAATATAAAGTAATAATAAAACCATATATGGTATTATATATAATAATTTGGTTTTTTAAAAGATATACAATTTATAGTTGTTATACATGATGTTTTTACAAGTACGAAGAGAGTCAAGACATAATGTATGGGAGTTTCATCTCACTTTTTATTCCCGTGAGATGCATGATATATTAACCACTAGATTATCTTATGTGGTGTATATAATTCCCTATGAAATTTTATATCATTAATTAAATTTACTTAATTATATTATAAGCTTTAATTTGTGCTATTATTTTTACATGGATCATGATTCGAATGTTATCCATGGTGTAAGGGTTTTCTGGTCTCACTTTTATTTTGTGTGAGACACAAGCCATGTTCACCACCTATTTCTTATATGTGGTGTGTTTTATGCCCATGGATGTATTCTATGATTCTTATAATTAAATTTATGGGTATTTAAATATCTATTTTATGAGATTTATTTCACCTCGTTTATGCTTCAAAAGTTACCAAATCTGTAAAGTAATTTTGTCTCAATTTGCTTTCTTTCTGACACATGTCATGCTATGCACCTATATTATTTTACAAGGTGTATAAAATGAAACTTGGCATGTTATATAATGATACTAGTTATTTTAATGATATTTTAGGATTTATGTAATTTCATATTCTTACATGGGGAGCATAATTAAAAGTTTCCAAGTGGAAAGAGTTTATGGAAATAATCTCATTATTTATTAAAATTGTTTATGATTATGCATTCATTAATGAAATATTATAATCCATATCTCAAGAAAAATAAGAAATTTTATTATACTCAGGTAATTCATTATTTATTTATATATTAGTACCATTTTACACTCTTTGGTACTTAATATAGTTAATAAAATGTTTTTATGAAAATCAGATCTAATTTCTCTTTTCAATCAGAAATCTATTTATTTCAAAAACCATGTTTTTAAAATTGTTTTTATTTTTTTTAAAATGATATATAAATACAATTTTCAAAGAAAAAGTATTTTTAAAATATTTTATGGTTTTAAAAAATTTCTTTATATGTTTTTAATTTATTTTCTTAGAAATGGTTTTCAAAAATGTTTTCAATATTTCCTTACGAGTTTTCAAAGTATTTTCAAATAAAAAGGTTTTCAAAAATGATTTTAAATATTCTTTTATAATTTTTCAAGGAAAATTATTTTAAAAAGTATTTTGAATATTATTTTATATGTTTTCAAGGATAATGGTTTTCAAAATTATTTAGGTTTTAAAGAGAAATTTTCAAAGCAGAAAGTATATTTTGCTCAAGAATTTTTTTAGATTATTTTTCATGATATGTTTTCAAAGTGGTTTCAAAGAAAACGATTTTGAAAATTTTATATGTTTTAAAAATTAATGTTCTAAGTGATCATTAAAAATAATTCTCCATATAATATGAAATACTTGGTTATAGTTATGATTTACTAGGGGTATGATCCAAGGAAATAATTCATATTATTTATCTAAATGGTTTATGTTTTGATGGCTTGATGTTTATGAAACCAATTTCTCTTCAATGGTTTATACCATGATAAATGATTATAAAACCCACATTCTTACATAGGTTATTCTAGGAAAAATTGTTTATGAAACCTATCTATTTTCGATAGGTTATGATATGATTATATTTTTATGATACTTATTTCATTCCATGGGTTTTTATATAATGTTTTTGAAACCCATATTTTTTATGGGTCATGATATGATGAAAGTTTTATTATACTGTTGAATATGTATATATGATTTTATAATGTGATGGGTGAGACCTATATCTCCCTCCAATGCATTCGGTAAGATTTATATCTCATGATATAATGATTAGAATCAAGTTAATGGGATTGATCTACTGTGGGAAGATAGGGAAACCCAATCCACTCTGGGAAAATGGGGAATCCTAACTCTTTATAAGGAAAGGATTGCGACTAGGGATGGTGGGGTGTCCCACACTATAAGTATAGTCCCCATGAATATATGAATATGTGTAAACTTGATCCACTATTGGAATATGGCGAAACCTGATCCACTATGGGAAGATGGGGAAACTCGATCCACTATTGTAAGATGGGGAAACCCAATCCATTATAAGGAAAGGAATGTGACTATGGATGGTGGTGTGTCTATACCAATACGTATAGTCCACATGAAGTGACCTAATAAGTTCTAGAAATTTCTATTTACTTGTAAGGGATGATATTACATGTTAATTCATTTTCCATAATTCCATATGTTATTCTTATGTTATTATTTCATGGATTATACAATTGATTAACTTATGATTCATGTCTTATGAAATAATAATTTTTATGCCATGATTCATGTTTATGATATTTGAAATATAGGGTATGATCATATAATATTATGATAATGTTCTCATTCCCTTATGCTTATGTTTATTCTTACATATCTCCCTTGTTTACCCTTATTAAACATCTGGGCTCACCCCTTTTTATGTTTCATTCCCTAGGTTTTGAAGATATATTTTATGTATGATATGTATAAAAGGGGTTCTAGTATTTTAGAACCTAGTGGGAGATAATGTATCTCACTCGTGTTCTAGCATTTCCATTTCCATGATTCTAAATGCACTAAACTAATATGGCATTTGGGCCTCTGTTTGTGTAATTTATTAATTATTCTGCAAAAATGATGTAATCTCTATGTACGTTAAGACTAGGTTGATATAGTTAGTATCAGAGTAAAGGTTTAGTTAACCATTGGAAATTAGGATGAGAAAACTTTAGTGATATCCCTAGGAATATTTCTAAGTATATGTCTTGGGATATCTCTAGGGATAAGATTAAGGATGAGAAAAAGTATAGGAAAATGACCTGGAATTTTGGTAAAGGATAGAGTGAGTGATTTCATAGCAATACATCCCTATTTGGATACTGAAAGTGGATTTTGTCTTAGTATAGATATACATAGTATTAATAACAATGACAAGGTGCATCGGGCCTAAATTGTGCATAACCTGGTACATGATTACATGATTTACTATGCACCTAGTTTAACACTCCTTGGGGATATACTTTAGGAATTAACAAATGCTTCATGAACTATCATGAAGGATTTAAAAATAAGTAGGATATGAATAAACAAGGATAAACCTAAGGTATCATATATTAAGTAAGGTTTCATAATTTAGACATCCTATAAGTGGTTTTATATGATTATGTGGTTCCTCATTATGAAGATTTTTTCTTACTCAATGCTTTATCATTTTAGAAAATGGTAGAAATTAGAAGGAACTGGTTTAACATTGAATGTGATCGATAATTTTCTAAGGAAAAATAAAATGGGAAAATCACTAGAGTGAAGGATATTATGATCATTCCTAGTCAGTTTTCACAAAACATGATTAATAACATGTACCTTAACCAATTCTCTGACTCACCAAGGATGAGAAGGAAGGAGTTCATTGAGATTTTGGGTAATGGAGATCATGGAGTAAGAAGATTTAGTTCCCTTTGTGTCAAGAATATGGAAAGAATCACCTAAGTGAATGTTTTAAAGGAACAAGAAGATTATTTGACTGTGGAAAATAAAGACACAAAGAAAGTAACTATAAAGAAAAAATGAAGGGTTCGATTGATGAAATGGTTGGGAATATTATCATCCCTAATAAATCATCAAGGGTTAAATGATTGAAGTGTGGAATGAATGGTCGTTATAAAAATTGATTTCCTAAGTGGAAATCTATAGAATAGAATCAACGTGCTGATATGAGTAATGGTTATACTAAAGATTAAATGTGAAAGTAAAGAGGTATTAAGTAATAGGATGATGTACCCTTCTTATAGATTGTGGATGATGTAGAATAATCGATGTTTTTATGTATTTGGATTCAAGAATTATGTTATATGAATAGTGAAATAGACAAGGACTGTTTAGTTTAAATTTTTCACAAAGGATTTACAAGATTATGTTGAATGTTTCTGATGTACTAGAAAAGTGATTTAATGACAAGGTGATATTTTTAATAAGGTAATATAACCCTTAATACTTTATTTATGTTAAGATAATGTTGTTTGGATTATGATATTTTGGATATGAATAAGTAAATTAGATAATACCGATTACCATGGAACTAATAAATGACTTCTTAACAAGTGGTTTATTCTATCGTTAATGAAGTTTACAATATTTTTGAATTTAAGGGATAAATAAAATCTACTTTGGTATAAGAAAAAATGAATGTTTTCAATATTTATTTATGGTAATTCTGGTCATTACCATGTTTCAAGAGAATACTTGATGAAGGTATTCACATGTTTGGTATGTGATAGATAAGAGATACTATATGATATATGGCGGATCAATATGGAGATGATTTTGAGAAATTTAGTGACCTTATTTCTAGAGTTTCGTATTTTCATATTTCAAAATGGTTATACGGTTAACTATTTATGGAAAGTTTAAGTTAATCTTTATATGAAGTTTGTGATATTGAAGTATTATCTTGACACTTGAGGATTTATGTACATTGGAAAACCTATTATAAAAACTTTGAATTGATGGTAAATTATTACTGATGGGATAGACAACCATGGATCTCATAGTCTGCAAGTTCTTTAGGAATGAAAAATCCACCTTCCTTTTTGGAGAAATAGGTGAGGTGGAAATTGTTCAAGGCACAACAAAGTGTGATATTTTACTGAATGAAGTAATTATATCTTCTCATGAAAATTCTTCAACTTTAAGGAAATGATCTTGAAACTGAAAAGCTTCTCTAAGTACCTTATTTTTAGATGAATAAAATGGCCCCTCATATCATCAAAGATATAAGTATTTGTGATTTTTAACTTTCTCTTGACCTTGTTCTCTATCACTCTCCATCATAAAAAGATGCTTATATTTCTCTTCCATGTCTATATTTTTACTTTCCACCATTGCCATCCTATATAAAAAACTAGTTATGTGTTACTATTTTTAGCTATTATGTTTCCAAATATTATTTTAAAAGTATTTTTTTGTATTTATTTTTACAATTTGGGTTTTTATGAGAAAAACATTAAAGTATTAAACCTTTAATAACCTAGATGAATTTTGAGGGTGAAATTCATTTTGAGGGGGGTTGAATGTAACTCCATGAGTTTTTGTGAACCTTTTTTATTGAATAAATTAATTTTATTTTATTTCTTGTGTTTCACAGTACACTAATTCAAACTTTTATTATACACTACACCAATATAATCTTACTTTACATGCAATATTGACTTGGCGTGCGTTACACACAACACCGAATTTTTAGGAAACACCATTTTATTGTTATAATTATATAGTTATAACATAGTCATTAAACTTAGTAATATGAATAGAAATAAATAATTTTTAACTATTATTTATAATGTTTTTATATAAAAAAACATATTGATAATAAAACATGTAATATAGGTAAAGTCTTTATATGTTTGAAAATACTATTTTCTCAAATGAACTCCTTTTATGTCTTCATGTGAACAATAATAAAATTAATTTTAGATAATTTTAGTAATTTAATTTGATAATATAAACCTCATATTTTATTTTATAATTTCAAAATAAGATTATGGTGAATTTTAGGTATTTTTCCGATAAATTTCATTTTTTGATGAATAGTGAAGAAGACTGAATTTTAATTCAAAAATGTATTTTTCTATAATTTATTTATATAGTTAAATTATATTTTAATTTGGTTTTAAAGTAAAAATAGATAAATTATACATTTATTAATCCAATTTAGTTAATTATAATCATTTTTATATTGATTTTATATATAAATACTTAATAAACTTTTAAACATTCACACTTTGAAAACTCGCTTTCTCACCACGTCTGCGAGATTAACATTAAAATTAATTTTTCCACTTATATGATATGAATTTTGAAAAACAGACATAAAATATTTTAATCAGTATAATATTTACTGTATAATAATATAAACTTAATGTTTTACCAAAAATATTAGTGAAAGTGATTAAAATTAACTACAACGAGTAAGGAAAAATTAAGCTTAACAAGGGACTAAACCTTAAAATTAATAGAAAAAATGACTTATGAACCTTTCCAAAACCCATATTATTGAAATATTTAGGCCATAAACCATCCATTATTGAGTTTTTTTTGTGATTTTTTTAGCTAAAAACAATGGTACAACTAACTTGTTTTCAAAAATTATAAGAGTATCCCCTCTCTCCCTTATAAATTACTAACACCTCTACCAATTCTTCACACCTACCAAAAAAATTAATTTAAGACAATATATGATTTATTAACTTCCAAAAATCTCTAAATTCCATTTTCAAGCCTCATTTTTGGGAGAAAACCTACCAAGGAATTACCCAAAGAAGAGGTAACATCCTTCCTCAAGATCCATTTCTTTATTTTATTTATCCACTACATAAATTATTATTATTAAATTAATAAATATACTAATTTGTTTTTATGATAAGGGTTATACCTACACATACACACACTTCTATCTAATGGGTAACAAACTTACTTTGCTTTTGTACGGTGAATTACCACCTCAGGAAAAGATGTTGTTCATTTTTTCCTTTACCACCTCTCATGGTTGGGAATTATTATGAAAAATATATTTTTATATGATATATAATATATATATGATTTATTTATGCATCTTTAATTATTATATAATAGATAACTTCATGATTTATATTTTGTGTAAATATGATAATTTCGTTTGGGGAAGTGTGGACTACCGCCTCCTCAAAGTGATGTGATTCATTCACACACTACATGGAATTTATTAAGGATGGGTTTAGTGAAATTATATGATATTATATATGTAAATTTATTTATTTTATTTTATTTATTTCAATATAATAGATAAATAGAAATAACATTCATGCTTACGTACGACCTACTGTCTCTATAAACAGTGTATTCCATTTCATATTTCTATATGATACAGATTTTTATAAATAAATATATATTTAAAATAAATCATATTTATATCATTTTTTACATTATGGAAATAATGATATAAGTATTAGGACCAAAAATATAACAAATTAGGACACATGTGAAAAACAAAGCAGATATTACCCGAAGCGAAACCTTAACTTGAAATTGTTAATAAGTGGGTTATATAAAGTAATAATCAAACCATATATGGTATTAGATATAATAATATGGTTCACTAAAATATTTATAGTGAACTTATATTTATTTTACATTAGTTTTTTATGAGTACAAAGAGATTCAAGACATAAGGTAAGGGAATTTCATATCACTTTTTATTTCCATGAGATACATGCCATATTCACCACTTGATTATCTTATGTGGTGTATATACTACCATATGAAATTTTATATCAATAATTTAATTTATTTAATGAAATTAAAATCTTTAATTTATGTTAATATTTCATAGGGACCATGATTCAAAAGTTACCCATGTAGTAAGGGTTTTCTTGTCTCACTTTTATTTTTTGTGAGGCACAGACCATGTTCACCACCTATTTCATATATGTGGTGTCTCTACTGCCCATGGATGTATTATATGATTCTTATAATTAAATTTATGGGTATTCAAATATATATTTTAAGATATTTATTTCATGGGGTTTATGTTTCAAAAGATACCAAATTGATAAAGTAATTTTGTCTCAATTTGTCTTCTTTGAGACACATGCCATGTTATTCACCCATATTATTTTACAAGGTGTATATACCACCATTTGGAATTATATATCATGAAACTCATTATCTTCATGATATTTTAAGCTTCATGTAATTTTATTTTTTTACATGGGGAGTATAATTAAAAGTTACCATGTGGTAAGAATTTTTTGAAACAATGTCATCAGTTATTGAGATTATTTATAAGTATGATTTCATTAATAAAATATTATGATCCATATATCAAGAAAACTCATGAATTTTACTCTACTATAGACATTAATGATTTAATCATTTATTGATACCATTTTAAACTCTTTGGTACTTTAGATATTTAAGAAAATGTTTTTAGTAAAATTAGATCTAATTTAACTTTTTGTTCAGAAATCCGTTTATTTAAAAAAACCATATTTTCAAAAATGATTCTAAAAAATGTTTTTTAAATGATATTTAAATTTATTTTTAAAATATAAATTATTTTAAATTTTTTTTATGTTTTTCAAAGCTTCCTTTATAGGTTTTCAGATTATTTTTTAAAGAAATAGTTTTCAAAATTATTTTCAAGTCTTCTTGATGAGTTTTGAAGGTATTTTCAAAGAAAAGGGTTTTCAAAACAATTTTTAAGATTATATTATAATTTTTCAAGGAAAAAGGTTTTAAAAATGATTTTCAAGATTCTTTTATAAGTTTTAAAGTAAAAATGTTTTCAAAATTATTTTCAAGATTCTTTTATAATTTTTCACAGAAAAGGGATTTCAAAATGATTTTCAAGCTTCTTTTATATGTTTTCAAGGAAAATGGTTTTCAAAATTCTTTATGTTTTAAAGATATTTGTTCAAATAATAAAATATATTTTCCTCAAGGAATGTTTTAGACAATTTCTCATGATATTGTTTCAAAGTGTTTTCAAATAAAAGGATTTTGAAAATGTTATATGTTTCAAAAATTGATGTTCCAAGTGATCTTTCAAAATCCTTCTCCATATAAGATGACAACCTTGGTTATAGTTTTTATTTAATAGGGATATTATCCATGGAAACCATTCATATTATTTCTATGAATGGTTTATGTTATTATGGATTGATGTTTATGAAACGCATTTCTTTTCAATAGGTTATACCATGATAAATACACACGAAACCTACTTCCTTTCACAGGTTATTCAAGGAAAAATTTGTTATGAAACATGTATATTTTCCATAGGTTATGATATGATTTGATTTTTATAATACCCATTTTATTCCATGGGTTTTTATATAATGTTTATGAAACCTATTTTTTATGGGTTATGATATGATGCATGTTTTATTATCTTGTGGCACATGTATGCATGATTTTATTATGTGATGGGTGAGACATATATATCCCTATAATACATTGATTAAAGATTTTTATCTCATCATATAATGATGGGAATCAAGTTTATGAGCTTGATCCACTATGGGAAGATGGGTAAACCCGATCCACTAAAGAAATATGGGGAAACCCGACCCCTTATAAGGAAAGGACTACGACTTGGGATGGTGGCGTGTCCAACCCATTAGGTTGAGTACCCATGAATATGGGAATATGGGGAAACCCGATCCGCTATGGAAAGATAGGGAAGCCCGATCCACTATGGGAAAATGGGGAAACCTGATCCCTTACAAGGAAAAGGTTGTGACTCAGGATGGTGGTGTCCCGCCCAGTAGGTGTAGTCCCCGGGAAGTGACCTGATAAGTTCTAGCAATGCATCTTGACTTATAGGGAATGGTATTACATGTTTTTGTGTATGCCATAAGGAAATTTCTCATTATTATGTTATTATTTCATGGAATATGATCTTGATTCCCATATTATTCGTGTCTTATGAACTACTAATCTTTATACCATGATTCACGTTTATGAAATTTGATATATAGGGTATGATCTTATAATGTTATGATTATGTTATCATACCATTATATTCATGTTTATGAAGATATATCTCCCTTGTTTACCCTTACTGATCATATGAGCTCACCCTTTTTATGTTTCCTTCCCCAGGTTATGAATATATATTTAATGTATGACATGTCTATGATGGGTGATAGTCTTGGAGAACCAAGAGGGAGATAATGTATCCCACTCATGTACTAGTGTTTACATTTCCATGTTTCCAAAGGCACTAAACTAATATTGTATTTGTGTGTCTATTTGTGTAATGTATTAAGTATTCAACAAAAATGATGTAATGTATATTTACATTAAGAATGAGTTTTTATAGAATATTTTGGGTTCCCTTCTCCATATTCTTCGGTTTTCTACCAATTTATTCTCTTTTCAACTAACACTATTGGAATTAGATGGCCAATTTCCATACTAAGGGTTGTTCTAAAAATGTTGTTATAGTTTTTAGGGGATCTGATCCCTCTTTTGAGACATAATACGATGGTTTTCATTAAAGGACATATGACTCCTCCATGTGAGGTAAGTGTTTACATTTCATTTATTTTAATTTAATATTTACATGGATGATTTCCATTTTAAATTTATTTTTGATCTAGATAAATATATTCTAGGTTATCTAGATTTGGTTTATCAAGGTTTTACATTAACTCTTATTGGTTTTCATTTTACATAATGGGTGTAATTTCAAAATTCAATGGCAATTTTATTTTAAATGGGTATTTTATTCATCCCAAATGATTGATAAAATTCCAGTGATAGTTTTATCATTTTAATCAAAATGTGTTTTTTAAAATGGTATTTCCTTTTGGGTTTAAAGTGTTTGTGTGTTTTTAAATGGAAGAGTACCCTTATGAAATAAAAAAGAAATTACTTTGAGTTTTTTTTGGTTTTTTTGTGTTGATTGTGATTTCCATTGAATTTTTGTTTAGATTCTATATAATTTTTTAAAGGGATATCTAAAATGTATACTTTATAAGTGATAAATGAAAGGCCCAGTTGGAACTTAATGAAATATTGTGTGATTAATTGGTTAGTTATGCCCTTTTTGTGACCCATTTTATTTGTTGATGATGTTTTTTATATCCATGTGATGAATAATTGAATTTTGATTCATGATATGTTTATGGGGTTGGTGATTTTGTTAATGGAAATTTAGGAGGCGGTAAGGATATGATTGTGATGTTATACATTGCAATTTTTTGTTTTTCATGGGATGGTGTTTATTTTAAAAGGGACCCATCTTCATTAATCATTAGCATGATTAATCCTAGGATACTAATATGGGAGTCAAGTAATGGTGATACAATAGTTGAGATTTACACATAGGATAATATCCCCATGTTGAATGTAACACCTGACTAGGGGTGTCAACGGTGAAATTACTTATGAGTTATTTGGGTAATGGGATGTGAGACCATTAAACTATCAATATTAGGTCCACCTTTTTACATATAGTACATTAACCATTATTCCTTTTGGTGTTTCCTAATGATATGTATCTTATGTTATGTCTCTTTATTATTATTTTGGAATATGTGTTTCTTATTGCTTAGGTGGACCTTTCTTTGTTGTATTGATCTTCTTATGATTATTCTTGATATTGGTTGGTTTTTCTCTATCCACTTATTTTCATTATTTATGACTTTAAATATCTCTATTTTCATTTTAGTTTGTACATATTATTTTCTTAAATTTGAGTTGGGTGTGTTAAATATTTTAAAGGAAAAGGGGGATTTTTTTCAAGTGCTAGTATTTATTAGAAATTCATTTAAAATGTTTTAAACCACATGTGGTGTTTTTTTTAAATTTGATTTCTTAAATAGAAATTAATGGTTTAATATTATTCTTTTAATTTTTTTTTGAAGATAAATGGCTGGTTATTGAATTGTATTTATTTTTTGAAAAAACATCTTTATTCTATGATTTAAAAATGGCGTACTTTTAGAAAGTATAGGTTGTATATTATTTCCACTCCCATGCCACATAAAGTAAATGAAAACCTATTTTCTTATATTATTTTAAAATTATTAATTTTGGTTTATTTTAGAAAAATAATTAAAAGGACTAATGCTAGTATTCTGTTGGCCTTTGTCTCATACTCTACATACTCACATTGATGGGTATGCAGTCTCCCTATATTATTAAGGCTTCTTCAAGTAAATGATATTGGGTTTCTTTTGGAGACATTTTTCTTATGAAGTGGATGGATACAAGGATCATGTTGGTGTATTTAAAGTTACAAGGATATACTGATTAGTTCATTGGTGTTATGGAACCATCTGGCTCATTTTTGGGTCTCAGACTCTTTGGCCTTAATCTTTTGTTTGAGTTTTCGTTATAAGTATTTTAAATCTTGTATCTAATAGTTAATTAGTTGTAATTCATTAGTTAAAATTTATTCCCCTTCCACTATTATTATTCTATGTTTGGATTTTCATGTTTATGGGTTTTATTTATATATCATGGAATTTCATCCAACATATGGATAACTCATTTTGGGTTTTCAGTTGGGACTTTTTGTTTCTGTTTAAGTCATTGAGGTTGATACCATACCAAATGTTTATGTTTATACCCTTGAAACTCTTTGTCAACTTGGGGGAATTGGGGATGTCTCTTAGGCCAGTGGATATTTGGGTTGGTTACTGGTTCATATGGTACATATGTTCAGTTTTTAAGAAATATTATTGGAGATTAGGTTTCTTGAAAAGGGGATTAGGTTTTTGAGATTCACCCTCTTGTTATTTGGGGGTCAATGTTATAATGGATTTAAGACTATTGGGGCTTAAGTAGTAGTTTTGAGGAAGTAATTTTCCAACTCTTCCTTAGATCAGATCTTGAGTCCCAATGAGTAGTCATTTTTTTTATTTTGAGTTTTGATTTTATCATTTTATATTTTTTAAGATATTGTAACGTGGTTTTATGAATCTTTGAGTGGTAGGGAAATATTTGGAGATGTATTTGGAAATTTCTCATTTCAGAGTGAAATTATAGGAAATTCAAGAGGTCACATAGTTAAAGTGCATGGTTTATCAAACTATGATTAGTACATAAAAATCATTCTAGAAAACTTCATGTGGATATCACACAGTTAAAAAATAGTCAGAAAAACCAAATGGCCAATTAGTATGCAATGGGAAAAGTTTCTAATTTTTTTTTGTTTTCACTCTTTTGGTTCTTTTGTAATCTACTTTGATTAATGAGTATTTTAATGGTATTATATGGAATTTGAATTTTTTAACGAGTTTTATAGGATTTTTTTATTATTTAGTAATTATAATAATTTTAAAAGTAATGTAATATGAAATTTGATGTGTTCTTATGAAATTTTTTGAACATTATTGCAAGTGATTTGAATAGACAAAGTGATTTCAGTTTATTTAGATTTTAAATTCTTTGGGTTTGTGGTATGAAAATTTTTAAATGACTTTTCATAAAAAATTGAAAGGGTATTTGTGAAATTGATTTGTTTACTTCAAAATTTTATTTCCTTTGCATGGGATTTTGAGGTGGTTTGGTAATTTTGATTTATTTGGCTTGTGTTTTTCTTCTTTAAACTGAAATTTAAAGTGGTTTGATTGGGTTTAATTTTGTGTTGTTTTAGAATGAAATTTTTTGGAAGAAACTATAAATTAAATATGGGAATGCATGGGTTGTTTTTCCTAGTGATCCTAGAGTTTTATTTGATGTTTACGACTCTACCTAGACTCATGATGGAGTGGTAGAGCCTTGTTCCTCTTAGCTTGTGGATCTTGCCTGAGATTGTTTGAATTAGTATTCTCTAGTGTTATGTGGTGATTGAGGATCATATGAGGTGATAAATTTGATAACAAAGGTTGAAGGGATTTTCAAATCGCTACAAACTCTTGAAGCCTCTAGGGTGAAGTGAATTATATCCTTTTATTGGGGATATTTGAAGGCAACCTTCATCCAAAAATTTTATTTGGAGGAAGTAAGAGTTGAAAAGGTGACGTAGCTTTTGGGTATTCCCCTAGGCGATCAATCAGTGAAAGAATATGTGAAATGTTCACTGTGTTTTCCCCTTTCTCTTAGGATTTAATTATTGATGAATCAAAGATGTTTTGGTGATTGTTTAGAGGCCTTCTCCAAAATATTCATTCATTAGTGTTTTAGTTTACCTGAACTTCCTTTATGGAATTAGTTTATAAGGCCATCCTTAATAATAAAAATTTATTAGGGAAACCCACAATATGTAATGTCCCATAAATTACATGGATTTTTTTTTAAAATTATATTTAATTATTTTGAGACCACACTATTTTACATCACGTGATTCCGAGGCCCAGTGAGCCCAAAACATAATTTTGAACTTTTTTTAAGTTCACTTAAGTAATCCTGTGAGTAGTTTTTTATAAATTTTAAATAGATGCTTGGATAAAAAATACGAGGGCACCATTAAAGTAGGAATACTGATATTTTATTATAAAAGACTTAACTTCGACTGGTAAGGGTCAGACAAAAAATTATTTTTTTTCAGAACTTTTGAAAGATAATAAAATAACTAAAAAAGATAATTTTTTTTCACACCATTGAGCAGAGGACGATGAACGTGTGGTGCGGTGATGAGGCATATTAAAGGAAACCCTTAATGGATCATTTTTGTGCAAACATAACTAATACACTATTTTATTAATGAAACAACGTAAAGAAATGACGATAGATTGTAACATAAATGTTGCAACTTGTTTTATTTTAATAAGCTAACACGTTGGAGAGTTGGGAATTAAAGCCTGGAAATTATTCAATGAACCTACGACAAAGTTCCTTCCCTACGACGAATGATGAATACTGGTGGATCTCTCACAACTTCATCTCTCTACGAAGAATGGAACCGGGAAGCAACATACATCTTTTACTTCTTGAACATTCATGAGTGGACTGCTTCAACGTTGAACTACTTCAATGTAGGGGTTTGATTTTGGTTTTATGTTTCCCCTATTCTTATTCTAGATGACGAAAGAAGATAAACCCATGAAAATTTTGATTTGAAGATCATCCGTTCTTGTGGGAGGGTGACGTTTCTTGGGTTTTCTTTCTGAGATTGATTTATTGTTAGTAGAACACCATCCCCAAACATCCCCTTTTTTATAATTCTAATGTAAAGGGCACAAGACCACATGAACAAGGCCTGTCCCCCTCCACCTTGTGCATTTTTGGTGGATGAATTTTTTGAAACAACATCAAGGAAAGTTCGAGGCATTTGAAAAGAATGCAAAAAACCACGAATCCTGGAGGCGCATTAGACATGAAGAATGAATCACCAGTGCGAACATGGTGGTCTGCAGAAGGGCCCACCAACGGTGGCCCGCAACAGTGGCTACATGTAGGAGGTTGTGGGCCATGGTAGTGCACCAGGAAGTGCCACTAACTGATAGAAGAGAGGTGGACATCATCCGCGTTGGTGGAGTGGCCCATAACTGCATTCCAAGTGCTTTAGAGGCACATGGTATTTTACCACACACAAAAATATGGGGTGGCTGAATCAGCCGGCCATGTCACAGCCAGGCCGCAGTCACTTGACTGCGGTGGAGGGACCTCCCTGCGTCGACCACAGGGTGAGAAGGGGTCCAGATGCGGCTTCCAGCCGTGTCCTGGGTATACCCAGAGGCCGAACCCACAACCCATCAGACCGGATCCAGGACAGGATGGGTCCAGGTTAGGTCAGAAGACCCGGGTTGGGTCGGTGGACCCCGGGCCGGGCATGGACCCAACCAGGCCCTTGTTGAAAAAATGTCAATAACTTGCAAACTGAGCTTCTGATTGACGAGATGATTGCGGCGTTGGAACCCTCACAATGTGGATTTTTTTTGGAACACTCTAAGGTAGATTTCATGGATGTTGTAATTAAAATAATGGATTGGGGAGAAATTCTCCTAAGATCAAGTGTGCTATGTGTGGAAACCCTGCGGTTGGATAAGACCTAGAGACTTCTGGAGAGTGACCCTATGTGGATAGGATACTATGGACCAGTGGGAAACGGCTTCTGTGTGACCCTGTAGGCCCATGGTGGGGAGCATCTTCCATGTGACCAGGAAGACCCATGATACTCGATAGGAGGAACAACTCATTATGGCCATAGTGGGAAGAAACTTCTATGTGACCCGACATACCCACGGTGGGGAGCGACTTTTGTGTGACCCATCGTACCCATATTACTCATCAGGTATGAGTACCACAACAGTTTTAGGTTAGTGCGAAGCGGCTTCTGTATGACCCGACAGGCCCACTGTACTCATTGAGGAGGATTTCTCTAATAGCTGAAGTGTTTCACAATATGACTAATTTTTCTACTTTAATACTCTAAAAAATACATGGTGTGGGATATCTTACTTCACGATCATTCTCAGTGATCATGATTTGTGGTTTGGTTGTGGATTGCTTTGTGGTCTTTCATTGTTTGTTTGGGGTCCCTACTAAGTATTTTGTTACTCACCCCTGCACGGGCTTCATCTACACATTCTATGTCTGGTGTAGACGACCACCGCCTTGATGGAGGATTTGGTGGCCCTAGACCCAGTGGTGCCCAGTTAGACCAGGAAAATGAGACATACTTCTACGTATTCCAGAAGATACTCAGTAATTACCCATTAGGTGGGGTTTCTATAGGAAGAATTTAAGAGTTTACTTTTTTTTACTTTCCTATTTTCTTGTTAGTCTTTTACTGGGTTTGAATTCTAGCCCATTTGACTTTCAGTTTTACATGTACTCAGTGGTTACTTATAGTGTAATTCTAGTCTACTTTTCCAGCTCTGGGATGTGGTTCTGTGTGTCTACTCAAGAAAATGCCTCTCACTTGCAGGTTGATGCCTTAGGCACTACTCGCCAACCCATGGCCTTCAGGAGGTGATCTTGGGGTATGTCACGACATGGGCCCTGGGGGACGGGTCATGAAAAAGTGGTATCATAGGTTGTTGGTTCTACCTCAAAGACAGAGAGTCTGTTTTTTTTTGTTCTGGGGAATTTTATTTTAATGTTTTGAGTTTGAATTTTTGATTCAGGGTGTCCAGTCTTGGTGAAACCATTGATGTAACCATACACTAGGACCTTGAATTCTGCTTTTTAGCTTTATACATGAAAACAATGGTTAAATAAGTGTCTCCTTATGATTTTCTTGAATGAGAATCATCTCACCAGGTATAAATATTATGACTATGGTATATCTTGATTCATTTCAGTATGCCTCCACATAGACTGACAACTAGGCTTCTGATACATGGTCGTGCATATATCCTTCCTAGCGATGAGGCATCGGTTCAGGGACCAGTGCTAGAGGTTTCCCCGTCAGGTGGTGCATCGGTGTTTCCACCACATGTTGATCAGTAGTTACTATTGGCAGTACTGGTAGAGGACACGTGCATGCTCAGTGCCTTTCAAGAGTTCGAGAGACACAAAACTAGTAGGTTACATGGAGAGAGAGATCCTCAAGTCACTGACAATTGGCTGGAGGCAGTGATTATGGTCATCCGCATAGTGATGAAACCATTTGACCAGATGGAGATCTTGGGTGAAAGCCTTCTATTGAATTTGGTGGCCTAAAAATAAATACTTTATACTTTATGATGAAATTAAATAACTTATCACATATTGATTATTCTTCTCTGTGACAATACATGTGATAATATCCTATATATAGTTGTTGCACTAAAGGGTCATAGAGGATCCCTACTATGATGGGAAGCCCAAAGTTCCATAAAACTATTCTTGAATATATGTTATGTGGCCCGATGATGTTATTTTAGGGACATAAATAATACAGGACAATAGGGGTGATGACTCATAAAACTTCAAAGCACCTTCTCATGGTGTGCTCCCTTGGTAGTATCATAGAGGATATTATGAGAACGAGACCCTCTATTAGGAAATCAAAATTTCATAGTTTCATTGGATGTTACTATCTGGGAACATGTGTATTGGTCCTTAGACTTTAAGATTATTATTAATGGGTATTACAACCCGCACACTTATATGTATTGACGAAAACTGTGACGACACACTGTTCATAGTGAGGTAGGATATGTTGGGTGCATCACAAGTAATACTGCATTAATAGATAATATGATAAAGGATTTGTCCCTTCTATTCCATAGTGGAAGTTGATATCTTATGCCCTTTTATGGAACTGATATAGCCTAAATAAATCTATGTTTATGGTGAGTAATGAGAAAGTTCAATTCTGCGAATTCAAAGAAAGAATAATTGAGCACATGGGTTGATGTCACAAGAATACAACCCTCTTGATTTGAGATATCAGGACAAAGGAATTATATTACATGGTACACATTCCTAGGAGGTGACACATTGAAATGTTTAATTATTTCTTTATGGGTTCCTTAGTGAGTTTCTAGACGCTAACTGTGGACTTTAGGAAGGATTCACCTAATGACATTGAGAAAAAGGCCTAGAGGGTCACACACTAAGTCTGTCCAAGTATCTCAGTTAAATATTCATTTAATAAGATTAATAAAGACTATTCCCAATTTTGGTTTAATAATTATTCAAGGATGCCTAATAACATTTATTTTGACTCTAGTTATTCAAGAGAATATATTGTGAAAAAAATAATAAATTTATTAGCGAGTAATGTTGTGATATTTATTTAAGAAATAAATACCCATTATTCAAGGTCTAATAAATGTGGTGGAGGAAATAAAGAAAAGGGATAAACAAAAGTACACACCGTGAAATTTTTCAAGGGATTTGTGAGAAATAATATTGTTTATTTAATTATATAATAATAGGTGTAATTCACTGGGTTCATATTAAGTAATAATAATATTCAACTATTATTATTAGACATGGGGTATTACTAATAATTAAATGAAATGAACAAATTATTTTAGGTAATTAATTCATTTTATTATTCTAAGTTATTAAAATCATAATTATATTATTCTGATTAGCCTATACATTCTTTGTGGTTGTGCACAATAGATCTAGAGAAAGATCTCAATCCAAGAGATAATTCCTTTCCTCTAATAATTATCTCAAGTTATGAGAGAGATCCACCTCTAGCGGATCAAGGAGATCACTTTGGAAGTAGCTCTCAAGGAAATAAAAGGCGGGCATCACAAGAGAATACTATTCTATACTAGCACCTAGAGATCCCTTCGGCGACCTCCAGAGATATGTGGAGCATGTGTGGATCACTGTTAGAGGAAGTCTACACTTGGATTCTATGAGGTAATGACATATTACATTGGATCATGACCAAAAACATCAATGGAGAGATAATTTAATCATGGTAATCATAATATTTCATTTAAATTAATTACAACCAACATATTATGATCATCTCTATAGTTCCTATAATTCCCTCTTTCCTTTCTTTCTTTGTTCTATTTTGAATATCCAAAATTTTATCATCGTGGAAGATCTTGGATTGATCATTGTTAATGGAAAAATTAAACTTGGGTACACCCATCCACACGCTTCCACTGTGCCCAGAATCTATAAGTGGTATCAAAGGGGTTATATCATTGATTATAATTATTTAATTTTTTGTTGATGATTTATTCATTTAATAATTTAGTTGTTTCAATTCAAGTTAATCATTCTATAAATCTGAATCTCAAGATATGTTCCTCCTCTTTCATTTCTCGTTCACCTTATAGAAAAAAAAAATTTCTTTTAATTTTGATTAAAATAAAATAGAGGATCTCATTTAGAGGTGCCAAAGGTTCCTGGCTGTACAACACCAGAACACATAGTGTGTATTTAGTAGTGCACATCATGTAATCAAGGTTCAATGCATCATACTGGTCCTCTAAACCAAGAAATGTGTTGGAGTTTATCTACACCTTAAATGACTCTTCTTGTTTAATAGGAACATGTGGCACACATTTTTCGGATGAAATGCTGTATAGCCCATAGAAAATGACGTGTAGTCCCTTTGGGTTAGGGTTAGACCGTGTATACTGTACACAACATTCCTAGCTAGAGATCATGTAACATAGATACTACATGGCGTGTGGCCCATTGGACATGTCGTGTACTCCAATGATTTCCAAAGTAAACTCACATGCCATATCCTCGGGCGTGTACTTCGTATGGACGATGAACGATAGTACAAGATATGTAGTCAGAACTACATGCTCTGTACTCATCCAAATTACACAAGTTTATTAAAATTCATTTTTATATTATACAAACCCTTGAGACGTGTACTATGGTGTAGGTGTAAAGCTAAGGCACAACACGTGATAAGAGTTTTATATATATGTGTCTAATTTAACATCTGTGTAATGTTCATTTTTACTCATTGGGTAGTTATGAATGGGAATTCACCAGGTTTTCTCCAAGGTACAAGTTACGTAAAAATATAATTTTAAATAAATTTATTTGTTGAAAATTATGATGGATGAGAATCTCAAGGAAATTTAGAAAAGGGTTTCAGATAAAATGATTGATTAATTAAAGATAACTAATTGATTCGATCATGATTTAACATAAATAAGAATGATTAAAGAATTGAATGCTAGTTTTATTTATGTGTAAATATCATTGCATGCATGGATTATCATGAGCTAGACCATGACCTTTGTATGTGGATGGTTTCTTTTAATTTATTTATTTAAATTAAATTTGTTGGCATGCATGCCTTCCCCTCATTAATATGTAGGGATTATGAACCCAAGGTTTCTTTTATGTATAACCCCTTTTACCCCTCACTTGTGTGTGAAATAAAAGCATATATAATGGATGGAGCTCCCAAGATAGTGGATGTGGATCAAGTTAGGAGCCAAGGTGAAACTAATCCAAGGAGATACAAAGGTGGATAGGTGGAAAGCTGTAAACACAAACCCAAAATGTTCAAGGTGTTTCTCCCCTAGGTCTTGGGTTAGATTATCAACCTCTAGATAAACTAACCAATAAAATAAGATCATGATCATACCATTTATTTTATTTCTATTAGTTGCATGGTTTATTTTTTGTGGCTGTGTTGTCATGATCATATACTTAATAAATTAAACAAGAATGCAAGATAGAACTAAAATAAGACCAGCTTATACATAAATATTATCTTAAACATGCTTAATCACTTATGTATATCCTACATAATATTAACAATCATGTAATAAAAGATAATAAAATGGAAATTATGTATAATGATAAAATCTCTCAAAGAAATGTTAGGTCGGTACAACCTTCCATAACCTTGGTTAGAATCTTACCATAGTTCAAATTTCTTGACCAACCCTAGTTGGGGTGCTTTCAATTATTAGGGAATTATAATTCAAGATTTTGGATTGAATTTACTTAGTTCACATCAAGGGATGAATTCCATATAAAGAATTGGTGTGACCAATAGGAAAAGGTTGATGAAATACAAAATAAAAATGATTTTAGGATTGGGAAGTCCACTTAGTGGATCTTGGAGTTGTGAGTTAATGTTGATGGAATTTTGAATGCCTACCTAAAACTTTTTAAGGTGCTTGACCAACCCTAGTTGGGTAATGTGAAGGGAAATGTGGATACTTTCCACTAGAATATTTAGGCAAGGGAATATTCCAAAGTCAATGGTGAGGGCTATTAGATTTCGATAAAATAGTGGGATACTAAAAAGTATTAATTAATTTATTTGCCTAAGTTTTATCATAATAAAGATTTAAATATTTTATCATCTTAAATTGTAGAAATGAAAAGAAAAACGACTTCAAACATATCACTGCAAACCATACTCGAGAAGGAAAACCTTCTCACTGACTCAAATTTCTAGGAGTGGTAGAGGTGTTTATGCATCATACTTAACCACAAGAGGAAATTGTATGTGATTGAAGACCCTATTCCAGTTGTGCCTGGAAAAGAGGCCAATGATGAGTAACTATATCTCTATATG
Organism: Viscum album; assembly: GCA_963277665.1. Taxonomy (NCBI): domain Eukaryota; kingdom Viridiplantae; phylum Streptophyta; class Magnoliopsida; order Santalales; family Viscaceae; genus Viscum; species Viscum album. The sequence goes on along the minus strand of OY728120.1, from coordinate 1,080,604,122 downwards.
ATACATATGGATGATGCCACAAATTTCCAATGTTTCATGCTATCTTACATGTCTAATGAGCTCTTGAAGTGACATGAAAACATGAAAAAATATAGAATTATGTCTCCCATTAAGGATCTCTACTAAGAGAAGGAGAGACAGGAGAGATATGAGATCTCCGAAAATTTTTTTACAACTAATATTGGAGAGTCTGTGCTATCTAGGCCTTATGTATTCAAGCTTATTGGCTACATTGAATGTCTGGACATCTTAGTGATTAAGTTTCTGGATGAGTTTCATATATATCTCATCCTATCATCACTACCTAAGACCTTCTCTAGATTTATTTTCAACTACAACATGAGAAACAATTAAAAGAGTCTATCGGAACTTCTAACCTTAATTATCTGGGTAGATAAGGACATGTGGTGTGACCAACCTACAGTCTTTATGGTAAATAAGAAAATTAAGGACAAGGAAAATAGGCCAAGGATTCATAAACGGTCTGATGCCATTGATCACCGTCCCTCTATAAAGGGTAATATCTAGAGGTAAGGCAAGTAATGGGAGGAATCATATTTTTTATGTGGCAATCCAGGATACTAGAAGAGGAAATGCACCTAGAATAACATGGATGCTAAAGGTGCATTCGTTATTGAGTGTAATCTTTCCATTTCTACACACTGGGTATTAGATACAGCTTGTGGGGATCACATATGTATTCAAATGTAGGAACCAAGTAGATTTAGAACGATTGATAGAGGAGAGGTGGATATTTGAGTTACCAATGGGATGTGGCTGGCTGCGTTGGCCATTGGAAATTACCATCTCTCATTTCCAACTGGGATGCTTTCGTTTTTACATAACTATTATTATGTGCCAAGTGTTACCAAGAAAATAATTTCTATATCATGTTTGGATATGGATGGATTTATTTTCAACTTTGGAAATAAGGGTTGTTTCTTTTATAAGAACAACGTATGTTATGGTATAGAATATTTAAATAATAGTTTGTATGTATTAAATTACAAAAACCAAGTGTTGTAAATTGATAATGAAACAAACTCACATGACTCATACAACACCCAATTGTGGCATCACCGTCTTGGTCATGTAAATGATAAGTGCTTGAAAAATCTCTGTCAAGATGGTTATTTAGACTCTATTAAAAAAAACCACTAGATATATGTCATGCTTTTTTACAAGGTAAAATGATCAAGCTTCCTTTTGGTGGATAGATCCACAAAGCTTCTAGGATTGGCACACATAGATGTATGTAGACAATTTCTAGTAGAAGTTAGAGGTGGATATTCTTACTTCATTACTTTTACTAATTATTTGAGTAGATATGGATATATATGTTTAATGAGGTATAAGTCAGAGTCCTTAGAGAAATTTAAATAATTTAAGAATGAATTAGAGGATCAGATTGGTAAGAAGATAAATAAACTCCGATCAGATCAAGGTGGAGAATATCTGAACCAAGAGTTAATCGACATTTTATGGGAGTCTAAAATTCTATCTTAACTCACTCCTCCTTATACACCATAGTGGAATGCTGTTAGTGAAAAGAGATACCAGGCCTTTTTGGATATGGTGAGGTTAATGATGAGTCATGCAGATCTTCTATTATACATTTGGGGATATGCATTAAAAACTACAACATTAACAGTAAACTAAGTACCAACTAAGGAGGAAAATGGAATTCCCACTGAGTTATGGAATGAAAAGAAACCATTTTGTCGTACACACGTGAATGGGGATATTATACGTCTGTTAAGGCCTTCTCGGGCAACAAACTAGCACCCCAGGTCACGACGTGTATCTTTATAGGATATCCCATGGAAACAAAAGAATATTACCTATACGAACCTTCAGAAAAAAAGTTACTGTCACAAGACAAGCCATTATTCTTGAAGGGATAACATTATAAAAAAGGATAGTGGGAGCAATATTGACTTCAATGAAGCTAATGCTCAAGATACACAAGATTTAGTATAGGAACAAGTTCCAAAAGTCCTCATGGAAGAGGTTCTAGAAACACAAGTACTGCGTAGGAGCTCAACAGAGGTAAGGTAACCAAAGATATTTGGTTTCCTAGTCACTGAGGATGGTGAATAATTATTATTGGACAATGATGAACCTATCTCCTACAAAGAAGTAGTATAGAACTCAGAAGCTACAAGATTTCTATAATCTATGAAATCTGAGATGGATTCCATGTATCAAAACCATATCTGGGTTCTGGTTGATGACCCATTTGATGTAAATCATATTAGATGAAAATGGGTATTCAAGAGAAAGCTAGAAATGGAATGTCAACTTATCACCTATAAAGAAAGGATAGTGGCTAAAATATTCAGACAACATCAAGTAATTGACTATGATGGAACCTTCTCACCAGTTTCCATGTTTAAATCCACAAGAATCATACTTTCCATAGCATCTTACCATGACTATGAGATTTGTAAAATGGATGTTAAAATAGAATTCCTTAACATGAACCTTTGGGAAGATGTCTATATGAAACAACCATAAGGGTTTGTGACTGCAGGTGAATCCAAATGGGTTTTCATGTTTCCGAAATACATTTAGGGATTAAAGAAAGCATCCAGGTCATGGAACATTCGATTTGATGAATCCATAAAGGAATTTGGTTTCATTAAGAACAAATGTGAGCCATGTATTTATAATAGGTTTAATGGGAATGCGGTCGTTATCCTGGTAGTATATGTTGATGGCATATTACTTATTGGAAATGATGTACGAGTCTTAAAATTAGTTAAGGACTGGTTGAACAAGTGTTCTCTATAAAGGACTTGGGTAAAGAAGCCTACATTCTAGGGATCAAGGTCATTTGTGATAGATCCAAGAGGATGATTAGACTAAGTCAAGGTACATCCATTGAACATATACTAAAGATATTTATTATGGAAAAATCCATGAAGGTATTGGTTCTAGTGTCACATGGCCTGCATCTTTCTAAGATAATATGTCCTAATACACAACATGAGAAATATAGGATGAGTAAGATCCCATATTCTTAGGCTATAGGATCCATCATGTATGCCTTGTTATGTAGCAGGCTTGATGTTTCCTATGCACTGAGCATGGTAGGAAGATATCAAGCAGATCAAGGAGAACAACATTGGACTGTTGTTAAGACAATCCTTAAGTATCTGAGAAGAACAAAGGATATGTTACTGGTATATGGACGAGACAAGGAGTATATCATTAGAGGGTATGCTGATGCTGATTTTTAGATAGATCAAAACAATATAAATTCACAATCAGGATATGTTTTCTTTCTCAATGGAGGAGCTATGAGCTGGAAGAGTTCAAAGTAGCTAGTTTTCACCAATTCTATAGTAGAGTCTGAATATATAGTGGCTTATGATGCAGACAAGGAAGCTGTCTGGAATCATAACATTTTCAAGGAGCTTGATGTGGTTCCCAGTAGTAAATATCCTATCACATTGTATTTTGATAATACTATAGTGGTGGCTCTTTCAAAATAACCAAGGTTGCATCAATGGAAAAAGAACCTTCTCTGGAAATATCACCTCTTGAGGGATTTATGTCAAAAATGGTGAAGTTGTGGTGAGCAGAGTGCCCACGGAAGAGAACGTGGTGGAACCCATGACTAAAGTCCTATCTCAGCAAAAGCATGAACATCATTTGAGATATAGCAGGTTAAAGGTTGTTAGTAGTTGGCTCTAGTCTGAGAGGAAGTCTATTGGAGTTGGTGGCCTAGAACTAAATACTTTGTACATTATGATGAAATTAATTAACTTAGGACATCTTGATTGTTCTTCTACGTGATAATACATGTGATAATGTCCTAAGGATAGGTGTTTCACTAAAGGGTCACAGAGGATCCCTACTATGATGAGAACCCCCAAATGCCATAACACTATTCTTGAATATATGTTCTGTGGCCAGATGATGTTATTTGAGGGACTTAAATAATACAGGAAATTAGGGGAGAGGACTCATAAATCATTGAAGCACCTTCTCATGGTGTGCGCCCTTGGTAGTATCCATGAGGATATTATGAGAACAAGACCCTCAAGTAGGAAATTCACATTTCATAATTTCATTGGATGTTCCTATTTGTGGATGTGTGTATTGGTCCTTAGACATTAAGATTATTATTAATGGGTATTACAACTTGCACAGTTAGATGTATTGATGAAAAATGCGATGACACATTATTCTTAGTGAGGTAGGATATGTTGGGTGCGTCATAAGTAATACTACATTAATAGATAATATAATAATGGATTTTTCCCTTCAATTCCATAGTGTAAGTTGATATCTTAGGCCCTTCAATAGAATTGATATAGTCTAAATAAATCCACGGACATGGTGAGGAATGGGAAAGTTCAATTCTGGGAATTCAATGAAAGAATAATTGTGGACATGGGTTGATGGCACTAGCATGTAACCCACTTGATTCGAGATATCTAGACAAAGGGATTATATTACATGGTTATCGTTACAAGGAGGTGACACATCATTGTGGCATTAAATTATTTATCTATGGGTGCCTGGGCATATTGATAGACTCTAACCATGGAATTTTGGAAGGATTTTCCTAATGCCACTGAGATAGAGGCCTAGAGGGTCACACACTAAGTTTTTCCAAGTATCTCAATTAAATATTCATTTAACAAGTTGAATAAAGAGTATTCCGAATTTTTGTTTAATAATTATTCAAAGATGCCTGATCGCATTTACTTTGACTATATTTATTCGAGACAATATATTGTGGATGAAATAATAAATTTATTAGAGATTAATGTAGTGATATTTATTTAAGAAATAAATATCCATTATTCAATGTATAATAAATTTGGTGGAGGAAATAAAGAAAAAGGATAAATAAAAGTACATGTTGTGTATATTAATATACACACCGTCCAGTTTTTCAAGGGATTTGTGAGAAATATTATTATTTATTTAATTAAATAATATTAGGTGTAATTATGTGGGTGCATGTTAAGTAATAATAATAGTCAACTATTATTTTTAGACATGGGGTCCTACTAAGAATTAGATGAAATGAATAAATTCTTTTGGTTAATTCATTTTATTATTCTAAGTAATAAAAATCCAAATTATATTATTATGATTAGCCTATCCATTCTTTGTGGTTATTTACAATAGATCTGAAAAAATCTCCCAATCTACGAGAGAATTCCATTCCTCCAAGAATGCACTCAAGTTATGTGAGATATCCTCCTCCACTGGATGATGGAGAGAAATTTGAAAGTGGCTCTCATGGAGATCGAAGGTGGACATCATAAGATAAGTCCCTTATATGCTAGTACCTAGAGATCCTTTCAGCGACACCCATAAATATGTGGATCACTTGTGGATCAATACTAGAGGAAGCCTACACTTGGATTATACGTTATAACGATGAATCACATTGGATCATGACCAGAAACATCAACGAAGAGATAATTCAATCAAGGTAATTCTCATCTTTCAATTAAATTAATTATAACCAATATATGATGATCCTCTCTATGGTTCTGAGACTTTCCTATTTTATTTATTTCTTCATTCTATTCAAAAGATCTGGAATTTTATCATCATGAAAGATCACGAATTGATTGTTTTTAATAGAAAAATTAAATTTGGGTACACCCATCCACACGATTCTACTATTCCTGGAACATACACCTTCTACAGGGTTCAGCAGGGAGATGGTGGAGCTCGACCATCCAGATTCATGATGATTCGAACCTCTCTTGGGATGACTTCGAGTGGGGTTTTTAGAGTATTTCTTCCTCGTGACCTTGTTCTTTAGGCGCATCCAGAAGCTGCTTCACCTACAGTAGTGCAACCTATCGGTGGATGAGTACTCTGTGAGGTTTATAGAACCCCCTCTCTACTCAAAATACATGGTGAAATACCCTTTGTTCAGGGACTAGAACTTTGAGAAGGGACTCAGATAGGACACTAGGGCATCCATGGTGACTCTCTGCATCCATAATCATGCTGGAGTGATGGAGAGATCCCTTATTGTGGATACATTTTTGGTGGATTAGGCACTGATAGTTGGAGCCACCAACTTACCCCAGGAAGCAGAGTCTTCAGTGGTGAGTATAAAACATTAGACGAGGGGTCCCAAGAAGGCCTGGTCTTTTAGGGGACGACCCCAGGACTTAGGGTTGGTAGTACGGGGCTCTCAGAGTAGAGGGAGTCAACCGGGGACCAGGCTGTGCTTCATGTGTGGCGGGTAGGGACACATGGATTGTGACTGCCCGACCTACTGCATAGATGATCAGCAGACGGTCAAGGGACCACCAAGGTAATGGTAGAGGTTTGAGCAAGGAGGTCCACAGGGCGGTGGATGTGGCAATGGAGTCGACTGAGCGGTAGGTGGTGGATGATGATTCATGGTGCTTCCACTACCACCCTCGTGTAGTCCACCACAGGCTTAGGGAGCCGATAGACAGGGGCAAGACCAGCTTCAGGTGATGGAGGCCTACGACCATGTTTCTCCAAATATTATTAGAGGTATGATATATGTGTTATCCCCCTTAGATTAATTTCTTATAGACACATGTTACATACACTCTTTCCTTTCCACAAACCTTGATCGAGGCTTGAAGATTCCAGTGGAACCATTGGCTCGATCTTTATGATTAGAGACTCCTACGGGAGGGGATTCAATGATTACACACTAGTGCCGACAGTGTGAGCTTACTCTAGGAGGCAAGAGCTTTGGCTGGGATCTCTTAGTAGCAGTGTCGAGGCATTATGACATCATCTTGGGTATGTACTGGTTATCTATATTCCATGCTCAGATCGACTATTTTATTTACAAAGTGTGGTGTGTCCATGAAGATGGTACCTGATTTTCCTTCATCAGCAAGAAGGGAACCTTAGTAGTGTAGGATGACCTTTCACAGAGGAGGGTGCAGCTGGCCACTCACAAGTTGGCTAGCCTCATCCTCGATGCAGTGGAAAAGAGGAGTCATAGCTTTCTTATAGTGGTGAACGAGTATGAGTATGTATTTCTGGAGGATGTTCCAAGACTACCTCCTTGCAGAGAGGTAGAATTTTTCATCAATCTATACCCCAGTATGACACTAATATCCACACCAACATATCAGAGGGCTCTCATGGAGCTACATGATTTGAGGATTGATGACCTCTTCAACCAGCTAAAGGGAGCGACATGATTATCGACGATAGACCTCATATTAGGCTATCATTTTCTTTGGGTACGAGATGAGGACGTGTCGAATACATCCATTAGATGATGGTATGGCCACTAAGAGTTCATAATGATGCCCTTTATCATGACCAATTTCCCAGTAGTGTTCATGGGATACATGAAGATAATCTTCCAACCTTACCTCAATCTTTTCATGGTAGTATTCATTGATGAAATATTGGTTTACTTGGCGTTATAGAAGGATCACGCTACACACCTGCGGATAGTCCTAGATACACTCCAAGAACACCAACTGTATGATAATCTCTTTAAGTGAAAGTTTTGGATTTGAGAGTTCCACTTTATGGGACACATCATCTCGTAGGTTGGAGTTGCAATGGATCCGGTAAAGATAGAGGCAGTTCCTATTTAGGAGCCACCCAGGATCGTGATTGAGGTTCAAAGTTTCATGGGGTTGGATGGATACTGCCGAAGGTTCATACCCAAAGTTTCCAAAGTAGCATCACATTTATCAGCCTTGACACAGAATAGAAACCCCTTTATGTGGACATAGAAGTTCCAGTGGAGTTTCCAAGAGATGAGGCGAAGACTGTAGAGTGCCCCCATCTTGAGACTACCATAAGAAGGAGTTGGGTATATAGTCTTATGAGATGCATCAGGGACTGGACTGGGTTGTGTCCTGATATAGGAGTGAGCAGTGATTTCCTACGGCTCATGACAGTTGAGGTAGTATGAGCAGAACTATGCGGACCATGGCCTGGAGTTAGCAGGAGTGGTCTTTTCCTTGAATATGTGGTGGCACTAATTGATGGTTGAATGGTTTACCATCTACTCTGACCACAAGATTCTCAGGTATATCTTCTCACAGAAGGACCTAAACTTGAGATATTGGGGATGGATGGATTTCCTCTTGGACCATGACCTTGAGATGGTCTATACTTATGGGAAGGCGAATGTGGTGGAAGACACACTCAGTAGGAGGTTTGGATTATTGCTGCTGAGTGAGGTGACAGAGCAGTTAGCCATTATATCCTTTATGGATGATGATGGAGCATATTACCTTCAGTCAATGACCTTCACTCCCCCACTCTTACAGTTAGTTAGGGGGGCACAACTTGTGGATTTTGACTACGAGGCCTGACGTGCTCAGATATCCTTAGGATAGGATCCTGATGGATTTTTGATAGGTGGGGAGTACGTTATCCCTTTTAGAGGAACCACTATAGCACTAGTGTAATTATGGTAGGAAGTGTTTATGGAGTTCCATATATCCCCTTTGGAGGTACATCCTGATGTGGTGAAGATGTACCAGGACCTCCTACTTCAGTACTGGTGGCCAAAAATGAATAAAGCGGTGGAAGGGTTCATTTCATGATACCTCACTTGCTAGAAACTGAAGGTCGAGCATCAGGTCCTAGCAGGCTTGGCATAACCACTTGAGGTACATGAGTATAAATGGGATGGTATCTCCATGGACTTCATGACAGGGTTACCATACACATCCAGGGGTCACGATTCTATCTGGGTGATCATTGACCAACTCACAAAGTAAGATCACTTCCTACCCATATGGGAGCAGGGATTGGTAGAGGGTATGGGATGCCTATACATCTAAGAGATAATGTGGCTTCACGGGTTCCTTTGATGATCATCTCAGACTGTGATGTATGCTTTACATCCTGGTTACGGAAGGGATTGTAGGAGGCGTTCAGGACTCAACTACATTTGAGAACAACTTTTCACCCCCAGACAGATGTTCAGATGGAGTGGACTATACAGACTTTGGAGGACATGCTTCATGCTTGCGTACTTGATTTTCTTCTTAGTTGGGAGGACCACCTGCCACTCCCAAAGTTTTTATACAACAATAGCTATCACTCCAACATTAGCATGACATCGTTTGAGGCCACGTACGGGTGACCATGAACATCACCTATATGCTGGATAGACCCTGGTGATTCAATGCTCATGGGTCAAGAGTTGGTACGGGATACCACTAAGAAGGTGCAGATCATCCATATGTGGATGAAGATTACACAGAGCAGGGAAAATTGTTATGCCGATAGGAGACAAAGACCCTTAGAGTTTAAGGAGGGAGACCATGTATTCCTTTGAGTCTCACCTCGATGAGGATTGTAGATATTTGGATGGGGTGTCTAGTTATCCCCAAGGTTCATCAAACCTTTTTAGATTCTTGGAAGATTTGGTGTGGTGGCGTAACACCTAGATCTTCCCCCATATATGCACTGGGTGCACGATGTTTTTCACACATCATAGCTGAGGAGGTACATGCATGATCCATCACAAGTCATCAGCTCGGGTGAGCTGGATATTAATGATGGGGCGACATTTGCGGATTTCCCAATAGAGATAGAGGGATGATAGGATTAGGTCCTTCATGGATGGTCAATTCCTCTAGTGCACGTTTAGTGGAAGCACAGAAATCTCCAGGAGAGCACATGGGAGCGGGAGGCTCAGATTCGTGCTTAGTACCCCCATTTTTTGTTTAGCCCTTGTTTTGGATTTCGGGGACGTTAGGCCCTAAAGTGGGGAGAATGTAATAAACCATAATTTCCATGATTTTTTTTAAATTATATGGAATTATTTCAAGGCCACACGCTTTGACAACATGTGATTCTGAGGCCCAGTGAGCCCAGAACGGAATTTTGAACTTTTTTTAGGTTTACTTAAGTAAACATGCTAGTGGAGTTGTATAACTTTTAAAACATTGGTCAGATCAAAAAACAGAGGAAACTATTGAACTCATAATGTCAGGATTCATCTAGAAAGGACTTAACTTCAACTGGAAAGGGTCATATGGAAAATTTATATTTTTAGACCTTTCAGAAAATAAATAAATAACTAAAAAAGTTATTTAATTTTTCTTTTACACTATTGAGCGGCAGATGACGGACCTGCCGTGCGATGATGAGGCACATTAAAGAAAACCCTTAATGGCCCGTTTTTGTCCAAGCATAATTGCACAGCTGTTTCATAAATGAAATAGCGTAACAACGTGACATCACAGTGTAACAGAAATGCCGCGATGTGTCTTATTTTAATAAGCTAATGTGTTGGAGAGTTGGTAATTAAACTATTGAAATTCTCCGACAAACCTACAGTGAAGTTACTCCCCTAAGATGAATGAAGAACGCCGATTGATCACTTGTAATTTTTTCTCTCTATGAAGAATGGATCCAAGAAGCAACGAACACCTCTGACTTCTTGGGCCTTCATGGGTAGACTACTTTAAATTCAAACTACATTGAGTTAGGGGTTTGGTTTGGGTTTTATGGTTTCCCATCAGTTATTCTAGATGACGAAAAAAGATTAACCCATGAAGAGGTTGATCCGCTAATCGTCCATTCTTGTGGGATGGTGAAATTTATTGGGTTTTCTTTTCAGGATTGATTTATTGTTTGTAGAAAACCATCCCCGAACCTCCCTATGTTTTAAACTTCTAACACAGAGGGCGTAGGCCAACATGAACATTGACCAACCCTCCTCTTTCATATGTTTTCTTGGTGGATAAATTTTTCAAAATGATGACAAGGACAGTTTGAGACCTTTGTAAGGAAGGAAATTCCCCACGGAGCCCAGAGACGCATTCAGTGCAAAGAACAAACCATCGGTGCGAACTCGATGGTCCACGGAAGGGCCTCTCGGTGCACTAGGATGGGCCCGAGGCTGGAAGGAGAGATGTAGCGCTCATTCGCGCTTGTCAGAGTAATGATATCTTCGAATGAGTGTGGAAATCCGGGCTGTCCGAATAAGCCGATGGCATCACAGCTGGGCCGCTGTCACTTGACTGTGGTAGAGGGAACCACCTCACGCCGACCGCAGGGTGAGCAGGGAGTTGGATGAAGCTTTCAGCCGCATCCTGGCCAGGTTGAATGCTGGTTTTCATTTGGAGAACTGGGCAGAACCATGGGCAGACCCATGCCCCTCAAACCGGGTTGGATTGGGCCCGAACCCAACTGGCCCATTTTTGGTAAAATTTTAATAACTTGAAAATTGGGCATCTGATTGATGAGCCATCTGTAGAATTGGAACCCTCGCGATGTGGAAGTTATTTTGGAATTCTCTAAGGTGTATTTCATAGAAGTTGGAATTAGATTAATGGCTTGGGTATTAGGTTATATCGATGGACCCTGGGCCAGGCCAAAGGCCTGTCCGCCTCTGGCGGACCGGGTAGACCCACGTGTTGGACCTTCCCCCACGGGCTTACCTGGCCCAGCAGACCAGAACCCCCACAACGGGCTGAACCCCTGAACCAATGGGCCCATGACCTATCTGACTACACCCAGGACTGGTCGGACCGAGCCCAGACCCAACCAACCTCTATTTGAAAAAATGTCAAAAATTTGAAAAGAAAGCATCCGATTAACGAGATGTTTGTGAATTTGGAACCCTCGTGATGAGGAAATTATTTTGGAATACTCTAAAATAGATTTCATGGAAGTTAAAATTCTATGAATGGCTTGGGGGGAGGTTCTCTTAAGATTAAGCATGATATATGTGGAAACCATGCACTTGGCTAAGACCTAGAGATTTCTGAAGAGAGACCCTGTGTGGATCGAATACTATGGCCTAGTGAGAAGTGGATTTTTTTTGTGACCCGGTAGGCCCATGGTGGGGAGCATCTTATGTGTGACCTGACAGAGCCACGATACTCAATAGAAGAAGTACCTTAGTGTGAAAATAGTGGGTAGCGACATCTATGTGACCCGACATTCCCATGGTGGGGAGTGACTTCTGTGTGACCCAACATACCCATGGTAATCATCCGGGATGAGTACCAAAAACGTCTTTGGTTAGTGGGAAGCACCTTCTATGTGACCCGACATGCCCACTATACTTATTGAGGAGGAGTTCTTCAGTAGTCGAGTTTTTTGAAGATGTGACTAATGGTTCTACCTTCCTACTCTAGAACATACATGGTGTGAGTTTCCTTACTTCAATATCATTCTCAATGATCATGCTTTGTGGTTTGGTTGTGGATTGTTTTCTGGTTTTTAATCTTTTTTGGGGTCCCTATTGAGTATTTTGTTACTCACCCTTGCACGGTCTTTGCCCACACATGTTGTGTCTAATGTAGATGACCGTCACCTTGACGGAGGACTTGGTGGCCCAAGACCCATTGGTGCCTAGTGAGACCAAGAAGACAGGACATACTTCTACGGCTTTCAGCATCTACTCCGTACGTATCCATCTTATTTGGTTTCCAGTGGATGGATTCCAAAGTTTCCTTTTTGTACATTCCTATTTTCTAGTTAGTCTTTTGTTGGGTTTGTATTCTGGACCATTTGAATTTCAGTTGTACTTGTACTCAGTGGTTCTTTATAGTGGAATTCTTGTTTACTTTTACAGCTTTGGGATGTGGATGTGTTTGCGTTTGTATAGTTACTTAGAAAAATTCCTCCCACTTATAGGTTGACTCCTTCAGCACTAGTCACCAACCCCTAGACTTCAAGAGGTGGTCTTGGGATATATCATGGCACATGCCCCCAGTGGATGGGTAGTTACATGATAACTGATGATTCAACACTAGTTGGAGCCAGTAAGGATGATTCGGGTCATGAGAATTAGAAGTAGGAAAGTGATGATAATTGGATGAAATCTTCTCAACCTACCATTCCCATTTCAATAAAGTAGAGTTCACCAGTGAGTTTTTAGTGCATGAAGTCTGGGAATGTTAAACCCTATTGTCTGTCACCTTTGAAAACTTTCCATTATTGTGGATATCCAAGACACATTCATAGGTTTTACAAGCTAATAAATCCTCAATAGAAAAATTATTAGACCCATTTGTTGAGTCAGAAGTCTGATTACTTACTTTTTCATTTCTTTAGTTTTAGAAATCAATAACACTCTCTTAAAACCATGTTTAATGACTTTTTATATCCCAAGTATTTTAATATGTTTTATTAGAAAACATTAATTTTTATAGCCCATAGAAATTTTTCTAATAAATTAATAATATAAATTTTTATTATTCAGTTCGATTGATCGAAATAAAGGTGAGTAAGATTAATTAGACTAACTTATTTTCTGACCGGTGGTTATACATATGTATTCTCTATTGGAATGAAAAAAGTTATAAAAATCATACTAACACTGGTACCAATACATCACACCGACCATCATTCAGTATATCAGATTGAAAAATAATAAATAAGTCAATCAGACTATCCAAAGTTTATAATAAAAATATATAGATATATTTATATCAAATAGAATACGAAATAACCTTATAATGGTACTACAAAAAATTACATTGAAAATTCAGTTATAGATGAGATGTCAAGTGAAAGCTATCTAGGGCCCTTGAAACTCAATCTAAAATATGACCATTAAAAAATTCCTATAAATAATAGGACATTTGAAGAGTTGAGGGCTGAAAAATTCGCATATCAAAAGATTTATTTTCTTGAACTTATCATTATTAATCTTTGTAATAATTTATAGAGTTGAAGTTCTAAGGAATCCTTGTAAGGAATGTAATTCCTTTAGTAAAAATTTTCTTTTGTATTCATTATCCGATTTTGGTACTAATCATGGGATTCTAGGGATATGAAAATAGTGAATTTGATCCATAAGATCGAGGTATTCTTAGGCTAAGAAGAGAGAGACCAATCATCATGCCAAGAGATTCTAAGAGATTAGAAGACAGAGATATAATGATCATCATTTTGAGGTCTTTCCTAGTGAGGAAATAAAGACCTTATAGTAGGTATAAAACCATGGATACTTTTAATCTGGGTTACTGGATACCTTAACTCTTAAGGTTAATGAGTGAAATATTTTATTATGCTTGTAAGTAATTCTCACTATTATAATATTTTCATTTATTCTTTGTACAAGATCTATTTTCTACTTTGTATATATTAGAAAGTTAGTCTTAATAATTATCTTTCTAAACAAACAATTTAATCGAAGAAACTATGATATCGATAAATTGTACTGATATAATCAGATAGTTTCTTATTCCAATTTTGATACTCTAATCATTAGACTATATTTGTGTCCGATCTTTTTACTAAAAGAGGATGTTGTTTTGTGTTTAGTTTAATGTTTTAACTACAATTAAACCTCCTCTTATTTTACATTATAAACTCTTTCATTCCAAAAATTGGTATAAGAGGATGTTCTATTTCCTATACATTCTGAGTTTTTACTTCTTCTATCAACTAAAAGTTTTATTAAGTTTTATTTTGAAATTATCATTTATAAATTTTTTTACACTAACATGTTCATAGAAAAAGAGTTTTTATTATTTTTAAGATAGAAGGTCATAATGTTTTATCTTTAGAAAGTCTCAATCCTAGTTTAAATTTTATCTTTGTTTATAATGAGTGTGAGTACTAGAGAGACTAGATGAAAAATCTTGTTATCAATACTGGAGTTCATAATTTTGTGATGTCTACTGGTAATTAGAAGATTCCTAACAATGAAGTTACAAACTTTAAAAATCAATAAATGTTAGAGTATAAAATGAATTATAAAGTAAGTAAAACTCTTTTATGTTCTATAAATTTAAATATATATAGTCATATTTCTTCATGTGAAGCTACAAATAATATTCTGAAAAATTTAGAAGTAACACATTTTGGAACATCCAAGGTTATCGAAACAAGAAGAGCTATGATTTATGCTGATTATAAAGCCTTTGATTTACTACCTAGAGAGATAGTTTCCAAGATGAACCAAAGGTTTATGATTATTATAAATAGTTTATAGTATCTTAGAGGGAAAGGTCTTGAATATAATATTTTAGTTGAAAATATTATCGAAATCATTCCAAATGAATGAGAATCCAAAATAAAATCCTTCTATGATACAAGGAAGATTCAAATATAACTCTTGATGACCTTATTGGTACCCTCATGTAATATGAAGGGAGATTAAAAATAGATTATGAGAAGATGGGAAAAAATAATGTTGGTTTTTCACATTCAAGAACATATAATGTTTCTACCAAAGTTCCATAAATTGAGAATGTTTTTAAATATTAAAAGAATAAGAAAGTTGTTGTTCAATATAATTATAATCCATCAGAATATTCTTTGAATGATTTGGAAAATCTTTCTATAAGTATGAATAATATTATTAGAAAGAATAATTTTAAATATAGATATAAAAAATGTCACAAGGATAAAAGTGACAAGAAAGACTCTACAGAAGTTATTTTTTATGAATTCAAGAAAACATGACACATTTGACCGGATTTTACCAATCTCAAAATAAATAAAAGAAATATAGAAATTCAGGTAGAAATGAAAATAAGTATTATAAGTCTAAGATAAAAAAAGTTTGAATGCTTCTAAAACTTGGTGTGATATTAGAGGAGATAGTACTTTAGAAAATTCATTAAATAATAAAAGTTTTGGATAGAGGAAAATCATATTATTTATAGAAATACCTTTGGTAAATAAATGTCATATGGATAAGGCACACACTTCCGAGTCCCTTACTAAACACTATTTAAGTGAAAAATACCCTAAGAGTAATAATGATAAAAATTCCCTATATTCAGATGAATATTATTCCCCATCTGAAGAAGATAATATTTTTCTTTGTTATTAAGAGGTATTCATATTTTATAAACTTCAAGAAAAGGAAAACTCCAAAAATTGTAAAAAACTTGATAATACCCCAGAAAAATATGTGAAAGAATATTCAAGAATTACTATCTTAACTACTAAAATAATATATCTTTCTAAATAAATTGATAAAAATTAATTTGAAAAGGAAAATATTTCTAAATATTTTGAGAAAATTATTTCTGAGAAAAATAGCTTAAAAATAATTTTGAAAAACATAATTCAAATACTCTTTATATTGATGATAAGAATTTAGGGGTAAAACTAAAGTATTGGATTTAATGTTTAAAGAAACTTTTATCAATTTTTACAACTGGTAAGGAATTTTTTTATAATATGTATAATAAAATTAGACCACATAATGACAATACTAAAATGAGTTTTATTAACCAAAAATCTATTTTTAGCAATAAATATTTTATTTCTAAAGGTGATCCATTTTTCACAGTGTCAAAGTGGTGTACATTGGAAAAGTAAATTTTATTTTAATAGAGTTCAGTCTCAAGGTTTTAATAAATCATATTTTTCTAAGGAAATTACATTTTCTCAAAAATATAAAGTTGAAAAAATGTGGTTTCCAAAAATCATATTTTCTGATAATAATAGACCCAAGAAGTATTGGGATATGAAAAACTAATTTCTTTTTTTTATTAAAATATAGATAGTACCAGAATCAAAAATAATTGGTAAATATATAGTGTTTTCTCTAGACATATGAGTGGAAAAAAAAAATTCCATAAGAATATTATCAAGATGAAAGGTGGAAAATTAACGTCAAGAGATAATTCACAAGGAGAAATCATTGGTATAAGTAATATTATTATTCTTGGAAAATCCTTAATTAATTTTTTTTGTAGGACTTAAGAACAACCTTATAATCATAATTCAATTATGTGATTAGGGTTATCTTGTGAAATCCTGTAATGATAAATGTATTGTAAATATTTCAAAAGGTCAATTTATTATTTTTTCCAATTTGTATGAGAATGTTTACACTTTGAAATTAGAAGATTTTAGAAGACAATACTTACCTTTTCTTAGTGTAATGGAAGATCACACTTTGTTATAGAATATAATATCCGGACATGATAACCTTATAACTCTATCCAAGTTAACTAATAAAGGACTTATTAAGGATCTACTATAACTTAGGTTTTATTCTTCCAATGTTTGAGATAATTTTCAATTTGGTAAGAAACCTAAGTCAAGTTTTAAATCTATTAGTGAAGTGTCAGCTTTTGATGCATTACAATTAGTTGACATGGAGTTATTTGGTAACACAAAAATTAGAGGTATTGGTGGAAAATACTCTATATATGTTTTAGTTTATGATTATTCAAGGTAAACATGGGTTTATTTTCTTACAAGAAAATATAAATCCATTAGTTATTTTAAAACACATGTAGCTAGTGTTAAAAATGAGAAAAACCTATCCTTGATAACTATTCATAGTGATAATAATGGAGAATTTTTAAATTATGATTTTGAAAATTTTTATAGAAAGAAAGGTATTATACACAACTTTTGAGTACCTATAACTCCACAGTAAAATGGCGAAGTTTAAAGAATAAATAAAGTTCTTTTAGATATTACTATAACTATGATGATTGAATACTCAATTGATAATTTTTTTGGGTTGAATTGATTAGTACTACTTTTTATACTATAAATCTAGTTTTAATTACATCAGTTATTAATAAAAGTCCTTATGAGTTGCGCATAAGAAGAAAACCAATATTTTCTTACTTCAATGTATTTGGATTCAAAGTATTCATCTTGAATACTAAACACAACATACATAAATTTTGTCCAAAATATGATGAAGGAATATTTTTTGGTTATTCCACTACAAGTAAGGCATATATATTTTTTAAGAAAAATATAAATACTCTTGAGGAAAGAATAGATGTTAAGTTTGAGGAAACTGATCCCCTTTTTCTAAACAATCTCAACCTATATCTTCAGATGTTATTTCTAAAATTGATTTTAAACCAATAGTATAAATTTATTATCATAAGTATATAACTAAAGAATGTGTTTATGAAGTTATTACTAAATAATATTTCAACCTATTGTTTAAAAACATACTTTTGAAAATTGAAGAAGTTAGTTGTTTCTCAGGATTCATCCTTGTGATAATATCATTGGTGATGTAGATCAAATGGTTATAAATATAAGTTCATTGTTAATTTAAATTGAATATCTAGCTTTCTTATCTCAATTTAAACCTAGGAATCCTGATGAGGCATTAGGTCATTAGGATTGGATAAAATTAATGAAAGATGAGATCAATGAGTTTAAAAGGAATAAAGTCTTTACTTTAGTTGAATGGCCAAAAGAAACATCTATAATTAGAGTAAAATGAGTTTTTCAGAATAAGATTGATTAAAATGGAATAATAGTTAATAATTAATTTAAAATTTTTGCTATGGGTTATAAACAATAATAGTAAATTGAATATAAAGAAACTTATACTCTGATATCAATACTTGAGGCTATTCGAATACTTCTACCTTATGCAACATTCTTAAATTTAAAAGTTTTCAAATGTATGTGATGTTTGATTTCCTTAATGAATATGTTTGGTAGGATGTTTATATAGAAAAACCCCTGGTTTTGAAAAAAAAACCATAACATGTTTATAAACATACCAAATAACTTTATGGACTCAAAAAATCCCTTAGAGCTTGGTATGATAGGTTAACTGGATTTTTTTTACAAAACAGATTTGTAAAGGGAGCTGTAGATCCAACTTTTTTTATAAAATAAGTTAATAAAAACATCATGATTCAATAAATTTATGTTTATGACATTATATTTGGTTCAACTAAAAAATATTTAATAGATTAATTTTTAGATCTTATGAAGTATGAGTTTGAAATGAGTATGATGGGTGAGTTAACATATTTTCTTGGTTTATAAATATCACAAAAACCAGAAGGTAATTTTATATCTCAACATAAATATATCAAATATTTAATTAATAAATATGGGTATGACAACACTAAGAGTATTAGTACTCCCATTGGTAACTCCAATACAATAGATCTTGATGAAGCTGGGAAACCAATTGATTAGAAATTGTTTTGAGGTATGATTAGAAGTTTAATTTACTTAGCAACTATTCATTCAAATTTAATGTTTTCAAAATTATTATGTGATATATTTCAAGAAAATACAAAATAATCTCATATAAAAGCTGTAAAATTAATTTTTCATTATCTCAAGGGAACTATGGATTTAGGATTATTCTATTCTTTTAGAAATGATTTCAAACTAATTTTTTGTATGATACCGAATTTAGTGGATGTAGAATGGGTAGAAAAAGTATATCTAGAACATTTCACTTATTAGAAGAGTATTTAGATTTCGGGTTATGTATGAAATAACCTTCAATGGAACTTTCCACTACGGAAGTTGAATATATGGATGCTAGAAGTTTTTCTGATCATGTTTTGTGGATGAAACACACACTCACTTACTATGGCATGTGTTTTACTAAAACTAAAATTATGCTTGACAGCACAAGTTCCATTTCAATGAGTAAAAACACAAAACATCACACACATTTTAAGAACATAGACAAAATACACCATTTTCATCGGGATCACACACTTAAAGGAAATATAATTTTACAATTAATTAGAATGTAAGAAAAAATTATTGATACTTTAAAAAAACCCCTTAGATCTGATATATTTGAATTCATTAAATATAAGCTAGGAATTATCAATGGTAAGTGATTATTCATATCTACTTCTTACTTACCAATCATCTTATGTTAATAAAATACTTGTCATAGGGTATGTATATTTATTTTTCTTTTCCAATAAAATAAAATAAAATATTATTTAAAATTTATGTTTTATAAAAAACTTTTTTTTTTCTGAAATTTTAAGATTTCTAATTTTTGTTTATCATAATGACTTTTTGGACTCATTTCTTTAATTTTTTTTAGAAAATAATTTTTTTTATAAAAATTAATTCTAAACTAAAAAATTTCTAGATTCAAATTTTTTTACAATTCTTTACGGATAGTATTTATTTTACAAACTCAGTTTCAATTATAAAATCCTATAAGAAAAGGTTACTCATACCAATGAAACCTTATACTGGAAAAGGTATTCTTTTTTATTTTTATTTTTTTCACTTATCTTTTACTTTATTCTATACATATTTTTGATTACAAATTCATTTAGTTTCAAAACATTTTTATGTTTTCAAACTTAATTTTTTAATTGGACTATTATATAACCTGATGAAAATGTTCTTTTAAAAAAAATTGAGAGTTCAAATATAATTTAAATACTTTCTTCGATAAAATATCATCTATTCTAACTTTTATGAATTTTAATCTCAACCATTGATCTTAATCTGGGAGATGGACCAACACCCACATGGCGATATAAAGGTAGTACACCCCTTTTCCCAAATCAATTTTTAGAATAATATTTACCAAATCTCATCACTCCATAAAGTGCTCGGTCTGATTGTTTGTAATCTGTCTGATTACCAGTACCTGACTCACTTCAATGACCACTAGGTAATATTTCACATAGAGATATGTCTTTAGAGAAAGGCTCATCAAAAAAAGTAGTATGATAAGTTTGATTCTATTTTCAAAATAATTATTCCTTTTCAAGTCTAAGAGAATGTATGTATATAAAAATATGATAGACTTTAATTTTAATTATCCTTAAATTTGTAAAGAATTTTATGAATCAGTAGATTTTTTATCTAAAGATGCTAAGGATGAATTTTCTTTCACTTTTTTCCTGTGAAATATAATCTTTCGTAGAAATGAGTAGCATATTTGGTTGGTGTCTCTTCTAGTGTAGATTCTTTTCCACCCTTACAAAAATGACCTGATAGTCTTGGATATTTTGGAAAATTAAAGGGTAAAGCTTATTTATTTTCAAGTTATGAGAAATTCATAAAAGTATCACATCTTTCACTAGATGCTAGAGCTATAGTGTTATGGATATATAGGTACCCTATACTAAGTAATTGTGATAGGGAAAACCTAAAGGTATCATATATATTTGTTTTGGATTTCATGATAAACATGAGGAAGGTTAATTTGGTTATGTTTTTGTTCATTATGGTGGAAGAAATAAAGAATGCTTTGATAAATTCCAAGGTTATATTGTTCCATTCTTTCATAAATTAGATTCCAATGAAGTGTATGAATCTCTTAAAATTTGAGAAAGAAACTTATCCAATAAGAGAAATAATTTCTTTTATCAGTGAAGAAACAATATTAAAAATGAAGCTGATATTTGATTCAAAGTCAAAGAATCTTGTTGATAAGGACGAAAAAACTATATCCAAAGTTAAACCTTACGTGAATGTAATGTTTATTGAGAAAGGAAAAAAGAAATCATTATTCTTCCCCATTGAAGAAATATAATAAATAAAAGAAAATATTAGATTATGATTTCAAAAAGTTTATGGAACATAAGGTAGAAAATAAACCCAGAGATGTAGAGTTTGGGATTGATGCTATTGAGGTCAAAACCTTAAAAATACAGACAACAGATGAAATAAAAGAATCATAAAATAAAATATTACAATGGAAGTGATTATAAATGGAAAAAATTTGTGAAAGTTGAATGAAGGGTGTTGAGATAGCTTATGAAAATCCAATTCTATCAATTTCTCATACTGATCAGAAAATTATAGATTTTGGTCTAGAATTTTCTAAAACCTCACATATCCATATAATAGTTCCATCAGTTTCTAATAAAGGAAAAGACAATGAAGTTTCTATAGAATCAGTTCTAGAAAAACAATTATCTTCTAAGTAAGTTATTAAAGGAGTTATTAGGACTACTATGCTATTAGAAAAGAACTTAAGGAGGTTAGAGATAAAGAAGAATAAGAAAAATATAATGAAGAAGAGGTTATAGAAAAATAATAAAAGGAAGAAAAATAAGAAGAAGAAGAATAAGAAGAACAAGAACAATATGAATAAATTATAAAAGGTTGAAGAAGGAAAGTTTAATTAAGAAAAAAATGAAAAAAATGAAGATATAATGGAAAATAAATCATCATAATAATCATCATTATCATCTCTGTTACCTTTATAGTAAAATATATATGCAAATATATTAACACGAGAATTAGAAATATCAATTACATAAAAGGAATAAACATCTTCATTATAATCTAAAGAAGAAGATCAATGATCGCACACCAAAGTTTTTTAAAATGTTCAATTAGTTAAAGATGTGGATATAATACAAGTTTCTAAATATGTGAATGTTTCTAAGAAAGTAAAAGAATAATATTAGGTAGAAAAAAACCTGATGTCATATCTTCTAGACTGAAAACTCCTAAAGTTTCTCCAAAATTATCAGATTCAGAGGCAATAGTTATACATAAAGGTTTTGATTTTATCTACAAACATTGATAAGGATATGTGATAGCATTCCATATTTTCAAAATACTAAGGTGAGATGTAAACAAATCCAGAATAGTCATAATGATAAATTAAAATCTTTGAATGTTATCACAGAATTAGTTTTTCTGATTGAGGAATATTTTAAAACTTTATAATAATTTTCCAATACTTAGAAATGATCATATAATCTGATGGTAAAGTGGTCAAATTGAGCTGATAGTGATCTAAAGGATTATGATGAACAACTCCTAGAATTTAAGAAACTTTCTTTACAAATGAAAGATTCTTTTGAAAATATATCAATATATGTATCAGACTGGGTAAAGTTTATAGAATATTTAATTGATACAACTGATGAACAGACTAAGGAAGTCAAAGTTCTCCAAGAAAAGGGTCTCAATTTAGAGTTGGAGAATATCCATCTCAGAACATGTGAATATGAATTGGTTCCTGTGAAAGGGGAGAATAATAGGATTTTTGAGGAAGTTTAAAGTATTAAATAAAAATTTTGGAAGCAATTGGTGATGGAAGAATAGATTTTAAAGCTTAAATCTTCAATGGAAGAGAATCATAAGGACCATAATGAATTCAAAAAGATAAATGATATTGTGAAGAAGTTTATGTTTAAAGATAAAACTTTTAATTTTTAACTATTGATGTATATTTTGAAACATTTAAATGAATATTAAATTTTTAAATACTTTGATCCAATTAATTTATGTTTTAATGTTATCTAATTACCATTGGACGTATATTTTTTAATTTCCTTCATGGATGATTTCTTATTTCTCATAAAAATTATTTATGTTATCTCTTACTATCTTTTTAGTTAATATACTTACCCCAGCCTATTTGTAAATAAAATAGGGGGAAAAGGTTTGATAGATTTATAAAGGGGTGTAATTATTTAAAAGGATAATTTTAACAAGATAAAGTATTGGAGAAGTTTCATGAGATATGTTTGAAGGGGATAATTCTTAAAGAGGGAGAAATCTCTAAAGACTTTCACTAACGTGGAGAACCAAAAAATATAATACTTTCCATCAGTTTATAAATTTATTATAAACGCTGGTGGTGTTAAGATATGGAAAATATCTTTTAATATCTTAAAAAAGGGTTGCAAGTATTTTCAAATTATCATTAGGTTTTATTAATTTTAGGTATTGTGTTTTGTGCTTTCCAAAGGGAGATATTTTTGAGATAGAAGTATTACTTATTACTTTTCCATTCCATTAGTTTTGGAAATCAAAAATCACTCTCTTAAAACTATGTTTACTAACCTTTCATATCCCAAGTATTTTAGTATTTTTTTTATAAAACATTACTTTTTACCATACATATAAATGTTTATAATGCATTAAGAATAAAAAGTTTTATTATTCAATACGATCCATTGAAATAAAGATGTGTCCGATTAATCAGACTAACCTATGTTCTAACTAGTGGTTATATTTATGTATTATATATCAGAATAACAAAATTTATAACCATTGGAAATAAACTGGTACCAATACATTGGACTGACCCACATTCAGTTTATCGGATCGAAAAACAATAAGGAATTCTATTATACTATCCAAAGTTTATAATGATAATGTATAGTTTTATTTCTATGGAATATAATATAAAATATAATTTTAATAATGTTATTAAAATGATGTTGGACATTTATTTGTAGATGATATATCAATTTCAAGATATCTGAGGCCATTTCAACCAACTCAAAAATATAGACTTTGGAGAATCACCAATAAATAGGAGGTCATTTGACGATCTGGGATCTGAAACATTTGCAACTCAAATCATATAAATATTACTCAGTGTGAACTTATTATACTTAGTCTTTGTAATAATATAAAGAAATAATGTTATAATAAACCTTGTATGTATTTTAATTCTTTTATAAAAAAATTTATTTTGTATTCATTGGCCAATCTTGGTACTGATTGAGGAATTATGGGGATAGAAAGATGATGAATCCAATCTGTTAGATTAAGGGACTTCAAGGCTATGAAGATAGATAATGTTAATCACATTGATGGATTATATAGGATTGGAAGAAAAAGATATAATTATCATCATATCGATGTATTTTCTTGTAAGGAAAGGCAGACCTTACGGTAGCTATAAAACTATGGATACTTTTAGTCAGGGTTAGTGGGTACCTTAACTCTTATGGTTAAAGAGTAAAATATTTTATTAAGATTGTATTCCATTATTACTATTATAATATTTATATTTATTATTTGTATTTGATATATTTTCCACTGTGAATTTATTATAAATATAGTATTAATACTTATCTTTCAAAATAAACAATTTAATCAGTACAACTGTGATACCGATAAATAATACTTATATAGTCAAAAAATTTCTTATTTTGATTTTGTTACTTTGATCATTAGAAAAAATTTGGGTATGTTCTTTTCACTAAAATAGGATTTGTGTTTTGTGTTTAGTTTAATGCTTTTAAACTAAAATCCACCCCCAATTGTATACTATTGCAAACTCCTTCGATCCAACTCCATCTTTGATCCTAGTAGTAGTCTGTGTTATTGCTTCTATTAGAGAGTTGGAAGCAGAGATTTTTTTAGGGAGCATATCCATTTATATTTTTTCTTTGTTTCTTAATAATTTTGTCATATATTATGTTTTCAGTTCATTTATATACAATAGACGAATTGTCTTGA
This sequence comes from Viscum album, assembly GCA_963277665.1. Classification (NCBI taxonomy): domain Eukaryota; kingdom Viridiplantae; phylum Streptophyta; class Magnoliopsida; order Santalales; family Viscaceae; genus Viscum; species Viscum album. The sequence continues at coordinate 1,080,579,252 of OY728120.1, read as the reverse complement.
CCCTATTTTTTTATCTTTGAGATGTCCATGCATCATTATTTCTTGAAATATGTTATCTTATTTGAATGGTGTAGACCATGAGTTTAGGGTTGTTTGAAGGATTATATGGAGATAACTTGGGTGAATATTAAGGTAATAGGGACAATTTGTTGTTTTCTGGTTAGACCATGATAGATAACAAGTCAATATTTTTTATTGGTATCACCAAGAGTGGGTGTTCCATGAGTTTATCCCTGAGTTACCCTCCATGTAGTTTGATGAACTGAGTTCAGAACCATGAAATTCAATGTTGAGGAATGTTCATGATCAAGATATACTTATTATTTCATGGAGTGTGAATTTTGGTGATCAAGTATAGAGAACCCTCCTTTGTTCTTGAGGATATTCTCTCTTGGGGTGTTTTGATGTGGTATGTTTTGGTTTTTGGATCTTGTCCCTTTTTTGATGATATTTTTTGATAGGTTCGTATAAAATTTCACCAATCTAGATAAAATATAAATAGTGGGGAGACCCATGCATTTCCCTTTCCTATATAGAGTTAAATTTTGAAATGTTTTTTATTGGGACATGTCCTTGCATGTATCTATGGTGTCCTTAAATGTTCTAGAGGTGTTGTTTTTATTTTGATCTTTGATAAGGTTTAGGATTTTAGAGGATATCATGAGTGGTGGTGGATATATTTATACTCCTTATTTTAAAGCAGATCATAAGAGTGGTTATCCCAATGTCTCCTTTTTTTCTCTTTACTTTCATTTAGTGAGGGATCTACTTCCTAGAATTCTTAGTGTGTTTTCACTTGGTATATTATGAATTCTTCAATGATATTTTTCCTATAGAGTGGGTTATTCGTGTCTCATGTACATGGTTTCAATGTGTAAGAAGTAAGTTAGTGATTAAATCCATGATAGAGGGAATATAGTCCTATAATTCCCACTTTTCTTATGTTTCTAAATATTTTTTGGGGGTATAAACTGGTATGGTGTTGATAATTATAACACCCAATGTCACTTTTTTGTGTGGATGCAACAACATGAGATTTTAAAAGTGGAACCTCATGTTTGATAGTGTATAAAAAAAGAAACATCATGATTAGAAGATAATGTAACACTTCAATACTTTTCCATATATTTATTTTTTAAATAAATTCAATCTCTTAAATATCTTGAGAATAATGAAAGATCGGGTTTAAATGAAACTTGATAATCTATTAAAATATTATTATTTAAACATGATCATTATAGCCTAGCTATTAAGTTGATTGGTATGAATATGAATAAATAAATTATAAAAATTATATGGTTTACTTATATATAAAATAATTTCAATGGTTATCTATTTATTATAAATTAAATAAGAATCATTTAAAAGAAAAAGAAATGTTTCTTAAACAAACTAAATTTTTCTAAAATATAGTTTAGTCATGGTTTACACACATAATTTAAATTAAATTTTACCAATTTTAGAAAATTTATTTGAAAAATAAAATTTATTTTTTAAATATACATTTCAAAATTATATTGGGGTAATATTTTAAGAATTTTATGAAAAGATTAATTTTTTGATGAATAATGAAAAATACTGATTTTTATTGAAAACTGATTTTTTTGTTTAAATTATTTTACAAGTTAAATTATATTTTAAATTAGTTTTAAAGTAAAATTAGTTCAATTATATTAAAATTAAAATAATTTAGGTCATTGGAAAAAAAATTCTATTGAAATCTAATTTAAAAACATCCTAAATTTTTGAATGTTTTTCTTTTGAAAAATCATATTGTCGAAACGTCTGCAGGTTTAGTTTTTAATTAAAATTTTCAACTTCTTATGTGTTGAATTTTTAAAAATGGATTCAATATTTTTAATAATTATAATTTATATTATCTAATATGGTCAACTTAATTTTTTACTATAATGAGTAGTGAAAACATTAAAAATTAATTACCTCAGTTGAGGTAAAAATGAGTTTATCAGAGGTTAAAGTTGGAAGATAAAGGTTAAAAGTGACCTAAAACTTTTCAAAAACCCATTTAATTTCCATATTTAGACTTTATAACTTATTAGGTTTTATAATAACCCATTTCTTATGATTTTTTATTTTAAAAAACGTAGTTATCACTTTTTTTTCAAAAATTCAATGCATGTCCTCTCCCCCACTTATAAAAGGACAACCCCTATCCTCTTCTATTCACACTAAAAAATTAATTTGATTAATCCAATAAGAAATAAAATATATTATTTAATTACCTCCACATATCATTATGTAATTGTTTTTTTATAAACCCAATCTAGGAAGGCTTTATGTTTAAGCCATATAGGTTTCCTAAAGAAGAGGTAAAATTTTAACAATGAGTTTTAATTTTAATTCTTCTTCTAACTCCTTATAATACTATTAAAATAATATAATATAATAAAAATAGAATCTATAATATACTGATATGTTATCATGTTAATTTAATGATCTATATCCATCTCCTTTTCCATCAAATGGAAAACAAATTTGTTGATTGGGTGTAAGACGGACTACCTCTTCGCTAACTGATGTAATCCATTTACTACAACCACTATTCAAGGTTGGATATAATGATGGATTTTAAATTTTTATATAATATTTATGACATAATTATTCTTCTATAATTATGATAACACATACACCTTATTACTTTCCATCCTATTGGGGATACGATAACGTCGCTCGTGTGTGCTACTGACGACGCCTTGCGTAGAGATGTGATTTATTTTTTCACTTACGCTTTACATGCCATTTAGTAAGGATAAATTAAATAAATATATAATATATTAATGAAATAAAAATACTTATTGAAATATATTATCACATATAAATTCCTACCCTCCCATCCTTTTTAAAAAAATAAAGTCACTCCTTTAAATACATGGACTACTGCCTCCACACAGCGATGTGAAATGCATTTCATTTTGTTTTTATATGGATGGTTATAAGGATGTATTTTATTAATAAAAATGATATATATTAAATAATAATGATTCTATTATGGTTAATTTATATTTATTTTTCAACCATTCTATTTGTTGATAAAAATGGAAATAACTTTCATGTGTACGCACGACCTACCATCTCCATGAATAGGGTAATCCATTTTCTATCTTTAGAATTTAAAGATTACTCTAAATACATATATAATAAATATATATGATATTTATATCATGGTTAAATTTTTTGATATTATGTAACCATGATAAAATTAAAAGGACCTAAATTAAAAATCCAAAACATACTGAAAAAAATGAGACAACTATCACCCGAAATAGTGATTTAAACCAAGAATTTTTAAAAAACAGGTGATAAATGAATATAATTAAATCATATTAGGTATGAGATATATGATTATATTTATATATTAGATTTATAATAAAAATATATTTATTATACAGGAGGTTCAAACACAAATGAAGGAAGTCAAACCTTAGGTATGAGATTCTCAGATCAATTTTACTTCCATGAAATATACGCCTTATTCACCATTTATTCATTTGTGTGGAGTATATACTACCATTTTTTATATTTTATACCATGAATAATTTTATATTCATATAAATTAAAGTTTAATTTGATGTTATTTATTTCATGTGGCTTATGATTCGACATTACCAAAGTGGTAAGGTTGTATTTCACAATCTCATCATTATTCGAGATTATTTATGTTTAAGCCTCCATTAGGGGGAATTATTTGATATTTCATAAAAAATATTTTTAATCCTCTATTTATTCATGAAATTATTCAAATAATATAACCATTTCACACTCTTGGGTACTTAAAATTATTGAGAAAATGTTTTTAAGAAAATACAACTTTTTTTCTCTCTTTGGTAGAAAATCCTTTTTCATACAAACAGATGTTTTATAAAAATATTTTAATTTTTTAAAAAAATGTTTTTATCATTATAAAAATGATTTATTAATGAAATATTTACCTATTTTTTAAATTTTTAAAAAATGTTTTTAAAGGAATCTTCATGTCATTTTCTGAACAATTCTTACTTGAATTTTACAGAATATGTGGAATGGGTCTTTGTTTTAATTTGTACGACATGAATGAAATTTTATACCTTCATGAAAAATATATGTTTTAAAGATTATTTTACAATTTTACAAGGTTATTTTAAAAGAAAATTATTTTAATTTATTTTTGTAAAATTTTTGTTTTTAAAGGTGATTTTCAAATTCAAAGGTTATTTTACTCAAGAATGTTTTCAATAACATTTTTATAGTATTTATATTCATCAATAATTTCAACCCATTATTATAGTTTTAATCCACTATGGAAATTTTATATCGATATCAACCTTTATTTGGTTGGTTTGTAAGATCCTGAGTTTTCCTATAAGGAACATATCATTTGTTTTCAATTTAACTCTTTTTTTGGCCTAATGTTTGTGCCTAATGAGATACTGATAGTTTGGGGGGTTTCTAAGGTTTTTTAAAATCCTAGATACTTAATTTTAGAGAAACATAGTTGGGATGCATGGTTAGTAGAAAATGTGGGAGCCAAGGCACATAGTTAGGATAAAATGTTTAGGGTTGGACAAAGGGATGGAAGAGGCTGTATGGTTTGAGGAAACCATGAAATCAGGGTTTCACGACCATGCTGGGGATCTATAGTTTTTAAAATATCCTAATAACATAGTTTCCCAAACTATGTTCATGAACCATGTGAGGTCCCCCATGAGATAGAGAAGGTCGTACGGTTAGCACATGGTTTGGCCAACCATGCGACCAAACTATACAACCTAGTTTAAAATTGGAAAATAAAAAAATTCCATTAAAATGTCTTATAATGTAAAAATAACTCCTCTATTACTATATTGGATATAAAATTTTCATGGGATCTTATTTTGATATTCAAAGAGTAGGATTTTCTACCATTTCTTCATTCGACGTTCGATCTGAGCATCGTTTGTCTCATTAGATCTGCATCAGTAAATTATTTAATCATCTTGTATAATTATTCATTTGTATTCATATATACAGAGATATTTTGTTACAAGATAATATTCCCTATTTCTAGGATTTTCCCTTTCTAAATTTTTATTCTGATTTGGACTACATTAGAGATTGATATTGGACTAATGCTCCACTACGGACCTACGGTAGGTGGTATATACCATTTCCTCAAGGTTTGGGATTTTATAAGAATAATTTACATTTCACCACACACTATATATTATGGATGGGACCATTTAATTAGTTGAATATTTAATTTAAAAATATGGAACTTTTTAGGATTCCTTTTTTGCACCTTTATGATTTTTGGAGGCTGTTTCCCCAACTTAGGCCACCCATGGGGTTTTTCCTTTTATCTACCCTATATTATACAATCATGTTGGGTGTGTGTTAGCTATCCACTAGTTTTGGTATCTTGTTAAATTTAATAAATTGAATTAAATTTTTAGGATAAGGTTGTGCCTCCTTTTCTATGTGATTACATGAGGTTTAATGATTAAATTGTTTAAATGGATTTTAAAGAAACTATGTAAATTGGTTGGAATAAATCATGGAATGTGAATGTTTATGAAATGATTATTGAGATGATATAAAAAATTTATAATTGTGGTGGATGACTTGGACAAGCTCCTTGGATCCTTATTTTCATTTAGTTTCAATGGGAAGTTCTACACCATAGATCTTTGTTATGGTAGGAATGCCTTGGACCTGTTTACTCCTTGGATCCTAATTCTGTAAGATTCCTTGGGACTTGCTACCCCTTGGATCTGGATTTCCTGGACTCATGTTGGACATGTTTTTTTGACATGGTCCTTGGAATCTACTGAAGTATTTATCTAGTTTCCATTGAGATGCTCGTGGGATTCGATGATGATGCCTTGGTCTTCTATACGTTGGATCTGACCCTTTGTAGTATGACACATTTGATTACATGGAACCACCACTGTGGATTTGGTACACTCTTGATTATATGGTGTGTTCATGAATGTATTATACATTGGATTACATGAAAGGCCATTGTGTATGTTTTTACTTGATTATAAAGTATGGATGATGTAGATATTTTTCTCTTCTTTACAAATATCACTGGTATGGGTATTCAACTCCAATGGGCAGACTGGAGAGTATCAATTATTTATTTATGTTTTATAGTATCCCTTATATTTGGTTTCATGGTATTTTTTCCACAGGGATCCATGTTTGGATTGATAGGATCTATTCCACTTGACACATATTCACTTTACTGTTATTCCTATGATATATTTCACTCCTCTTTTGTTTATATTATATAGTTTGGATTTGTTATAAACAATATTTGTGGTGGATTATTGAGTGTTATCTTACACCTTGTTCATGCCTCATTTGGGAACCAAAATTTACTTCTTTGATAGAGAATAGAATTGGTGAAATCACACACTATACGATTCTTTATTTGATCATTTATTAGGAGTATGTGATCACATGACCAATCTATGCTTGTGATATTGGCTAGGATAGTTCATTTTTTACCTTTTTGGTATTTTGATACATCTACTGTACTAGATTATTTTATACCTATTTTAATAAATTTTAGAGACATGATGTCACACATAATTTTATATATGACTGATTTTGGAAATTTTTAATTAATTGTTTTGGATATTTATTTCCTATAGGTTATTTATATTATCCCTCTAGTGATTGTTATGATGAATAACATTGTGCTACACTCTAACATGAGGGAATAATATCCCAACAGACACACCCCATGACCTCTCTACTAGTATGAATCCTCTGGAATAAGGGGAGACACATTTGATACCATGTAACCCACCGGCTTGGGGCACTATTTAGTGGCTCCCAGTTCGGGGTGTTATAGAGTGGTATAAAATGATTTCTTTTCATTACTTGATATTTTGAGAAAATATATAGAAGATTAAGAATTATTGGAATTCAGTAATTAGATGTTATTAGGATTAGCTAACCCATGTACAAGAAAAATCCAAATTTCCTTTAATGAAAATTTATTTTTTATAGATTTTTCATATTGAATTTTATTTGATTCAAATTTTGGGTGATGCATTTGGAGTTTTATGTGGATTATGATTATATATTTTTATACTTTCCCAACAATATGAGGTTATGCATCTCATGAATTATCTAGGAACCTTCTATAATTCATATACCATTCATTATTCCATGCTATACAGGACACATTTCTTGACAACATGACATTATTTTGTGTGAGTTGAGTGATATACATGTTTTTTTAAATGTTATATTCAGGGAATTGTGAAATATGGTTGTTACATATAGTGCATGCCATAACCTAAAAAATGTTTTCATATTTAGGCTATAAATGACACCCTATGTGACTAATTTTGGAAAGTTGAGTCATGTACCATTTTTTGAATGGAATAGAACATGTTATGGTTTAGATTGAGTGGATGATGAACTTCAGTTCATGAGTTGTATGGGACCTTATGGATTAGAAGTGGTGAACCAATTGGTCTAATCATTTAAAGATAATTGTAAAATAGGTATGAATTTGAATGAAATATAAATTATAAAAATAGAGAACTCGACCTTGACACAACTATAGAGTGGGTAGTAGGCAGTGCCTCTAGTGGAGTTTATGACTACTTTTTAACCAATCATGTATTTATGTAAAGGTAGATTGGTGAAACTTATTTATGGGAAGTCCTCGACCTATAATACAGTTTCCAATGTGATCTTATGGTTGTTGATATTTTCTAAGGTGAGTGTTTGTAATTTTAGAGACATTCCCCCACAACGACCTCTCATCGTATGAAAAGAGGGTGGTGATGACCATGATCTGAAGGTGGTTGGCCTTGGGATACCAATATATACTCTTATAGTGCTAGTTGAGGAACCAATTGTAGTACCAAATATGGGTGATGAAGTATAGTTTCATTATATTTTTATGTGATTTATTCAATCCATACATGGAGCACTACAACTTGCCTCATATATGGTAAATCTAACACATGTGTTCTAGCAGCATCATCCTCCCACATTTTTGATGGATAGTTGACCACATTCTCTTGAATTATGGATTGAGACTAACTTTTTAATATTCAATCATTTGGAGACACCTCCTTAGAGGAGATATAATATCATGAAATATATGCTTTAGGGAGTAGCTAAGAACATGTGGGATGTTTTGAACCATGCTGATAGGTTGTGAGATATTGTTTGGAGGTATTTTCAATCAAGCATTTATGGCCAATTTGTTTTTCTGAGATCCTAAGAGATGCAAGGGATAGTGAGTTTATGTATCTAGAGGAGGAATCTATGACCATTATAAAATATTTGTCATACTTTTTATATATTAATAGTTTTTAAACGATATATATTACTAATGATAAATTGAAGGAGATACAATTTGAGGAAGGTATCAAGAATGTCATTCGATTGTAGGTCAATGTGTTTTAGTTGAAAAATGTTACTGAGATAGTGAATCAGGTTCTTTTTACTAAGCAGAACATAAGGAAATCTAGGGGGTGCATAGCATGGATATTTATCTTCTCAACCTATTGGTTTAGTTTCTAGTGGCATGAAGCACCATTTTGATGCTTCTTGTGTGCTATCTTCTATCACCAGTGTGGGAGAAGGGAACATATGAGGAATCAGTGTGATCAAGATCCAATCAAGTGTCGATCTTACAGTAGGATGTGCCACATATTATGTTTCTACAGTACCTTCCCTCCAGTAGTTAGTATAAGGGGATAAACTTCAACTCTTGGATCATGAGTGGGTTTTATAGCCCCATGTATGGATGGGATATGGAGTTTTGTTAGTCATTTAGGTTGAGGATGTGTTTGTGGCTGAGACATATAAACACCAGTTGTACCTATAAAGTAGTGTGGGCCTACTCCAAGTAGTAAGGATGTTTCATAAGTCATGTTTTATGCTATATTTATTCTGTACATCCTACCCCCAAGGAGCATAGCGCTGGGCCATCTACGGTAATAGGTATGATTTTAGTAGACTCTAGACCAGCATATAATCTTTTTGATATAGGCGCTTCACATAGTTTCATATATGTACCTATTTTGGATTTCCTTGGACTTATTGTCTTGTTTTATGAGGGTGATATGACACTCAATAATCCATTGGGGACTAGATCTAAGAGTGTGCGCTAGTGTAGGGAGTTCCCCCTTGAGGTTGGTGGGTGTCACTTCATATGAGATCTTTTTTTCATCAAGATGAAATGGTTTGAAATCATACCCAGGATAGACTGGAAAGTTTTTTCATGCCAATGTTGATTTATATTGCCAGAGAGTGACCTTCACTTCACTAAAGGAAAGGGTTTTTATTTATAAGGGTGATTGGGATATCCTGAAGTGCCGAGATAGACTCAAGCATCGTGTTCATGGTGGGATGATAACCCAAATTACTAGCTTATACCAAGATTATCTAAATACATGTCAGGTGGACTTTCCTTTAGTGGTATATAATTTCGGGGATGTTTTCCTGAATGAATTTTTAGGTTTACCTCCTAAGAGAGAGGTGAAGTTCTCCATCGAGCTAGTTCCAGGAGATGCACTGGTATGCATTCCTCCATATAATATAGATAATACTGAGTTTTAGGAGATCAAGAAGAAGTTAGAGGACTTGGAAGTGAATGGGTTTATATGAACTTGTACTTCTCCATGGGTTTCACCTGTCTTTTTTGAAAAATAGGTAGATGGTACCCTCAGGATATATGTGGATTATAAAAAACTGAACTAACTAATGGATAATAACCATTTTCCCTTTCCACAGATAGATGATCTCTTTGACCAACTCTAAGGAGCCTTATTTTTAATGAAGATTAATTTGAGATAGGGTTGTCACCAGGTGTGTGTTTTCACTATAGACATACCTTATATATATTTTCATACCAAGTATGGCCTTTTTTATTATATGGTTATTCCATTTGTTCTCATGAATGTTCCAATAGTTTTCATGGAACTGATGAACCAAGTTTTCTATAATTATCAGGATTCATTTGTAGTGGAATTAATGGAAAGTATCTTGGTGTATTATCACAATCGATACGACCATGAAAAACATCTTGAGATAATTTTGGATACACTAAGAGAGCATTATTTAAATTCTAAGCTCACAAAGTGCCACTTCTAGATGGATGGGATTCACTTCATAGGTCATATTATATCAGATAAAGGAGTATCAGTTAACCCAGATAAGGTGAGAGCTATAGTTTGTATATATTATCCCAAGAATGTCTTTGACATATAGAGTTTCTTGGGGATAGCTAGATACTAAAGGTGTTTTATGTAGGACTTATCATGCATTGATTCACCTTTATAGTCTTTACTAAGAAAGGTGTGAATCTTGTATGGTTAGATACCTATGAGAAAACCTTTTAGGAGCTAAAAGTGAGATTGAATTCAACACTAGTCTTGATTATGCTATATCTAAGTAGAATGTACAATGTACATTGATATGCATTATGTATCGGACTAGGATTAGTTATAATGTAGGAGGAGAGAGTCTTGGTGTACATGTATCATTAATTGAGGCCTCATGGGAGGAACTACATGACACATGATCTTGAGTTAGCCGCTATTGTTCATGCCATTCGTTGTTAGAGGAATTATTTAATGGGTGAGTGTTTTGTGGTCTACAAAAACCTAAAAAATCCTCAATTATATATTTACAAAACTTTAATTAGGGTTGAGGAAATGAAGGTGGGTTGTGTACCTACAGCCTTTTGACCTTGAGAATGCCTATACACCTGGAAAGAGAAATGTAGTTACTGATCCATTGAGAAAGAGGACTGAAATATAAGAAGTTCATAAGGCCTATAGAGAGTGGAAACTTATGGACATATTCTATGAGATTCACTTAGAGGTATAATATAGCCAAGTCTATACTTTTCTATCATCCTTAGTAGTCACATCCACTCTTCTGGATAGAGTGAGGATGGGATAGTTATTTGATGCTGATGGATTAGTCATATGGGAGTGTGTGGTAGGTGAGGAGCTGCCTCCTGGTTAGACCATGGGTGGGGATGAAATTTTTTGTATTAATGGTCACATGTGGGTTACAATAGAAATATATTGGGAGTTGATGCATGATTTTCATGCCTCGTTTTAGGAAGTACATCCCAGGGTTGCCAAGATATATCATGAATTGTACCTTCAAAACTAGCGGATTAGGATAAAGCGTGATGTATTTTGTCTTGATATGAGGTGTTCCACCTGTTATCAGGTGATGGTAGAAAACCAGCAACCAAATAGGATATTAGAGTAGTTACCCCTTCCGGAGTGGAAATTAGAATATGTTGTGATGGATTTTTTTATCGGGTTTCCGAGGTCACCTCGAGGTAGTGATGCGGTTTGGGTTGTTGTGGATAGGCATAAGAAGGTCACTAATTTCTTGCCAATCTGAGAGACCTTTTTAGTAGATGATTTTGGGAGGTTGTATATATGTGAGATAGTGTGATTTCATAGGGTTCTTTAGACCATTTTATCAGATAGGGACACATATTGGACATCTCATTTCTGGTAGAGTTTGCAGAGGGCATTGGGTAAGGATGTGATTATGAGCACATCATACCACCATCCGATTGATGGCCAGTTAGAGCACATGATTTAGGTGCTTGAGGACATGATGGGAGCTTGTTTCCTTGATTTAGGGGCTCTTGAGAGAGGTTATACCTATATTTGAGTTCACCCACAACAATAGATACCATACGATCATACAGATGTCACTTTATGAGGATCTAAATGGAAAGCCATGCTGATCACCCTTATGCTGGTTAGAGGTAGGATAAGAAAATTTACTTGGACCTTGAATCACTCATGATACTTTGGAGATAGTCAAATTGATCAAAAAGTGGATGGATACTACATAGATGAGACATAAATCTTACACCGGTCTTCGCTGATGACCTCTAGATTTTGAGGTCAGGGATCGTGTATTTTTAAGTATCTCACTTAGGCTGGGAAATATATGGATTATGAGATGGGGTAACTTTCACAATTATATGTTGGGTTGTTTGAGATTATAGAGAGAGTCTGGAAGGTAGACTATCAGTTACAATTACCTCAAAGGTACTGAGCTATTTACAACATCTTCCATGTATTTTAACTATGCCATTATCACTCTGAACCATCTCACACCCTCCATATGGATGAGTTTAAGCTACAAGTAGATGTTTCATTTGAGTAACATCATATTCATACTGTTAATAGAATCAAAAAGGTTTTCTGAGGTTTTTAAGTTTCTCTAGTATGGGTGCTATGGAATCACTACTCTTTATAGAATGAGACTTGGGAGCAGGAGGATGAAGTATGTGTTCAGTGGTCAGATTCATTTTCAAGCGATTATTTACCAATCGTGGAAGGTAAATTTTGGGATAGATTGTTTTACGAGGGGAATATTTTAAGATCATGGTTTTCCTATGAGGAAAAAATATTATTGTTTTTGGTTTGAGTCCCTATTTTAAACCTAATGTGAGTGCCTAATGAAATCATGAGAGTGTGGAGGGGTATCCCAGGCATATTCAAAGATTATATCTCAAATTTTGGAGAAACATATCTAGTCCAAACAGTTTGTAAAAACCATGAGACCCAATTTTCATTGTTAGAATTAAACATGTGAGGCTATTAAAATGGATGGAGGAGGCTTCATATTTTAAGGAAATAGTGAAACTAGGGCTGCACACTCTTTTGGGGGATCTGTAGTTTTTGGCTGAGGATAAGAACACAGTTTTGCACATGGTTTCCTAAACTATTCACATGAACCATTTGAGGTACCCCTTTATATGGAAAAGGGTTCATATTTAATTTAAAATTTGGACAACTGTTCAACAAAACTATGTGAACTAGTTAAAATTTTTTAAATGACCAAAATTCCCTTAAAATATCTTGTATCCTAAAAATATTTCCTCCCTTACTCCAGTGGATAACACCTTCGTGTGGGAGATTCTTTTGAGATCCCAAGAGTAGGATTTTCTACCATTTCATTATCCAAATCCAAATTTAAGAACCATTTGTATTGTTGGATCCACACTTCTATGTTATTAAATCATCTTATTTCATTATTCATTTGTATTCATATTAAAGGAGTTATCTAGGTTCCAGCTAATATCCCCCATTTCTAGGATTTTAATCCATTTTTCATTTTTCTTCTGATCTGAACCGAATTATAGATTGATACTCGATGAGTGTTCTAATACAAAACTTTGGTATGTGGTCTATATCTTTCCCAAAAGGTTTTGTGTTTTATAAACCTAGTTGTTATTTCACCACACACTAGAATTTACTAAGGGGTGCCTTTAATTAATTAAATTATTTAATTTAATAATTTGGAACCTATTAGGTTGACCTTTGAGTATTGTTGTGATTTTTTTAGGCTATTTCTCCAAATTTGGCCACCCATGGGGAGTGCCCTTGTATCTGTCCTATGTTATACCGCCCTGTTGGGTTCATGTTAGCTCACCACTAATTTTGAGATCTTTTTAAATTTAATGAATTGAATTAAATTTTTAGGAGAATCCTGTTCCTCATTTTCCATATTTTTTATAAGGATTAATGATTAAATTGTTTAAATGGATTCTATAGAAATTATGAAAATTATTTGGATGAACTCATGGAATTTGACTGTTTATTAAATGATTATTGAGATGATATGATGAGATGATAATTGTAGGGGATTCTTAGATGAGCTCCATGGATCCTGATTCCATTTAAATTCCATGGGCAGTTTTATGCCATTGATCTTTGTTACAGTAGTGGATTCCTTGGACCTATTTACTTATTGGATCCTAATTTTTTAGGGTACCATAGTCCTTGATACCCCTTGGATCTATCTTGATTGGACTTGCATTGGACATGATCTATTGACATTCTATTTGAACTCCACCCATATCTTTACTAATATTCCATTGAGATGCTCTTGCGACTTGATGAGGATGCCCTAGTATTCTATACCTTGGATCCGACCCTTTGTGGTTGAAAATTTTGATTATAAGGAATGGCCATTAAGGATGTGGTACACTCTTTATTATACGGCATGGATGTGATGGTATTATACACTAGATTACACATCAAGGCCATTGTGGGTGTTTACACTTGATTACATGGTGTATATGATGTATATATTTTTCTATGCTTTACAGATAGCCCTGGTATGGGTATTCGAATCCAGTGGGTAGACTAGATAGTATCACTTTATTTTTTATGTTTTATAATAGCCCTTCTATATGGTTTCTCGATATTTGTTCATAGGGAGTCATGTTTGAAAAAACAAGATCATTTTCACATGACATATTATTTGCATTACTGTTATACCTATGATATACTGTACACTACTTTTGTTTATATGACATAGATTGGATTTGATATAAAAACCATTGGTGGTGACCTACTAAGTGTTATCTCACACCCTATTTGGGCAGCCGTTGGGTACCTAGATAGACTTATTGAATGGAAGTAGGTTCTGGGACAAGTGACTACTATAAGATTCTTGATTTCGTTATTACTTAGGAGTAGGGGAGCATAGGACCGACCTATGCTCGTGATGCTATATGGGATATTTCATTTTTGGTCATTTTAGTATTTTGATACATGTATTTTACTGGATTCTTATATACCTATTTTCATGATTTGTAGAGTTATGATTTGACACATCATATTATATATGACACATCATATTATATATGACTACTTTTGAATATTTTTTGTTATAGTATTTTGGATGTTTATGTCCTATCAGTTATTTATATGCTTCCACAATTGACTATTGTAATTACTAACACTGTGTTACACTCTTATATGATGGTATAGTCTCCCCACATACACACCTTAATCCCTTACTACTAGTTGGTAGCCTCTACCGTATGGAGAGGAACACATGATTCCATGGGACCCACTAGATCGAGGAACTTTTTAATGGATTCTGGGTCAAGGAATTACAAGGTTGATGATCTGTTTGACTGGGGATGTACAATTTCATTACCATTAACTATATTACTCTAGATAGTTTTGTGATTATACTTATTGTTTGGGGTAATTATTAACATTCTAAATGTTAGTTTTTTTATATGATTGTTTATGTTGATTATATTTAACCCCTTTAATGTGAGGAATACATTGGAATTTTTAAGTGATGGGAGGGTCCTATTATATCCCCTTTATGCATTAGTATCGTTAATGAGACAAACTATATTGGGTTTAGCCTAAATATTTACCCATTTATGAAAGATTTATTAGCATGAGTCTTTGAAGGTATGGTTATGATGTTTGAAATTATTCAATACCTCATTATCAGAATAGTCATTGATTTCTATTGGATTATTTTATTAGTTATAATATTCATAGAAAAGATTAAAGATCATGGGATTAATTATATGGAATTATTTGATCATTATTTATGCCTCCCCTATTATTAACAATTTATTGATTAAATGGAATGTGTTTCAGTTATTTACCTTTCCATATTTATTATGCTTTATTTATTCATATCTTATGCTATAATCACATCCTTATTGAGCATTAGATCCCACCCATTTATTATATTTATTTCCCAAGGATGCCAAGATAAATATTATTATTGATATTCTTGGTTATCATAGAGAAAATAATGATGATCTCCAAGAAAATAATTTTTTTCAATTTAAGTTATAATTTGTAAAATGAGATTAAAGTATGTATCCAGTTACCAATAATACTAAACTATTCATTCCTTTGGGATGAAATTCTTTATACATTATGCCAATGTAATAAAGTAACCGCTGACTCTGGGCAGCTAGGTTTGGGGTCTTTATAGATGGTGTAACTCCCCAACCCCAGTTACCCAGAGTCGGTGCATTATTACATAATATTGGCATGATCACAAGAGATCAAGTCTCGAAAGACCGATTAGTTTAGTAGCCTTGGAATAACTATATAAATTCATAATGTTTACATTACATCATAAATTGAAAACTACTACAACAACATCTTGACCTCATATCCCCTCATACTATCCCTGCAGGTCATTCATAAATTACTTCTTCACATCCTGGGAAAAATAAAACATTGAAAGGGGTGAGCTCAGATGCTCAGTAAGGATAAAAATATAGCGGAAAATTTCATAAATAAGAATAAACATTTAAGGCAATTTATAACTAAAACAAAAGCCTTTTAAACTTAAACTTCAGCATAATAATACAAAGAGAAAATGAAATAATTACATTTACTTATTCACATGGATATTCTACTATTCAAATAATCACATGCAATATCAATAACCACTTTCATAATGATGGAATGCATAATTCTAGAATATCATAACCACGTTGCCAAGGCCTCGTGCCAAGACTACAAATAAGATTTTGTCAAGGCCTCATGCCAAGACACTAGTTTGTCTCATGAGACCTACCGATGCATCGAGGAGTTATAGCGGGCTCCACCCATCACTTATTAAGTCCAATGCATTCCTCATATGAACAGGTTTCAACACAACATAAACATTCATATTAAAACTAGCATACGAAATGTAAATATGTTCACCATAAACCATGAATGGTATAAAAATAACACATTCACAGTCAAACATATCACAAAACCTTCAATACAATATAGAAGTTTTTTATCATAATAAATCAACTTCAAATAAGATTAAAATCAATCAAAGGATGTTGACATAGATGAAATCAAATCTATTAGAGAGAAATATCTATTTTTTTGAAATCATTTAAAAGTCACAAAATTATAAAATAAAAAATTTACATTGAAAATATCCTTATAAGCTTCTAAGTGAAGCTTTTAAGATTTTATAATGGTGTAAAATAGCCGCAACCGGTGTATAAGATAAAAAAACATTTTTACCTTAATTCTGTCGAAAAGGCTAAAAAGGACCTTGTTTGGAAAACGATGGAATGATTCCTTTATAAACCTCTTATAAAAAGTCAAACAAGGGTATAAATGACTTTAACCCATATTCTGTAAAATATCAAGAATGTTTTGAAATACATTTTTAAGAAACATGTATTTGGATGATAAAGAGGTCCCATTAGATAATTACGTATAAACAACCTCGAATAATGAAGAGATTGTGAAATAACCTTTACCTTATACTTTTACTTAGTCGATGGTATGTTAAACTCATTTATAATAGTTAAAAAATTGTTATTAAATTATAAAAGAACCATATACATAATTATGATATCATATATGATCTTCTAATAATGCTTTGTTAATTATACTTTAGTATTGTCGTCGTTTCGGGTTTTAACTTACTCGTTTTTTTATATGTTTTGTTACATAAGCCAGGTTTATTATGGATAGGTTGTATATTATTCATATCCAGAATGATATAATGTTCTTAAACATTATTTTTAATCATCAAATGAGAATTAGTCTTGAATGGATACGATGGGGAATGAATCTCATCACGTTTGTGGAGACGGTAGTTCGTACGTACACATGAGCGACAATATCATTCTTTTGAAATAAAAATAATATATAATTTTATGGTATATCATATATACAGAATCATTATCATGTCATATTTATTATTTACCTGAATTACACATTTTTATTAAACCCATCCAAATAATAATATATTGAATAACAATTACACCACGACGTGGAGACGGTAGGCTGTATGCACGCACGTATGGTGACATGTCATTCAAAAGATGGATAGAATACTGAATATGGTTGTACCATATTTATAATAATATCACAGTATATAGGAGATACTAAAGTTATTATTTTATAAAGTGAATAACAAATAAATAAGAAGTTGAAGAAGAAATGAACTTGAAAAAGGGTGGTGAAAACATTACCTCTTCTTCGGGTTCTTCCTCTTGATTTGATCAAAAGGGCTCCATAGGTTGGATTTACGATAAAAATAAGGCCTCAAGGTTGAATTAAGGGACGTTGAGAGAGTATTTGGGAAGGTTTTGTCTGAACAAAGAGTCTTTGAAAGTGTGAATAATTTGTTAGAAGTGGTTTCTTTTTATAAGAGGGAGGAGGGGAACCTTAGGAAAATCTAGAAATATTATTTTATAATAAATTCATATTCGGTTTCTAATGGATAAAAAGTGGATTATTTAAAGTTTAAGGTAGGTATAGGTCGAAAAAAAATCAACCAATAGAATTTAGACAGGTTTGGGTCATTATATTAACCTTATCTTTTAGTTTTAACACTTAGTTAATTAGTATGACACTTACCATGTCACTTTATATTTTTATATTATATAGTTAATAAACATACCATATAAATCCAAGAGACCCCCAAGTGTTCCATTAATGATACACCTATCATGATATAAGTCTCTTGACCGAATATTAGATTTTTAGGAATTGAAAATCAATTAATAATATAATATTTGTTTTAAAACTCTTTTATGTCAATTTTGACCCTATTCAATAATTGATTTTTTTTAAATTCGTAAAAACATTATTAATTCAAACCAAATTCATTTAAGAAATCGTATAATGTCATATTAACCAATAAAATTCATTTCTGTCATAAAAACTTTTAAATTATATTTATTTTAACATTTATAATACCAATTATTTGATTCTTTCATTAATAAAGAAAATATTGCATCATTATTATGTCATAAATAATATTAATTATTAAATGTTTAAAAATTATTAATAAAAAACCACTATGTAGGAAATCGTTTTATCTTTCTAATGAATATTTATAGTCGAAATTATAACATATATAATCCTATGTAAATTTTTTTTTCTCTAAACGATATATGCTTATGTCATTTTTGTATTTACTTTAACTTAATTAATATAAAGTGTACCTGTCACCTACAAGTGGCTCCATGGGGTCCCAAAATCGACCCAAAGATGACCATGGTCGGACATGTATCAACCAATAAGGTTAGGAAATATTTTAGGGTAATTTATTATTATTATAATATTATTTGTTTTCCATTATTTACAGGATTTACCCTTTAACCATGGTAAATAAAATATTTACCGAAGTAATTATTCAAAATGTCTAAAAATAAAATTTACCTATTTACAAAATTTGAACATCCTGATTCCAAATATGGAATCCATTTTTACAAATTCAAAAAACAAAAGTGGTAGAAATTAATTTAAAATTAATTCCCGTTGTTAAAACAAAAAGCGTGTTTTTAAGAGATAATAACTATCAAAATATTGACACTTGTTTATGTCCGGTTTAATTATGAAATTATGTAAAATGATAAAAATTGTATTAAATGGTAAAAAAAAATTCTAAATATACTTTAAAACAACTCAAATTCACAATTTATCACTGTTAATTATTTCGATTAATTTTTTTTAACTAAAATTTAGTAATATTCATTATTCATCAAAATATAAATGTTATCCGAAAAGTACCAAAATTTCAACCTAGGATAAATTCGATATTCTGAATCCAAAAATGAAGTCCATTTTGAGAGATAAAATTAATAAAATTTTAAAAAGTGGATATTACTAATCATAACGGCTAGTTTGATTGGTTGCGGCGTGTGTTGGAACTCGAAGTTGCGTACAACACACGCTACTATGTTATTCAAAGAGACGAGTACCGTAGAATCTTGGGGTGTCAAATTCTCTCCTCATTCAAATAATTTTGTCCTAGAAATTTCTAGAATACTACCGCATGAAAATAATTGGGTGGTTCTTCATCATAAGTTCCTCAGGTTCCCACGTTGCCTCTTCTATCTTATGGTTTCTCCATAGCACTTTTACCAGATGAGTCGTCCAGTTTCTCAGCACTTGTTCTCTGGTATCAAGAATCCTAACATGATCTTCGCAATAAGAAAGATCAGGTTCCTGTTTTAATTGCTCATAGGTGATTACATGCATTGGGTCCAGCATGTATTTTCTTAATAGTGATACGTGGAACACATCGTGAATTTTGGAGTGATTTGGAAGTATTGCCAAATGGTAAGCTACAAACCCAATTCGTTCTAGAATTTCGAATGGCCCGATGTACCTGACTCTCAATTTACCCTTATTACTGAAACTTATAACACCCATCCATGGATATACCTTCAAGAAAACATGATCTCCTACCTGAAATTCCAAATCCTTCCTTTGGTTATCGGCATAGCTCTTCTGCCTACTTTGAGTCACTTTGATGTGGTTTTGGATTATCTTCACCTTTTCCATCGTTTCCTCCACCAGTTCTGGGCCTATGAGTTTTCTTTCACCAACTTCATCCCAACAGGTTGGTGTGTGACATCTCTTTCCGTATAACGCTTCATATGGTGCCATTTGAATACTCGAATGGAAGCTATTGTTATAGAAAAATTCTACCAGAGGTAAATATTGATCCCACATACCCTGAAAGTCAAGTGTGTAAGATCTCAACATGTCTTCTAAGATTTGAATAGTCCATTCTGATTGTCCATCTATTTGAGGGTGGTAGGCAGTGCTCAAATGAAGTTCAGTATCCAAGGACTTCTGAAGACTCTTCTGGAATCATGAAGTAAAATGGGGATCACGATCCGAAACAATCAATAGGGGTACTCCATGAAGTCTCACAACTTCATTAATATATAGTATTTCTAGACGTTCGAGTGGTAAATCTTCTCTTATAGCAAGAAAATGTGCTGACCTGGTAAGATGACCAATAATGACCCATATTGCATCATTCCTTCTAGGAGTCTTTGGTATCCCCATGACGAAGTCCATCGTAATATTATCCCATTTCCACTCAGGTATGGGAAGAGGTTGCAATACTCCACCAGGATGTTTCCTTCCAGCTTTCACTTGTTGAAAAACCATACATCTTGATAATAATCAACAATCTCCCTCTTCATGTTGTCCCACAAAAAATTTTCCTTCAAATCTCTATAAATTTTGGTTCCCCCAGGGTGTATAGAGAAATTGGAACTATGAGCATAGTCCAACAATTCCCTTTTTAGATCAGGTATATCGGGAACGCAAAGTCTCTTCCCAAATTTCAAAATTCCATCTTCATACACAAAGTCTCTCAATATCCCATCATTCAAAGGTTTAATATTCTTTTTAAATTCTTCATCATCGGTCTGAGAACTCTTAATACTTTATAGTAAAGATGGTTTGGCAACCATTTGAAAAAGAACTAATGTTTCACATTCCATGGTTATTCCCATGTCCATCTTCACTATATCCATGAAAATTGGATCCCTTTCAATTCTCATATTGTTGAAAACTCTATGATATTATTTGCTCAAATAATCTACCGCTTTATTTTCCTTCCCCAAGTTGTAGTGTATCGTACAATCATAATCCTTGAGGAATTCAATCCATCTCCTTTGCCTCATGTTGGGTTCTTTTTGTGAGAAAATATACTTCAAACTCTTGTTATCAGTATAAATCTTACATTTTTCACTATAGAGGTAGTGTCTCCATATATTCAAAGAAAATATCACAGCTTCTAACTCGAGATCATGAGTAGGACAGTTTTTCTCATGAATTTTCAACTATCGTGATGCATAGGCAATAACCCTATCATTCTGCATAAGGACACAACCAAGTCCTTTCTTCGATGCATCACTATAAATAACAGACCCAGCATTCCCCAATGGTAGTGTCAATATTGGAGCATTGACTAATCTTCTTTCAGTTATTCAAAAAATTCTTCACACTCTTTTGTCCAAACAAATTTAAACCCTTTACGTGTGAGCTTTGTTAATGGTTTAGCCAATCGGGAAAAATTCTGGACGAAACGTCGATAATAACCTGCTAAACCAATAAAGTTGTGTACCTCAGTTATACTCGTAGGTGCTGGACATTCTTGGATTGCCTTGGTCTTAGAAGGATCAACAAAGATTCCATATTTAGAGAAAATATGTCTAAGAAAAGAAATCTCCTAAAGCCAGAATTCACACTTGCTAAGCTTCCCATATAATTCATGTATTCTTAGAGTCTTCAGGATAACAAGCAAGTGATTTTCATGATCTTCGTAGCTTTTAGAGTATTTCAAGATATCATCAATAAATACAACCAAAAATTCATCTATATATTCCTTGTAAACTCTATTCATCAGATCCATGAATACATAGGGTGCATTAGTCATCCCAAAATGCATTACTGTAAACTTGTAATGCTCGTACCTGGTTCAAAATGTTGTCTTCAAAATGTCTTCCTTCTTCACACACAACTGATGGTATCCAGACCAAAGGTAAATCTTTGAAAAGTATTGACCTCCATGCAGTTGGTCAAATAAATCATCAATGCGAGGTAGGGGATACCTGTTCTTTATTGTTATTGCATTGATTTCCCTGTAGTCGATACATAACCCCATAGATCTATCTTTCTTTTTAACAAAAAGAATAGGGGCTCCCCATAGAAAAATAATAGGGTGAATAAATCCCTTATTACCCAATTCCTCTAGTTATTTCTTTAGTTCAACTAATTCCATAGTGGCCATTCTATAAGGAGTCTTCGATATAGGCCTTGATCTAGGAATTAAATCAATAGAAAACTCAACTTCTTATTCTGGAGGATGTACAGGTAAATATTCTAGAAACACATCTATATATTCTTTCACAATAGGTACATCCTCTATTTGAACATTCCTTTCCTCACCCATAGTCATTTCATTATCTTCCTCTCCAATAATTGAATTTAGTTGAGCTACTGGGGGAGGATCTAGATAAGAATTAGGTTGTGACGATTATGCTCTAAAGATAAGGTGTTTCTTATCATCATCATCAAAAATTGTAACCTCTTTCTTCTTACAATATATTTTCGCATCATGGTCTGAAAGCCAATCCATACCAAGGATTATATCAAATTCAGTCATGGGTATGACGTTGAGATCAGCAGATAAAGAACATTTATATGCCCTAATTGGAACAGATCCACAGAATTTTGTAGCAATGATACTTCCCTTAGGAGTTTTAACTGACAACTCCTTTGTTAAATCAAATTGGAAATATCTAATTTTCTTAGGAAAATGGGAAGATATGAAACAATGCGATGATCCAGAATCAAATAAAGAATTTTTTAAACTTGAGGAAACCATTAAATTACCTGACACCACGCCTTTCGGAGCTTCTACCTCATTAGTAGTGATAGCATAAGCTTGGACTTTTTTGAGGCAAGTTCCCCTGATGCTTAGGACATTCATATGCATAATGTCCCATCTCTCTATAATTATAGCATTCCAAATTGACATCAACTCTCTTCCCCTTGCAATCATGAGCTTGGTGGAATTTTTCACCACACTTGCAACAAACTCCCATTCCTTTTAAGCAAGTACCAGGGTGTTTCTTCCCACATTTAATGCAGGATGGATTTTCAACTTTTCCCTTCTTCCCCTTATTTCCTCTTCCAGATTGATCAGCAGATCTCTTCTTCTCTTGCTTTGCTTTAAAGTCATAAGACTTAGAGAATTCATTTTTTGTTTTGATAGCACATGAGACAATGTCTTCGTACGATGAGAAAAATTGTGATACTAATGCTCAATGAAGAAATCGTTTTAACCCATACAAGAAACGATCAATCTTACTTCTTGGGTTACGTATATAATCTCCAGCATACCTTGCTAACCTTGTAAAGTTATCCTCATACTTTGTGACATTCTCATCCTCCTTTTTCCTCAGACTTAGAAATTTCCTTTCCATATCTGCTCGATGGTCATGATGAAAGTATTTTTCTAGGAAAAGATCTTTGAACTCCCTCTATTTCATATTTGATACTTCATCATCTTCCTTCATGTTTTGAATTAATGACCACCATTGATCACCATCTCCAGTGAGGTGATAAACGACCATGATAACTTTTTACCTTTCACTACTCCCCAAAGCCTGAAATATTTTCTCTAGGGAACTTATCCATTGCTCAGCTACCAATGGATTTGTACTCCCATTTAATGTTGGTGGTTGTTGCCTCATGATGCGGTCTAACATGGATCCTCCACGTTGTGGATCAGGGTGCTCTATACGGGTAAGGTTATTATTCATAACCTGAGTGAGTTGTCCCAGTATAGTGATAAGCTGATCAGCACCGTTTGTATCACCGGCTCCACTATAATTATCTTGAGCAGGAGGGCAGTCCCTATATGGAGTGCGTGCATTGATACAATTCCAATTTTTCCACTAGGAACCATTTATAAACAATGGAATAAACTAGATCAGTTTATGAATCAAAATACATAATTCCATACTTATAAAACACTTAACATAAATTGAACTATTTATGGATGTAGTCCATAATCATAAAAATGTTTTCTTTGAGGAGGTATATACTAATAAACACTTCATAATGATTTGTAAAGAAAATGAGAGTTATCCTAAGCATATCCCCCAGGAGTTTTGTAACCAAGAGTGCAACAAGTCCCGTTGTCGTGCACTAGTTCTCGTTCAAGTCTAGCTCAAAGCGGTGTTTTCTGGTTTTCCCCCTAGGTACATTTGTGCTAGAGCCGGCTCTACCAGCTCGAATCCAGATAGGTATGTATTTCTTGGAAAACTCACAAAATCACTATAATACCAAAATTCTAGGAATTTATTCTATACAAATCCTCAAAGTCCATCTTAGGTCTATGTGCTCTAATCAGATTTTCTCTAAATCTAGATTCCAAGGTTTGTACTAAACTTCCTCTGATACCAACTGTAACTCCCCAACACCAGTTACCCAGAGTCAGTGCATTATTACATAATATTGGAATGATAAAAAAAGATGAAGTCTCGAAAGACCGATTAGTTTAATAGCCTTTGAGTAACTAGATACGTTCATAAAGTTTACATTACATCATAAAGTGAAAACTACTACAACAACATCTTGACTTCATATACCCTCATACTATCCCTAAAGGTCATTCATAAATAACTTCTTCACATCCTGGAAAAAATAAAACATTGAAAGGGGTGAGCTCAGATGCTCAGTAAGGATAACAATATAGCAGAAACTTTCATAAATAAGAATTAACATTTAAGGAAATGTATAACTAAAACAAAAGCCTTTTAAACTTGAAATTTATCATAATATGGCAAATATAAAATTAAATAATTCCATTTACTTATTCACATGGATATTTTACTAGTTTAATAATCACATGAAATATCAATAACCACTTTTATAATGATGGAATGCATAATGCTAGACTATCATAACCACGTAGCCAAGGCCTTATGCCAAGACTAAAAATAAGATTTTGTCAAAGTCTCATGCCAAGACACTAGTTTGTATCATGATACCTACCTATGAATCTAAGAGCTATAGCGGGCTCCACCCATCACTTATTAAGTCCAATTCATTCCTTATATGAACAGGTTTCAACATAACATAAACTTTCGTATTAAAACTACCATACGAATTTTCAATACTTTCACTATAAACCATGAATGGTATAAAAATAACACATACATAGTAAAAAATATCACAAAACCTTCAATACAGTATGTAAGTTTTTTATCATAATAAATCAACTTCAAATAACCTTAAAATCCATCAAAGGATGTTGACATACATGAAATCAAATCTATTTGAGAGAAATATCTATATTTTTGAAATCATTTAAAAGTCACATAATTATAAAATAAAACATTTACTTTGAAAATATCCTTATAATCTTGTAATGGAAGCTTCTAAGATTTTATAACGGTGGAAAATACCCGCACCCGCCGTATAAGTTAAAAAAACATTTTTACCTTAATTCTGTCGAAAAGGTTAAAAAGGACCTTGTTTGGAAAATGATTGAAAGATTCCTTTATAAACCTCTTATAAAAAGTCAAAAAGGATATAAATGAATTTAACCCATATTTTATAAAATAGAAAGAATGTTTTGAAATACATTTTTAAGAAACATGGATTTGGATGATAAAGAGGTCCTAGTAGATAATTACGTATAAACAACCTCGGATAATGAAGAGATTGTGAAATAACCCTTACCTTGTACTTTTACTTAGTCGATGGTATGTTAAACTCCTGTATAATAGTTAAAACATTATTATTAAATTATACAAGAATGATATACATAATTATGATATCATATATGATCTTTTAATAATGCTTTGTTAATAATACTTTAGTATTATCGTCGTTTCAAGTGTTAACTTACTCGTTTTATTTTATATGTTTTGTTACATAAGTCTTGTTTGTTATGGATAGGTTGTATCTTATTCATATCCAGAATGATATAAAGTTCTTAAACATTATTTTTAATCATCAAATAATAATTAGTCTTGAATGGATACGATGGGGAATGAATCTCATCCCGTTCGTGGAGACGGTAGTCCGTACGTACGCACGAGCGACAATATCATTATTTTGATATTAAAATAATATATAATTGGATGTTATATAATATATATAGAATCATTATCATGTTATATTTATTATTTACATGAATTAAACATCATTATTATACCCATCCAAATAATAATATATTGAATAACAATTACACCACGACGTGGAGACGGTAAGCTGTACGTATGCACGTATGGTGACATGTCATTGAAAGGATGGATATAATACTGAATATAGTTGTACCATATTTATAATAATATCACAGTATATAGGAGATACTAGAGTTATTATTTTATAATGGTAATAACAAAGAATAAAGATTTTGAAGAATAAATGAACTTCAAAAAGGGTGGTGAAAACATTACCTCTTCTTCGGGTTCTTCCTTTTGATTTGATCAAAAGGGCTCCTTAGGTTGGCTTTATGATCAAAATAAGGCCTCCAGGTTGAATTGAGGTAAGTTGAGAGAGTATTTGGTCAGATTTTTTCCGAACCAAAAGGCTTTTAAAGTGTGAATAATTGGTTATAAGTGGTTTCCTTTTATAAGAGGGAGGAGGGGCACCTTAGGAAAATCTAGAAATATTATTTTGTAATAAATTCATATTCGGTTTATAATGGCTTAAAAGTGTATTATTTAAATTTTAAGGTGGGGATGGGTCTAAAACCACTAAAAAATGGAATTTAGATAGGTTTGGGTCATTATATTAACCTTATCTTTTAGTTTTAACTCTTAGTTAATTAGTTTGACACTTACCATGTCACTTTGTATTTTTATGTTATATAGTTAATAAACTTTCCATATACATCCAAGCAACCCCAAAGTGGTCCATTAATGATACACCTATCATGATATAAGTCTCTTGGCCAACCTTATATTTTTAGGAATTGATTATCAATTAATAATATAATATTTGTTTTAAAAACTCTTCTATGTCAATTTTGACACTATTCAATAATTGATTTTTGTTAAATTCTTAATAAATTTATTAATTCAAACCAAATTAATTTAATCAACAATATAATGTCATATTAACCAATAAAATTCATGTATGTCATCAAAACTTTAAAATTATATTTATTTTAACATTTATAATACCAATTATTTGATTCTATCATTAATAAAGAAAATACTGCATCATTATTGTGTCATAAATAATATTAATTATTAAATGTCTAAAAATTATAAATAAAATAACATTATGTAGAAAATATTTTTATATTTCTAATTAATATTTATATTCTAAATTATAAAATATATAACCTGATGTAAAAATTGTTTTTTCTAAAAGATATATGCTTATGTCATTTTTGTATTTACTTTAACTTAATTATTATAAAGTGTCCCTATCACCTACAAGTGGATCCATGTGGTCCCAAAATCTACCCAAATATGGATATGGTCGGACATGTATCCACCAATAAGGTTAGGACACATTTTAGGGTAATTTATTATTATTATAATATTATTTGTTTACCCTTATTTACCGGATTTACCCTTTAACCATGGTAAATAAAATATTTACCGAAGTAATTATTCAAAATGTATAAAAATAAAATTTAACTATTTAAATAATTTGGATATCCGGATTCTAAATATGGAATCCATTTTTCTAAATTCAAAAAACATAAGTGGTAGAAATTAATTTAAAATTAATTGCCATTGTTAAAACAAAAAGTGCGTTTTTAAGAGATAATAACTATCAAAAGACTGAAACTTGTTTATGTCCAGTTTAATTATGAAATTATGTAAAATGACCAAAATTGTATTAAATGGTAAAAATATATTATAAATATACTTTAAAACCACTCAAATTCATAATTTATCACTGTTAATTATTTTGATTAAAAAAGTTGTTTTTAATTAAAATTTAGTAATTTTCACTATTCATCAAAATATAAAAGTTATCTGAAAAGTACCAAAATTTCACCCTAGGATAAATTCGATATTAAAAATCCAAAAATGAAGTCCATTTTGAGAGATAAAATTTATAAAATTTCAAAAAGTGGGTATTACTATTCATAACGGCTAGTTTGATTGGTTGCGGCGTGTTTTAGAACTCGAAGTTGCGTACAACACACACTACTGTATTATCCAATGAGAAGCATAACGAGGAAGCTTGGGGTGTTACAGTTGTTATTAGAGGTATGATTAGTATAAACCTTTGGAACTAGGTATATGAAAACATATATTAGGGACTATAAACCTATATACTTTTAGGATAAATATATAAGAACATTATAATGTTTTGGTAAGGTATAAATTATTTGATTTTTCCTAGAATTGAATCCCTATATAGACACTACAAGTTGATGTGGTTCTGGAATAGATGTACACAAGGGTAATAAATCTAAAAAATTATCATTAGGCTTGACTTCAGAATTTCCTGGTATCAGAAAACGTGCCTTAGCACAACCTTGTTTTGAAACTCCTAGGGATATTCTTGGGTTAATTCACATTTTATTTACAAACCATTGTGAAGGATTCAAATAGATGATGAAAATAAATGAAAAATGTTGAACTAAAGGTTTACTAGATTTAAAATAATGCATCATGATTTAGATAGCCTATAAATTATTATATGGCTTTCTCACTATGATTATTATTTCTCACACTATGATTTTTAATTTTAGTCAATGGATGGAACCCAAAGGAATCATGTTAACATTGAGTATGATGGAAAATGTGGTGACTATTAGAAACTAAATGGGATGATTACTAGAGTGAAAGATATCATGATTATTCCTGATCAATTATCCCAAAATATGATTAACAGTTTATACCCTAACCAATGCCTAGACTCACTAAATAATATAAGGTTGGAGTTTTCTGAGAGCTCGAGTGATGTAAACCATGGAGGAAAGAAGGCTCGATTTAATTCATGTGAGAAATGTGGAAATAGAAACATTGTAATGTTTCTCAAAGGAAAGGGAAAACGTTTTATGTGTGGAAAATAAGAGTATAAAGTAATGAATTTCCAAGAAATAAATAACAAGTTTCAGGGAAGGAAAAAAATTACACCATAGATATCCTTTAGAGTTCACTGTATTAGATGTAGGGAACCCAGAAATTTTTCAAGTCATTGACATGTTTTAATGGTTAAATAATCAAACATTGAAAAAACTATGCTATACTAATCATTAGAGTAAAAGGGATGTGTATTTTTGTATTGGGATTAAATAACTATGTTGTATAAGCTTTTTTAGCAAAGGTATTTTTGTTATAGGAATCATGAAACTTATAAGGATTGTGTTTGTTTTGTAATCATATATGTCTTCATGTATGATTAACTTAATAGTTATAGAAATATTCACGGGTTTATGATTTTAAGATTGATCATAATTTCATAGTCATAAAAACCTAATTTGAGGGTTTTTATGATGAAAGTGTATAACAATTAAGGATATTTGGATGAAATTTATATAAATACAACCCCTTGGTTTAGTATATATTTTAGTGAAATATTTATTTACGGAATAATTCCTTTAACATTTTTGGAAATAATTTAAAATTTTTCAGTAACCTTTACGTTTAATATTATCAATGATTTTGAGATAATTATGTGTTATTACAATTTGGGAATGTTATAGTAATTTTATTAATATAGTTTTTGGAAAAGGAAATCCCACATTTAGGGTGACAACCCATCACATACATAAAGTATGTGAGGCTTGAAGACACAGTTGAAGAGGTGAGAATGATGCAATTCCTACCACTAGACCATGTGATGTCTTCATTTGTATGAAATTTCATCCACATAAATGGTATGAGGGTTAAATATTATGTTAATTTTTGGAAAAATATTATAGGATCAAATATTTTTTATTTTTAGGTAATTAATTTTATTTAGGGACACATTTTATTTGGTTGAGATATATATAACTATCAGGTTTAAAATAAAGGATTTTTTGGAAGAATGATATCCTGTTTTTGGAGATATAAGATAAAGTGTTTTAAGGATAAATACTTAATAAATGGATTAAGTTGAACATTGGGTGTTACTTTTGAGGTTTTAGAAATCAATGTATTATTGGATAACTTATACTAACCATTTTGGTTTTTGAGAGTATCTAAGGACATGAGAAATAACTTATCATTATGTTATAGATCTTTTGACTTGTTAAAATTAATTTTATTTCTTCAGGAATAAATATTAATATTGAATTATAATAGTTTAGAGAAAATAATGAAATCATAGTGGAAATTTATTAATGGAATAAATTCTACTTATCATGTAATTAAATGTTCTGATGTTCTTAGTTTTAATTGTAAAGGAATTCCTCAACTTTAGGAAATGGATATTGAAACAAAAATGTTATCGTAGTACCTTAGAATATGATGAACCAATGTGATTTTAATCCTTCAAAAATTTATGGTTTTGTGTTTTTTAACCTTATCTAGATCACCCAATTTCATGTGATTAATTATCTCTATAAATCTCCATAATTATTTATACCATTCTTCCATGTCCATATTTTTAGTTCCCAATAATATTTTCCTACATAGAAACCTAGTCACATGTTATTATAGATGTCCTTAAAACTTCCCTTTATCTCTTACTATGAGTAATTCTGACTATACATTTTTATAATTATAGATTTCAACAAAAATATTTTAAATTTTCAAACCCTTGATTATTGAGATCAAGATTAAATTGTGAGGACATGATTTATTTAAGCGGGTAGAATGTAACGCCATGAGATTTTAAAAGAGGAACCTCATGTTTGATAAAGTATACAACACAAAACAAAAATATTAGAAAATAATTTAACAACCTGGGACATTATGATATATATATTTTTAAATAAATTCAATCTTATCAATAACATGTGAAGGACATAACAATGGGTTTAAACGAAACACGGTTTTATTTTAAAGTATTATTAATTAAACGTGACCTTTATAAACATACCATTTTGTTGGTGGGTATGAGTAGGAATAAATAAATTATGAATATTATATAGTCTAAAAATTTATAAAATAAATTCAACATTTATCTACTGATTATAAATAAAACAAAAATCTTTTAAAAGAAAAAGAAATGCTTTAGGAAAAAAAATATTTTTCTAAAAGGTGGTTTAGTTACGCTTTGTGAACAAATTTTAAATTTAATTTTTCATAATTTAGAAAATTTATTTCAAAAAATAAAAAAAAATTCAAATCTACTTTTCAAAATTATATTTTTGTGAATGTTTGAGAATTTTTAAAGAAAATAATTTTTTTGAATAGTGAAAAATAATGATTTTTATTGAAAACTAAATTTTCATTTAGTTTATTTAAAATATATAATTATATTTTAAATTGGTTTTAAAGTAAATTTTTTAAACTATATTAAACTTTAACTAATTTATGTCATTTTAATAAATTTTATATTTAATTTTTATGTAAAAACTTTTTAAACTTTTGAATGTTTTTCTTTGGAAAAATAGTTTTCTCGACGTGCCTGTGGGTTTAATTTTAAATTAAATTATACCAATTTTGTGAACTGAATTATAAAAATGGATTCAATATTTTTAACCATAATAATTTATATTATCTAATAATTTCAACTTAATTTTTGACCATAATGAATGGTAAAAATAGTAAAAAATAATTACCATGGTAAAGGTGAAAATGGGTTTATGAGGGTGTTAAAAAGAGAAGATAAGGGTTAAAAAAGATGTTAAACTTGTCTAAAACACATTTTATAGAAATATATAGAAATTATAAACTATAAGGTTCAATAATAACATATTTTTGGGTCTTTTTCATTAAAAACATGGATTTTAGTCTGTCTTTTAAAAAATTCCATGTGTCTCCTCTCCCCGACTTATAAAAGGCCACTCATCTCTTCTACTCTTCACACTCCCAAATCCCATTGTTTTGAAAAAAACTACCCAAATATCTTAATTAATTATATAACCACATACTAGTTTCATTTTTTATATCATAAATCCAATTTAGGAAGGCTTTAGGTTAAATCTAAAGAGGTTTCCTGAATAAGAGGTAAAGTTTTTAACTATGCGTTTTCGTATTACATATTCTTAACACTCATTATAATCTTATTAATATATGAAAATATAATAAAAAATTGTATAAAAATAATTTTATTTTATTATGTTATGTTAATAACCAATATCTATCACCTCTTCCATCAAATGGGAAATGGGACGTCGATCGTGTGTATGGAGGACTACCACCTCACGGGTAAATGCAATTCATTTTCTATCACCAAATTTCAAGGATGAATATAATGATGGATATAACATATTTATATAATATTAATGATATTAGTATAATTATTTAGTTATGATATTACCTATAACCTTTTTACATTCCATTTAGCGGGGATACGATAATGTCGCTCGTGTGTGCGAGAAACTACCACCTCGCGAAGCGAGGCAGTTTTTTTTCACTTAGGATTTACATAGAAGGAATTATGGACAAATTTAATGAATATATATGATATTTATGATCTAAAAATACTTATTTAAATATGAAATCACATCTAACTTCCAACCTTCCCATCATTTGGAAAACACTAATGTTGCTCGTGCGTACGTGTGGACTACCGCCTCAACGTAGTGATGCGAAATGTTTTTCATTTTTTTACATAGATGGCAATAAAGATATATTTTATTAATAAAAATTATATACATGATATCTTATTAATTTGGTAATGGGGAATTAATATTTTTTTTCCTTTCATGTCATCCTTCAATAAAAATGGTAATAGTGTTTATGTGTATGTACAACCAACCATCTCCATGAATGATATAATCAATGTTATATCTCTAAATTTTATAGATTAATATAAATAAATATTAAATGAATACATATTATATTTATATAATGTTTAAAATTATAGATATCTTGTAACCATTATCAATGTAAATGGACTAAAATTACTTAACCAAAATATATATAAAAAATGATGCAATTATCACCCGAAATAGTGATTTTAAAAAATAATTGTTAAAAAGGGTGATAAAAGACTATAATTAAATCATATTTGATTTGAAATATATGATTATTTTTTTATTAATATATTAATATTAAACCCATATTTATTATACATTTGTTTTATATAAAAATAAAGGAACTCAAACCTAAGGTAAGGGTTTCTTGTCTCACTTTTACTTCCATGATATATTTTCTATATTCATAACTTATTCCTTTGTGCGGTGTATAAAATGTCATTTTTGATATGTTTTATCTTGAATATATTTACCTTCATGGTATTTGAAGTTTCATTTTATGTTATTTCTTTCACGAGTCTTATGATTCCATGTTAACAAAGTTGTAACAATGTATTTCAAAATCTCATCATTATTCAGGATTGTTTATGTTTGAGTATATATTGTGGGAATTATTTTATATTTATTAAAAACAATATGATTTCCAATCCTATGTTTATTCCTGAACATTTTCAATTAAAAATATCATTTTCCATCTATTTATTACTTAAAATTATTGAGGAAATACTTTTAAGAAAATCTGACTTTATTTTTATACTAAGTTAAAAATCATTTCTCAACCAAATCCATGTTTTATAAAAATGTGTTCAATTTTTTTAACATTATAAAATAAAATTATTAAATAATTTTTTATCCATGTTTTAATTTTTAAAAAAAGTTTTCATTGGAATATTCATGTCATTTTGCAAGCAATTCATGTTTTTATTTTACTGAAAATGTAAAAGAAATAATTATTTTAATATGTGTGACATGGATGGAATTTTATGCCTTCATGACCAATAAATGTGTTAAATATTATTTTAGATGTTTCTAAGGTTATTTTAAATTAAATGTATGTTTTTAAATTTTTGTGAAGTTTTTTTAGAAGGTGATTTTCAAATGAAAAGGTAATTTTCCTTAAGAATGTCTTAATAACATTTTTATGGTATTTATATTCATTAACAACATAAAAAATTTATTATACTTATGATCCACTAGAGATATGTTGTATTGATTCATATATATTCTTTCTTTTTGTGACTTATGATCAATTTACTAGGGATTTATATTTTTATTACCATTCAATATATTAATCTAGATGTTTATGATTATGATTATTGATTGGGGTATTTATTAACATTTATAATGTTAGTTTTTAAATATTAATGTTTATATTGATTATGTTTCACCCCTTTTTATGTTATGAATTCATTAGACTTATTAAGTGATGGGAAGGTCCCACTATATCCCCTAGATGTATCTGTCAGTCTCATAAGACAAACTAGAATGAGTTTTTGGCCAAATACTTACTTATTTTAGAAAGATGTCTTGGCATGAGGCCTGTGAGATATGGTTTTGATTTTTAGAATTATTAATTATTTCATTTTTAGATTATTCCTTGATGTCTATGGAAAATTTTCAATCTCATGTTTTTATTTATCTAATATTATTTTATAATTTTTATTCCTTCAATATTATGCCCATGTTATTGATTAAATGGATTGTGTTTCAGTTATTTACCATTTCATATTGATTATAAATTATTTATTCATTTTTTCTACCATACTTATTACCTTAATATTAATTTTTTCTCACCATATTTTATGTTTCTTTACCCTAGATTCCATGATGAGTATTATGATTTATATTTAGGGTTTTGATAGATAAAATCAATTTGATCTAAAAAATACTTTTTTAATTTATTTTCTCATTTTTTAAATGAGATTTAAGTATGTTTCTAGTTACAAAGAATGCTTAATCAATTGATTCTTTAGGATGTTATTACTTGTATCTTAAGAAAATGTAATAAAATAACCACCGATAATAGAAAAATGGGGATGGGGTCTTTATATTGAGAATTTATTATTTGGCTTGATCCCTTGAGATTAAGGTTATTTGAGATGAAAAATTTAAAACATTGAGACTTTTTTCAGGCCACACATTTTTCACATAGTTTTTTAAACCATACTTCCTAAGTGTATATCCTCTTATAGTATTAAATAGTGTAAATCTATATTATGAGTGAATGGTTTTTTAATACATGCTAGTAAACCATGAAACCCACTTGAAAATGGGTATATTGGGATTTTGGAGTATTTTTATTTGGGGTTTCTTTCCTCACCTACCAACATTGATCCATCAAGCTGAGACAACTCTGAAAACATTATATATTCTTCTCTAATCCCTCTAATATGGATTAGTGATGTTGAATTGGTGATTATTCACCTATATTCAACTGTTAGGGTTACCATTTCTTTATTCATTAGGTTTCTCCCATTTTTTTCTCTTCACTAGTTATACTAGTGGTATTGGATGACTGATTTCTATATATACGCTTGTTCTAAAATTGGGGTCTTAGTTTCTAGTGGTTGTGATCCTTCTCTTGAGACCTCATCTGATGGGTTTCATCTAAGATGTTATGATTCTACCACATGAGGGAGCAGTTTCCATTTAATTTAGTTTTATTTATGATTTCCATGGATTCTTGAATTACTAAATTAATTTTTGATTTAGATAAATATATTTCAAGTTATATAGGCTTATTTTATCAATTTTTTCCTTTAAATACTATTGGTTTTCATTTGGAAGTATGGGTGGAATTTTATAATTTAACTAAAATTTTATTTTAAATGTGTATTTTATATATTATACGTGTTTGATAAAATTCCAATGATAGTTTTATCAAGGCTAAATGTTTGATCATTATTTTTTAAGCTAAATGTTATTTTTAAAATGGAACTCTCTTTTGGGTTTAAATGATTTTCATATTTTTAAAGGTAATATTTTCCGTATGAAATGAAATGATGATTCCTTTGAGTTGTTGTGGTTGTGTTTTTATATTGACTGTGATTTCAATTGTTTTTTTCTATATTCCAAATAATTTTGTAAAGTTATTTTAAAAATGTATACCTTTTAAGCGATACGTGAATTTCCCAATTAGAACTTTATGAAGTAATGTTTGATTGGTTGGTTGGTTATTCCCTTATTATACCTCATTGCATTTTTTTATCATGTTTATGTATATCCATGTTATGGATACATTAATTTTGATTCATGATGTACTAATGGGTTTTTGGATCTTGTTAAGGTAATTTTGGGAGGTGGGAAATATATGATTGTGATGTTAGACAATGGGATTTGTTGTTTATCTAAATATGATGTTTGTTTTAAAAGTGACCCACGTCCTTTAGGTATAACAATATTATTAATATGATATCAAGTATGTATTCAAGGTAATTAGTTATAATAATTGATATTTATATACTTGACAATTTCCCATAGTTAAATGCAACACTTGGATGGGGGTGGGGGTGTCACCAAGGATACTAGTTGAGAGTGATCCGGGTGATGGGATATGAGACCACTAATCTACCAGTCATTAGTCTACCTTTATTCATATATTAATTTCCCCATTAATCAAAATGGAGTTGTCTCATGATATGTATCTTAGGTTATACTTCTTTATTGTTATTTTGTCATGCATTTTTCTTATTACTTAGATGGACCTTGATTTTTTGTATTGATCTTATTGTGATTTAGTTGTTAAATTTACTAGTTTTTCTGCATCCACTTATTAAAATTATTTATTATTTTCTATGGATCAATTTTCACTATATTTTATCCTTGTTTCTTGATTAAATTTGGGTTGGGTGTGTTAAATATTTTAAAGGAAAAGTGAGAAATTGTTTTCAAGTTCTAATATTTATTAGAAATGAATTTGAAATGTTTTAAACTAAGTGGTGGATTGATCTCAAATGTGATGTGTTAAATAGAAAGGAATTATTTAATATTTTTCTTTAATAGTGTGATGTTTTAATATAAATTTTTAGTTAATTAATTGGATTTATTGGGGAAAAACATCATTACGACATTATTTATAAATGGTGTTCATTGAGAAAGTACATGTTTTATATTTTTTCCATTCATATAAAATTTAATGGAAACAAAAACCTATTTGTTTACTTTATTTTCAAACTATAAGGTTTTGTTTCTATTATAAAAAAAGTGAAATGGACTCATGGTGGTATCTTACCAGCCTTCGGATTAAATGCTACATAATCTTGTTGGTGGGTTCGTAGTCTTCATGCCTTATGAATATTTGTTCCTTTCTTGGATTTTGGGTATATTTTGGAGCCATTTTACTTATGAAGTTTGTATATTTTAGTATTTTAGTGGTGACATGGAAGTCTCATGGAGATGGTGGTAGGTTCCATGGTGTTATGGAACTAGTTGAATCATTTTTGGTTCTCAGCCTCTTTGTCCTTCATATTTTGTTTTAATTTTAGTTATTATATTTTAAATTTTGTATTTAATGGATACTTGTTCATAATGACTTGGATAGAATTTATTTTTGTTCCTTTATTGTTATGTTATATTTGGATGTCCATGTTTATGGATTCTACTTATTTATTATGGCATGTTATTTGATATCTAGATATGTTATGTTGGGTTTCTATTTGGGACCTATTGTTTATGTTTGGGTTATTTTGCGTGAAACCATCCCCAATGGTTATGTTGAAACCCTTGATGCTCTTCATCATCCAAAGGGGATCAGGGTTTCCCCTTGGTCTAGTGGTAGATCATTTAGGTCACTGATTTAGATGGTGGACCATGTTAGTTTGGTATAATATGGAACTATAAATATTTAATTAAATGGAATAAAGTACATAATTAAATTGATTTAGTTTATGTTAAATGTTTATGCACGTTTAGTGGACAAAATTAATGACTTGATAGCTTTTAAATAATCAACTAAACTAAATATAATACTATGTATATTTGGTTGATATAAATGATCAAAACATTGAAATTGATGATATAATTTTTGGTAATACTATATAGTGATATTGATGGACTTATTATAGAACAAATTGAAGCTACAATTGATTTTATGGTTTAATATTCTGATTTATAATTACAAGAAATATTACTCAAAGGTTGAGAAAATAAATATTAATTGACCATTAGTAAGTCTGCCTTTGAATCTATACTATTTGAATTCATGAAAAATAAGATGAGTATAGATTTTGATTTATTAATATTGAATAATATTCTATATAAAAAATTAATATTGTTATTGATTAAGTTTCATTGTAAATGATGTCTATGGTTTGGTAGTGATGATGGGGGTTTGGCTTGATAGTGGTCCTTATCAGGTGCTAATGGTGGTTAACAGAACGTTGCTCTTCTTGGAGGCAGACGATGGCAGACAGTCTTTCCCCTAATAGTGTAAGGCCCCTATATAGTGGTGAGAAATGATATTCTGAAGAGGGTAAATAAATTTAGGGATTTAATAATCATAGAGAAAACCTATATGGGGATTTAGATCAGTTGAATCCACCTATACAGGGCCACCAGATTGGGAAGGGAGAGAGAGGGTTTGGTATCTTCCATTAGAATCAAGCATCGTTGATCTCTTCATGGGGAACTTCTTACTGTGCCACCATGCAAGGTTATGATATTGGAACCTTAAATTAATCAGATGCTGGGGAGTGGATACTCTAGTGATGTTGGGTCCCAGGGCCTTCAAATCAAGTATTTAGGTTGTGTGCCTACATGGCCTATGGGTCATGTAAAGGTTCCCCCTCAACCCAGCTTAAAAAAGGGAGATTATCCAAAAATAAATAAAAAATATTAGGCCTTCAGGCCATTGGAGTAGGTAGTGGATCACTAGTTACCATATTATTAATAGGTGATTTGGTACTAAAAAAAGAAGTTATAACTATTCAAAAATAAATATCTGGTTTGCATTAAGAATAAATATTTATTAAAGGATTTTTGAAATACCTCTATATATGTGATCCCTACATAGAATATTGTAATGAATGATTTATTAATTCATTTATAATAATATGATAAATTATAATCTTTCTCACTCTTCACTATTAATGTATGAAAATAGGGTTTAACCCAAACTATGTAAATTCATAATTCTTGGATAGTGTGTGTAATTCTTTCCATTAGTATCTTATAATTTTTTTACTTTTCATTAATTTTTTTATCGATATAGATTTTGGTGAGGTTTTTTCATAAAAACTATTATCAAGTGCTTTTGGTTATCCAATCATGTTTTTTCATTGTATTTTAAAGGTAAATCCATGAGTTTTTATAATAATCAGTATCAATGATCTTTTCTTAATCTTGGAGTATAGATATTTTTGGAAATTTATTTTCTAATAATTATTAAGCATTTATTAAGATAATATGATAAGAGGTTATTATATTTGAAAATTATAGGATGAAGATTGATATTTTTAATCGAATATATTTTTTTAGGAGATAATTAAAGGGGACTATATTTATGAGAGATTCCTAAATCATCTATTGTCTGAATTCAATATAGAGGATATAAAGAAATGATAATCAAGGAAGCTTCTCTAGAAGGCACTTATATTTTTTTAGAAAATAATGGAAAAAGTATTTTTTTTCAATAACTGGGAGGTAAAAACAGTTACTTATCCTATATCAACACACCTACTATGCATGATAAGAAGACTACTATGAACTTGGTTTTTCTTATGAGGATAATTTTTAGTATAATTATGGATGAATGAAAAATGGTACCTAATCAGTTGAATGAGTTTAATGTGATCCTGGTCTATTTAGAGTCATTTAATTTTAAATTTAAAAGTAATATATGGGATTTGTTTTTATTATAATTTTTACTAGATTCTTGGGATATAATAGTTATTATTATTAGAAGTTTTAATAATGACTCTAGTTTTTTATTTAATGACATCCTTGATCTAATTCTAAGTGAAGCAATCAAATTTAAGTAATTCTATAAGTTTAACAGTAAAATATATAGTGTTGAGGGTAAAAAAAATCTTCGATAAGAAGTTAGAAATACAAAAGTAAATCAAGAGAAAGGAACTGAGGTAAATCAATAAGGCTAGGTTTAATTTTCTTATAGTTATGTAAGTAGAGACATTTTTTAAAAAAAATTAATAAGAATGAAATATTTTTTTTGAGTATCATCTGAAAATATTGAAGTTAAGAAAAATTATAGTAGTTTTATTAGTTCAAATAGATTTATTGAGTCATGGAACTTTTATTCTATAGAATAATTTCATTCTATACTATATAAAGGATACATGAAAATTTATATATCTAAATGTTTTTGAAATTTTCGTCATGTTGATTGTAACAGCCCGAGATTTTATGAAAAATATTCTTTTTAATTTTATTAATGTCTTGTGTTGTACGCTACACCAAAAGGAGCTTGCACAACACGCATCCTTGACTTGCCTTGCATTACACACAATCGAAACCTTCCTCGATAGTGTGTGTAGTACGCAATACTGAGTTTCACGAAACAACGATATGTTATTAAAATATTATTAAAACTAGCTGTTATGAATAGTAATAACCACTTTTTAAATTTTAGAAATTTTAGATCTCAAAATGGACTTCATTTTTGGATTCGGAGTATCGAATTTAGCCTAAGGTGAAATTTTGGTACTTTTCGGATAACTTTCATATTCTGATGAATAGTGAAAATTACTAAATTATAATTAAAAACAACGTTTTTAATCGAAATAATTAATAGTGATAAATTATTAATTTGAGTGGTTTTAAAGTATATTTAGAATATATTTTTACAATTTAATACAATGTTGGTCATTGGATGTAATTTCACATTTAAACCAGACATAATCAAGTGTCAATATTTTGATAGATATTTTTTCTTAAAAACACGCTATTTGTTTTAACAGCGGGATTTAATTATAAAATTAATTAATGAAACTTATATGTTATGAATTTGGTAAAATAGACTTCATTTTTGAATTCGGAATATGAAAAATAGCTTAGGATGAAATTTTGGCATTGTTCTGAAAAACATCAATTTTTTATGAATAGTGAAACTACTAAGTGATAGTTAAAAAACTGAATTTTTCATAAAACTTAATTTTACCGCTTCTGTGAATGAAATTTCAAAAATCCGAGAGACACGGTTGATGTCAGTAAGTAAAATGTGGTTCAATGAGATGAAAATAATTTTTGGTGATTAGTAACTTTTTACTTTTATTTACCACGGTTAAAAGTAAATAGGGTGATTAAGGGTAAAAATGATATTAATATTACCCTAACACATGTCCTAATCCTATTGGACAAGTGTATCTCGACCAAAAACAACCTTAAGTGTAAAATATTATCATTTAGTCCCACTTGGATTAGATTAGGAAATTTATTTTTATTTAATTCAAAGAAGAGTTAAAAGAGTTAAAATCAAAGTTTATTTAATAACAAAATTTTAATATAGGGTTATACATATGATATATTCGATTGTAAATATTCATTAGAAAGCTAAAAGGATTTCCTACATAATGGTATTTTATTTTTAATTTTTAGACATCAAATAAGTTAATTTATTTATGACACAAAGATGATGCAGTAAATATCTTATTAATGAAATATTTACATAATTGATATTATAAATACCCAAATAAATGTAATTTAAGACTTTTTATGAATTAAACTAATTTTCTCGGTTACTATGATATATTATTATTGATTTAATCAACTTTTTTCGAACATATAATTCTGTTATGACTTTCACAAAAATCATATATCAAATAGTGTCAAAATTGACACAAAATAGTTTTTAAATCAAACATTATATTATTAATTGTTATTTTATTCCTAAAAATCTAAGGTTCGGCCAAATGACTTAGATAAGGATATATATATTAATAATAAACAATTTGGGGTTCGTTTGGAATGTTATAGAAAGTGTATTAAAAATATAGTGTAAGAAAACAAAAAGACACGGTAAAAGTTAAATTATTTAACTTAAAGTTAAATCTAATTGATAAGGTTAAAATAATAACCTAAACTGGTCTAAATCCTATTGGATGATAGAATTTCGACCCATCCCCACTTTATCTTCGAAATAAGACCCTTTGGAACCATTATAAACCGATTTTGACTTTAATATAAAATAATATTTTGAGATATTCCTAAGGTGCCCCTCTCCTCCCTTATAAAAGGGCACCTCCTCCCTCTCTTCCTCACACAACTTTGAGCCTTCAAGCTCGGCCAACCCCTGCAAAAACCCATTCTCCACTTCCCTAGATTAATCCTAGAGGTTCTGGTCTTCTTCAAATACCATCCTTAGTTCTTTAAGTGGAGGCTAAGAAAAGGCGCGTCAAAAAGAGGTAATATCCATTACCGATCTTTTTCAATTTCTTTCTTCTTCAACTTATTCTTCTTTAGTTGTTTCATGATAAAGTTATAACATAAGTATTTCTTATATACTGATATGTTATTATAAATATGAAACAACTGTAATTAACCTTCTATCCATCCTACGGAAAAAGGAAATCACCGCGCGTGTGTACGTACGGAATACCGTCTCCACGCCATGGTGTAATCTATTTTCCGCCACCACCTTAATTGGATGGGTATAAAGGTGTAATGAGTAACTATATATGATTATTATAAAGTGATATTGATACTGAAATAGTATACATACACTTCAACATAATTCCACGACCATGGGAACGATATCATCGCTCGTGCGTACGTACGGACTACCGTCTCCACGACGCGATGAGATTCATTCTCAATGATTAACCATTCATGAATGATTATAAAGTATATATAATAAGTAATAATGAAATATATGACCTAATAATGATACTGGAATTATTTATATTTATATGTATGTCATCTACTTAATTCCATTCAATTCAATAAGGAAACGAAAACAACGTTCATGCGTACGTACGGACTACCGTCTCCATGAACGGTGTATTTCTTTCCATTTACTGATTTATTATATATGTGTATTATGAATATATATATATATAAATCATGTTTTATATTCTGTAATTAAGTAATCATGATCTAAGTAATCATATGAATAATTACAAGTTAAAAACACGAACGACAAATGAGACGATTTTACCCAAAACACTACTTTAACATGAATTTACAAAATAACGGGTAATATAAAGTCATAAGTGGACCATATATGATATAATAACAATGAATATGTATCTGGAATAAGTCAATAACATGATTTAAGTCATTATACAGGAGGTTCAGACACTTACAAAGCAAGTCGGACCTAAGGTAAGGGAAATATCACAATCTCATTTTTATCCGAGATTGTTTGTACTTTGGTATTTACTGGGGTGTATGTTATCATCCACATCCATGTTTCCTCAATATGTAATCCACCTACAATTTTTTAAATCCTATTTTACCCTTCGGTGAGTTTTTAGTAAAAGATATGAAAGGAATCTTTTGACGTTTTTCGTACGAGGTGCTTTTTTGACTTTTCCGACAAAAGTACGGGAAGAATGTTTTTTTAACTTATACGGCATGAATGGATTTTCAAGAAACTTCCGTTACAAGTTTTCAAGTTTATTTTTAATCAACTTATTTTATTTTAAAGTCGTATGACATGTTATGAAAGGAAAAATGTTTTTGAAGTAGATAGGATATTTTCCTCAAGAATGGAGTTCAAGTATTTTATCAAAATTATTTTCCATCTAAGATAATAAAAGGGTACTGTTTTTATCCCTATTATTACATTGGTTTGATTATGTTGTGATGGAAATATTTTTATGAATTCCTTTATCTTATATGAATTGTTTTATGATGTCATGTTGTTTAAGAATCCCATTTTTATTACATGGGTTATGCTATGATGTATGGTTTATGATTATGTGGCACACAAAAGAAAGGATTCATTATAAGATGGGTGGGACCTATATCTCCCTCCAATGCATTGGGTAAAGATTTTATATCTCATTAGATAGACATGGCTGGAACGGTAGGTTATACCGGTTCAGTGAAACAGGACTAGAATGAGGGTGACTCGGTTCAGAAAGGGACTCTGTCAACTAAGATAGTCTTGTCAATGAGTCATGACTAACAAGAAATGATTTTCCATGATTATGTGTGCATGCCACAAAGTTTCAAGTTTCATGTTATGATTATGGGGATCTCATTTTCACTTCTATGATCTGTTCCATGTTAAGATATTATGATCTATTTTGCAGGTTATGATTTTCAAAAAGATATGATATGATTTTTATTTCCTTTATTTTCCCTTGCTGAGCATTTGAGTTCACCCTTTTATGTTTTCTTTTCCCCTGGATATAAAGAAAGGTTTTAGGTAAAAAAAGGGAAGATCTTTATGGGAGATATTGAATATCTTTCACCACGATTAGAAGATTACGTTCCGAGTTTCCAAATACACTAAACTATTACGATCCTTGTGTGTGTGTTTTTGTTATGTACCAAGTATTCCGCAAAAGTAATGTAATGTCCATGTACGTCAAGCTTCAGGTCTCTACAGTTGGTATTAGAGGAAAGGTTTAGTCAACCTTTGGAAACTAGGATGCGAGAACTTTAGTGAGATCCCTAGAGATATTTCTAAGGTATGTCTAGGGATGTCCCTAAGGTTAAGTATACGTATAGGTTATAGTACTATAATTACGTTAACGATCATAGAATTAAACCTAAGATGTTAGATATTGAAGGTACTCCCCCTTTATTAGGTTGTTTTCCCTAGCATGATTTTTGCCTCTCACACTATTCTTTTTGGGTTTTAGACGATGGCTGGAACCTGAAGGAACCGTGTTGATCAATGCAATGGACAATGCAATGATTTCCCTCCTGAACAAACAAATGTTATGGGAGATGGAGTGAAAAATCTTATTGCTATCCTTACA
This sequence comes from Viscum album, assembly GCA_963277665.1. Classification (NCBI taxonomy): domain Eukaryota; kingdom Viridiplantae; phylum Streptophyta; class Magnoliopsida; order Santalales; family Viscaceae; genus Viscum; species Viscum album. Next base: position 1,080,534,475 of record OY728120.1, on the reverse strand, counting down.
CAAGCTATGAATCATTCTGGACTTCCAAATTAGCAGAGAAAGGAACAGTATTCTATTGAGTCCTTCATGAGGCAACGTCCACCTTCTTTCAGTGGGACTTCCGATCCACTTGTTGCTGAACAATGGATCAGTACCACTGAAAAGATATTTTCAGTTCTTCAATGTTCTGAACATGATAAAGTCATCTTAGTAGTATATCGTTTGGAAGGTGAAGCTAATCAATGGTGGAATCTTATCAAGAATACGAGGCCAAGAGATGAAATTGAGTCCATGGAATGGGACGAGTTCAAGAACTTGTTTTTCAGTAAGTACTTCCCTCGTATTCTTCGAACAAAGATGGAGAAGGAGTTTCTTGAACTAAAGGAAAAGGATGATGAATCTGTTGGTATATACGAAGCGAATTTTACAAGACTTTCAAGTTATGCATCTGGCATTATCATCCAACCTGAAAGTAAAGTTGATCGATTTTTCAGTGGCTTAAAACCAAGTCTTCGAAGGGCATTAGCTATAAGAGACTTCATTAGCTATGATGAAATTGTGCGTTGTGCTATCAAGGTAGAAATGGAAGTTGGTGTTACATATCCATCTCATGGTTTTGACAAGAAACGAAAGATGGAGTTCAAGGAGAAATCTCAGAATAATGGTGAAAAGAAGATGAATGTTTCCTTATGCACAAAGTGTGGAAAGAAGCATGGTGGAGATTGTCTTAAAGGGACTAGAAAATGTTTTAAGTGTGGAAAAGAAGGTCATCGAGCAGCTGAGTGTCGAAGTAATGGAAAAAGGGTTTCTAATGATGTGAATAAAGAAAACACTGCAGAGAACGCACCACCAACACTTAAATGCTTCAAGTGCAAGGAAATGTGGCATTATGCTAATAAATGCCCTAATCCAAGGGTTAGTGATGATCGACATGAGAAACCGCTTAAGGCAAAGGACAAAGGGAAGTCACATGCGATCACCATTGGCGATGTTGAATATGATAACGATGTGGTGGAATAATTAAGTGTTTTTGTAATGGGATTCCAAAATAATGTTGTATCATAAAGTATTGGAATATTTATGTATTGGTCTAATGTGGTATTCAATGTGATTGAGATATTTTTGGAAATAAGATGATATGAGCATAATGAAGGGAAAATGAGAAAACGAGATGTTTAACAGTATTCATGAGCTCATGATTGATATAAGGACTAAGTGATATCATTGTTTGAGTATATAGAATTTTGAGGATTTTGGTATGTGGAAAGTGTTAAATTTTAACTGCATTCATGTTTTCACTAAGGTATTCAAGAGAATACATGATTAAGGACTTTGAATATTTGGAATGTGACCAACAAAACATATCTTATGATATATGGGGATCGACGATGGTGTTAAATCTCTGGTAATTGTTTTCACTATGTTATGAGAGTGGACTGCAGTATTATGGATAAGCCTAAAGATTGGAATGGATTATGTTGGACATAAGTTAGTATTGTTTAAGGATAGAATTTTTCTCGATATTATTAATGGGATGTTATAGTAATATAGTTTTAGAAAAAGGACAACCTGCAAGATGGGCGACAGCCCATCGCGTCGGACAAGGCTGTAGGAATCGAACCCACAACCGAAGTGTGAGTTGCCTTTATCGCCTACCACTGGCCTACAGGAAGTCCCTGTTTAGTAGAAACTAGTTTTATTATATTAAGCTGTATGACATATGATGTATAAGTCCATTTTAGGAACCATATATGATTAATCTCACTATAGATCGACTTATGTATATAATTTTTTGCTAACCTTTTGTTTGAGACAGATGGAATGACCCGTCATTCTATCACATGATCCGCTAACACTTCATGAATAACAAATTAAACTTCTTTTATTTAAGAGATGAAGTGGAAATTGTTAAAGGCATGAACAACAGTGAGATTGTACCAAAATAAAGTAAGTATTTATTCTAATTCAAATTCTTTAACTTTAGGGAAACAATCTTGAAAACCAAAAATGTTGTCCTAGTGATCTTATATCTGATTAATCAGATGGTACCTTAGATCGTCACAAATTTATGGATTTGTGATTGCTGGCTTTTCCATAGCCATGTTCTCTACCACTCTCCATCAGAACATGATGGTTAGATTTCTCTTCCATATCCATATTTTCACCTATGTGGAAACCCAGTGATTAGTTTATTTGGGTAACCGTTAAGTTTCATACTTTTGTTTTTAAATATTGGTTTTGATATTCCTTTTTACGATGTGGATTTATATTAAAGAAACTTTCGAATAGTAAACCAATTATAACCCCGACGAATTTCGAGGGCGAAATTCATTTTAAGGGGGGTAGAATGTAACAGCCCGAGATTTTATGAAAAATATTCTTTTTAATTTTATTAATGTCTTGTGTTGTACGCTACACCAAAAGGAGCTTGCACAACACGCATCCTTGACTTGCCTTGCATTACACGCAATCGCAACCTTCCTCGATAGCGTGTGTAGTACGCAATACTGAGTTTCACGAAACAACGATATGCTATTAAAATATTATTAAAACTAGCCGTTATGAATAGTAATAACCACTTTTTAAATTTTAGAAATTTTAAATCTCAAAATGGACTTCATTTTTGGATTCGGAGTATCAAATTTAGCCTAAGGTGAAATTTTGGTACTTTTCGGATAACTTTCATATTCTGATGAATAGTGAAAATTACTAAATTATAATTAAAAACAACTTTTTTAATCGAAATAATTAATAGTGATAAATTATTAATTTGAGTGGTTTTAAAGTATATTTAGAATATATTTTTACAATTTAATACAATGTTGGTCATTGGATGTAATTTCACATTTAAACCAGACATAATCATGTGTCAATCTTTTGATAGATATTGTTTCTTAAAAACACGCTATTTGTTTTAACAGCGGGATTTAATTATAAAATTAATTAATGCAACTTCTATGTTATGAATTTGGTAAAATAGACTTCATTTTTGAATTCGGAATATGAAATATAGCTTTGGATGAAATTTTGGCATTGTTCTGAAAAACATCAATTTTTGATGAATAGTGAAACTACTAAGTGGTAGTTAAAAAACTGAATTTTTCATAAAACTTAATTTTACCGCTTCTGTGAATGGAATTTCAAAAATCCGAGAGACACGGTTGATGTCAGTAAGTGAAATGTGGTTCAATGAGATGAAAATAATTTTTGGTGAATAGTAACTTTTACTTTTATTTACCACGGTTAAAAGTAAATAGGGTAATTAAGGGTAAAAATGATATTAATATTACCCTAACACATGTCCTAATCCTATTGGACAGGTTTATCTCGACCAAAAACAACCTTAAGTGTAAAATATTATCATTTAGGCCCACTTGGATTAGATTAGGACATTTATTATTATTTAATTCAAAGAAGAGTTAAAAGAGTTAAAATCAAAGTTTATTTACTAAAAATTTTTTAATATAGGGTTATACATGTGATAAATTCAATTGTAAATATTCATTAGAAATCTAAAGAGATTTCCTACATAATGGTATTTTATTTGTAATTTTTAGACATCAAATAAGTTAATTTATTTATGACACAAAGATGATGCAGTAATTATCTTATTAATGAAATATTGACATAATTGATATTATAAATACCAAAATAAATATAATTTAAGACTTTTTATGAATTAAACTAATTTTATAGGTTACTATGATATATTATTATTGATTTAATCAACTTGTTTCGAACATATAATTCTGTTATGACTTTCAAAAAAATCATATATCAAATAGTGTCAAAATTGACACAAAATAGTTTTTAAATCAAAAATTATATTATTAATTGTTATTTTATTCCTAAAAATCTAAGGTTCGGCCGAATGACTTAGATAAGGATATATATATTAATAATAAACAATTTGGGGTTCGTTTGGAATGTTATAGTAAGTGTATTAACCATATAGTGTAAGAAAACAAAAAGACACGGTAAAAGTTAAATTATTTAACTTAAAGTTAAATCTAATTGATAAGGTTAAAATAATAACCTAAACTTGTCTAAATCCTATTGGTTGATAGGATTTCGACCCATCCCCACTTTAGCTTCGAAATAAGACCCTTTGGAACCATTATAAACCGATTTTGACTTTAATATAGAATAATATTTTGAGATATTCCTAAGGAGCCCCTCTCCTCCCTTATAAAAGGGAACCTCCTACCTCTCTTCCTCACACAACTTTGAGCCTTCAAGCTCGGACAACCCCTTCCAAAATCCGTTCTCCACTTCCCTAGTTTCATCCTAGAGGTCCTGATCTTCTTCAAAGACCATCCTTAGTTCTTTAAGTGGAGTCTAAGAAAAGGCGCGTCAAAAAGAGGTAATATCCATTACCGATCTTTTTCAATTTCTTTCTTCTTCAACTTCTTCTTCTTTAGTTGTTTCATGATAAAGTAATAACATAAGTATTTATTATATACTGATATGTTATTATAAATATGAAACAACTCTAATTAACCTTCTATCCATCCTACGGAAAAAGGAAATCATCGCGCGTGTGTACGTACGGAATACCGTCTCCACGCCGTGGTGTAATCTATTTTCCGCCACCACCTTAATTGGATGGGTATAAAGGTGTAATGAGTAACTATATATGATTATTATAAAGTGATATTGATACTGAAATAGTATACATACACTTCAACACAATTCCACGACCATGGGAACGATATCATCGCTCCTGCGTACGTACGGACTACCGTCTCCACGACGCGATGAGATTCATTCTCAATGATTAACCATTCATGACTGATTATAAAGTATATATAATAAGTAATAATTAAATATATGACCTAATAATGATACTGGAATTATTTATATTTATATGTATGTCATCTACTTAATTCCATTCAATTCAATAAGGAAACGAAAACAGCGTTCATGCGTACGTACGGACTACCGTCTCCATGAACGGTGTATTTCTCTCCATTTACTGATTTATTATATATGTGTATTATGAATATATATATATATAAATCATGTTTTATATTCTTTAATTAATTAATCATGATCTAAGTAATCATATGAATAATTACAAGTTAAAAACACGAATGACAAATGAGACGATTTTACCCAAAATGCTACTTTAACATGAATTTGCAAAATAACGGGTAATATAAAGTCATAAGTGGACCATATATGATATAATAACAATTAATATGATTCTGGAATAAGTCAATAACATGATTTAAGTCATTATACAGGAGGTTCAGACACTTACAAAGCAAGTCGGACCTAAGGTAAGGGAAATATCACAATCTCATTTTTATCCGAGATTGTTTATAATTTGGTATTTACTGGGGTGTATGTTATCATCCACATCCATGTTTCCTCAATATGTTATCCACCTACAATTGTTTAAATCCTATTTTACCCTTCGGTGAGTTTTTAGTAAAATAAATGAAAGGAATCTTTTGACGTTTTTCGTACGAGGTGCTTTTTTGACTTTTCCGACAAAAGTACGGGAAGAATGTTTTTTTTAACTTATACGACATGAATGGATTTTCAAGAAACATCCTTTACAAGTTTTCAAGTTTATTTTTAATCAACTTATTTTATTTTAAAGTCGTATGACATGTTATGAAAGGAATTTTTTTTTGAAGTAGATAGGATATTTTCCTCAAGAATGGAGTTCAAGTATTTTATCAAAATTATTTTCCATCTATGATAATAAAAGGGTACTGTTTTTATCCCTATTATTACATTGGTTTGATTATGTTGTGATGGAAATATTTTTATGAATTCCTTTATCTTATATGAATTGTTTTATGATGTCATGTTGTTTAAGAATCCCATTTTTATTACATGGGTTACGCTATGATGTATGGTTTATGATTATGTGGCACACATAAGAAAGGATTAATTATAAGATGGGTGGGACCTATATCTCCCTCCAATGCATTGGGTAAAGATTTTATATCTCATGAGATAGACATGGCTGGAACGGTAGGTTATACCGGTTCAGTGAAAGAGGACTGGAACGAGGGTGACTCGGTTCAGAAAGGGACCCTGTCCACTAAGATAGTCTTGGCAATGCGTCATGACTAACAAGAAATGATTTTCAGGATTATGTGTGCATGCCACAAAGTTTAAAGTTTCATGTTATGATTATGGGGATCTCATTTTCACTTCTATGATTTGTTCCATGTTAATATATTATGATCTCTTTTGCAGGTTATGATTTTCAAAAAGATATGATATGATTTTTATTTCCTTTATTTGCCCTTGCTGAGCATTTGAGCTCACCCTTTTATGTTTTCTTTTCCCCTAGATATAAAGAAAGGTTTTAGGTAAAAAAAGGGAAGATATTTATGGGAGATATTGAATATCTTTCACCACGATTAGAAGATTACGTTCCGAGTTTCCAAAGACACTAAACTATTACGATCCTTGTGTGTGTGTTTTTGTTATGTACCAAGTATTCCGCAAAAGTAATGTAATGTCCATGTACGTCAAGCTTCGGGTCTCTACGTTGATGATGAAACTCTTAAGATTTTATGGGAATGTGATATTTCTGTTTTTAAAAAGAATATATCCTTTCCTAAATTTTAGGGGGTATGACACATACTAATATTAAAGATGAATTTAGTTTTGTTAGTTTAGATAGATAATGTTTAGTATTGTATAACAGAAGAATACAATGTGTGGAAAATTACTAAGTGTGTAGTTATGGTATCTAATAGAGTAAAATACAATATTACTTATCTGAAAGGTGTATAAGATCAAATAATGGTTACAATTTATTTTACCATAGACACATATATGTTTAATTATGATATAAATTAGATTACTAAGAACAATATGATTTTTTTAGTTGATAATGGAGTGTTTAACCTTAGCATAGGGATTTAAGAGTATGTGTAGATTGTATTTTTGGAAAGAAAAATATAGTGTGCGTTTTAATGAGAGAATGAGCATGAAGCTATCATGAGATAGTGATTTTATATACTAATGTATAGAGACCAACTATAATAAATTCTTATGAAACCTCACTATTTTTATGCTACTTGCATTGATGATAAAACATGAAAGTCATGGGAGTAATTTTTAAAGAATAACGAAGGCGTATTTGGAACCTTCAACTGATGGAGATCCATGGATGAAATTGAGACTAGTTTAAAGTTTTAATACTAAATATTATATAATTTTAGTGTGGTTGGTTTTAAATATTTTTAGAACTTTTTATTCAAATAAAGGGTTTGGGCTTCATAAACTAGTATCTGAAATAATGGTGTGGTTTAATAGGGAAACATTACACTGAAAGAGAGGGCCACAAGAAGGCGATATTTTTTAGTTTTTAATGGATTATTTTACCAATGTAGTGAATAAGGTGTTTTATCTAATTAAAATGAACCAATCTATACCTTTAGGGAAAAATTTATGTAAGTAAAATTATATTAATAGAATAGTTGATTACCTACACCTAAATGTAAATTTCTAAAAATTAAAAAATTGTTTAAGATACAAAAAATAGTTAAATCTACAAAGAAAGAAGAAAAAAATTAATTACACATACATGGTACAAAGGAGTTTGTGAATCTATCACCAAGGAAGTAGTAATTTAAAAAAAATGAGTTTAAACAAAAAATTAATAATCAAATGGGATTAAATATTACAAGAAAAGATAATTTTTTAAAAGTTAAAAATAAAATAAAGGGATATATTTCAATGAAATATTATCTCTAATGGTAATGTAGTTAATGATATTGATTGTACTCAGTTTTCTATCATTTGATAGACTTTACCTTTAATATTTATATATGAAAAATATATTTATTCAAGGGTATGTAGAGGATAAAATTAATATTGATAGACCCTAAGAATTCCATGAACATAAATGAAGGATCTAGTGTACTTTCTCAAAAATAATTTGTAAGGGTTAAAAAAATCACATAGACAATAGAATTTGAGGTTTGATACTTTTAGAAAACAAATATACTTTAATATGATGTAATGATGTTGATTGTTTTAATTATTGTGTGTTTGATGATATCTATTTCAGTATAATTATCTTAAATGTTAAAGGTATCCCCCTTTTTATGTTTCAAAATGAATTGAATAATGGAACCAAAATAAGAGTTAGATAGAATGTTTATAATGAGTGATTTTTTAGTAGAAAAATGGATTTCTAGGATAACTATCAATACAGACCATAAAATGTGAACTTTGATGTGGTATTGGTCATGATTCATTGATTTTTTGAAGGAATATAATGTCCATAGTAAAATATACTTCCACAAATTGTATGGTCACCTAACATTATCCAAATAGAAGCCATCTAAAATAGATGAGGATTCTAGGTAAATGGAATGATTTTCATATGCTTTAGAAGTGAGAATATTTATTCATATCATGGTTTGTATAAGTCCATAAATTGATAATTCAATAGAAATTGTCTACTGATTCATGTTTAATATAGTGAAGTAAAACTAGAAATTTATGTAGTGGCTAATATAATATCTCAGAGGAATCATAATAATATCTTTTGTTATAGAACAAATCAACTGTTTTAAGGATATATTGATGTATAATTTAGTGGTGATACATATATTTGTAAGAATACAAGAAGTAATGTGTTTAATTATAGAAGAATAATAGTTATTTGGTTATCATTAATACAAATAGTAGAAACACTATCAAATATAAAATCTTAGTATATGGTAGGAGAAAAGGCAGAGAGTGATATAATATGGAAAAAGTGTTTTCTAAAGGAACCTGAAATAAAACCGAGGAAATAAATTTTATTTGATATAGTTATAGAGAAATCAATCTATCTAGGAATTTGGTGTTTCATTCATAGATAAGGAATATTTAGATAACGTATCAAATTTTCAAGAATATTTTTCAAGATGAAGTATTGAAACTATAGACGATTAGTGGGATATAAAATGTAGAATATATTTTGAAAAAGGCCATAGTATAATAAATTATAAAGAAATGTTTTGACTTTGTGTGACTTAGATAATGGGAGATATTTGATATTACTAAAAATTAAAGTATGAAATAAATTTAGTTTATTTGATAAATAAATTGATAATCGTTTAATCAATATTTCAGTGGGATATGTTGTAGGAGTGAAACTAGTTTTTCTATGGAAGGTGCATCATTTAAATATGATGGAGTACTATTATAATTATATGGACAATAAGATCAGAAATTATAAGTAATTAGGTCATAGATTTTTGGTTACATCATTATCAACATGTTAGTCTGTTCTATTGGAAACAATAATAACCATTAAATAAAGAATATTCATTCCACGTGGTTAACAATGATTGAGTGGAGGTGCTGAGTGATGCATATGAATAGGTGGTTTCTTTATGGGTTGTTATAATAAGTGACTTAGAAATTTTGATAAAAATTAAAGTGATTTATATTGATATTTCTCTCTATTATATCTATTTTAATTACACCATTTCTTTATGGAAGTAGGGTATAATTGAAACCATATTTATTCCTAATGTCAGGATAGTGTTTGTAGCTTTTATTATTGTTCTCTTTCTATTTATTATTTAATTATTATTTTTATATTTTTATTTTTAATTAGTGGTCTTTTGGTGTCTTTTATTTTTTGTTTCATAAAATTCACGGGCTTCATAGTTATATTTTTCTAAATTTCATTGTATTTTCTTTTAAATATTTTAGACCTAAAAATAGAAAATTCCAATGAATCTATAAGGCTTTAAATCAATGAATGTTTTTTCTTCTCTTTTTTGGTTCTAAATATTTTTTTATTTCTATATTAAAAAATTTTAAGACCATTTCCAGAAAACAATATTTATAGAGTACTATAACTGTGTATTTTGTAATTTATGAAAATAGTTTATTATTCACTTTGGTTAATATGAAATTATAGGGAGAATTATATCCTTAATATCATATGTGATAACTTAATTATAATTTTTATCCTTCCACATAAATCAGGGTACTAAAAAATTTTAGTTTTGAAGTTGGTAAATTTCTAGGGAAATTTTAGTAATATAACACTTTATGGGTGAAATTTTAATTTAACCTAGTACAAAATTCCAATATAATTATTTAGTGGTTTTTTTGGTCATAGAGGGTAGTTTTTTCTTTAGGGAGAAGGTTTGGAACAAATTGGAGGATATTTTGTTTTTGTTTTTGATGTGTTAATTCAGTTGATGACTTATTTAATTAAGTGTTGTGTAAGAAATTCGTCAATTTTTGGAGAAAAACAAGAAAAACATACAAATATAACATAAAATTGAAATTTCATTAGCATAGAACTTATTTAGACATGATATTTTTATTTATGTTAATATAATTGAATATTAGACTCTAGGATTAATCAAAGCCTATTTTTTATATTTTTCAATAAATAGTTTTTTAATCTTTACCCCTATTCTAGATCAATTTTCAAAGGGAAGAAGATCATATGAATTTTAGGAGTTGTAATTTTTTTTCTATTTTTTAATTTCAACTTATTATATAGAAATTTATATTAATGAATGTAGTCAAATAATAATAATAATAATAATTTAATATTAAATTTTTAATTAATATTATTATTTAAATTTAATGTATATTTATTCTAGTTGGTGGATAGCTATATAATTAAGTTTATTAATGTGTCCTGATGATAAATACCTCTTACTTGATTAATGTGAAACAAATTTAGTTCATATTTGTTTAACCAATGATGAAACCATCTTTCATGTCGGTGTCTAATCTCCATTCAATGGTGAGAGAAAGACATCAATTATGGGGTTATATAAAGAATTCAGGAACATCAGTCTAAGTTAGGGGAGTATAATTCACAGTGATGGAAAAAATAATGGAAAATAGTGTGATGTCCTTGGTATTATAGTATAAATAGGGTTAGTTGGTTTAGTGGTTCGTAGTTGATGATAAACTGAGTTTTAAACCTGATGGAATTGTGGTTTAACCATGTAAGATGTGGAAGGGACACAATTTGTGGTAGCAATTGATGAATTTTTATAGTTTTTTAGTAGAAATTCAAAATAATAGATAATAATAGTGGATCTTAAGGTTTATTATAGTGGTGTGTAATGGGTTATTATTATAAATATATACTAAAGTGAAAACCATTAAATATTTGTTTAAACCATGTTGTGGTTTCTGTTGGGATAGAATAAATATTGTGAAGACCACTAAAATATGGTTTAGGGCATGATAGTTCACAAGTTATGTGATAAAAATTGTATCAACCAACTTATCATACTGTAAGCTATCCTATTTGGTAAAATAATTATGTGATTCTGATTATAAAATGTTTAATACCTAAAAATATTATCCAAATGTTAAACAATTAATAGGATGAATTAAAATGAGATCTATAAGGTATTTAGAGAATTTTAAATGATTAAGAAATGTTTCGTTAATATGATAAATGATAATGAAATGTTTAAAGCCCTAGGAGCATCCTTTTTGGCTATAAAATAGGTTTAATCCTTGTTCATGTAGTGGAAAGTAATTTTATACAGACATTGTATTAAATTAATCAATGATGAATCTTCCCCCTATCTATATAACTAAACAATTATCTAGAATACTATGATAAATATGTGATCCTAAGGGATATTAAGGCATCTCAACCATTACCCAAATCGGATGCAGTGTGACCTAGCCCATCCCTCACCTACAGGGGAGGGGATTGACATCTATCCTTGGCCTCATAGTGTTTTTCATTGCATTTTCTCCACCAATATCGAACTTCTTCAATCAATCCTACATATCATGATATCCCAAAAGTTTTAAGGTTATTTAAAAAACATTCTATTGTGTCTATATCATCATTATATTTCACACAGGCTTCTTCAATTTTCATTTTCACTCCAGTCTCAATATTCATGTATCTCATAGCTTCTATTGACAACTTGGATTTTTTTATCAATGAATCATAGGGACCCAAGAATGGAGTGTTCATAAATATTTTGGATCACCATCACATACTTATTTACATTTAAATATGAATCAAATTTGATTCAATCTTGGTCCAATTACTCAATGTTTTTCAAATCATCTTATTTTTCACATATAGCATGGTTCATCATCTTTTGAAATATGGGTAAAATTTATAGGTCTTAACCTCTCCTTTCTAACCCCTTGATATTAAAATTACTAGAGAATGTGTTTGGTAGGTACATGTGCTAAAATCAAAGAAAAAAATTATATTTTCCCAAAATCACAAAATGTATTTGTGTTAAAGTCGATCTCCTCAAGGTTCTCCCCAAATTTATCTAGTTGGAGATTTAAATAGTGTCAAAACCCAAAATTTACATACATAAATAACACTTATTATTATATAAATATTCATTATATCTAATTATAATCCATTCCATAACTATAAAATCTTATTTTCATTGGAAACATAGATACATAAAAAACTGGTAAATACTAGATTTACATCATCCCTCACTATGTTCTTCACAACTAATACCCCTATTAGACATATCATACTTAGAACTCATTTTCATATCCCAGGTAAAAATAAATACAATAAAGTGTGAGATTATATACTCAATAAGGGTAAATAAGGAAGATATACCTTCATAATCACATGTAATCATATCATGAGAATAAGGATATGATAAGATAAACTTTACATTCAAAAATCATATACAACAATTCATAGACTATAATCATGGAATACAGCTTTGGTAGTTGTTAAGACATGAATAATAAATGAATCAAAAATTCTGAGCGATGAGATCATAATAAAAGACTAAGAACATGATATAGAGATTGACATAAAAGTGTGGAATAATCATAATCATAGAAATATTATGTTAAGTCTATTCACCCAGTCATTTATCACATGTTAGGCTTGGTTAACTACCCATTTACTTGATTCATGCTTGGTATAACATCTCTTGTACCCTATTTTATGATTGTGGTAACCTCTCATGTACCCTTTGATATCATAATGATTTATCATTACCCAATGAAGTTGAGAGATATAACAGAACCACCCATCACACAGTCTTAATCCATTCATATATATGACACTATATCATGAGAACATTTATCATTTAATCATATCTTAACCCATAGAAAAGATAAACAAGTTTTAAAAATATTTTATCATTATAATAATATACCATTAAAATAAATAATAAGTATTGTATATTAATATAATATTACCTGTGAAGTATAAGAAACATAAAGGGATGTTATCATAGATAAAAAATGACATTAAAAGATCAATGGAATATTTCTTGAGGAAAATAACCTATTGATTTTAAAATCAATTATTAAAAATATAAAATTTCTAAATTATCAAGGATTTTTTTTTTGAAAATAGACATGGAAAATTTTAATGGAACCATCAAAGAAAAGAATAGTAATGATAGTGGAAAAAACCATTAGTGCAGTATATGTTAAAACAAATATTCTATTCACAAAATTTGTAAAAAGAACGTCATTTAAAAAATGACAAACAAATTCCATTAAAACCTTTTCATAGAAATTCATCATGGATAAAAATAAAATTAATAAATCTTTAAACAATATCAAAAATATACTTGAAACCATTATAAATAAATTATGGACATGATAGAAAATATTTCTGGTGAAAGAGAGAAATAAAGTTTTTTTTCCTTAAAAACATTATTTCAGAGTTTTGAGTAAATAAATTAAGATAAATGAAAGGAAAACTTTTAATTTAAAAAAATAAATATGGGATAATAAAATATATAATATTTTTCAAATGTAGATCATATAATTTCATCATAATAAATTGAATCATAAACAATCCCTGTAAAAAGAGAGATCGTAACATGAAACATTAATTATTTTTAACTTTTGTTCATTATTTCTATGAATTAAATAACATAAAATAAAAATTTAAATTCTATGAATATTTTGATATTCCTGATTAAACATATCAATGGGGTAGTAGATACAACACATAAAAGAATATTAGTGTATAACATGTGCCCTAAAGAAAACATTTTCAGACTATAAACCCCTATCACTTTGGTAACATTCGAATCAAAAAAAATTGGATGAAATAATTTTAATTTTAAATTTATATAAAATTAATTAAAATGGATAAATTATATAACATATCAAAGGGATATTATACATACCACATGAACATAAATAGGTGCATAACATTGAACACGTCTCAAAGAAAAAACATTAAGAAAAAGGACCCTTAACTGATGTCTTAATTTATTCATAAGCACTTTAACATCCTTTACAATAAATTTAGTGTAGAACATATAAAATTTATTTTAAAAATAATAATAACCTCAATAGATATCTTAACATTAAACTCCAGGATTTAAGAAAATTGTGATATTTTATAAAAATATTATTATTTTAATGTGACTTTTATTACATAACCATTTAATTGGTTGTTATTAATATGAGAAAACACATTATAAAATAAATATAAAATGTTCTTACTCATTAAAAATGTATTGATTAATCTTTATTAATTATTCCCTCATTTTTAGTGATGTCATTTCACTCCTCAAAAATGTTTTTTCTTCAAAAGTGATTTTTTTCATTTTTACATGGAAATTATATTTAATTTATAAAACAATTAGAAACTTTATTTTTAAAATATATTTTTTAAATAATCTTATCAAAATTAACTTAGGTTCAAATATTGAGATTTTTCTAAAATGATTCATTTTTCACCAAATAGTGAAAATACCTATTTTTAAAATACTCTCATTTCATTTAATTTAGTAAAGTAATTTAAAAGTCCTATTATATTTTGGATTTAGTATTAAATTTACATATTATAAATTTTATTTTTAATTATTTAATTTATTTTATTTTAATTATAAATATTCATGATTTTTATATAAGTTAATTTTTATGCTTAAAAACACATTTTTCTAAAACCTATTTTTTATTGTGTTTTAGACATTTATACTAAAATTGATTTCTTTCAATTAGAGAGAACGAATATTGAAAAATGGAAACCATATTTATAATAATGATATTGAAATTTGGTTAATTGGTTCCTTTTATTATTTTTCATTTTGAATAGTAAACACGTAAATATTTTTCACCTTAGCAAGGGTAAAATGGGCAAAACATGGTTAATATTAATAGATAATGTCTCAAATTCAACCCAAATATTGAATTTATTTAATTGTATGAGATTAATTCAACTATAACCATCTTAAATTTCAATATATGTAATTTTGATTCCATTTTACTTTGATAGTGACTTTTATATTATTTTAAGTAATGAAAATACCAAAATTCCACTCTTTCTTTTAATTCCTATTATATGTTCACATAAGGATAAAAATAAGTTGTTAATGAATATTAAAGGTTATTTTTGTCATATTGAAATTATTTTAATTATTAATTTTTTTTATAATTTTTAGTGATTATATAATTACATGAAGCGCTTATACAATGCTGATACAATGTTTATGCAAGCAGTAGAAAAATCAAAGTAAATTATTTTAAAAACATTAAAAGAATTTTTTTTGGATTAATTATTCTATCACATGAATTTTATAGTTAATAATAATGTATAATATATGGTTGAATATTTTATATTCTATTTTATTTGTTATCTTTGTGTATTTAAAATTAAATTAAAGGAATAATGCCAAAAATGACAATAATGATATTTTCTGAAAAATAATATTTTATTAAAACATTTTAAAAACTAAAATTTTTGAAATAGGATAAGTAGGATGAGAAATAGTATTAAATATCATACCTTGGTCATTTATGAGCCATTTTTTACCTTATATGTAAAATCATAACCCTTTAAGATTGAAAAATTGATTATCGTAGTAAAAATTAAAATTATTTAACTAAGGGGATAAACCAATAGATAAGGATTAAAATACCACTTAAACCGTAAAATATTTTATTGTTTTAAGGTATTTCAGCCATATATTATATTATCTTTTAAATTATGGCCACATTTCTCCATTTTCACCTAAAAGTGAATTTATTATATTTAAATCAGTTTGTTAATTCTATTTGTGTCCTCTCACAACTTATAAAAATAAACCCCTCCTTTCTATTTATTACACCACTTTGAGCCATATAGATTGACCAAAACCTAAAAAACAATCTTCTAAAATTCATTATACATGAATTAGAGGTGTTATTCTATTTAAATACTCAAAAATCCTCTAAATCCATTGTATGTATCATAAAATAATAACTTAATTATCCTTAATTTATTGAAATGTTATTATGTTTATGTAACTGTAATTACTCTACCACTTTTCCATCAAATGGGAAGTGAAAATATTCTTCATTAATAATTATGGACTATCACCTCCACACTGTGTTACAATTCATTTTATATCACCCTTTTTCAGGGAGGGTTATTATGGTTGGTTTGAAGTTTATATATGATATTTATAAAATAATTATACTTATGGAATTATAATATCACATCTAAATTCTTACCTTCCCATCCATTGGAAAATGCTAACATCACTCATGTGTATGTGTGGACTACCACCTCCACGAGGTGATGTGACTAATTTTTCATTTCAGATTTACATGAATGGAAATTTAAAAAAAAATAATATATATATATACATATGTTATTAATGATACAATTATGTTTATGGTTTGATAAAATAATATCTATCTTTCTTTCCATATTTTCTCTAGCAAATGAAAAAAAAGCTTTCATGTGCACATAGGACCTACCGTCTCTAAGAAAAGTGTAAATATTTTTTTCTATATCTAATTTTTATTGATAACTTTCTCTCTCTGTATATAATGAATATATAAGATTTTTTATATCATGATTAACATTTTGGAGATTGATGAATCGTGATCAAAGTGAAAGGAATAGAATTGATGAACAGAAACTTCCTTGAAATATGAAACCATTTACACCCAAAAACAACGATTTTAATAAGTAATTATTAATAAATGAGTGTTAAAATGTTATAAGTGGAACATATATGAAAGTATAAGAATGTAAAAATTCCCATTATATAATTATAATAAATTTAAATTTATTATATAAGAGGTTTGATCGATTTCAAAGCAAACCAAACTTGAGGTAAGAGTTTCTCGTCTCACTTTTATTTCCATAGGGCATATGTCGTATTCACCACTTATTTTTTTTGCAGTGTATATATACAACCCATGAAAGTATTTTAGAATTTTATTATTGAATATTTTCTGGATTTAAAAATCTTTATAAGGTTCTATTTTTCATGAGTTTTTTATTCAGAGAATACCAAGTTGTAAGGGTTTATTGTCACAAATTTTCTTCTTTGTGACATATGTAATATTATATACCGATCTTATTTTATGAGGTGTATATACTGCCATATTGACATTTTATAACATGAATATACTTATGATAATAATATTTAATTTTTTATTTGGTGTTATTCTTTTATGGTGCTTATGATTCAAATGTAACCAAATTGGTAAGGAATTTATGTTTCAATCCCATTTGAATTGGGATTGACATTCCTGAATTTACATTGAAGGAAATTATATGATAATTTTCTAGAAACCCCATTTCATTTTATTCTAATTTGGATATTAATTTAATTTTCAATTAATATCACCATTTTACTCTATTTGGTACATAAAATTATTGATAAAATGTTTTTTTAGAAAAATAGACTTTATTTCCGCTTTGATTGGGAATCTTTTTCTTACATACCGAGGTTTTCTAAAAATATTTTCAATAATGATTTTTTATATTATCCTATTATTGTTTAACGTTATTTTTACCATTGATTAACTTCTTATAAAATGTTTTAGAATGAACATTCTTGTCATTTTTCGAACGAGGTATGTTTGACATTTTACTGAAAATTTGAAATAAATCTTTATTTAACACACATGGAATGAATTAAATTTCCCACTATCATGATAATTAAATGATTGTAAGATTAATTTTCAAGTTTACAAGGTTATTTTCAAATAATTATTTCCTTAATATTTGGTAAATTTATATATTTTAAATAATTTATTTCAAAATGAAAAGTGAATTTTCTTCAAGAAATATTGCATAGATAATTTAAAGAAATTTTTCATTTATGATAACATCATTCGATGATACTTATTATTTAAAGGGGATGTGATCCAAGGAAACCATCCATATTATTTCCATTTATGGTTTATGATTATAATGATGAGATGTTTATGAAATCCATTTATTTTTTATGATTATGTGTATTCCAAAAAATTATATTTCATGCCAATGTTACGCTCTCAAGGATCATGTTTTTTGATTCCTTTATGATTCATGTCTTATGAACAACAAAGCTTTATTCCATGATTCAAGATTATGATCTATGATATATTTGGTATGTATTTTCAAATGTTAAACCAATGTTATCATACCTTTATTCTTGTGTTATGTTTAAGTGATAATTGATATCTCTCTTTTTTACCTTTACTGAGTATTCGAGGTCACACTTTTTTATGTTTCCTTTCCCCAGGTTGTGAAGAATGGTTTCAAGTATAGTATGTCTAATAAGAGTGAAAAATGGAAATATATTTGTGGGATTTATTGAATATATTTCATGAAATATGAATATTGTGTATCTATTCTGCAAAGACACTGATCCTTTTAGGTCCTTGGGCATGTATTTGTAAAATATATTAAATATTCATCCACTATAGGGAAAACATGTTTTTGCGACGGGTTATTTATGATGGGCGGGGGACCCATTACAAATAGTATGTTGTCGAAGACTATTTGAAACATGTCCCTATTCCAATTGCAAATAACTCGTTGTAAAAACGTATTTGCGTTAGGCAAGTATTCCTCATCGCAAAAGGCTTTGGCGTGCACTGCACACCAAAATGCGGGAAGGTTATTTGTGATGGATGTAGACACCCATCAAAAATAGTATATGTGGTTTCTAATTATTTGCGATGAAAGTACACTCCTGTCACAAATGAGAAAACCTATATGTACCCCCTCCAAATTTTTTCCAGTTCACTCTAGTCTGAATTCCCCTCTCATTCTCTCCTCTCATATTTTTCTCTTTAATTTTTTCCAAAGTTTTAGATTTCCCAGCGGAACAATTTTCAAGGTTCACATCCAACAAAAGATTCAGTTTAGTGGTATTTATTCATTTTAATTTTTAATTTTTTTAGTAATTGTTATCAATAAACAGTAATAATTTGTAAATTTTTTAGTAAATAGTAATAAATTGTACTAAATACTAGTAATTAGTAGTAAATAGTAATAATTGTTAACAAATAGTAGTAATTGTCAATAAATAGTAGTAATTAGTAATAAATAGTAGTAATTGTTAATAAATAGTAGTAATTGTTAATAAATAGTAGAAATTGTTAATAAATAGTAATAATTAGTAATAATTAGTAATAAATATTAATAAATAGTAATAAATAGTAAATAAATAGTAATAAATAGTAATAAATAATATTAAATAGTAATAAATAGTAATAAATATTAATAAATAGTAATAAATAGAAATAAACAGAAATAAATTGAAATAAATAGAAATAAATAGAAATAAATAAAAAATAGAAATAAAAATCAATAAAAAGAAATAAATACTAATAAATAGCAACAAATATGAATAAATAGTAATAAATAATAATAAATATAAATAATTAGTAATAATTAGTAATAAATAGAAATAAATAGTAATAATTAGTAATAAATAGTAATAAATAGTTATAAATAGTTATAAAGAGTAATGAATAGTAATAAATAGTAATGAATAGTAATGAATAGTAATAAATTGTAATAAATAGTAATAAATAGAAATAAATAGTAATAAATAGTAATAAATAGTAATAAATAGTAATAAATAACAATAATTAGTAATAAATAGAAATAAATAGTAATAAATATTAAGAAATATTAAGAAATAGTAATAAATAGTAATAAATAGTACTAAATAGTAATAATTATTAATAATTAGTTATAATTTGTAATAAATACTAATTAATTGTGATAAATAGTAATAAATACTAATAAATAGTTATAATTACAAAAAAAATTAAAAATTTGAAAAAATTGTAATAATTAATAATAATTAGTTTTAATTAGTAATAATTAGTAATAGTTATTAATAATTAGTAATAATTAGTAATAATTAGCGATAATTAGTAAAAATTAACGATAAATCAATATAATTATTAAAAATTTGCAGTAATTTGTAAGAAATTGTTATAAATTAATAAAAAATAGTAATAATAAGTTCTAATTAGTAGTAATTAGTAATAATTAGTGGTAATTAGTAATAAATAGCAGTAATTAGTAATAATTAGTAGTAATTCGAAAGAATTAGCAATAATTTGTAAAAGTTAGAGGTAATTGGTAAAATTAATAGAAATTATTAAAAATTAATGGTAATTAGTGAAAAATAGAAAAAATTAGTATTAATTAGCATTAATTAGTAAAAATTAGTGATAAATCAATATAATTATAAAAAAATAGCGTTAATTAGCAAAAAAATGTTATAAACTAACACAAATTTGTAATAATAAGTTGTAATTAGCAATAATTAATATTAATTGTTATAAAACAACAAAAATTTGTTTTGATTAGTTGTATTCAGAAATAATTAGTCGTGATTTATAATAATTAGGGGTAATTACTTTAAATTATTATAAATTAGTGTAGATTACCATAAACTTTAAACAATTTACAATAAATCACTTTGAAATAATATAAATTAATATAAAATACTGGAAAAGTAAAAATGAACTAGTTCATCAAATTTCTGGCTATGAGCAATAAAAATTTTGTACATACATGGTTGAAAAAAATTAGTTATTTCTCATGGCTTAAAGATTATAAATTCTATGATTTCCCCTTTTTTAGTAATTTATTATATATTTTATTACTTTATAGTAGTTTTTCATAATTTTTTTAAATTATAAAAAAATTATGTTAATATTAGCGGTAATTAGTTAGAAAATAGTGGTAAATAGAAAATAATTATAATATTTACAAGTCAATTCTAATTTTTTAATTTTCTCCTCTTTTTGGATCATCTTTTTTTATTTCAAATTAATCTTAAAAATTTAATTAGTAATAAATTGTAATAAATAGTAATAAATAGTAATAAATATTAATAAATAGTAATAAATAGTAATAATTTTTTAGTATTTTTTATCCCTTGAGAAATTACAAATTTGTACATACATGGTCGACACAAATCAGTAATGACCAATTTACGCCAACCAAAAATGTGCACATACATGGTTGATACAAATTAGTAATGACCAATTTAAGCCAACCATCTCCAAATTTATCATTAAGTTGCTGGAACCGAGATATATATGATGTGATGCATTGATGGAAGAAATAACATGATGAGGAGTTATGTCTATGACATAACATAATTAACACAAATTAGTGTGATAATAAATGTGGACATAGTTGGAGTAGATTGGTTTCATCACCTGATGATTGTAAAATCTATGATTTATACCTTTTACTAAATCATATAATTAACTATCTTTAGGTTATTAGAAATGACCAATCTATGCCAACCATGTCTAAATTTTTCATTAGGTAGCTAGAATTGGGACAAACATGATGTGACGTGTTGATGGAAACAACAACAATAAGAGGAGAAGATATGTCGACAAAAGGGCATGGTTGACATAAATTAGTGCAATGAAAAATTTGTACATGGTTCACATAAATTGATTTCATCACTTGAATATTTTAAAATCCATGATTTACTTTTTTTTTAGAAAATCATAGAATTTCTAATCATCGGGTGATTAGAAATGACCAATTTGTGCCAGCCATATAAAATATTTTCATTTGGTCTCCAGAACTAAGGAATGATAGATATGATGAGTAGATGATAAGAGTTGTAGAAAGAGGAGGAGGAGACGGAGATTGGAATAGTTAAATTCTAGTTATAATCTTATATAATATATATCTATATGTAATGGTTGTTTTCAAATATTTTATAACAAAAATCATTTCGTGTTTTAGATGGACTCTTATCTATTTCATTAGTTGGAGGAGGATAATCTACCTATCGATGAGCATGATGTTGCATTATCTGACCCACAAACTACTGGTGGTTCAATAATGACTCAGATGGGTTGTGGTCTTACGAGATTGATGATTCCTGACCCTATTCTCGAGCGACATCCATATATTGACTTTGAGCCATGCATGAAGAGGTATGTTTAGTTGTTTATTTTAGTTAGTTTTCATTAATTTATTTATATACTATTTTTTTGATTATTTATTATCTTTTTTCATAGATTTTCGCATATAGCAGTTAGAGCGGCTAGTGAAATATTGCAGAATTATTTTTCTAGAGCATTGGTTGCATGGGATTAGATTCCCATTGATTTCACCAGCAATATAATGATAAGACGATGGAGTACATGTGACATTTGACTCATGGTTTAGGGATGGAGTTCACTCCACCATCTTCTCCAACTCCTCTAGAAGACCCTCCTCCTCAATGATTTATTTATTTTTTCTATTAAACATTTGAATGTAATTTTTTTGTAGTATTTTTATTAATCCATTTATTTATATTTCTATATAGTGTGTTTTTATATTATTGTGATTTTTTTTGTTATTATTTTTAAATATTGTTGTGAATATCGTGTTTTTGATTATTTTATTATTTGATTATTTTTTAATTTTCATTATATTTTTATTAAATTTATTAGTTTTTATTATTTTATTGTTTTATTATTAATATTATAATTAATTTATTAAATTTTATTAAATTTTATATTTTATATTTTCTTATGTTTTAGTTTTTTGGGATGGCCCATTGCAAAAATGTTTTTTTTTGAAAACCCCGTTAAACTATATGTGACGTTGTTTTTTGCAACATGTCATTTGCCATGGGACCCCATCGCAAATGACATTTTGCAACAGGATCCTGTCACAAATGACCATATTGGAACCATGACCGTTCTATGCAGGAAATGAAGTATAGTTTGTGTTTGATGTAAATCCTAAGTGGAATTTCAGAATGTTTTCTAGGAAAGGGATTATACAGTTCGAGAGGACAACAGTATTGAAGGGGGCATCATTTCCCAGTTTAGGTGTTTTTGATACTTTTGTGCAAGGCATGTTTTAGGAGAAGAACATTGAAAATGGAAAAGTCATGAGGTGTGTGAAAAATCCATAGATGTGCACGAAAAATGGTTCCTGCACAAAAATGATTGCGCGTAGAATGAGTGGGTTTGCATGACATAGTGGGTTTTGCACTTGGGGGTCAGTAAAACCTATAAATAAGAGGTGATCCCCCTCATTCAGAATGGATAAAGAATTAGAGAATATCTGAGTTTTTATGCGCGCAAAAGTTGTGTGAAAAGGGAGTTGCATGAAAAGGTTAAAGTTGGCGGAAAAGTTAAAGTTGGGAGAAAAATATAAAGTTGCACGCAAAAGTTAAAGTTGTGCGTAAAGTGTATAGTTGTGAAAAATATTTTCTATGCAAAAATAAAATCTTACATGAAAAATTATGATTTTGCACGCACTGGGTTGGTATTGTGCTCAATTGTTAGTGTGAACTGCATACATGTTCTGAATATCCAGATTAGTGGTTCAGTGCTATCAAGTTCATCAATTCAAGACTTTAATGCAATAAGTGTTTCATGCTAAATGGATACAAATACTAAAAAAAATCTATTAAAGCGACCTTCAAGTTGATAAACTAAGATTGACTTCTCTCAAGGCAGTGAGCTAGGGGGAGTCGAGGGAAGTTATCCGAGGGACACAATGAGCTATCCCTGAACCTTTTTAAAGGCAATTTTCCTATCATCGAGTGACTGTGACCGAATCTCTAAATCCTCAAAATAGTAAAGATTAATGGGTTTAGGTATGACCGACACACTGTCGGTGTTTGCTCCTTGAACTGAGCCCTTTGTGGTGAACCAAGTAAAAGTGTTGTGTCATCTCCCTAAGTTAATTTGTTTGATAGATTTAACATGTTCCTACCAATGTGGGAATAATAACCACATATTTAAAAAGAAAAATTTGACCCCATGAATCACCCATCCCCTCTTAGGGTGTTTCAGGGTCCTTCAGACCCTACTTATTATAGTAATCTATTTAGATGTATTATCTATGAATGAAATGTATGGTTCACTATAGTTGGTATCAATAGAGAGTTTAGTTAATATTTGGAGATTAAGAATATATGACTTTGATGAAAACCCTTGGGATAAGTCTATGCACAAGATAAAATCCTAATGTTTTGGTAAGGTATAGATAATATAGTTTTATCACAACACATCCCTTTCTAGATAATATTAGTGGATGTGATATTGGTATATATGCATCTTGAGGTAATACCCCTGAAAATTGTTGGATGAGTATATCTGGACCATAATTCTTGATCATATTTAGTGTGCCATTATTGTGCACCTATTTTGACACTCCCAAGTGATATTATTGAGTTAATTCACATTTTTTTTATGAACCCTTATAAAATATTTTAATATATGATGACCATGAAGGATATATGTTAAACTTAAGATTTCATAGAATGAAAAGGATTCTTGATTCAGATATCCTATATTTTTTTTCATGATTATATAATTTCCCACTATGATTATTGTTGCTCACACTATTCTTTTTTGTTCTAATTAATAGTAAAAAAACCATGAGGAATCATGTTAACCCTGAATGCGAAGGGAAATAAAATTATTATACTAAAAAGAAACCAAATGAGGTGAGGGATGGATGGAGAAAACATATTATTATGAATCATTATTCATCTCAATATATGATTAAAATATCAACTTGGGTGAGTTTCTTATACACTTAATAAGATAAAAATGGTGTTTCATGAAGACTATGGAGTAAAGGAGATTCATTTTCTTACATGTCAAGTATGTGTGAAGAAACACCCTGGGAAATGCCTTAGTGGAATGAGAAGATGTTTTATGTGTGGAAAATAAAGTAATAGAGAATTTAATTTTCCAAAAAAAATAGTTCAATATAGGGATATGATAATTTTCCTAAGTTACCATTTATTGTTCAATGTATTGTGTGTAGGGAATATAATAAATATTCGAGTCAATTTCCTAATCCAAGAGTTAACTCTTATACCAAAGAAGAACCTATGATAATTCAATTATTAATTTTTTTATGTATTGGGATTTGATAATTATATTATAAAACTGTTTTATCAGTAATATTATGGTTATATGAATCATGAAACATCTAGGGATTATTCTATAATAATTTTTCTTTAAGTATTTCCAAGAATATGTTTAATGGTACCAACAACCTAGAAAAGTGATTTAGTGGTAAGGTAATGTTTTATGGAAAACACATGATTAAGGAAAAGATAACCCTTAATATGTGCCTAGTGTTGGGTTACTAATGTTTAGTTGGGATAAAGAGATTATTGAAATTGATGAAGTAAATGGTACATTATTGGTGACCTTGAAACTGGTTTGGGATTTGGTAACAAAGTTAGTTAGGTCATATTTGATGAAGTTTATTACATTTTTGTATTTAAGTAATATATTCAATAGCCTATGATTTTACTTCAGAAATACCCATTGTTTTAATTTTTGGATGCATATACACTTTCATCAAGTTTTGTGGAAATTCAGGTTATTATCCTTTTTAAGAGAATATATCATAAGGGTGTTCACATGTTTGGTATGTCACCTTTTGAGATACTTTATGTTTCCTTGGGATAAATGTTAATGTTGATATAAAAAAATATGTGATCAAATAATTTGTATTTTTTAGTTTTAAATTTGGTGAGACATATTTTAGATGATTTGTAAGGCTAACTATTTATATAATGGATTATGTTAAACTCTTAGTCTTATTTTTGAGGTTTTATAAGTTTATATATTGTATTTATCAATATTTGATAACTATGGTAACCATTTAATTTTTTGTTAATATATATTGATAAAATTAATGAATTTACATTATTTTATGAATATTTTGATCTATTAAATGTCAATTTTAGTGCTTTAGTAATGAAAAATTCACCATGAATACTAATTTATTAGTGTAAAAGATAATGTAGAAATTGATCGAAGAAAAACAAAAGGATTAAATTTTAATTATGAAATGGAAAACAAAGAATTTTTTTTATTTTCTCATGTCATTTATCTAGATAGTAAATAATACCTAAAACTTTGGAAAAGTAACTTTAAAAAAATTAATTCTTTTACATTTATTTTTAATAAATTGGTGGTCTTTTCTCCTCTCACTAATTCATAGATATGTGGTCATTAAATTTAACATAAACATGTTATTTATGACTCTATATTGGTACTTGGATATTTGTTTTGTTCACCATGTATATAATTTAACTTATTATTAAAGTTACCCCTATCTGGGAACCTAATTATGGTTTATTTTAGGCGACCATTATGTTTCTCACTTCCCCTTTTCAAAGGATGTTTTATTATCCCTCTGAATGATGTTGGTTTTCAATAAAGTTATTTTCAAATATTAAACCTTTTATGAATGGGATAAAATTTTTATGGAACAATTTATTTGGAAAGGGGGATCAACAACCAAGAAATTTTAGTTTAAAAGAATAATAATCTTGATTTATTACTTAACATGTAACACCGAGCATTATGAAATTTGAGATACATTATAAAAATAATATTAATTTAAATTTGACCATTATTACCTATCCATTGAATATGTGGGTATGAGTATGGGTAAATTAATTATGAAATAAATATATAATGGTCATAATCAATAAAAAAATACCGATGAATGTGTAATAAATTGACACTCATTTTTTAATAAAGTCATTTTATGCTTCAAAAATGAATTTTCTTCAAAAGAAATTTTTATAGAATTTTTTGTGTGTGGAAATTATAATTATTTTATATCATTTTGATAGTTTTTTTATAAAATAAAAATATTTTTGGAATTTTTAATTTCAAAATTTACTTATGGTTAATATTTTGGATTTTTTTTGAAATGATTGATTTTTTCACTGAATAATGAAAATACTGATTTTTTAAATTATCTAATGTCTTATCAATAAATAAATAAATTTAAAAGTCCCATTTTGTATTATATTTGGAATAAAAGTGATATATTATTATTTTTTGTTGATAGTAATCTATTTAATTCCATTTGAATCAAAAATATTCATGATTTTGATATAATTTAATTTTTTTTATTAAAAACGGATTTGTCGAAGAACAATTTTTCATTAGGTTTAATAAATATAAAGTAAAATTAATTTACACCACTTATAGATATTTAATATTGAAAAATGATACCATATTTTTAATTATTAGGTTCAAATTTGTTTTATAGTGTCCCTTTTAATTTTATTTTCATTATGAATAGTAACCAGTGTAAATATTTTTCACCTCATTAAGGGTAAAATGGGTAAAAAAGGGTTATAACTATGATAGATGGTCTCAAAATCAATGAAAAACTTGAATTTATTCCATTATATTAAATTAATTCAACTATATTAATCCTAATTTTGAATATATGAAATTTTAAAACCATTTAACCTTGATTGTTACGTTTATATTATTCAAAGTAAATAAAATTGAAAAATGTCACTCTATTTCTTTTAATTTCTCTTATGGGTTCACATTAAGATAAAAATAAGTTGCGTAATAATATTAAATTTTATTTTTATAATAATTAAATAATTAAATAATTTTAATTTTTTTAAATTTTTAGTGATTATATAATTACCCCAAACGTTTATGTAATGCCGACACATTGCTTGTGCAAGAAGTAAAAAGATCAAAGAAAATGATTTTAAAAACATAAAAGGTAGTGTTTTTGGTTAAATTATGGTTTCACATGAATTATATGGTTAATAATAATGTATAATTTATTTTTAAATATTTTATATTCATATTCCATGGTTATCTATATGTCTTTGAAGTCAAATTAAATGAATAGTGTCAAATATGACATTAATGACATCTTATGAAATATAAAATTTTTCTAAATTATTTAAAAATAATAAAAAATATTAAAATAGGTCAATTATGATGATAAATAATATATTATATCATCCATTGTCCATTTATGATCCAATTTGTACCTTATAAGTAAAATTATAACCCTTTATGATTGAAAAGTCGTTACAATGGTTATGGTTAAAATTGGTTAAATCAGGGGTTAAACAAAAAGGTAAAGTCTAAAATACCGCATAATCCTATCAAAATATTATTTTTGAAGAAATTTAATCCATATACTATATTATATTTTATGTTCTGGCCACATGGTTCCACTTTCATATGAAAATAAATTTATTATATTTAAACCGTTTTATTAATTCCAAGTGTCTCCAGTACCCAACTTATAAAAGGAAACCCATTATTTCTATTATTTACAAATTATTAATCCATATATATCTACAAAACATATTACCAATTATCTTATAAACCTCCCTATACATGAATTAGAGGTGTTGGTATTCTTAAAATACCATCCTAAGGGTTATTAAGTAGGGATCTATAGGAGGATTACCAAAGAAAAGGTAATCATACTACCCAACATATTTCAAATTATTTA
This sequence comes from Viscum album, assembly GCA_963277665.1. Classification (NCBI taxonomy): domain Eukaryota; kingdom Viridiplantae; phylum Streptophyta; class Magnoliopsida; order Santalales; family Viscaceae; genus Viscum; species Viscum album. The sequence goes on along the minus strand of OY728120.1, from coordinate 1,080,506,034 downwards.
TTCATATACCACTTATAAATATGTGGTATTAAAAATAAAATAACAAATTTAGTATAATAAACATATTTAAATATTATTATTATTTATTCACCACTATTCACCCTCTTTTCCATCAAAGGGGAAGTGAAAGGATTTCTCATGTGTACGTGTGGACTACCGCCTCCATATAGTGATACAATTCATTTTCCATATCTAATTTTCATGGATGGTTATTATAATGAGTTTATAGATTATATAATATATTTACTAAAAAATTATTCTTCTATAATTATAATATCATATCTACCTTCTTACCTTCCCATCCTTAGGTAAATAACAACGTCACACATGCGTATGTGTGGACTACTATCCCCATGGGGCGATGTGATTTATTTTTCATTTTTTTGTTTATGAGGTTAATAAGAAGTATATATTTAATGTGTATATATATATATTATTGAATATATAATTATGGTTATTTAATTATAAAATAATAAATATATTTCTTTCCATCATTTTTTAGAAAATGAAATCAACGTTCATGCATAGATACGACATACCCTCTCAATGAACGATGTAAATAATTTTTATCTCTAAATTTTTTATCTATAATATATATATATATAATGAATATATATTATATTTATATTATTATTAAAGTTTTTGAAATTATGGAACCATGATCAAAGTACAAGGACCATAATTTTGAAACCAAAACTTCCCTAAAGAACTAAATAGTTAACATTAGTAAACAATTTTTTTTAATAAAAATTTATTAATAAATTGGTGTTAAAATGTTTTAAGTGGAAAAATATGATATTATAAGTATTTAAATGATTCTATTATATAATTATAATATATTAAAATTAATTATATATGAGTATAGAGTGATTTCAAAGAAATTTGAACTTATGGTAAGGGCTTCTCGTCTCACTTTTATTTCTATGAGGGATACACCATATTCACCACTTGTTTCCTTTTTATGGTTTATATCATTCCCATGATTATTTTTTTATGAACTTCATAAAAATTATAAAGATTTAAAAATCCATATAAATTTATCTATTTCATTAGTTTTTTATTCAGATATTACCAAAGTTTTAAGAGATTATCATCTTAAATTATCTTAATTAAGATATATATTATTTTATGAGTGACATACTAGACCCAGATTCTACTTTATAGGTTTCATGAACCTAGTGGTCCACATAGCCTCAAGCACACATCCCCAAATGCCAGAGGCTTCCAACCAATAACGAGGGCCTAAGATGTGTCTTTGGGAAGACTATTCCCTCATTACCAAAGTATAGAACCACAAATATATATATATAAAAAGGTAAATAGAAGAATCCAAATAAGTAAATAGAAGGAAAAACAGAAATACACAAGGATAAAAATAATTGAAATAATTGGAATAACATACAAAAATTGATGATGATATGTCATGTATCTAGTAAGCTAGAAAACATGGATAAAAATTGGTAAGAAAACATGAAAACCCAATGTAGAAAAAGTAAATACATAAAATAGCATAAGAATACCGAGCCTCAGATCAGTCATCTACTACTAGTTTCATCCTAAGACAATAAGAAATCAATTTTCCAAAGCATTACACTTCCTTTTATCAACACACTCATACAAGTAATTTTTCCCGGGTACCAAACAACACCCAAAGAGGGTTTGAGATAAATCTCAGTGTGACACTAACAATGGTTTCTATAATATACAACCTATGTAATGGAAATTTAACTATATGAAATCATGCATATATAAAGTAAATATGCACAATGTAACTAAATACCCAAGTATCTTCTTCAGCACTCAACTGGTGTCTAAACATACAACCAATTCATTATTTGATTTTTTCAATTTTATAAATAAGTCACATGTTAGAAATAGTAAAGGATACAAGATGTAACTAGGAAACCTATAATGATATTTAATAATGAAGTTCTAAGGTAATAACCAAGGCAACATAGACCTCAAGGGGAAAAAACTTAGTAACAATTTTATCCTAGATAAAGGGTAAGAGTGTAATCTAAGAAGTATAGTCCAAGAAATACCACAATAATATGCCTTGTGAGTCCAAAGAGTTCATCCAAGGTAAAACGAGGCTAAGAAATGATTGGTCCTGATGGGATTTAACCATGGAACCAACTGGTAAATGTAGGATCCACATAGTGTATCCAAGGAATCCTCTAATTTTATTAAATGGATATTATGGTGTCATACTAGGCATCCGAGAAGAGACAAGAATCAGGTTCTTGGTGGGTCTTAACCAAAGAAAGCCTTATCCTTAAATTGGAATGGGGTTCCTGAGTGCTCAAGGCATTCCCTAAAAGAATCCATGGTGATCTCAAGTCAAGAAACTCCTTTTTGATAATTAAGTCATATAGTGTTCCATTTGGTTCAATCCTTACCTTTCGTTAGTATGACAAGGCCATGTAGCATGTAACCATTTAGTTAATCCATTTAGTTCATTTTCAAAAAAATCAAGGTTCACTCTACTACCATCCATTAACATGGATATGGGTACTATATACATGAAACCTATTATTCAATTGCATTTAAAAAGGCCAAGTCATATACAGATTATACTTTCCAATTTCTATTTTATATTTAATTAACATATTTAATCACTTACATTAGTCGGGTAAAGTGGTGATCATACATGGTACTTTCCATTATGTAATTAAAAATATAATTTAAAAAAATTAATATAAAAAATCTTACCCTTAGAAAGGTTAAGCCAAGGCCCACCTGAATGTTGGCTCAAACATGACAAAACACTAAAATGATAATTATGAAAAAACATCCTACATGGGATGGATGGATTTTTGGGAGTAACTACTCACAACTAATCACATAGTTTTAAAGATCATAACCATATGGTTCTAATGATTATAAGAATGGAATATAAATTCAATAAATGACACCTAATGAAATTTGGAATCCCCACACGTCATTTCTAAAGTCAATAAACATGAGGTATGGGTTATAAACCACCCACTTTAGTCTTGTATGACTCTCCTCATCTAGTATTAGCCTCTAACTCAGCTTGGTACAAAGTAAATATGAGAAAAAGGTAAAAAACCTCAAACCTCAATAACTAGGTCAAGAGAAAGTGGTATGAAGAAGGACTTAAACAGACTTGAGTACTTAACATTTCACATACAATGTGATGAAAGGAATCTTGAACTGTTCCTAAATGAAGAATATGTCTTAATCCCTAGACTAGGCCTTCAAAAAGTTCCAAAATGAGAGAAAAGTATTTTCATCCCATCGGAAATCAGATTAGGGAATATGGAGGGATTAATTATACTATTAAGGGATATAAGGTAAAATTACCCAAAATTTAGCCTTTGTGGGCTTTGGTTGCCTGATTTTCTAAACCATACGCAAACTATGCACAAGTACCTAGAGTAGAGGGTCACTCATATGGTTAGGCCACATGGTTAGGGAAACCATACGGAAACCCTATGATATGGATCTGCCAAAAAATAGAGAACATATACCAATTTTAGACTAACTATGTGTTCTCCCCGCATGGTTTACTCTAACTATACAACATGACTATTTTTCCAAAAAATATGGGCTCTATGCTTTTAAAATTCTCCAGACACCCTCGGGACCTTCGCCAACCAATTGGTCATCTATACTAGGTAAAAAATAATGAATTAGAACAAAATTTAAAGGATTCATACCTGAGTGAAAAACAAGGTTCTTATAGTCTTCCCCCTTAAAAGAAATCTTCCATCAGTTCACCTTCCAAGGGTGGTGAAATACTGTCTTAGAATAACTCTAGAAACTGGGTAGGTACAATAGTCTCCCACTCCCAAGTCTCGTTCTATACATGGCTGTGATGTTATAGAATCCATACCAGAGGGACATACCAGCCTTAGAGAGACTTCATTCTCCAGTCAAAAATTTGAACTACACACACCTCAAAGGAAATATCAACATATAACTCAACTTCTTTAGGATCAAAGGTATGAGATTGGTTGGCATGGTATTGGTGAAGCTATGAAATGTGGAAGGTGTCATTTATATAATGATACCTTTGAGGTATTAGCAACTGATAGGCTACTAGATTAACTCTCTCTGGAATATCAAACAACCCTAGGCTATGATGAGACAACTTCCCTTACTTCTATAACTATATATTCACTAACACGGGTGATACCTAAAGGAAAACATGGTCACCAACAATGAACTCTATAGGTCTTAGATGATGATCATGTAACACCCGAGACTTTTATGTTATATAAATTATCAAAGGAATCTTTTTCTACGCAACACATGCTTGACTTGATTTACACGCAATCGCGACCTTCCTCGATAGCTTGCGTCGTACGCAATACCGAGTTTCACTAAACAACAATATGCTATTAAAACTAGCCGTTATGAATAGTAATAAACACTTTTTGAAATTTTATAAATTTTATTTTTCAAAATGGACTTCATTTTTGGACTCAGAATATCGAAATTAGCCTAGGGTGAAATTTTGGTATTTTTCTGAAAACTTTCAATTTTTGATGAATAGTGAAACCACTAAGTGGTAGGTTAAAAACTGAATTTTGCATAAAACTTAATTTTACCGCTTCTGTGAATGGAATTTCGAAAATCCGAGAGACACGGTTAATATCAAGGACTAAAATGTGGTTCAATGAGATGAAAATAATTTTTTGGTGAATAGTAACTTTTTACCTTTTTACCGCGGTTAATAGTAAATAGGGTAACTAAGGGTAAATATGATATTAATATTACCCTAAAACATGTCCTAATTCTATTGGAAAAGTTTAATTCGACCAAAAACAAACTTAGGAATAAAATATGACCATTTAGGCCCACTTGGATTAGATTAGGACATTTATTATTAATTTATTTAAAGAAGGGTTAAAATAGTTAAATTTAAAGTTTAATAAGTAAATCATTTTTAATATGGGGTTATACATAAAATAAATTCGATTTTAAATATTCATTAGAAAGCTAAAAATATTTCCTACATGATGGTATTTTATTTGTAAAATTTAGACATCAAATAATTTAATTTATTTATGACACAAAGATGATGCAGTAATTATCTTATTAATGAAATATTGACATAATTGATAATATAAATACCAAAATAAATGTAATTTAAGACTTTTTATGAATTCCACTAATTTTCTAGGTTACTATGATATATTATTGTTGATTTTATCAACTTGGTTCGAACATATAATTCTGATATGACTTTCACAAAAATCATATATCAAATAGTGTCAAAATTGACACAAAATAGTTTTTAAATAAAATATTATATTATTAATTGTTATTTTATTCCTAAAAATCTAAGGTTCGGCCAAATGACTTAGATAAGGATATATATATTAATAATAAACAATTTGGGGTTCGTTTGGCATGTTATAGTAAGTGTATTAACCATATAGTGAAAGAAAACAAAAAGACACGGTAAAAGTTAAATTAATTAACTTAGAGTTAAATCTAATTGATAAGGTTAAAATAATACCCTAAACTTGTCTAAATCCTATTGGTTGATAGGATTTCGACCCATCCCCACTTTAGCTTCGAAATAAGACCCTTTTGAACCATTATAAACCGATTTTGACTTTAATATAAAATAATATTTTGAGATATTCCTAAGGTGCCCCTCTCCTCCCTTATAAAAGGGCACCTCCTCCCCCTCCTCCTCACACCAAATTGAGCACTCAAGCTCGGACAACCCCTGCCATTTTCTCCTCTCCACTTCCCTAGAATAATCCTAGAGGTCCTGGTCTTCTCCAAAGACCAATATTAGTTCCTTAAGTGGAGGATTCAAAGAGGCGTTCCAAAGAAGAGGAGCTTCGGACACGAACAAAGCAAATCGGACCTAAGGTAAGGGAAATATCACAATCTCATTTTTATCCGAGATTGTTTATTCGTAAGTATTTACTGGGGTGTATTTTATCATCCACATCCATGTTCCCTCAATATGTAATATTGTTTCCATCCACTTGAAATAGTTTAAATCCAATTTTACCCTTAGGTGAGTTTTTAGTAAAGAATATGAAAGGAATCTTTTGTCATTTTTCCGTACGAGGTACTTTTTGACTTTTCCGACAAAAGTACGAAGAATGTTTTTTTTAACTTATACGGCATGAATGGATTTTTAAAACATTACTTCAAAGAATCTTCCTTTACAATTTTTCAAGTTTATTTTTAATCAACTTCTTTTATTTTAAAGTTGTATGACATGTTATGAAAGGAAAAATGTTTTTGAAGAAGAAAGGATATTTTCCTCAAGAATTCAATTCAAGTGTTTTATCAAAATTATTTTCCATCTAAGATAATAAAGGGTTCTGTTTCTATCCCTATTATTACATGGATTTGATTATGTTGTGATGGAAATATTTTTATGAATTCCTTTATCTTATATGAATTGTTTTATGATGTCATGTTGTTTAAGAATCCCATTTTTATTACATGGGTTACGTTATGATGTATGGTTTATGATTATGTGGCACACATAAGAAAGGATTCATTATAAGATGGGTGGGACCTATATCTCCCTCCAATGCATTGGGTAAAGACTTTATATCTCATGAGATAGACATGGCTGGAACAGAAGGTTATTTCGGTTCAGTGATACAGGACTGAAACGAGGAGTGAACTCGGTTCAGAAAGGGACTTTGTCCACTAAGATAGTCTTGGCAATGAGTCATGACTAACAAGAAATGATTTTCCATGATTATGTGTGCATGCCACAAAGTTTCAAGTTTTATGTTATGATTATGGGGATCTCATTTTCACTTCTATGTTTTATTCCATGTTAAGATATTATGATCTCTTTTGCAGGTTTTGATAAAGATATGATATGATTTTTATTTCCTTTATTTTCCCTTGCTGAGCATTTGAGCTCACCCTTTTATGTTTTCTTTTCCCCAGGTCAGGAAGATGGATATTAAGTAGAATATGCTAAAAGGGACCCTAGATATGATGAAATAAATGGGAGACACTGTAGAAGATTTATGAACCAGTTGTTTATGTTTCCCAGTTTCTAAAGACACTATACCTATACGGTCCTTTGTGGTTTTGTCATATGTTGTAATAAGTGTGCTTCAATTTTGAAGTATTAACAATGTATGTAAAGTATGGGTCGTTATAGTTGGTATCAGAGGAAAGGTATAGTCAACCTTTGGAAACTAGGATGTGAAAGCCTTAGTAAGAACCCTAAGGATAAGTCTAAGCATAGTACACAATCTTAGTGTTTTAGAAATGGCCTTGAATAACCTAGGATAAGACCATAAGCATGAAAATTTTATTCTTGAATTATGTGGTTTCCTATTATAATTAGTGTTGCTCACACTATTCTTCTTGGTTTTAGTCAATGGCTGGAACCCGAAGGAACCGTGTTAATGCGGAATGCGATGGGCAATGCAATGATTGTCCCCCTGAGCAACCAAACGATATGGGAGCTGGAATGAAAAATCTTGTAGCCATGCTCACACAACTTTCTCAAGCTATGAATCATGTAGGATTTCCAAACGAGCAAAGGAGGGAGCAACATTCTGTTGAATCCTTCATGAGGCAGCATCCACCTTCTTTCAGCGGGTCTACTGATCCATTAGTTGCTGAACAATGGATTAGTACTACTGAAAAGATATTTTCAGTTCTTCAATGTTCTGAACATGATAAAGTCATCCTAGCAGTGTATCGTTTGGAAGGAGATGCTGATCAATGGTGGAATCTTGTTAAGAATACGAGGCAAAGGGATGAAATTGAGTCTATGGAATGGGACGAGTTCAAGAACTTATTTTTCAATAAGTACTTCCCTCGTATTCTCCGAACAAAGATGGAGAAAGAGTTTCTTGAACTGAAGCAAAGGGACGATGAATCTGTTGGTACCTATGAAGCAAATTTTACAAGACTGGCAAGGTACGCTTCTGGTATTATTATCCAACCTGAGAGTAAGATCGATCGATTCTTTAGTGGCTTAAAACCAAGTCTTCGAAGGGCGTTAGCCATAAGGGACTTCAATAGCTACGAGGAAATCGTTCGATGTGCTCTCAAAGTCGAGATGGAGATTGGAGTAACCCATCAGTCACATGGGTTTGATAAGAAGAGGAAGATGGAATTCAAAGAAAAATCTAAAGAGCACACAGAAAAGAAGATGAGCTTTTCCTTATGCTCAAAGTGTGGAAAGAAACATGGAGGGAGTTGTCTTAAAGGGACAAGTAAATGTTTTAAATGTGGAAAAGAAGGTCATCGGGCATTTGAATGCCGTGATAATGGGAAGAAGATGTCTAATGACGCAAACAAAGGAAGGGATACACAGAATGAACCTACTACACTTCAATGTTTCAAGTGCAAGGAGATGGGGCATTATGCCAATCAATGCCCAAATCCAAGGGTTGATGATGATGGTCGACGTCAATAAACTCTTAAGGCTAAAGAAAAAGGAAAGTCACATGCAATTTCTATCAGCGATGTGGAGTACGATAACGATGTGGTGAAAGGTACACTTACCATCCACTCTAAAGTAGCAAATGTTTTATTTGATTCTGGATCCACCCACTCTTTTATTTCTGAAGACTTTTCTAAGGGTATCACCGTATTACATCAACAATTAGATGTTGAGTTAGCTGTGACAACACCTAATGGCACATCAATCGCATCAAAAGTTTATAATTCTTCTCCGATCGAAGTTTGTTGGAAAGTGCTTCCTGCAAATCTTGTGATCCTTCCTTTAGTGGAATTTGATGTGATTCTTGGCATGGATTGGCTTTCTCTACATGGAGCTCATATCGATCGCCAAAGAAGGGAAGTCACATTTCATATTCCAGATCAATCTACGATCGTCTATCGATGCAAGGATGAATATAACCTTCCAGTGGAAATTTCTTCCATCTTATGGGTCTTGATTCCACTAAATGAAGGTTATTTATCTCAAATGGTTGGTGAGAAACTCACGATTAAGAATATGCCCATTGTACGGGAGTTTGATGATGTCTTTCCGGAGGAATTACCGGGTCTTCCACCAAATCGTGAAGTTGAGTTTTCAATAGAACACATACCGGGTGCTTTGCCTATTTCAAAGACACCTTATAGAATGGCCCCAATTGAGTTGCATGAATTGAAGAAGCAACTCCAAGAGAATCTTGATAAGGGATTCATACGCCCTAGTGCGTCACCTTGGGGAGCACCTGTTCTATTTGTAAAGAAGAAAGATGGATCAATGAGACTCTGCATTGATTATCGAGAACTTAACAAGATCACTATCAAGAACAAATATCCTCTCCCACGCATTGATGACTTATTTGACCAACTACGCGGAGCTCAATACTTTTCCAAGATTGATCTCCGTTCAGGGTATCATCAATTAAGGGTCAAAAGGGAGGATATACCAAAGACGGCTTTCCATACAAGGTATGGACACTATGAATTTATAGTGATGCCATTTGGTCTTACTAATGCCCCTGCTATCTTCATGGATCTAATGAATAGAGTCTTTAGAGACTATCTTGATCAATTTGTGGTAGTCTTTATAGACGATATTCTTGTCTATTCAAAGAGCAATGAAGAGCATGAAGATCACTTGAGAATTATATTGAAGACCCTGAGAAAGGAGAAGCTTTATGCCAAATTTACCAAGTGTGAATTTTGGCTTCAAAAAGTTGCATTTTTGGGTCACATAATCTCAAGAGAGGGGATATCTGTGGATCCAGCAAAAACAGAGGTTATCGAAATATGGTCAAGACCAACAACAGTAACTGAGATCTGAAGTTTTCTTGGTTTGGCTGGATATTATCGACGTTTTGTAAAAGCTTTTTCACGATTATCTAATCCACTCACCAAGTTGACTCGGAAAGGAGTTAAGTTTGTCTGGACAGAGGAATGTGAAGAGAATTTCAAGGAGTTGAAAAGAAGGTTATCCAGTGCACCTGTGCTCACACTGCCTTGTAGTGGAGAAAGGTTTGTAATCTATAGTGATGCATCCAAGAAGGGATTGGGGTGTGTTCTTATGCAAAATGATATGGTGATAGCTTATGCCTCACGACAGTTGAAAATCCATGAGCAAAATTACCCAACACATGATTTGGAGTTGGCTGCGGTAATCTTTGCATTAAAGATTTGGAGGCATTACCTTTATGGTGAAAGGTGTGATATTTATACTGATCATAAAAGTTTAAAGTATATTTTCACACAAAAGGAGCTGAATATGCATCAAAGAAGATGGTTGGAGCTGATTAAGGATTATGACTGCTCAATCCATTACCACCCTGGGAAAGCAAACAAGGTGCCAGATGCATTAAGTCGACAAGACCATGCTAGTTTATCCATGATGAGGATCACAAAAGATCCAATATTTATGGATTTACAAAGGATGGATCTTGGAATTATAATGGAAGGGGAAAAATCTTATCTTTCTCAAATGAATGTTCAACCATCTATACATGTGAAGATTAAAGAGGCACAGAAAGAAGATGTCGAGTTACAAAAGAAGGTGAGAAATGTTCCTGAATTCAACCTTGATTGTGATGGGATAATAAAGTTCAGGAATCGGGTTTGCGTTCCTCCCATCCCCGAATTAAAGAATGAGCGGCTGGATGAGGCTCATAGTTCATCATTCTCTATTCATCCTGGAAGCACGAAGATGTATAGGGACCTGAAAGAGTACTTCTGGTGGGATGGCATGAAAAGAGATGTTGCTGAATATGTCTCTCGATGCTTGGTTTGTCAACAAGTTAAAGCTGAGAGACAGAAGTCTAAGGGGATGTTACAACCATTACCCATACCCGAATGGAAATGGGAAAACATCACTATGGACTTTATCACAGGACTTCCTAAAACATCCAAAGGCAATAATGCTATCTGGGTCATAGTTGATCGTCTTACAAAGTCTGCACACTTCATTGCTATTAGAGAGGATTTCTCTCTAGATCAGCTTGCTAGGATATATGTAAAGGAAGTGGTAAGATTGCATGGAGTACCACTTTCTATTATATCTGATCGAGATCCGAGATTTACCTCGATGTTCTGGCGAAGTCTTCAGCATACTCTGGATACAGAGTTGAGTTTCAGCACTGCTTATCATCCCCAGACAGACGGTCAGTCTGAGAGAACAATTCAAACCCTAGAAGATATGTTGAGAGCTTGCTCTATGGATTTCAAAGGAGGTTGGGATCAACACCTACCTTTGGTAGAATTTTCTTATAATAATAGCTTTCACTCCAGTATTCAGATGGCTCCTTATGAAGCTCTCTATGGAAAGAAATGCAGGACTCCAACTTGCTGGGATGAAGTTGGGGAAAGAAAGCTATTAGGACCTGATCTCGTTGATGAAATGGCAGAAAATGTTAGATCTATTCAACAACACATAAGAGCAGCTCAGAGTCGACAGAAAAGTTATGCCGACAACCGAAGAAAAGACCTAGAGTTTGAAGTGGGCGATAAAGTGTTCTTACGAATATCTCCCTGGAAGAGGGTTATGAGATTTGGAAAGAAGGGGAAGTTGAGCCCTAGATATATCGGTCCTTTCGAAATACTGGATCGTGTTGGGAAGGTATCTTACCGATTGGCGCTTCCACCGAATCTCTCTCAAGTTCACGATGTGTTCCATGTATCTCTCCTGAGAAAGTACATACCAGATCCTTCACATGTACTCAGCTCAGAAGTTGTACCGCTGGAGCAAGATCTTTCTTATGAAGAACAACCGATAGAGATTATGGATAGTAGCGAAAAAGTCCTACGAAACAAGACCACTCGCTTAGTGAAGGTTTTATGGAGGAACCACCAACTTGAAGAAGCTACATGGGAGCTCGAGGATATGATGAGGGAGAAGTATCCTCATCTGTTTGTAACAAAGTGACGAATTTCGAGGGCGAAATTCTTTTTAAGGGGGGTAGAATGTAACACCCGAGACTTTTATGTTATATAAATTATCAAAGGAATCTTTTTCTACGCAACACTTGCTTGACTTGCTTTACACGCAATCGCGACCTTCCTCGATAGCTTGCGTCGTACGCAATACCGAGTTTCACTAAACAACAATATGCTATTAAAACTAGCCGTTATGAATAGTAATAACCACTTTTTGAAATTTTATAAATTTTATTTTTCAAAATGGACTTCATTTTTGGACTCAGAATATCGAAATTAGCCTAGGGTGAAATTTTGGTATTTTTCTGAAAACTTTCAATTTTTGATGAATAGTGAAACCACTAAGTGGTAGGTTAAAAACTGAATTTTGCATAAAACTTAATTTTACTGCTTCTGTGAATGGAATTTCGAAAATCCGAGAGACACGGTTAATATCAAGGACTAAAATGTGGTTCAATGAGATGAAAATAATTTTTTGGTGAATAGTAACTTTTTACCTTTTTACCGCGGTTAATAGTAAATAGGGTAACTAAGGGTAAATATGATATTAATATTACCCTAAAACATGTCCTAATTCTATTGGACAAGTTTAATTCGACCAAAAACAAACTTAGGAATAAAATATGACCATTTAGGCCCACTTGGATTAGATTAGGACATTTATTATTAATTTATTTAAAGAAGGGTTAAAATAGTTAAATTTAAAGTTTAATAAGTAAATCATTTTTAATATGGGGTTATACATAAAATAAATTCGATTTTAAATATTCATTAGAAAGCTAAAAATATTTCCTACATGATGGTATTTTATTTGTAAAATTTAGACATCAAATAATTTAATTTATTTATGACACAAAGATGATGCAGTAATTATCTTATTAATGAAATATTGACATAATCCATAATATAAATACCAAAATAAATGTAATTTAAGACTTTTTATGAATTCCACTAATTTTCTAGGTTACTATGATATATTAGTGTTGATTTTATCAACTTGGTTCGAACATATAATTCTGATATGACTTTCACAAAAATCATATATCAAATAGTGTCAAAATTGACACAAAATAGTTTTTAAATAAAATATTATATTATTAATTGTTATTTTATTCCTAAAAATCTAAGGTTCGGCCAAATGACTTAGATAAGGATATATATATTAATAATAAACAATTTGGGGTTCGTTTGGCATGTTATAGTAAGTGTATTAACCATATAGTGAAAGAAAACAAAAAGACACGGTAAAAGTTAAATTAATTAACTTAGAGTTAAATCTAATTGATAAGGTTAAAATAATACCCTAAACTTGTCTAAATCCTATTGGTTGATAGGATTTCGACCCATCCCCACTTTAGCTTCGAAATAAGACCCTTTGGAACCATTATAAACCGATTTTGACTTTAATATAAAATAATATTTTGAGATATTCCTAAGGTGCCCCTCTCCTCCCTTATAAAAGGGCACCTCCTCCCCCTCCTCCTCACACCAAATTGAGCACTCAAGCTCGGCCAACCCCTGCCATTTTCTCCTCTCCACTTCCCTAGAATAATCCTAGAGGTCCTGGTCTTCTCCAAAGACCAATCTTAGTTCCTTAAGTGGAGGATTCAAAGAGGCGTTCCAAAGAAGAGGAGCTTCGGACACGAACAAAGCAAATCGGACCTAAGGTAAGGGAAATATCACAATCTCATTTTTATCCGAGATTGATTATTCGTAAGTATTTACTGGGGTGTATTTTATCATCCACATCCATGTTCCCTCAATATGTAATATTGTTTCCATCCACTTGAAATAGTTTAAATCCAATTTTACCCTTAGGTGAGTTTTTAGTAAAGAATATGAAAGGAATCTTTTGTCATTTTTCCGTACGAGGTACTTTTTGACTTTTCCGACAAAAGTACGAAGAATGTTTTTTTTAACTTATACGGCATGAATGGATTTTTAAAACATTACTTCAAAGAAGCTTCATTTACAAGTTTTCAAGTTTATTTTTAATCAACTTATTTTATTTTAAAGTTGTATGACATGTTATGAAAGGAAAAATGTTTTTGAAGAAGAAAGGATATTTTCCTCAAGAATTCAATTCAAGTGTTTTATCAAAATTATTTTCCATCTAAGATAATAAAGGGTTATGTTTCTATCCCTATTATTACATGGATTTGATTATGTTGTGATGGAAATATTTTTATGAATTCCTTTATCTTATATGAATTGTTTTATGATGTCATGTTGTTTAAGAATCCCATTTTTATTACATGGGTTACGTTATGATGTATGGTTTATGATTATGTGGCACACATAAGAAAGGATTCATTATAAGATGGGTGGGACCTATATCTCCCTCCAATGCATTGGGTAAAGACTTTATATCTCATGAGATAGACATGGCTGGAACGGAAGGTTATTTCGGTTCAGTGATACAGGACTGAAACGAGGAGTGAACTCGGTTCAGAAAGGGACTTTGTCCACTAAGATAGTCTTGGCAATGAGTCATGACTAACAAGAAATGATTTTCCATGATTATGTGTGCATGCCACAAAGTTTCAAGTTTTATGTTATGATTATGGGGATCTCATTTTCACTTCTATGTTTTATTCCATGTTAAGATATTATGATCTCTTTTGCAGGTTTTGATAAAGATATGATATGATTTTTATTTCATTTATTTGACCTTGCTGAGCATTTGAGCTCACCCTTTTATGTTTTCTTTTCCCCAGGTCAGGAAGATGGATATTAAGTAGAATATGCTAAAAGGGACCCTAGATATGATGAAATAAATGGGAGACACTGTAGAAGATTTATGAACCAGTTGTTTATGTTTCCCAGTTTCTAAAGACACTATACCTATACGGTCCTTTGTGGTTTTGTCATATGTTGTAATAAGTGTGCTTCAATTTTGAAGTATTAACAATGTATGTAAAGTATGGGTCGTTATAGATCGACATAAGATTAATGTGTATACTGACCAGTTTTCATATAATTCTTGATCACTTGAACCTTCACTGAAGTCTCTTGTATGAGAATGGGACCTAGTAGGGCTACCTCACCTACCTCTATACAACACATAGGTGAATGACATGACCTACTATATAATACCTCAAAAGGATCCATTTGAATCATCATCTAGAATATATTATTATATGATAACTTGATGAGGGGTATATGATTCTACCAAGAACCACTAAAATCAATGACACATTCTCGTATCATTTCCAATATAACCTGTATCATCATTTCCAACTTACCATTGATTTGAAGGTGAAAAGATGTGCTTAGCAGCACCTGTGCACCCATAGCTTTCTTCAAGAACTTCTAGAACCGTGATGTGAAATGATAATCCCTATATGAAATGACTGTATATGGGACCCTGTGTAGTCATATGATCTCACGAAATTACATTCTTACCATATCATCAACTAAGAAAGTCTCATGAATAGGAATGAAGTGGGTTTATTTCGTTAGTTGGTCAATAACTACCCATTCAACTTCACTACATGTGGGGGAATTATATAACCCACTAAAAATTCCATTACAAAATATTACCATATGTAAGGAAAATCGAGATACATACGAAATGACTATGTCCTCATACATCAACACTAATCCTAGGATGATTCCTGATGCATCACAAAAGATGGTATATCCTTTTCCAAGATTTAGAAGAATCCGAATAGGTGTTCAGATAAGCCTCACTTTTAGCTCCTAAAAGGATTTCTCACATACTTCTGACCATAGGAACTTGAAACACTTATTTATAAGACTAGATATAGGTGAAGTAAGGCATGAGAAGTCCTATATGAAATTCTTGTAATATCCATCTGACACCAAGAAACCCCACATATCAAACATGTTATTGGGTTTATCCTATGAAATTAAAACATTGACCTTTTATGGGTAAATAGATAATCTTAATTACTATATGATATGACCTAAGACATAGAATTTTAGGATATAGAAGTGGAACTTATCATTCTTGGCATGAATTTGATGCTCTCTCAGTGTACTCAGAATGATCTCAAGGTGCTTGGCATGGTCACTATGATTGTGAGAAT
Organism: Viscum album; assembly: GCA_963277665.1. Classification (NCBI taxonomy): domain Eukaryota; kingdom Viridiplantae; phylum Streptophyta; class Magnoliopsida; order Santalales; family Viscaceae; genus Viscum; species Viscum album. The sequence continues at coordinate 1,080,490,141 of OY728120.1, read as the reverse complement.
ACACCAAGTTTTCATCCTCAAAGAAAATGAAAAAATAATACAAAGAGGTGTAAAACACCAAATTCATTAGATCCATAAAAACGATAGGAGTTTTCAAAATACCGAATGAAATAAAAAGGTACTCATATAGACCATACTTGTTATAGAAGGTTGTATGGGGTATGTCTCGTGGCCTTACTCACACATGGTGACATCCAAACCTCGGGTCAATCTTAGAGAAAACCCTAGATCCTTGAAGCTGGTTTAAGAGATCATCTATTCGTGGAAGTGGATACTGATTCTTGAACATTATATGATTCAAACATTTGGAATCCATGTATAGATGAAGGTTCCAATACTCCTTCTTGGAAAAAAGTATGGGCGAACCCCAAGAGTAAGTTTTAGGACATTTAAATCCATTTTCCTCTAGATCCTATAATTTTATCTTGTGATATTGGAGCTCAGTAGTTTCCATAATATAAGGAGGAATGGACACTAGAGCTAATACCATAACAATATCAATCTTAAAGTCTAACTCCCTCTCTGGAGGAATTCCAGAAAATTTGTTGGTAAAAACATATCAGAAATGATCTACCACTAAAGAAAATTCATCCTGGACTAAGCCTAGATCCTCCATAAAGATTTTTTCAAATTGGGTAGTCACTCCACCTAGCCATTGATGCTCTGGTCCCTCTCTACCATCTTGGACATCCCAATCACCCTTAGGTAGATAATTTCTACCCTTTGGTGATGTAAATGATACTCTATGGTGATGGAAGTCTAAAAAAGAATGATATTGAACCAAAAAATACATCCATATAATGAAATAGAATCCTATCATCTCGAGAATGAAGAGGGTCCATGAGAAAGGGTAACTTCCTAATCAATGGGGTAGTCCCTAAATTGGAATATTCCCTCTAACCACACTTCTAATGGTGTATCTAGGGTCATTACACCACAATAATTCTGTATATTTAGTTCGAGACATTCCACAATAGATACAGAGATAAAAGAGTTCGAAGAACCTATATCAAATAAAGAAGATACTATAGTAGATTCCATTAGAATAATAACTCGTATTGTAGATGGTCTCGCAACTTGATCCTCAGGTATTAGTTGTAGTGCATATAATTTTCCTAATCAATGACCCTATGAAATAGCTGGACTACCATGATAATAACTACTTGGTTGGAATTTCTAGTGATAAGGGGTCTGGAAATCACATCAATAACCACCTCCTTGGATAATAATGCATGTTATATTCTAACTTCCCACTTGACATAGTGCAAAAGAACCCACTCCTGAAGGTAGAGATGGTACTGATACTTGTCCACTCAAAGCTGGTGGAAATACCCAATAAAATATCTGAAGATTCCCATAAAACTGTAATATCGACACTCCATTAGGTCTCTATCACAATTAGGCTTCAAGTTCACACTTCGTTCACATTGATTGCACAACATGGAGTTATCAAAATGGGTACTCTGGTTGTCACCGCCCTGATGAGAAACCTCATGGGAACATTTCCTACCACCAGGATAACTACCAGCTTACCATGACACTGATCCTATATGACCAGTTCTATTGTTGTCCCCAAGGTTGTTCTCAACGATAAGATACCTATTGACTATTTTTAAAAAATTAGACACATGAATGGCATTCACATGTGTATGAATGATGTACACAGGCCCATCATCGAAGCATCTAGCACATGATAGCTCATCATCAGATAAAAGTGATTTAAAGAACTATAACACAATGAAATGAACTGAATATTATATAACTAACATAGAAACCTTCTCAAGAAACATGAACTCTCTGGATCTATAATCTCTCAGTTTCTTAGGAAAGAACCCATCATAGAAGTAAGTTTATAAATCAACCCATAACATGACATGATGATGACAATCCTAGGTAATCACATCCCACCAGTGCTTGGATGAATCATGCAACATGTAAGTATAAATTTTGACCATATGATCTATAGGTGTCTCTAGATTCTCAAAGATAGATAGGGTGTCCTATAGACAAGACTCAGAATCCTTCAGACCACCATACCCTGAATATGTGGGAGGATGATTTAGTTGGAACTCATGAGTCCTATCAACCATTGTAGGTGCAACACGTGGAGGACCATGCATGGACAGATTTAGATGTAGGAAACTATCACAGACTTGGAAATCAGTTCCCAAATTAGGTAAAGTAGGTAGTGCCTCAATTGTCACTCTTGGTGGTAAGACTGGTGGATTCGGTCCCACCATGTCTGGAGCGTGGTCATCGCCCCCTTCTTGGTATGCGATACGAGGACGTCATGGTGGCATTGGTCTAAAAATTACAAGAACACATCTCAGAACAAAATAAGAAGACTAAAGATAGAATCACTAGCAGAATTTGAACTTAAAAAAACTCACTACCCAAGGAATACTACCCCCACTACCTGCTTAGATGGCTAGGTATCAGTAAGTGCTCAAATATTATCTTCATGGGTTCCAGTAGAAGAAGGGTCAATAGTATATTGCCTCATAATTTACTAACAACCATTTAGTTTCATTTGAAATTTAATTTCTAGGTTCACTCCTTTACCTTTCATAAACACTAAAAGGTTGGATAAGGATGTGTAACCATGCCAATTTTATCTTCTAATTTTCTTATAACTTATACAATGTTTCCTTTAAAACAAGTTTTCTATCCTAGTGAATTAGGTACCATACTCTTTATTACTGAGATTAACACACAATTATTAATGTCATAATGGATCAACATGATAAATTACTCATTCCATCCCATGGGGAACCATAAAACCTTATAAATTGAAATAGGAAATCACTCAATCACAACCCAAAAATAGCATAAGAATATATACAAGAAAGTCCCGGTTAACAATCATAAGCATATCAAGCAATGAAAATCAGTAAAATAAACCTATATGGAATATCAATATAAATGAAATGTAAATTCTAGGTTCTTACTATGATGATAGTAACAATGATCCCTAACCTCATCTCATTGGGCAAAGTATAAAAAATATTAATCATAATAATAATTCACAACTCTATACAACATGTGTGTCACCCAATGGTGAAATGATATCAACTAAAATAGGGAAGATATAAAAATAAGTATATTTTGGTTAACTTAGATTTTACCCTGAACCTATCTTCACAACACCAAAAAAAAACTTATGACTAAGTCCCATAGGATTCCTAATCTCCAATATATTATCTCCAAATATTAAAGAAAGGAATGAAACACTTATGATACTAGTTTGTGATATCATGGACCCATATCGCACTTAATATGTTCGCTAATCCTGGTGGGCCACATGACCTCAAGAACATCTCCCCAAATGCTAGAGGCTACTGATTAACAGTGAGGGACTAGGTCATGTCCATGGAAATACTATTCCCTCATTACCAAAGTGTAACAAAATGGATAAATATAAATATAGGTAAATAGTGGAATTCAGATATGTAAACACAAGGCATAGTGTAAATATACAAGGATAACAATAACTGAAATAACATGCAAACAACCGATAATGATATGTCATGTATCTAGTATGATATAAAACATTGGTACAAAGTAGAAAAAAACATGAAAAACCCAATGTATAAAAAGAAAATACATAAAATATCCCAAGTATGCTATGCCTTATCTCGTTCAACTTCTACCTGTGCCATCCTAGAACAATAATCAATCAAGGGTCTAAAGCATTACGCTTGACTTTATCAACCCCTACATACATGTAATCTGACTCAGGTAACAGATGTTGCCCAATGAGGGTGTGAAATAAATCTCATGGGGACACCAGTAATGGTGTCTATAACATTCTGCCTGTGTAACAGAAATGTAACACTTTCCAAGCATGAATATATAATGTAATACAACACAATATAACTAAATAACTAAGTACCTGCTTCAACTCTTGATTGGTGTCTGAACATGTAACAAATTCATTATTTGATTGTTACTAGTTTATAAATAAGTCACATGTTAGAAATAGTGATGGTTCCAAGATGTGACTAGGAAACCTATAATGATATTTAATAATGAAGTTCCAAGGTAATAACAAAGGAAATATAGAGCTCAAGGGTTACCAACTTAGTAAAAATTGTAGCATGTCTAAGGGGTAAGAGTGTAATCCAAGGAGCATAGTCCAAGTAATTCCACAATAAGACTTCTAATGAGTCTAAAATGTTTTTCCAAGGTTAAATTGGGACAATAAATGATTGAGCCTAAGGGGATTTAACCATGTAACCTACTTGTCAATGTTATATCCAAGGATTGTATCGAATTCATCCTATGATATTATTTAAGGGATCCTATGGTGTCATATTAGGTATCCAAGAATAGAAAAGGATCAGGTTCCTGGAAGGTCTCAACTAAAAAAATGCATCCTTGAATAGGAATGGGGTTGCCGAGTGCTCAAGGAATCCCCTAAGTAATCCAAGGCGAGCAATAGTCAGGCCACTCCTAGTTGATAATGAAGTCATAAAATTTTACATTTGGTTCAATCATTTCCTTTCATTAGTGTGTTAAGGCCAAGTAGCATGAAAAAATTCATTTAATCCATTAATGGAATTTTCAAAAAAATCAAGGTTTACTCTACAACCTTCCACTAACATGGTATGGGGTTCTACGGACATGGAACCTATTATTCAATTACATTTTAAAAGACCATGTCATATACTGTGTATACTTACCAATTTACATTTCACATTTAATTATAAAATTGAAGAACTTACCTTAGGTAGGATAAGTGGTGAGAATACATGGTACTTTACATTATACAATTCACAAGATAAGTCAATCCATTTAATATAGAAAATATTACCCTTAAAAATTTCAATCAAAAGCACACCTGAACGGTGGATTAAATGTTTCAAAACACTAAAACAATAATTATGGAAAAAATACTGTATGGGATTGATGGGGATGTGGTATTAACCTCTAAAAACTAATCACATATTTGTAAATATCATAACCATTCAGTTCTAATGATTATAGGCATGAAATATAAATATAATAAATGACACCTGATGAAATCGATAGGCCCCACACATCAATTCCAAATTCAATGAAATCAAGGGATGAATTATAGACCACCCACATTAGGCTTTTACAAATTTACTCATTCATTATTAGCCTCTAATTTATCTTGGAATAGAGTATACCAAAAAAAAAGATAAAATCAATCACACCTCAATAACTAGGTCGAGATAAAGAGTGACTAAGAATCTCTCAAATGGACTTAAGTACTTATTGTTTCACATCCAACATGATAAAAGAAAGCTACAAAAAATCTCAGATGAAGGGGATCTCTTGATCCCAAGGATAGGCCTTAAAAAATCTCCAAAATGATATAAAAGGAGGTTCATCCCACTCAAAATAATATTATGGAATAATGTGGTATTAATTTGATCATTAAGTCCAAAAATGTAAAATTACAAAAAAATTAGTCCTTGTACATTTTTGCCGCATGGTTTTCCAAACTATGTGAAAACCATGAATGTGTACATGGAGAAGAGAGGAACATGAATTGTTAGTCCTCATAGTTAGGGAAACCATATACCAACCATGCGATATGGCTCTTCCCAAAAATGCATACCATCCACACGGTTTAGAATAACCATGTGTCCTCCCCGCATGGTTTAATCTAATAGTAAGATATGACCATTTTTTCCAAAAATATGGGTACCAAGCTTTGAACAACCATTGAACACCCTTGGGACCTTTTCTAACCCATTAGGAATTAATAAAAGGTCCAAAATAATGAATTAGAGAAAAATTTAAAGGATCAATACCTGGGAAAAAACTGAGTTCTTACATTGTGCACCTATTATCTGTTATGAGGTATATATACAATTTTTTTTGAAATTTTATATCATAACTCTTCTTATGATTATTATATTTAATGTTTCATTTTATGTTATTATTTCATGTGTATTTTTATTCAAAAGTTACCAAAGCGGTATGTAATTTGTGATTAAAACTCATTTAAATCAGGATTGTTTATGCTTGAATTTCCATTAAAGGCAATTATATGATAATTTTCTAAAATAAAACCTTTTGTTTTATTATCCCAGGGAAATTCATGTATTTTTCATGTAATATTACTATTTTACTCTCTTTGTTACTTAAAATTATTGAGAGTATTCTTTAATAAAAAAACTTTATTTTCTCTTTGGCGGAAAATATTTTTATTCCATATCATTGTTTTATAAAAATGTTTTCAAGAAAATTTTATTATTTTCTCATATGATTGTTCATTTTTACCCATTATTGAATTTTTAAAAATTATTTAATATGAATGTTCTATTAATTTTCCAAATGAGTTATTTTTGACTTTTTAATGAAAATGCGGAAGGAATTATTATTTTAATGGAAACTACATGAATAAAATTTATAACCATCATAAAAATTCAATTTTTTGAAGATTCCTTTAAATTTTTCCAAATTTATTTTAAAAAAATGTATTTTCATTAATATTTGGGAAATTTCTAGATTTTAAATAAATGATTTCAAATTGAAAAGGATATTTTCCTCAAGAAATATTCTAGAGATATTTCAATTAAATTTTTCATTTATGATTACATGCTTTCATGTTACTTATGATTTATTATGGATTTGATCCAGGGATACCATTCTTATTACTTATCTAATTTTTTTTATTATTATGATGTGATTTTTATTAAACCAATTTATTTTTCATGGTTTATACAATTATTAAATATTAAAATGATTATGAAACCTATTTATTTTCTACGAGTTATGATATATGATTGACCACACCAAATGCAATTATTTATTATGCATGTGAGTTGATTAGATTAAATTTCATATTTCCCAAATTACACTTAGCTATAAAGGCATATCACAGTGGTAGTCTGTGGTCAAAACCATATGTACATCTTGTAGGAAAGGAGCATATTGGTATGAATCATTTAGTAGGAGTCACACAAATCTCTCTTTGGGTTTGGGTTTTCTAAAATATATGTATATTAGGATTAAATAAAATTAAAGGAAGGGATCATGGTAAATTTTAGGGTATATTCAATTGATAATCCAAAACCTAGCTTGATATAGACCTATGAATTAGGCATAAAAGCAGTGAAAGGGTCACCAATTATCCCTCGTGCAACCAATTGTATATAACTAAGTATAAAACTACTCCTTGGTTCAGAGATAGTCGAAAAAATAAGTGAAAGAATCTTAGATTCTAGGAAGAAAGAATCGCAGGATATTGGTCCTAGCCCACTAAACTCTAATTAGGTCAAGGATCCTTCATTTTAAACCTCGGATGGTCAGGGTAGTTAAAAAATAATGAGATTAATTTTTTTAAACCTAATTACTAACCATAGTTCTACTAAGTGTTGATTCATAGATTAATTATCTTTATATCCACCCTTACTCTCAAACCCTAACCCTAATAGGATTAGTCATGAATGAAGATAATAAATAATAGTTGGGAAACCTAAAACATGATTTACATATTGAATAAATAGTTTCAATCAAAGTAATACAAAATTTAAATAATATAAAAGAAATCAAATACTAACATGAATGAAGAAATAATGAAAAATGTGATGATAGTTAAAGTTTTAATGAAAAAAATAATTAGATTCAAGTGTTGGACAACAATGTTCAAGGAATATGTCTTGTAATTGAAAGTGATAAGAAAAAAATTAATAAAACAATTAAAGAAATTGATTAAGATGAACTGTAAAGAAAATAGGAATGAAATGGATAAGAAAGGAAAAAAAGGATTAGGGAGTACCAGCACTCCTCCACATGTCTGGGTTTATGAATATTTATAGAGCCCAGTCAATTCAAGATGTTTAACTTATTCATTCCATGAAAATTCTTTAAGTGACTTATTCATTGAGGCTTTCAAACCATGTAATTTTATTTCATGATGTGTACTTAAGATTAAAAAAATATCTTGGAAGATATTGGATCTATAGATTTCATGTCTTGTATCTTCAGTGACAATTAGGTTTCAAACTTCACACGTCATGTATGAGGTTCATGTTGTGTATCATTATTCGGTTTAGACTCAAGTCTTTCATGATGTGTAAAATGGATTCACTTCATGTACATGGTTTATTCCTTGTATATGGGAGTCAAAACATGGTATTCATCTCATATGTGGTTAATTTGAGGAGAACACATCATTTACATCATATTCATAATGTGTAATATCTATTTTTTCCATTTTGAAAACATTACTCCTTTGAGTCTTGAATTCATAATTAATGGGAAAACACATACAAACCAAGTGTATTATCGAATTAACAATGATTAAACATTAAATAAATTTATCCAAAATATGAATAAGAGTATTGTTTATCAAATTCTCCCACAATTGAAAAATTTATTTTCCTCAATAAAAAATAATGTCAATAGTGATTTAAAATCAAAATTTTTTAAATAGGAAATTTTTGGTCCAACTAGGAAAATAAAACTAAGTGCTAGTAGAAAAATAAAGTCCTCCAAAATCAGTCCTGCAAAGAAATTCTATCATGGATCAGAGTTATGTTCTTTATTCATATTATTCATTCCTTTAATTACAAATTCATTACTACTCCTCAGAATCTATACCCATTTTTGAAATTTCCCTAACAATAAATTTTATCTCATCATTCAAGGTGAAATAAAATTGGATTTATGCTCATACCTAGAATACATATTTCTAAATATAGGTTTTCATAGGTTTTAAAATCTAAACTTCATGAAGACAAATACAAAATTTATAATGAGGGATTAATAAATAAGGTTTAAATGTCTCTGAGGTTGAAGGTAGGCAGGTAGATGAAAAAAACCAAGCTAAAAAAGGAGGGTAAGATATATAATATAATGCATGATAATCATGAATAGTGTAATGAAGTATCTCCTACTAGACAAAAATGTCTCTCTTATCTAAAAAAACTCAAAGGAGGTCTATGAATATGTCAAGAAACTATAAATAATGTTCCCTATTCCTCTATATTTTTAATTTTATTTATTTTTTATAAGTCATGTTTAGACCAGATCTCACATCTATTATCTAACCACATATGATCCATCATAAGACTCATCAGTTTGGTAGTGGTGATTTTTGACCTTCGTAACACACAAACGAATTTTTTTAAAGGTTCAGTGGATGAATATAAAATGCCAAAGGTAATCACAAATTGTGTCATATATATCTACTAAAAATGACACAATACAACTACCCAAAAACAAAAAACCCATGCATGGAAAATATAAAATATCCCTTACACTTATTCAAAATTAAGTCATGTATAATACCAAGAGTATGGTTGGAAGGGATAATTATATTGAAATTTATCCAACCTAATTGGGTTATTTATGGACACTATGAGCTAAAAAAGGATAGTTTCATATGTGGGTCTCAAGAAAAATGGCTCAATAAAGATTTACTAAATCATTTTAATAGTTTATTTACTCAATCATAGACTCAATAAGATTACAGTGAAAGTTTTTTTAGGTTTACATGTCCCAAAAATCTCTCAAGAGATATGCTTAGAAAACAGTATAACAATATAGGTCTAGAATCCTCTTAGGAATGGGAGTATAAAATAACTGGTAATAACATAGGGAATAATAACCAATAAAATTCTATAAAAAGTAATTGAAATAAAATATAATTATAATTAAATAACTCAAATAAACCATCATACTAAAATAATGGTATTAAAAATTGCTTATAACGTAATTACAATCCATAGGGTTTCTATATTTTGATTCACACTTATTTTTTGAAACCACTCTTACTCTTGAATCTTAACCGAAGGAAAATTATCTGTACATGATGGTACATATTGAAAGTAGTTAAATGGGAAACATGCTTTAAATAATGAATTAATAGTTTAAATTAAATCAATCCAAAATTCAAATCATATAAAAGAAATAAAATACTAACATGAATAATGAAGCAATAAATAATCGAATCCTATTTAATTTTTAATGGAAAACAAAATTAGATTCAAGTATCGGATAACAAAACAAAAAAACATGTATTTTAATAAAAATTGGTAAAAAAATAATGAATAAAATAATTAAATAAACCAATAAAAATAAAATAAAAATAAAATGGGAAAGAAATAGAGAAGAAAGGGAAAAATGATTTGTGCATCTCAAAAATCCTCTATGTGTTAGTGCCGTTGAATATATATAGATCCCGATCAATTCATGACGTGTAACATTTTCTAGTCATGAAAATTATTTACGATACTTATACATTAAGTATTTAACAACATGTAATTGGTTTTCATTCCATGTACTTCAGATTCAAGAATTTTCTTTAAATATATTGGATCTCCATATTTCATGGGTTGTATCTTCAGTAGAAATTAGGTTTCAAACTTTGCACATCATGTATTTGGTTTATGTAATGAATCTTTAGCAAGTTCAAAATCCAAATTTCATGACGTTTGAACTGGATTCACATGGTGTAATTGGTTCACACCTTGTATATGGGACTCACAGCTTGGCCTTCAACTTCCAGGTGGTCAGTTCAAGGAGTAAACATCATGTACTACATATTCAAGATGTTTAGTGTCAAATTTTCCATTTTCCAGAATTCATCCTTTGAGTCATTAAATCCAAATGCATGTGAACAAACAACAAAACCTACTGTATTATTGAATAAACAATGATTAAAAATTAAATAAATGTATCCAAAATAGGAATATGAATTCGGTTTATCAATGATTTATGAGTTATGATATTGTGAAACAAATATTAATGGATTATGGTTATATGATTAGTGGGACTAGAATTATATGTCCCTGTAATGAATAAGGTAAAGATAGATATCTCATGAGATAATAAGGACTATAATAGGGAGTGAACCTAGCTTAGTAAGAGATTCATTCCACTATGATAGTATTGATAGAGATCCTTGACTTAGGATATGATGGAATTGGGAGGGAAACCTGTCACAAACCAACTCGGGTCGACCCTAAACTAGTCACCCAAACCGGTCCGAAATATGGCTCAAAGGTCATTACTGATCCACACTGGCTAGAAACTAGTGTTGAGCATCAAAACATACAGGTGGGAACAATTTAAGCCCAAAATTAATGACTAGGATAAGATAAATAAATCAAACCAAAAAGAAAAAAATATTCAACAATGGAAAAAAATAAATAGGTAGTTGGAGCACATATATAAAACACTAAATAAGAAGAAACAAAATAAAAAACTAAAAACTAACCCGCACTACCTCAACCACCATGTGACCTCTTGGTCACCTCCAACCATGAAACTGAACCATTTCCAAGGTGACCATACCAAGACAATAAACTGCAACAAAAACTAAAAAAACAAGCAACACTATAGGAATGAGTATTAAAACTCATTAGATAGGCCTGAGTGATTCTATTCTCAGTGCACATCCCTTAAATAAAGAGAAAACTGATTAGCAGGTTTGAAATAAAATATATTAATATAGATTTTTTCACACTTTATATTTTAAAAACAAACACGTATAATCCATTTCCCTCTAAATTTTAAATAAGTCTCAAAGAGAGGATAAAAATAAAGAAAAAAAAGGTTAAAGACTTATTTTTCTAAAGCTAAGATATAGAAGGATTATTTTTCATTCTGAAACATCTTTTTCTTGAAAGTAATTTAACATAAACATAGGTTCATAGTTTTCCAAAAAGATATACCAAAACCAAGCATGATACTATGGTTCCACATAGTGAGGGAAATGGCACTAAGGGTACTAGTATCGGAGGAGCACAAGAACACTTAGGAACTCATAGGAAAACTAGAATGTACTAATTCATGTGACTCATCATGAAGGCATGCCTACTCTCGATGACGTCATAATTCCAAAATTCTCGATGTTTCCATACTTTTCCTAACTAGGGGGCCCAATCCCCTAGCAGAGAAAAGTATATACTAAGGGCCAATGGCTAGTGCATATTCTAAACTAGTGCAACAATCATTATTAGTAAACATCTTTGCTATGCCATGTTCCCATGTATTTCTCTCAAGAGGGTGTGCCATACATTTCAAAAAAAAAGTCACATATATATATAATCGAACACACCCCACAACTCGACACCAACCCAACCTCCTCAAGGGTAGTCCTTTACTAAAATTAATAATTATACAAAGAAGGTCCCATATCGAGGACTCTCCCATCTCATGATCAATCGATGAGGCAAGAGACCTAACCCAAGAGAGGTTTTCAAATAACCATTCAATATTTCCAACCATGCCTTTACCTAAGAAACACTCTAAAATTAATCAAATAATTTAGAAATCCATTTCTAGAGCAAAGAAAAATTCATTTTACATAAACCTAGTCAAACAGGACCTTCTTCCAAGTGTTCAACAGTTTTCACATTTTAAACCTTTTTATGAATAATCATACATAGGTTACATTCAACACCAAGCCAACTTATAAATCCACTTTTGAAACTCCATCCACCACTTGAATGTCAAAATATCATTTACAAAACCAATTCATTCTTTTAGAAATCACAAAATACTTCGAAAATCCAAACGGGCACTTAACTAACCCTTGGTGTGAAAAACCTAACAAAAACACACCACACATTTAAACAAATCCATTTTTTAAAACCATACACACTCAATTTGATAGAAAAAGACCTACTTGGAAACTAATTTAAGGAAAAATCACCACCTCTTTAAATCTAGAAAACATTTATAAGATCCAATCAAGCATTTGATAAACGCTTAGTTTGCACAGCACAATCGGACCACTTAAAAAATTTCCAAACAGGCCTTACATATTTTCCTCAAACCAACTATTATCATACATAAGTTCAATAAGACAATTTTAACCCAAATCACTTTGGAAATCCATTTGAGTAAATTTCAATAACCATTTTTTTAAAGATCACAAATATATTTTTAAGAACAAAACATACTTATAAATTTTTTTAACCATTTGAAAGAGCCAACAATTCTATCAACCAAACATGAGGCATGTTTCATTCTTCAAATCCACATCACACATTCAATAAAATCAGACAAAACAATTCATTTCAAATAGAATATATATTATAAAAATAGTACATTACTAATTTAATAAATAAAGAAGTGCAAAAAACAAGTATCTAGTGAAATCATGAATTTAGAGGCAATGTGCAAAGGGTCCTACCTCAAAGGAGAAACCAAGACGAATAGTCAATGCTTGACACTTTTATTAGAGGCCACCCAAAAATTCATAGCAGGGTTCAACACACTACACAAAAATTTGTAGAAACCCTAAAACACCCATCAGAAAAAAAAATTATAAGTGAAAAACCAAATAACAGGTATATGTCTATACCTTTGAAATCGGTAGTGAACTGAAATAGAGTTATTCCACTTCACCTTCGTCAAAGGTTATCATAACACGCAAGGAAAAGACCCAAGGAGGACTTCACCTACTCAATTGTGAGTTTTTCACTGAAGAGGGCACTGACAGGGTCGCGCACACCGGAGCAGGCCGCTGCCAGTGAAGGCGGGCAGTCGGAAAGGGGAAATGCCTGGAGGTCGGGTTGCCTGGAACAGGGTGGCTAAAAGAGTTCAGCCGGACACAGTCGGATGTTGACCGGAGGTAGGATGAACGTAGCTTCTAGTGCAAGGAGGCAGGCTGAACGTGTGTGTTGGCAAGGTGGAGGGTGCTGCGAGATGGTGGTCGGATGCAGTCGGACAATGTAAGGAATATCCACAGTGGGCGGTGGCTCAAGGGAGAGGACCAGGGGTGGCGAGCTTTACATGGGGAGGAGGAGGTCGAGGGGCCTCACACTACTACAATACATAGAGAGAAGGGGGGGGGGGATGCGCCTCCCCTTTAGGGTTTCAACTATGTTTTTTTTTACTTTTTCATATCTTAATAATAATAATAATAATGTGATTATAATTATAAAAATAATTTTATTCTTTTAAATAATAATAGTATTAAGTATTTAAAGAAAAAAGATACCCATGTTAATAACATTAACAACTATTTGATAACAATATCATTAATAACTTTAATAACAATAGAATTATTAAAAAATTTAATAATAGTAATAATAATTCATATTTTCAATAACAATACTACTACTATGGTATATGTATTAGCCTTATTTTTTGACATATAATTGTATTTATTTTAGATGCTAGACAACTGCATGGGTCACGTGTCGTCAAGCGTGTGGTTGAGCGAACCCCGTTGAAACTGTGCCACCCCGCTCTAACTGCTAACGGAGTTAATTTTCAATCTTGTCGTGCGGTGTCTATAAACCATGTGAAATTCACGTGCCATGATTCAGAACCACTTGGGCATCCACACGGGCCTTGTACATTTTCCCTTAACGGTGCGGGCTGACTGCACAATAGTGAAAAAGGGCCTAAAACACATAGTAATAATTAATATAATTTAAAAATATTAACTAATAGGGTTGGGGTGTGACAATTCTCTCCACCATAGATAATTTATTCCCCCATAAAGTCACAAAGTCAAAAGATATCTAGGAATTGAGTACATTCCCAAATGCATCTAGAAGAAACAAGGAGTTTCAAGGTGACTATTTATTTTTCAACCCACACCCGACCAACCCAGATGAAACCACAACTCAAAGAAAGGGGGAAACACACGAGAGTTCTCCCCACCACAATGATTCCACTAAAATGAAAAGAAAAACCAAACATACCACCTTATCAAGGGGGTAAGAAGAATACGAGAACTTCCAACTGATCCAGTCAATCGTCTATAAAACAAAAAAAATAGTTCCACCATCAGATCTAAGATCTAAAACCATCATGGGTCTATCTAATACATTGGGACACTAGAACGAGGGAATACCCAAAATAACTAAAACAAACTAGAAGAAAAATTTTAAGAGGCACCCATACTAAGAAAGAGACGAGAGACAACACCCATTTATTTCACCAAACATCTTCCTAACAAACACAATTGATAACAAACTCAAAATTAGAACATGTGTTTTTATTAATGGGACCAATAACCATTCAAGGAATTTGAGTGAATTAGAAATGAAGGTAAGAGTAGATATGGATGCTTGGATTACGGTAGACCATGATTTTCACACCCCCCCTAATGAGGATGAAATTACAAAGGCGACAAGAGTCGAACAAGGAAATATTCGACATTTGCATCCCAAGACAGAAAAATAAACCTGACTGAGGTTCCACACACCCTCGGAAACTCTTGACTATGCACGATCATCACCCCATGACTTGTTGTTGGGGCCTTGATGGCTGAAGCATCTCCTACCTCACAGTCAGACATTCACATCCTCTAGTCCCGAAATCCTTCTTACTCATGATGATTCAAACAAAT
The DNA here is from genome assembly GCA_963277665.1 of Viscum album. Classification (NCBI taxonomy): domain Eukaryota; kingdom Viridiplantae; phylum Streptophyta; class Magnoliopsida; order Santalales; family Viscaceae; genus Viscum; species Viscum album. The sequence continues at coordinate 1,080,474,846 of OY728120.1, read as the reverse complement.
AATGCGGTGTAATGTTTTCAAAGGGATACAGGATGAAGGATTATAATTCCTAAACTAGCCACACTAGTGGCACACAAGAGAATTTTTCGAAAAACTGGAGGCCGACACTGATGAAGAAAATTTCTCAGAAACAGGATCCTCTAGAAGACACCCCTCGCTAAATTGGGAACCCTTACAAAAGTCGACCACAACCAACTACACCCCAAAATCTAACTACTATAAGACAATCAATATCCACTGGCCCCAAATCAGACCCTAAAATAGAATCTAGATGACACAAACATTAATTCCCTCATGATTTCCCAACAAACCAAAGACACACTATCTCAAAAAACCACACAACTACCTCAAAAAAACTTTTCTTACCTCAATAAACAAGAAACACCTAAAAAGAATCAGAAACTGGGCATGACTCATTGGAAACCACAACAACCTTTCCTGGTGGCATACTCAAAACAACATGAAAAACAGAAATGTGATCAGTCTTAATCCAAAGCTCAATCAAAGCAACAACCAAAACCAAGGGCAACAGACACATAAGACAAACATATACAAACATCGAAAAAATTACCTTTTCCAAAAACTACCATTTCTTTTAAATTTTAAAACTTGCCTATGGCACCTTATAAACCGCCATATGTGTGTTCATTCAATACCACTTTCATAATTTGGGAACAAGTCCTTCATGCATTCTACATACATATGTATGAACATGTGACCATCCATAAATAATACAATGGTTCGAACACTAATTTCCCTTATCAAATCCAAACAGACACCAAAATTTTCTAAATCGAAACACTTGCCCTTTAAAAATCAACTCCACCAATTTCAAAACAATTTAAAAGAAACACTTTTCCCTTTTAAAACCAATTTCATTTTTAACTGCCACTCACATAAACTGAGATCAAAATGAAACACAACCAACAACAACCATTGGAATGAGAAACTACTACATATGCCTACCCCTGAAACATGGTGGTGAGCCATGCCCCAAGTAAGGTATAACACTAAGAGGAACTTGAACAAAAAACATGGGCTCCACATGGGTCACCAACCCATGAGAGGACGAAACAAAAACTGATTCACCTCAATTTTCATCCCACAATAAAAAACAACGAAAGAAAAAAGGCTCAAAACATGGACTAACCATGGTAACTCTGGTCTTGTCACGAGCGTTGATGATCAGGAACTAAAACGTAACCTACCTCCTGAGCCCCAAAAATCCAAATCTCCTTCTCCCAAACATCCAAAATATCAATGTCCTTATCTGATACCATTTTTTTATGAACCAACCTGGGTCGACCCTGAACTGGTCACCCGAGCTGATTCGTAACATGGCCCGAGGGGCATTCCCGATCCCCACGGGCTGGAAACTAGTGTTGGGCATCAAAAAATACATGTGGGAACAATTTAATCCCAAATGTAATGACCAATATCAGATAAATAAATTGAACCAAACATACCATAATATTCAAAAATGGATGAAAAATAAATAGGCAGTTAGAGCACATATATAAAATACTGAGTAGGCAGAAACGAAATACAGAACTGAAAAAGAGACCGTGCTGCCTCAACCACCACGGGACCTCTTGGTCACCCCCAACCACGAACCTGAACCATCTACAAGGAGACCATACCAATAAAATAACCTGAAACAAAAACTAAAAAAACAAGAAACACTATAGGCATGAGTCTTAAAACTCAGTAGGTAAGCCCGACTAATTCTATTCCCAGTGCACATCCCTTAAAGAAAGAGAATAGTGATTAGCAGGTTTGAACTACAATATATGAATATAGAGTTTTCCACACTTTATATTAAAAAAACATGTATAATCCACAACCCTATTAATTTTAAATAAGTATCAAATAGAGAAGAAAAATAAATCCGAAGAAGGTAAAGACTTATTTTGCTAAAGCTAAGAGAAAGAAAGATACTTTTTCTTTCTGAAACATTTTTTTTCTTGAAAGTAATTTAACATAAAATCAAATTCACTATTTACCAAAAAGGGATACCAAAACCAAGCATGAGACCACGGTTCCACACAATGTGGGTAATGTCACTAAGGGTACTGGTATAGGAGGAACACAGGAACACCTAGGAACTTAGAGGAAAACCTGAACATACTAATACACGTGACTCATCTTGAAGTAATACCCACTCTCGATGATGTTATAACGCCCAAACACTTAGTTTTTCCCTACCTGGCATAATTGAGGGGCCCAATCCCCTAACAGAGAAAAGTCCATACTAAGGGCCACTAGCAAGTGCATATTCTAAACTAGTGCTGCAATCATTCTCAATAAACCTATTTTCTATGCCAGGTTCCAATGTATAGTTCTCAAGAGGGTGTGCCATACATTTCAAATAATAATCCACATCCATATAACCAAAGAAACCACACAATTTGACACCACCCCAACCACCTCAAGGGTAGTCCTTGCCTTAAAATAATAATTATTCAAGGAAGGTCCCATACCGAGGACTCTTTCGTCTCATGATCAATCGATGAGGCAAGAGACCCAACCCAAGAGGGTTCTTCCAAATAACCATTAAAAAGTGAAAACCAGGAATTTACCTATGAAACCCTCTAAAATTTATCAAATCATATATAAAACCATTTCCATAGCAAATCCAACTTCATTTTCTATAAACCTGGCCAAACAGGCCCCTCTGCCAAGTGTTTAACAATTTTCACAATTTGAACATTTTTATGAATGATCATACATAGGTTACATTCAACACCAAAACATATTATAAATACACTTTCAAACACCAACCACCATTTTAATGTAAAACTATCATTTAGAAAACCAATTCATGCCTTTAGAAATCACAAACTACTTAGAAAATCCAAACATGCACTTAACCAACCTTTGGTGTGCAAAATCTAACAAAAACACCCCACACGTTTAAAAAATCCATTTTTTAAAACCATATGCACTCAATTTGAATGAAAATGACCTACTTGGAAACTAATTTAAGGAAAAAGACCACCTCTTTAAATCCAAAAAAAATTATAAGAGCCAATCAGGCATTTGATAAACACTTATTTTTCACAACACAAACAGACCACTTAAAAAATGCCAAAAGGGACTTACATATTTTCCTCAAACCAAATATTCTCATACATAAGTGAAACAATCCAATTTTAACCCCAATAACATTGTAAATCTATTTGAGAAAATTTTAATAACCATTTTCATAAACATCACAAATATATTTTTAAGACCAAAACATACTTCTAAATTTTTTTAACCATTTGAAAGATCCAAAAGTGCAATCAACCAAACATGAGGCATGCATAATTATTCAAATCCACGTCATATATTCAATTAAATTAGGCAAAATACTTCATTTCTCATAGAACAAATATTATAAAAACAATACATTACTATTTTAATAACTAAGGAAGTGTAAGAAATAGGAAACCAATGAAATCATGAATTTAAAGGCAATGTGTAAAGGGTACTGCCACAAATAAAAAACCAAGAGTAATACCCGGTACTTGAAACTTTTTTCAGAAACCAAACAAAAAATCACCGTAGGGTTCAATTCACTACACAAAAATTGACAATAACCTTAAAACACCCATCGAACACCATTTTATAAGTGCAAAACCAAACAACGGGTATAAGTTTAAACCTTGGAAGTCAGAAACAAACCAAAATGGAGTCAATCCGCTTCACCTTCGGTTGAGGATGTTGGAACACACAAGAAAAATACCCAAGGAGGTTTTTGCCTACTCAATTGGGTGTTACGTGCTAAAGAGGGCAATAGTGGGGTCGCACCCACCGGAAAAGGCCATTGTGGGTGAAGGCAGGAAACCGAAAAGGGAAAATGCATGGAGGTCAGGTCACCTAGAGCAAGGCAGCTATCAAAGGTCAGTCGATCATAGCTAGACGAAGACTGAAGGCAGGCCGAACGTGGCTGCCAATACAAGGAGGTAGGCAAGATGGGACTGTCGGTGAGGTGAAGGGGTCCGCGGGACAGCGGCTGGTGGTGATCGGACAACGTAGGGAGAAGTTGTGGTGGGCAGCGGCATGGGGAGGAGGAGAAGGGGTGGTGGCATTCACGTGGGGAGGAGGAGGCTGAGGGGCCTCACACTATTGCACTATGAAGAGAGATGGAGGGGGGGGGGGCTGCGCCTCCCCCTTAGTGTTTCAACTGTGTTTTTTTACTTTTTCATATCATAATAATAATAATTTTATTATTTGAAATAATAATAGTATTAACTATTTAAAGAAAAAATATATCCATCTTAATAAAATTAACAATTATTTACTAATAACATCATTAATAACTTTAATAATAATAATAGAATTATTAAAAAAATTAATAATAATAATAACATATTTTTTATAACAATACTACTACTATGGTATAAATATTAGGCTTATTTTGTTTACATAAAAGTTTATTTATTTTAGATGCCAGACAATCGCACGGGTCGTGTGTCATCAAGCGCATGGTTGAGCGAACCGCGCTCAAACCATGCCACCTGGCACTGACCGCTTACGAGGTTAAGTTACGTGCTTATCATGCTATGTCTATAAGCCTTGTGAAATTCGTGTTCCATGACTTGGACCCACTTGGGAATCTATGCGGCCACTGTACAGTTATGATTAATGGTGCGGACTGACCGTGCGAAGGTGAAAAAAGGCCCAAAACATAAAGTAATAATTAAAATAATTTAAACATATTAACTAACAAGGTAGGGGTGGGACAAAACCAATCCACTATGATATTATTGGTAGTGATAATTGACTAAGGAAATTATTTTCTATGATTGTTTTTATTCAAAAAACTTATGTCTTATTCCAATGTTACACTCTCATGACACCTGTTCTTTGATTCCTTTATGATTTTTTTCCTATGAACTACCATGCTTTATGCCTTGATTTAAGATTATAAACTATTATATGTTGGGTATTAATTTCAAAATGTTAAAATCATGTCATCATACACTTATTCTCATGTTTTTTAACTGATCATTGATATCTCCCATATTCACCCTTATTGGGAACCCAAGCTCACCCTTTCTTATGTTTCTATTCCATTGGTTATGAAGAAAAGTTTTAATTAAGGTATGTCTAAGAAAATTAATATGTTGGAATATATATGTGGTAAATATTGAATATAATTCAGGAAATACTAATATTGAGTATCTTTTCTCAAATGAATCTAAAACATTATAGTCTTGAGGCATGTATTTGTAAAATTTATTGAATATTCGTCTATTACCATGTAATATATATTTATGAAATGTATGGGTCACTATATTTAAATTTATTTTATTTATATATGAAAAACCATATACATTTTCATAATATAATATATGATGCACTTATAACATTTCAATTCCCATTTATTAATAATTTTTTGTTAAAATCATCATTTCTGGGTGTTAAATATTTCATTTTTTATTATATGTTTCAGTTGGAAAGTTATGGTTCTTTAAATTTAATCTTAGTTCCATCATATACATTGTATTAATTATTTCATAAGTAACATATTTAATCATTATATAAACTTTTATAACCATTCATATAAAGTGGTGATGAAAAATGAATTACCTCACTTTGTGGGGATGGTGGTTCGTATGCATGCACGAGTGATGTTTCAACTTTTAAATTGATAGAATAAATGAAAATTAAATAAAAAATCAACTTCCTAAATAATTATTACAACATAAATTTTATTTAAATTTAGTAAATATATCATTATTACCATCCTTGTTGAGTAAAAATGAAAAATGAATCACATCGCATAGTGGAGGTGGTAGTCCACATGTGTACATGAGTGACATTATCATTTTCCAGAAAATGGGAAGGTAAAATGGTAGAATTGATATTATAATTCTAGAAGAATAATTATGTAATAATTATCATAAATAAACATTAATTCCATCACAATAACCCACCATGAAATATGGTGATGGAAAAATGAATCATATCGCTAGATGGAGGCTATAGTCCACACGTACGCATGAGCGATACATTCATTTACCATTTTATGGAAATGAGATTTGAAATGGTTGTGAAATAATTATAATAACAATACATTATAATTATTATACTAGATTAATTTTATTATTATGGATAAAATAGGATTATAGATGGTGGAAAATAAATAAATTTGAAAGAGCTAGGTTAAGATTTATACCTCATATTTGAGTAATGTCTTTTGTATTAGACCTTAATACTTCTTATAATTCCATTAGGAGAAGAAAATATGATATATAATTAATGTAAGGAATCTATGAAGGTTTTATATTATGAATTTTATGAGATATAACACTCAAATTTTGTGAATAAGTTTGGATAATTGGTTCCGTTTTATAAGTGAGGGGATGGACACACGTTGAATTACATAAAATATTTCAATAATATATGGTAAATTTCTAGTGAAAGTGGATATAAATGACCAATAATTCAAATTTAGTATAATATAAGGTCTAAATATATTCAAAATAATAATAATTATACTAGTTTATGTGGATTTTTTACCCTTATATCTGAGTTTCCCCCGATAAAATGGTTTTAACCTTAATCATGGCATCAAAATTTACTATTTTTACTATTTATTATGACCAAAAAGTAAGTTGAAACTATTAAATTATATAAATTTTTTATTAAAAATATTTTATCCATTTTAAATGATTTTATTTCTATAAGTGGAATAAAATCATTTTAAAAAAGGGCGTAAAATACAATGAAAATACCATTTTAGAAAATTCTTTTTTAAGAATAAAAACAAATTTACTTTATTTCCTTAGCTAGTAAAAAATATAAAATGAATATAAAAATATTTTATTCTATAAATTATCTATATATTTCATTAAAATAAATTTATCAACAGTGATATAATTAATTAAATAATATTAAAAGACATTGTGAACAAAAAAGAGAGTTTTTAGAAAAATGGGGTTTCAAGATGAAAAATGAACTTATACAAAAATAATTTATAATGAAAATTAATATGTAATTAATTATATTATTTCTAATTAAATTTGACTTATGTTACTTAATTACCAAATAAAACACATAATAAGACTTTTATATCATTGGATTTAATTAAATAAAATGATAGTTTTACAAAAATTATTATCTTAACTATTCACTTAAAAATTAATACTTTCACAAAATATCCAAACATTCACCATAAGATAATATTGAAATGATTATTTCAAAAATTATATTCATTTACCCAAATCAAATTTCAAAAAATGGTGGTTATTAATTAAAATATCCTTTCACAAAATGAAAAAAAAAGATTTTTGAAGCGAACATATTTTTGAAACATAAATGACTTTACACAAAATTATGTACTTATTTTTTATGAATTAATAAATACGTTTTCATTATATAAAACCTTTATATATATTTTCATAATGTGTTTTTACTATTTATACATGTAAATTTAACATTTAGGTTATAATATTCACATTTAAATAATATTATTTTTATTCCATATCAAAGTTCACTTAAAGATCAGTGTTGCATGTTAAGTGAGATATCAAGAATTGTATTATTTTAAACAAAGAATTTAAGGTGTTACAAGGATAATAACATCACAATAAAGTGTTTATCTTCAAATATTTGATTTTTTTTTTCTGAATTTAAAACACAAAGTACATAAGGCTCAATCTTGTAATCATACACAACTTAATATGGAAGGAAAATTGAGAAGTAAACCACTAGAAGCTAAAAAACACCATAAAACTGTGATGTTATGTGAGGTTGTTGAGCAGGGTAATATTGATCACAAAATCTATGTGAGTATATTCATGGCTATTTTTTTAGTTAAGGATAATAGTTTTGATCCTTCAATAATGCTAAAATGTACTGGGATTCGCTCTCCACATACCATGGATACTCTGAGTCAAGCAAATGAAACCCCAACTATGAGCCAATAGAGGAGTGACTTTGGATTGTCCCATATAATTGGTTTAAGGGATTAAATTAGTGAGGATAGATCATATGTAAATTTAGTGCACTTGTAAAAATTATATACTCTTTGAGTGTACAATCAATTTAGGAAAACATGTTTAGAGGAAGAATTCACTCAGGACTAGATATAAAATCAGGGGAATGACCTCCTATCCTATGTACAGGTTAGGCATTAGACCCCAGAGAAAGAGGTGACATTAGATGTTATTAAGATCTAGTATCAGGTTATTGAATAATATGTTGGTAAGAATAATATTTTTCTTACAATTCATGATAATTTAGCCATAATTGAGGTTTCTAATTAGTTTGAGATGTTACACGAGGTTATTATGGACAAAGAGAAAGTACAATGACAATAGGTTGGTTCTAGGAGGATAAATATATTGGACCAAATGATATCCAAAAATCCATTTTATGAAATGAGATATCCTTAGGATATTAAAAACTATGATTCCACTGATGATGGAATTGAAATAGGTGATGGTTCACTAGATTCTTTAGAGTAGGAAGAATAATTATAGCTAGGATACTTTTATTTTTTAGATATTATGAAAGGGATGAATTACATTATTTATTTTTTCGGTTACACAATATCTACAGAGAATAAAAACAAATAATTTAAGTATTACTCAAACTTTTAGAAACCTATGACATCCTGCCTTTATATTACATAACTTTTCATTACATTTTATGAAAAGAGGATCTTTAAAATATAATGTCTTGGAAATCAGGAACATAATACATGAAAACACAAAAAATTATTCTAATAAATTTGTTAGAGTTCATTATAGGTTCATCCTAATTAAAATTACCGTGTCTCATAACCTAGAGCCATACATCAAAAGAAAGGGTGAGCAGAAGGCATAGTAAGAAAAACAAGTAAACCTGTTTACATGTGAACTTGAGCGATGTCAATATGAACATGAGGGATATCATAAAGGAATGATAAAGAGTAATTTAATAGAAATATTTACTTCAAAAAAAACTTTAAGTGGGGTTAAAAAATTTAATTTATACTATAATAATTATATCACCAAGGTCTAACCCCAAGGTGTCATAAAAATTACCAAGGTTATTCACCAAGGTATTGTAAAACTTGTCATCTCTTTAGATTAAATTCTTTACCAAATTCACTGGAGCGACAGAATGGGAACCATTAATATATATTTATTTTCATGTGATCCACATATATCATAAGAAAACATTTCATAAATAACCCATAGAGAATAAAATAAATGGATTTCATTTTAAAATTGTGATGTTTTAGAAGTGCTTAAAAACATGATCGTTATGTCATTTATAACCCATGGAAAAGGAATACGGGTTTCATGTATTTCAATTCCAGAATCAAATATATCATTTTTATTTATTTATGAATACCCCCGGAAACAAAATAGGTATGGGTATTAACATAAATAAAATAATATAAATTCATGATAAAGAGAGAGAGAGAGAGATTTTTAGACGAAATTTATGCTGCATAACGACTATATAACATGGTTTTAGAAAACATTAAAAAGAGAGGGTAAAAGGGTAAATCACTCACAAATAACTCATAATAATTTATAGTGACATAATAAAATAGAAATAAGATCATGTTATTGATATTTTAATGAAATACCACATTAAAATGAAACATGAAAGAAAAGAGAAGATGTGATTTCTTTTATGAAAATTCGGCAGCCTAACGACATCACTTAAAATTCAGAAAAAATATCTTTATGAGAGTGGAGAGGGCCTCTAATCATCTAGACATAAAATATATAACAATAATAATATATAATAACATATCCCAAAATAATTAAATGGAATCTAGAAGACATCACATAAAAGAAGTCATGACCAAAAGAGGAGGGTGAAGGGTTCCCTTACCTTGAAGAGTAACTTCAAAAATTCAAAGGTTGGGACCTTGGTGGGAATGAGGGTACCTTGGAAATACTCCTTGGGAGGTAAAAAGACCAGCGCTTTATTGAGGAGGAATTTGGAATTGATGGAATTAAGTAATTGGTTGGTATTTATAGAAAAAATGAGTGAATATTTTATTAATTTCCAAGGGACACATCATTACTGGTATTTGAAAAACCATGGGCTTTCCCATGGTATTTTCTCATGGTATTATCCACTTGGGACACCTCATAACATATATTACTATACACAAGTCGAGCATAATTATTACATCATGATTACATCATTAATGATGTCATTAAATACTAGAAACTCAAAAATGTATTTTTTACTATTCACTGAAAAACAAAACATTTTAGAAAAATATCATAAATTCACACTAATCTAATATTGATGCTCTGAATTAAAAAATGAACTCCATTATATGAAAATAATTTTTAAATTATGGGATATTTATTTTTTAAGTAAAAACACTATTTACCTGAAAAAATACTAAAACTTAACTAATAATTTCTTAAATAGTTATTTACATATGATATTATATTACATTACCATTTAAGATTCCTAAATTATATTTATACGTTATTAAGTGAGGTTACTATTCCATTGGTCACATTACTATTCATAAGGATAATATTACTATTCATAATTTACTGTTCACTAAAAATTAAGATGATCTTATTAGAATCTAAATTTCTTACTGATCACAATTGTAGAAGGCCATTTTTTTAAAATCATTTAACATTATTAATTATTTATAGTATACAAAAATATTTTAAAATAACTTTTTTCTGAAATTCTCTAATAATATGGAGCTTCTATAAATTCATCCTATATTTATTTTAACATTTGAAAGCCAAAACTTTTATGATAATAAGAAATAACAATTTTATTTATACAAAAATATTACATAAAGTAACTAAGGCCTCCTTATATAGCCCATTATAAAACCTGCATAGGACCTTATAGTAAGGTTTGAAATTGTGATAGAATCTTGGGGTGGTTCATACAACATTTCCTGAGTGGTGATTTCTATCAGCTTGAACTTCTCTTATAAGAAATTCCGTTCAAGCTTAACTTGTTGGAGTTCAACTTGGGCTTGGTCTAGAGTGAAGCCCAGTGACCCACCTCCTTCCCGAGCTCCGACAAATGGGCTTCGTACAACCCAATTCTACTGGATGAGGCCATCGACTCTTCTTTCTACATTAATTAACCATGATAATTTTAATTTGTAAACAATAATGATAATGTTAAGAGTATAGTTTCCAATGTTCATATTGACCAACAATCATATAACAGTCAAAACCCAAAAATATCATTTTAATTATACTCACTTCATCAATTAAAGTATATAGTTTTGTTGAGTATAAAATTTTTTAACACAAAAAATTAGGAAACCAATATTATTCAAATGTTTGGGTCATTACATTATTCCCCCCTAAAGAAATTTCATCCCCAAAATTTCAACTCGTACCCTCAGAAGAGAAAAGGTGTGGGTACTTCTGCCTTATAGACTCCTCTTGTTACTACATGGCTTCTTTACATTTTTGGTTTCTCCACAACAACTTAACAAGGTGGGTATTCTTATTGCGTAGAACCTTGTATCTATGATCCAATATCTCCACTGTCTTCTCTTCATAAGAGAGGTCATGTTTTAGTTGTACCACCTCTAGATTTATTACATGTGAAGGGTCAGGTATGTATTCCTTAAGAGAGATATGTGGAAGACATCATGAAATTGTTCTAGATTTAGAGGAAGTGCAAGCTGATAGGCCACTACTCTTATGTGATCAAGGATTTCATAGGGGCCAGTGTACCTATAGATGAGATTCCCTTTCTCCCCAAATCTCATTAATATCTTCCATGGTGAAATTTGAAGAAAAAATTTGTCACCAACATCAAACTCCAAGTCCTTTCAATGGTTTTTTTCATAGATCTTTTACCGACTCGGAGAAACCTTAATGTGTTGCTGGATGGAATGGACCTTTTCAGTCATCTCATGCACAAGATCAGGCCCAAGAAGCTTTATCTCACTAGCATCATCCCAAAAAGTAGTATTTCTACATCTCTTCCCATATAGATCTTCATAGGGTGCCAATTTAATGCTTGAGTGGAAGGTGTTGTTGTAAGAGAACTCATCTAATGGGAGATGTTGATCTCATCCACCTTTAAATTACATTGAGCATATTCTTACCATTTCCTCGAATTTTTTAATTGTACATTCAGACTGGCCAACATGTTGAGGGTGATAGGAAATAATTAAATTCAATTCGACACTCAGATCTTGTTTAAGGCTTCTCTAGAATTTTGATGTGACCTCGAGATCATGATTACATACAATAGAACGTGGAACTCCAAGCAGCCTTACCACTTCCTTCACATAAATCCTAGTAAGTTGATCAAGAGGTAAATCTTCCCAAATAGAGATAAAATGGGTATTCTTGGTGAGATGTTCCACAATAACCCATATCACATTGTTTCCCTTAGAAATTAATAGGAGACCAGTGGTAAAGTCCATAGTGATATTATCCCACTTCCACGATGGTATGGGCAGTGGTTGTAATACCCCTTGAAGAAGTTGTCACTCTACATTAACTTACTGACATACCAGGCACCTTGAAGTGTATTTAGAAATCTCCCTTTTCATATTACCCCACAAATAATGATCACAAAGTTATCTACACATTTTTTTTCTTTCTAGATGTATATAGAAAGTAGTGTTATGAGCTTCATCCATTGGCACCTTCTTTATTTTCAGAATAGATGGAACACATAGTGTTTTACAAAATTTTAGTACACCTTCATGATCCATATTGAACTCAGGAAACTTCCCATCTTTCACAGCCTCACACTTCTTCTATAATAAAGGTTATTATTTATATTCTTTTTTGATCTTATCTAGTTATGATGGTTGAGAAATAATTTGGGTTAGGGTTGATGATGTCTCTTCTATTATAATTTCCATGTCCAGCATTACTAGGTCATTGATCAAAGGATCTCTTTAAATCCTCATCATAGAAAGAAAAACTGGGTCTTTCTTGCTTAATGCATCAACGACTTTGTTTTCTCTTCCAGGATGATAATGAATTTAACAATCACAGTCTTTAAGAAGTTCCAACCATCTTCTTTGTCTCACGTTCAATCACTTTTGTGTGAAAATATACTTCAAAATATGATTGTCTGTGTATATATCACATTTCTACCAATAAATATAGTTCCTCCATATCTTCATAGAAAAAATGATTGCAGCCAGCTCCAGGTCATGCGTAGGATACATCTGCTCATTATATTTCAACTGTCAAGATGCATAAGAAATGACTTTTTCTTTTTTGAATGAGGATGAACCCAAAACTTTTCAGAGATGCATTTCTAAAAATAATGAATCCTTATCCACTTTAGGGAAGAGTTAACATGGGTGCAGTAACCAATCTATTCTTCAGCTCTTGGATACTTTCCTCACACTCCTTTATCCAGATGAAGTTGACCCTTTTTCGAGTTAACTTGGTTAATGGATTAGAAATCCTGAATTATTTTTCACAAAACTTCTATAATATCCCTCTAATCCATGGAAAAATAGAATCTCAATTATTTTTGTAGGTTAAGGCCACTCCTCTACAACTTTTGTGTTTGTAGGGTCAACTATTATTCCTTCTTTGGTTACAATGTGCCCCAATAAAGAAACTTTTTGTAACCAAAATTCACATTTTCTTAACTTTCCAAAAATCCTCTCATTGTGTAGAGTTTTCAAAATAAACCTTATAAGATCGTCATGCTCCTCGTGACTTTTGGAATATATCAGAATATCATCAATAAAAACAACCATAAAGTTATCAAGGCAGTCCTTAAATATTCTATTCATCAAATACATAAAAATTGCAGGTGTATTAGTCAGTTTTAAGGGCATAACAAAAAAAAAACATAATGCCCATATCTTGATCAAAAGGCATTTTTTGGAATATCTTTTTTATTCAACCTCAATTGATGATAACTAGATCGAAGATAAATCTTGGAGAAGAATTGAGCCCCATGAAGTCAGTAAAATAAGTCATCAATTGTTGGAAGAGGGTATTTATTCTTCCTTGTGATCCAATTAAGTTCCCTATAATCAATTCATAGCCTCATCGACCCATAATTATTCCTTACAAAGAGAACAAGTGATCCCCAAGGAGATACACTTGGTTAGATAAACCCATTCTCCAAAAGATATTGGTGTTGTTTCTTTAATTCCTCCAGCTCCACATTTTCCATAATATATGGGGTCTTTGATAACAAATGAGATATTGGTACTATTTAAATAGAGAACTCTACCTCTCTTTCTATGGGAGGTCTGGGTAACTCCTTAGGAAATATGTCAATATATTCATTGATTATTGGGACACTTTCAATCTTTATACTCTCATTTCCTTCTTGTTCTTCACCGATCAACTCCATAAAAAAGGATATAAGAGTTTCTTCTAGATAAAGATCATATTGATATATCTCTACTTGGAAGATAACTAGGGGTTTTCCATTCCAGAATACTGATATTTCCTTGGTTATACATTTGATCTTAGAATTATATTTTAAGAGCTAGCCCATCCCTAGTATAATTTCAAATTACATCATGGAAATAACTACTATATTTTCGATAATATTGTTATCACTGAAGTAAATGCTAGAGTTTATAAACACTGAAGATTCATTGATAATCCCACCAAGATTCTTGAGTGATAAATCTACTTTTATAAATTAAGTAGTTGATTCTAATTCTTTGCAAAATTGGAGGAAATAAAGGAATTAATAGAACCAAAATAAAAAAAGTATTTTCTATCTTTGAGAGAACATAAATAGTACCTTCCACCACATCATTCGAAGAATAAACATCAGCTATCGGGATATAAAAAGAATGACCTTTCTCCCTTGGTATTTATTGAGGCAGATGGTGGTTCCCCTCCACTTCCCTCATATTTGGATAGTTATTGGAAAAGTGCCCATGTTATCCATACTTATATAATTGGACATCAGGTAGGGCCTGCACCATCTTCCCCTTGTCATTAGTGTTGGGAAGTTGAGTCTTCACCTCACTATGACAATTCCTTGTGATATGTCCATCTCTTCTACACTTATAGTACTTCCCACTCCCAATCAAGAATTTATCCGAATGACTATTCCCACTTTTATTACACATGGGATGTTGCAATCGATTTCCTCCTCTTCCCTAGTCAAAGGTCCTACCTAAGCTGCGCTCTATTGATCTCTTCTTTTCATTGGATTTTTGAGACCACTACGTCTCACCAAAATCATGTTTGAGTTTCATTTCACTCCGTACAATCTCCTCATAGTTGTCAAAGTCTTAGTTGGATATATTATTTCGAAAATGAGGTCTTAGTTCACCAAATAATCTATCAAAATTCCCATTAATTAGAATCCATGACAAATCTTGAGGTGTAACAGGAAAGTCTTTTAAATTTCATCTCATAGCTTCCAACAGATTCATTCTTCTTCTACTTCAGATCAGGAAAATCCTTCTCCATTTTTGTTCTCATAGAATGAGGGGAATAATGATTGAAAAATATCCCTCTCAGATCTTTCAACTCAATAGATTAAACCTCCACTCTTGGCCTCATGTTTTTAATGATCTCCCACTACTGATCAGCTTCTTCCTTGAAGCGGTAAACCGCAAGGGTGACTTTCTCTTGTTCTGAATAGCAGTGCATAGAATAGATATTATCTATAGAGACGATCCACTATTCATTATCCAAAGGTTCGGTCGATCCAATTGAGGTTTGTGGTCATTAATTCATAAATGACTGAACATAATGTTGTTCCCTTCACGGTGAGACTGGTCTCATATCTTGATTCATATTATTTCCCATAACTTGAGACATTTGGTTTATCATTCTCTTGAATGTTTACATTCCATCTTCCATCAGAGTGTCGTCAGCACATGGTCCATTGTGGTCACCATTTTCCGAGTTCCTCCTATTGAACTCCATTTTCTAAAAGAATAAAACCTTCGATAGAATCTAATTTTATTTATGAATCTTTTAACTATAAAGGATTTTATGTCTAAAAACTTCATGCTTAAAAAATTACACTTATATATAAATCCTTCATAATGATTTATAAAAATCTTGTGATTGACAAACATATCCCTAAGCAGTGTTATACCAGGAGTGTAGCAAGGCCCATTTTCATATACCAGAATACCCCGTGTCAAGCCCAAAAATCTTTGTCAGAGTTTTCACTCTTAGGTACATCTATTCCAGAGCCACATCAACTTGTTCGTATCCGGATAGATATTTATTTATTCATGAACCACTTACTCAATATTTCACCAAAATACCAGGAAATTTTCTTATATTTAAACTTTTCCATAGGGTCATTACTAAAGTTTTCATAGCATAATTTATACAAATAACTAAACTATCCATTGATACCAACTATTACATCCGGCCTTTATATTACACAACTTTTCATTACATTTTACAGACAGAGGATCTTTAAAGTCTAGTGTCCTAGAAATCAGGAACATAATACATGAAAAAAGAAAACATTGTTTTAATCCAATTATAAAAATTAATCATTGGTTCATCATAAATATAATTAAAACATCTCATAACTTGGAGACATACATCAAAGGAAAGGGTGATCAGAAAGCCCAGTAATGTAATCAAGTAAAACCGTTTACATGAGAACTTGAGAGATATCAATAAGAATATGAGTGATATCATAAAGGAATGATAAAGAGGAATATAATAGAAATAATAAATTGAAAAATAACGTTAAATTTTGGATACAAAAATTAATTTAGACATTAATGAACATATCACCAAGGTCCAACCCCAAGGTGTCATAAAATTTACTAAGGTTATTCACCAAGGTATCATAGAACTCGTCATCTCTAGAGATTAAATTCTCTACCCAATGAATTGGAGTGATATTAGTTAGCACCATTAATATGTATTTATTTTCATGTAATAAAAATATATAATAATAAAAAATTTCATAAAAAACTCATAGAGAATAAAATAAATGGGTTTCATTTCAAAATCATGACGTTTTATAAGTGCTTAAAAAACATGATCATTATATCATTTATAACCCATGGAAAAGGAATAAGGGTTTCATGTATGTAAAATCCAGAATAAAATATATAATTTTTATTTATTTATTAATAGACCTAGAAAAAAAATAGGTATTGTTACTCACATAAATAAAATAAGATAATTTCTTGAGAAAAGGAGAGAAAGATTTTGAGACGAAATTTCTGCAGCATAACAGCTATATAACATGGTTTTAGAAAACATTAAAAAGATAGAAGAAGAAGGTAAACCACTCATAAATACCTCATAATAAATTATAGGTATATAATAAAATATAAATAAGATCATGGTATGGATATTGGAATGACATATCACATGAAAAGGAAACTTGAAAGAAAAGATAAGATGCTATTTCTTTTACGAAAAATCTGCAGCCTAATGACGTCGCTTAAAATTTAGAAAAAATCAGTTGTTGAGAGTGGAGAGGGTATCTAATAATTTGGAAATAAAATTTACAAAAATAATAATATATAAGAACATATACCCAAATAATTAAAATTAAACTATAAGACCTAACATAAAGGAATTCATGACTAAAAGAGGAGGGTGAAGGGTTCCCTTACATTGAAGAGTAACATAAAAAATTCGGAGGTTGGGAACTTGGGGGGGCTTTAAGGAACCTTAGGAGGACTCCTTAGGAAGTAAAAATAATAGATATTAGTTTATGAAGAATTTTGAATGAATGGAATTAATGAATGGGTTGGTATTTATAGAAAACATAATGGAACATTTTATTAATTTTCAAGGGACACCTCATTAGTGGTATTTGAAAAATCATGGGCTTTCCCATGGTATTTGATCATTATATTATCCAATTGGGACACATAATAGCATGTAGTGCTGTGAAAAAGTAGACCAGAATTATTACATCATGATTACATCATTAATGATGTCACTAAACACTCGAAACTCAAAATTTTATTTTTACTATTCACGAAAAAACAAAAAAAATTATAAAAATCTCATAAATTAACCCTAACCCAATATCGATGATCAAAATTCAAAAATGAAATCCATTTTATGAAAATAATTTTACTATTATCAAGTATTTAATTTTTAAGTAAATGCACTATTTACCCAAAAAATGCTAATACATAACTAATAATTTTTGAAGTAGTTATTTACTTATGCTATTATATCACATTACCATTCAAGATGCCTAAATTATATTTATACTTTTTTAAGTGAGGTTACTATTACATTGGTTACATTAATATTCATAAAGGTAATATTACTATTTATAATTTACTATTCATAAAAAATTAATTTGATCTTATTAGAATCTAAATTTCAACTACTCACAACTGTAGAAGACTATTTTTTGAAAATAATTTCACATTATTAATTATTTAAAGTATAAAAAATATTTTAAAATACCTTTTTTCCAAAATTCACCAATAATATGGAACTTTTATAAATTCATCCTATATTTATTTTAAAATTTTAAATCCAAAACTTTTACCATAATAAGAAAAACAAAATTCTATTTATACAAAAGGATTACACAAAGTAACTGAGGCCTCGTTACATATCCCCTTATAACACCTTTATATGACCTAAGAGTAAGGTATGAAATTTTGATAGAATCTTGGGGTGGCTCAGACAAAATTTCCAGAGTGGTGATTTCTATCAGATTTAACGTCTCCCATATCCGATTTTGTTCAATATTAACATGTTGTAGTTCATCTTGGGCTTGGTTTAGAGTGAAGCCTGGTGACACCACCTCCTTCCCAAGATCTGACAAATGGGCTTTATATGGCTTGATTATACTGGATTAGGCCATCAAATCTTCTTTCTTTATTAATTAATCATGATCATTTGAATTTATAAACAACAATCTTAATGTTAAGAGTATAGTTTACAATGATCATATTGACTAATGGTCATATAACATCTGAAACCCAATGGCCTCATTTTAATTATACTCACTTCGTCAATTAAAGGATATATTTTTTGTTGAGTATAAAATAAAATAACACACAAAATTAGGAAAAAAATATTATTCAAAAGTTTGGGTCATTACATTCTTCCCCCCTTAAGAAATTTTGTCCCTGAAATTTCAGCTCATACCCTCAGAAGAGAAAATGTGTCGGTACTTTTTCCTCATAAAATCCTCTAGTTCCCATGTGGATTCTTCAAATTTTTTGTTTTTCTACAACACCTTAACAAGGCAGGTAGTCTTGTTGCGTAGAACCTTGTCTCTACCATCAAAGATCTCCACCGGCTTCTCTTCATAAGAGAGATCATGTTCCAGTTGTACCGCCTCTAGATTTAGTACATGTGAAGGGAAAGGTTTGTACTTCCTCAAGAGGGATACACGGAAGAAATCATGAACTTGTGCCAGATTTGGAGGAAGTGTAAGCCGATAGGCCACTGATCCTACGCAATCAAAAATTTCATAGGGTCCAACATACCTAGGGATGAGATTACCTTTCTTTACAAAACTCATGTCTCTCATCCATGGTGAAATTCAAGAAAATACTTTGTCACCAACATCAAACTCGAAGTCTATTTGAAGATTTTCAGCATATCTCGTTTGTTGACTCTGAGCAGCCTTAATGTGTTGTTGGATAGCATGGGACTTTTCTGTCATCTCTGGCAAAAGATCAGGCCCAATAAGCTTTCTATCACTAGATTCATCCCAACAAGTAAGAGTTCTACATCTCTTCCCATATAGAGCTTCACAGGGTTCTATTTGTATGGTAGAGTGGAAGTTGTTGTTGTAAGAGAACTAAATTAATGGTAGATGTTGATCCCATCCACCTTTAAATTCCATTGAGCATGTTCTCAGCATTTCCTCGAGTGTTTGAATTGTCCTTTCAGATTGGCCATCAGTTTGGGGGTGATAGGTCATACTGAAATTCAATTTGGTACTCAGAGCATGTTGAAGACTTCTCTAAAATTTTGATGTTAACCTCGGATAATGATCAGATACAATATAAAGTGGAGCTCCATTCTGCCTTACCAATTTCTTTATGTAAATCATGGAAAGTTGACTAAGAGATAAATCTTCCCGGATAGAGATAAAATGGGACGTCTTGGTGAGAGGGTCCAAAATAACCCATATCGCATTATTTCCCTTGGAAGATCTCAGGAGACTAGTAACAAAGTCTATAGTGATATTTTCCCACTTCCATGTTGGTATGGGTAGTGGTTATAATACACATTTATGAAGTTTTCACTCTACCTTGAATTGCTGACATACAAGACACCTTGAAGTGTATCCAGCAATATCCCTTTTCATATTATCCCACCAATAATGATCATGAAGGTCTCTATACATTTTTGTACTTCCCAGATGTATAGAGAAAGTAGATCTATGATCTTAAACAATTAGATCCTTTCTTATTTCCAAAATAGACGTAACCCATAGTCTTGTACAAAAATTTTGTACACTTTCTCGATCAATACTGAACTCAGGAAACTTCCCTTCCTTCACATCATCAAACTTCTTCTGTAAGAAAGGATGTTATTTTTAAGATTTCTTGATCTTCTCTAATAATGATGGTTGAGAAATCATTTGGGTTAGGGTTGATGATGTCCCTTCCATTATAATTCCCATGTCCATCTTTACTAGTTCATTGATAAAAGGATTTCTTTTAATCCTCATCGTGGAAATAAAAACTTGGTCTTTCCTACTTAATGCATCAGCGACTTTGTTTACTCTTCCAAGATGATAATGAATTTAAAAATCATAGTATTTAAGAAGTTCCAACCATATTCTTTGTCTCATTTTTATTTACTTTTGTGTGAAAATATAATTCAAACTTTTAGGGTCTATGTATATATCACATTTCTACCCATAAAGATAATGCCTCCATATCTTCAATACCAAAACGACCATAGTCATCTCCGAATCATGCGTAGGACAGTTATTCTCATGATTTTTCAACAGTTGAGATGCATAAGCAATGAATTTTTCATTTTTCATGAGGATTCACCCAAGCCCTTTCATGGATGCATCTCTAAAAATAAATAATCCTTCTTCACATGAGGGAAGAGATAATACATGTGAAGTTACCAATCTATTCTTCAACACTTAGATTCTTTCCTCACACTCATTTTTCCAGATTAACTTGACCCCCTTTTAGTTAACTTGGTTAATAGATTAGAAAGTTGTGAACATTTTGTCTCAAACCTCCTATAATATCCCAATAATAAATAGAAACTTAGAATATCAGTTATTATTGTAGGCTGAGTCCATTACTCTATAAATTTTTTCTTTGTAGGTGTATTAGTTGGTCTGAAGGGCATAAAAACAAACTCATAATGACTATATCTTGATCTAAAGTCAGTTTTTGGAATATCTTCTTGATTCCACCTCAATTGATGACAACCAGATCAAAGATCAATCTTAGAGAAAAATTGAGCCCCATGAATTTGGTTAAATAAGTCATAAATTATTGGAAGAGGGTATTTATTCATCATTGTGATCCCATTCAGTTCTCTATAATCCATGAATAGCCACATCGATCCATCTTTCTTCTTCACAAAGATAACAGGTGCTCCCCAAAGAGATATACCTAGTCTGATAAAACCCTAATCTAAAAGATCTTATAGTTGTTTCTTTAATTCATCCATCTCCACATTTTCTATCCTATACGGGGTCTTTCATAACTGATGAGATCCAGGTATGAGTTCAATGAAGAACTCTACCTATCTTTCTAGGGGAGGTCTGTCTAACGCCTTAGGAAATACACCAATGTATTCTTGGATAATTGGGACACTTTATGTCCTTATACTCTCATTTTATTCTTCTTATTCACTGATAAACTCCATACATAAAAATATAGGATGTTCTTCTGGAAAAATATCCAGTTAAGATATCTCTCCTTGGAAGATAACTATAGTTTTTACATTCAAGACTACTAATATTTCCTTGATTATGCATTTGATCTTAGCATTATACTTTGAGAGCCAGTCCATCCCTAGTATAATGTCAAATTCCAGCATAGGAATGACTACTAGATTTGCAATAATATTGTTTTCACTAAAGTAAATACTAATGTCTTTAAAAACTGATGATGCTTGGATAATTCCACCAGGAGTCTTGACTGATAACTTTACTTTTATAAATTCAGGGGTTTTATCTAAATCCTTTGCAAACATGGAGGAAATAAAGGAATGCATAGAACCATAATAAAATAAATTACTTGATATCATTGAGAGAACAACAAGAGTACCTTCCACTACATCATTCAGAGCTTCTAAATCAGCTGTTGTGATAGCAAAATCATGAGCTTTGTCCCTTGGCCATTGTTGAGGCTGGCGGTGGTTCCCCTCTATAGTCCTCAGTTTTGGATAAATATCAGAAAAGTGGCCAAGTTGTCCACACTTATAGCATTGGACATCAGGTAGGGACTGCACCATATTCCCCTTGTCATTAGTATTGGGAAGTTGAGGCTTCACCTCACTATGACAATTCCGTGCGATATAGACATCTCTTCCAAACTTGTAGCACATACCGCTCCTAAGCAGGCAGTTCCCTAAATGATTCTTGCCACATTTATTACATGTGGTACGTTGCACTTGATTAACTCCTATTCCCCTGATAAAATATCCTACCAAATCATGGATATATTAATTTATTCTTTTCAATGGATTTTTGACACCACTACTTCTCACCAAACTTCAGTTCGACTTTCATTGCACTCTATACGATCTCCTCATAGCTATCATAGTATCTATTGGATAGATTCTTCCATAGAAAGGTCTAAGTCTACTACATAATCTATCAAATTTATCATTAGGATCTAAGAAAAATATTGATGTGTAATGGGAATGTCTTGTGAAGTTCATCTCGTAGCTTCCAATAGATTCATTCTTCTTCTACTTCAGCTCGAGAAACTCCTTCTCCATTTTTTTCTCATAGAAAGAGGGAAATACTTATTGAAAAAGATCCATCTGAAATATTCCCACTCCATAGCTTGAACCTCTACATTTGGACTTGTGTTTTTAATTAGATCCCAGCACTAATCGGCTTCTCCCTCTAAGCGGTAAAAATATTGGGTGACCTTCTCTTTCTCTGAACAATAGAGCACAAAAAAGATCTTCTCTATAGAGCTGATCCACTATTCAGAAACCAAAGGGTCAGTCAATACACTAAATATTGGTAGACATTGATGCATAAATAACCCAACAGAATGTTGTTCACTTCGCAGTGATATTTTTCTCTCATCTTAATTCATGTTATTTCCCATAAGTTGAGTCAGTTGGTCTATCATTTTCATAAATTTTTCCATTCCGGATTCTATCAGAGGGCTGTTAGCACATGGTGAATTGCGATCAATATTTGCATGTTTACTCCTATTTCCCTCCATTTTCTAAAATAATAAAACCTTAGTTATAAGACAATTTCATTTATGAATCTTTTAACTATAAAGGATTTTATATCTTAAAATTTCATGCTTAAACTATTACATTTCTCTATAAATCCTTCATATTGATTCATAAAATGCTTGTGATTAACCAAACATATCCCCCAGGAGTGTCAAACCAAGAGTGCAGCAAGGCTCATTGTCATGTACCATGATACCTCGATTTAGGCCCAAAACTCCTTATTAGAGTTTTTACTCCAAGATATATATGTACCAGATCCACAACCACTTGTTCGTATCCAAACAAGGATTTATTTGTTCAAGAACCTCTTAATTAATAATTCACCAAAATACTAGGAAGTTTTCATATATTTAAACTTTTCAATAAGGTTATTCCAAAAAATTTCATATCCTAACTTCCATAAATAACTAAACTATTCTTTTATACCAACTATGACATCCCACCTTTATATTACATAACATTTCATTACATTTTAAAAATAGAGGATGTTTAAAGTCTAGTGTCTTGGAAATCAGAAGAATAATACAAGAAAACATAAAAAATTATTTTAATACACTTTTAATACTTTATCATAGGTTCATCATATGTAAAATTACTACATATCATAACCCAAAGACATACATCAAAGGAAATGGTGAGCAGAAGGCCCAGTAAGGAAAACAAGTAAAATCATTTACATGTGAACTTGAGTGATATCAATAAAAACATGAGGGATATCATAACGAAATGATAAAGAGTCATATCATAGAAATAATAACTTTAAAAATAACTTCAAAATTTGTCTAAAACATTTAATTTAGTCATTCATGAACATATCACCAAGGTACAACGCCAAGGTGTCATAAAAATTAACAAAGTTATTCACCAATGTATCTTAAAACTTGTCATCTCTAGAGATTAAATTCTTTACTCAATGTATTGCAGTGATATCATGGTGAAAACTTAATTTGTTTTTATTTTCATGTGATCCACATATATCATAATCAAACATCTCATAAATAAACCATATAGAATAAAATAAATGGGATTTATTTCAAAATCGTGATGTTTTAGAAGTGCTTAAAAACATGATCGTTATGTCATTTATAACCCATGGAAAAGGAATAAGGGTTTAATGTATATAAATTCCAAAATCAAATATATAATATTTATGTATGTTTTAATACCACTATAATCTAAATAGGTCTAGGTATTCAAATAAATAAAATAAGAAAATTTCTTGAGAAAGAGAGAGAGAGAGAGATTTTGAGATGATTTTTTTGTAGAATAATAGATATATAACATGGTTTTAGAAAACATTAAAAAGATAGTTGAAAAGGTTAAACCACTCATAAATAAATCATAATACATTATAGGGACATAATAAAATATAAATAAGATCATGGTATGGAAATTTTAATGACATACCACAAGGAAAAGAAACTTAAAAGAAAAGAGAAGATGCGATTTCTTTTACAAAAATTCGACAACCTAACTACATCTCTTAAAATTAATAAATAATCAGTTGATGAGAGTGGAGAGTGCATATAATAATTTTTAAATTAAATGGACATCAATAATAATATATAATAACATATCCCCAAATAATTAAATGGTAACTAGAAGACATAACATAAAGAAAGTCATGACTAAAAGATGAGGGAGAAGGGTTCCCTTACCTTGAAGAGTAACTTCAAAAATTCAATGGTTGGGACCTTTGAGGGATTTTGGTAACCTTAGGAGGAATCATCAGGAGGTAAGAAGAACATATATTCTTTGATGTGGAATTTGTAATGAAAGGAATGAAGGAATGGGTTGGTATTTATAGCACAAGTGAGGGAATATTTTATTAATTTACAAGGGACACCTCATTAGTGGTATTTACAAAAACAATGGGCTTGATCATTGTATTCAACCATGGTATGGCCATTTGGAACACCTCATAAAATATATTACTATACATAAGTCGACCCAAATTATTATATCAAGCTTACATCATTAATGATGTCATTAAACACCCGAAACTCAAAACTGTATTTTTACTATTCGCCGAAAAACAAAATTTTTTATAAAAATATCATAAATAAATCCTAACCTAATATTGATGATATCAATTCAAAAATGAACTGAATTTTATGAAAATAATATTATAATTGTGATATATTTAATTTTTAAGTAAAAAACTATTTACCCGAAAAAATACTAATACTTAACTAATAATTTCTAAAACAATTATTTACTCATGATATTATATCACATTACCATTAAATATTCCTAAATTATATTTATAATTTCTTATGTGAGGTTACTATTCCATTGGTCACACTACTATTCATAAGGGCAATATTACTATTCATAATTTACTATTCACAAAAAAAATAAGTTGATCTTAGTAGAATATAAATTTCTTACTGATCACAACTGTAGAAGAACATTTTTTGAAAATCATTTCACGTTATTAATTATTTATAGTATAAAAAAATATTTGAAATACCCTTTTTCGAAATTCACCAATAATATTGAACTTCTTTAAATTCATCCTATATTTATTTTAACACTTGAAATCCAAAAAATTTACCATAATAAGAAATAAAAAATTTATTTATACAAAAGTATTACACAAAGTAAATAAGGCCTCATTACATAGCCCCTTATAATACCTATATAGGTCCTAAAAGTAAGGTGTGAAATTGTGATAGAATCTTGGGGTGGATCAGAAAACATTGCCCGAGTGGTGATTTCTATCAGCTTGAACTTCTCTTGTAAGCAATTCCGTTTAAGCTTAACATATTGGAGTTCAGCTTAAGCTTGGTCTAGAGTGAAGCCCAGTGACACCACCTCCTTCCCAAGCTCCGAAAAATGAGCTTCTTACAGACCGAGTCTACTAGATGAGTCCATCAACTCTTCTTTCTGTATTAATTAACCATGATCATTGGAATTTATAAAAAATAATCATAATGTTAAGAGTATGGTTTCCAATGGTCATATTGACCAATGGTCATATAACAGTCGAAACCCAACAGTCTCATTTTCATTATACTCACTTCATCAATTAAAGGATATAGTTTTGTTGAGTATAAAATAAAATAACACACAAAATTAGGAATCCAATATTATTCAAAATATCGGGTCGTTACAAAACCCATGGTGAAGAGGTTAGTTGGTAAATGATTTGTATACATAAATCCATCTCAATAGGTCACCAGAAGACTTGAGGATACCCAAACACAAGTATAAACTCCACAGACCAATCTAATATCAATGTATGTAGGGGAAGTTCCAAATTGTGAAAACCTAGGGATCATTTATTACCCAAAATACTTTTCAAAATTGATGAAAACCATATTTAACAAATTTGGAAATCTCTTTAAAGAGTAATGTAAAACATATAAGTTAAATTATTTTAAAATTAATTATTCAATGATGATCTTTCAAACGTAATGTTGGAAATAATTCCCAATGGTATCAATGAAAAAGTCCTAAAATGGTTTGATTTACAAGTGGAATATGTCTATATAAAAGTGAAACCTAATTTTATCACCCAAGATGACTACCTTGATATCTTTAAATTCATATCCTATATTGTTTAATAAAACCTTTTTCTCAATTTGGATATTTGAATTAAATGTCTTTGAAGGAAATACTATTTTGATACTAGTGAATCAAAGTTCGATGATTCTTTATAATGTTATATTTTCTAATTTCTTTTATTGTTTTATACTTAGTTTTTGTAGTATATTATTTAATTTTGTTAATATTTTCACTCCACCACCAAAATTGACTATTAAATCATTCAAAAAAATCAATTAACGAAGGAATATGATATTTTTTCCAAGAATCAATTGATGGAAACAACCTATTGATACACTAGAATGAAGAAGTCTCTTGACTTTTTATCAGGGATATTTATCAAAATTAGGGATAAAAAGCTTAAAAAGGTCATTTCACCTGAGAAAAGTTTTATGTTCTTAATTTCTCTATTCATTTAAATTTAAAGTATTTATCTTGATAATATTTAGTCTTCATTATTTTTTTTATTTCATTTTGAAAAAGATTATCATCTCTAAAATCCTTTAATGGTACCAGAGAATATTGTTTTTCATCTGTATTGTGTGTTTATAAAGAAGAATAAACTTGAAAAATATGTGTTTATATAACCATGATTTTTTATATAACTTTTATGATTTTTCATTGTTCATAACTATGATTTGTTTTAAGATGAAAAACTATGGTTTTATAAATTTTATAAATCAAAATAATGATTTGTGAAAAATAGTAATGGAATAGTTTCATAAAAATATAGCCTCAAAATTATGATAACTCCATGTCATGGTTTACTAGGGAAAAAAATATGGTTTGTATAAAAATATGGTTTCCATAAAAAAACTATGATTTATTTGAGGTAAAGTACATAATTGTTTCAAAAGCATGATTCTTTTAGATACAAAGGGACTATTTTAGAATGATGATAGGGGGTGGGGTGAGTTTGTGTATAAAACATTTACCAAGTTTAACATTATTTTAATTAACCCCTCTTACACTTAGACCTATTATCAATTTAATAAGAATGAATAAACTAATGAACTCCCCAATCTGACCTTATAATTCAATGTAGAAATTGAAAAATAAAAAACCAATAAAATATTTACAAGCTTCATATTTGATGTGAGAGACTACACCTTTCCATGTTTTACTTTATCAAGTAAAATAATTTTATCATCACTTTAAATTTATAATGATCAAAAGTGTATTTTAATTCACACAAAATTGTTGGCATGGTATCATCTAAATCTTGGAAGGAAAGAACAACCAACTTCTAGAATTTGCGGAATTGTTACTACTAGTACCACAAGTTTTTCAATAATGTTATTTATATATGTACCACATATTTTTCAAGACTCGTTCATGAACCAAAAAACATGTTATTAACCTCCAAAGAGTGGTCAACACATATGCATTTAGGATGGACTTGTTTCCCATTTAGACTCATTATGATTTTTTGATCATGGTGGTTCTTAATCTCCATGAGGATCAATGCAAAGAGATAATAAAAAAGTGTTACATCAAAACATACTAAAAATCCTCCATATTTTTCAAAATATGAATATTAAAGGGTATTCTCAACGTTTCTTCAACTCTTAAAATAGGGAAAATAATTTTGGAGTTGAATCTCCCTCAATATGCCTTCTTTGATAGATGATACTTTCTTCTTAGATAGACAACCATTAAAGGATCCCTCTTTGCTTATTTCTTGGATCACAAAATTTATGTCAATGAAAAAATGAGAGTCTATTAATATTTCCTTATTTAATAAAGGGAAACACTATAATTTTAACAATGAGATTCGCATGGGAATAAAAAATTGAAAATTATGTTAATGATCCAAATAAAATCTCCCTAAAGACTAAATTGTTATCATATCTATAAAATATGGTCATAAAATCCTCAAGAATATTAAAATTTTAAAAATAATTATTCATTATGATTATTCATTCATAATTCTTGAAGATTTATTCTTGGTGATGTGAATTATTATTTCATGATGCATCCTCAGCTTGTATCATTTTACTGCGACATTTTTCATGAATTTCATCACATGTACATTATTTTAAATTATATCATAATACATTAAAAAAGTATTAAACTTGACATAAAAGTCATACATTCAATATTTGAGATTCAAATTCATGTGTTCAACATATAATTCATACATGAATGTTATCTAGAGAAAATTTGTGTGGTCATAATGTCTTATGAACTTCAATTTCATCTTTTATACGCTATAAAAACCATAAAATATATTTTATGGGACGTTCAATATTTTACATAAATTGAAATCAAAACAAAATTACTTCAAAATATCTTCCAAATAACTCATTCCCATGAATTTCTTTCATTTCTGATGTATTTTTTAATAATTCCTTTTCACTATGGAGTATGCAATTTCTTCATGGAATAGAGATCATCGTTCTATATATTTATGAACACAATTAAAAATATTGAATGTAACTATTTAACCTCATGGGAAAACACATCATGAACAATAGTGGTGAATTTTGTTTTCATGGGGTAAGGTTGAGGAAAAATAATAAAACATCATTGTGCATGTCTATATTTTTAAGTGGATAGACATTTCCGTTGGACTGAGTTCCACATTAAAAATAACCTCTAGAGGAAATTGAATTAAAATAAACTATGATCTATAAGAATCTCATAAAAGTATTACGAGGTTTGTGTTCACTAGTGGTATATTGTTCTTGATTCCCACAATGTATGCTAAGCATCCTCAACCTCTTAACACCCTCATTGACCTGTACTGGTGCTATGTACTCTCCATGCCTCTCTTGTCTTGCTTCAAGATTTATACTTTTCATGACACCACTTGTGTCTAATATGATTGGATGGTTGAGATTCCCATTATATGGACACTTTTTTTCCTCTAACATTAACTAGTCAACAAATTAGTAGTAAATAGTATAATTTTATTGAAGCTAGTAATGCATATCAAAGAACATCCTACATATTTATGTTTTAAACCAATTTATCTAAGTATTTAAAAATATAATCTTTTATATTTTAATCTTGTAACCATAGAAATTAAAATAAATTTTTAATTTGAAAAAATCATTATTTAAATGTTATTTTCCATTGGTAGTAATTTAATGAACTTATAATTATCAAAGAAGTTTTAATTTATTTTTTATATGAAAAATGGTTGCAAAAAACCACATTACTTATTTTAAGAGTCAGCGTAGTTCTTCAATATACATGTAATAATTATTTCCTTGGGAACCTAACTAAATTAAAATTGTTCATTTATTAAGATATTTACAAAAAAATCCTTTTAAATTTCCTTCTATATTTAAAAAAAATTTAACGCATGCAAAGTGGGAACTTTCATCTCCCCATTTTTATTTTTTTTTCAATACAAGTACTAAGTGACATGTCAATATGAGTTTATATAATTCCATCTTCACCAAACATATTATTTATTTCTCTCAAATTTATTCTTAATATTTAATTTTCTTCTCTCCTCATTATCAATAATGAGTATAAAGTTAATGAAGGGACCAAATCTCACTGGTCTTCGATCAACCTCTCCTCTAAAATTTAATATATTGGAAGAGGGATTGGAACCAAATTTACACTTAATGACGAGTCATTAGTTAAATAATTCTATGTCTATATGGTGTAACCCAATGTATAGAAACAATTTAGTAACCAAGGTGATCAAATATATTAAAAAATTTCAAGGACATGATAATACATCTAAATTTTCTCATCAGTGGCAGAAAATCAGATTTATGTAGAGATTGAAAACATTAATTATCTTAATAAATCCGTTAGGATAGTTCAAGTGGATGGAATAAAACATCCTTTATCTTATCTAAATCATCATCCAACACCCCCAATATAATATATTTAATAGAAAAAATTATGGGGTAGAAAATGTGATTAGAATACCTCATCCTTCAATTTTTATCATTAAATTATTGATTATAAAAATTATGATTCTGGACCTCTTATCATATAGGATCCTATTACCTTTAGGAATAAGCCCTAATATACTTTGAAGTATGTTCAAATATTTCCAGGTTGGAAAAGTGGTTGAGACCAATTGTTATAGGAATTCCCTAAGAAGATTTACCAAACCTAACTCATCACATAGGTTAACCCATTTAAGTACATAGGGTAGGATTTAATTTTGGGAATCATCCTTGAACTCTTTCACAAATCATGAATTTTATATAATTGCATAAAAAATATTTCATCCCACTTAGTTATATAATTTTTTCCATACACCTAAGGAGAATAGAATATTACCCATATATTTTAAATGAAATTACCTCAAGAACTTTCCTAAAATATGATTTTTATTTCATTGAAGAAATATGATAGTGTTTTGACAATATTTTCATCTGTCTCACCATTAAGGAGACACTCCAATTCATCATCATTACCACAGTTAGTATCTTACAAGGATTAATTTTATGATGTTTCATGTTAAGAAAAAAAAATGTGGAACAATTGAATCTTTCATCAACTTTAGAATAGTGATTCAGACTTCCTTAATTATATATTGTTGAATAGTTTCGATATCTATCACACACACTATCCTCACCTTCAATTCCCCACATTAAATATAGAAAAATTCAAGGAAAAATTAATGTAATTGGATGGTTATATTTGTTCTTAAATTTGAATAGAAAGGGTGAGTAGTTTTTCTCAACCAAGTTACTCCTTTAATTCCAATATTCATTCTTTCACATTTGTTTTTCAATTTTTTATTTTCTTTGGTCTTCATGGAATTATTCATTGATATAATTTATATGTGTGAGATGCTCCCACATACATCACTTGGTGTGATACCCATTATCTTTAAATACTATTTTATGCTAAAAACATTTTTAATATATATTTAGAACTATATCTATATATGTCGCACCTCCCACACAACTCTTATTTAACACTTGGGTTGTTAATTATTGATAACCCCTCTTGAAATTCTAGATCTTCATCTGGACTCTCCTATTTTACTTTATCACTAGATTTTACTTGTTATACTTGAATCATTCTCCCCCCCAATTTTTTTGGTTATATTGTTATGCATAAATTTAGTACATTAATAGATTTCTTTGAGACTCCACATGGAATATTCTTAAAAGTTCCATTCATAAAATTATTATCTTTATTATTTTCTTATACTAATTCCTATTTTTTTCTTTCTTCAAACACAAGTGTCCATTGATTTTTTTAATTTGAAAATGGTGTGGCCTCTATTTGAAAAATAGAATTAGATATTTATATTTATATAAAACTTCTTCTATACTTATTATATTATCTTTGAACATTATTTTTTTTGTTTTCCATGGATAATCCATATTTGTTTTGATACTTCTTGGAAGTTTTCTTTAGATCATATTTGTTTGTCTTCCTTATCATTGTTATATCTTATTTATACACCAATTTTTGTTTCCTTATCTTTATATTTTGATTTTAAAACATGTATATATGGGAATACACCAACAATTTGACCAAAAAAATTTCAAACATCGTTACTATATCCATGTTTTAAAAATCTAGTTGAGTTATATATATTTCTTAATTTTTGAATATTACCTTTTTTCATGATTTATATCCATCAATTGTGGCCTTATTTGATCTTATAGAATTAAAATAATATGGAAAAAATATAGTTATTTATTACCAAACCTATAACAGTATTATTGGTGTCCAAAAAACCTTTTTCTTCTTTTTCATGTACATGTTTTCCAAGATTTAAAAAACTAGAAGCTTGTTTTTTTTCAATGTTTTTCAAATATGTTTTTTCTTATTTTGAGGAAGAAAATATTACACATATTATTTTATCCACCCTTAAAGAATTGGTAGGTTTATCATCATTTTAATAATCTATATTTTCAATTACTTATATTTAAAACCTGCATTATCTAGAAAAAAAGATTTAGCATGATTAATAGATTTTGACCTGCAAGGTAACTTTTTCAAACATAGAGAAGTGGATTTATCCTAATAACACCTTATGTTATTTTTACCACTATATGAACCAATTTTGAGACAAGATACTCTTTTGAATCTTGTGTGTAAGTGAGGTGACTTGAGTATAAAATGTAAAAATATTGCATCATTTTTTATTAATATTCAATATATTTCACAACAATACACACCTTAGGACCATAAAGTTTTTTTTTATTTGGATACTAGATACATAATAATATTATTTCATTAATATATTCAACATATCATACAAAGTATGTCTCTCTTATTACCCTTTTGGGAAATTTATTACTTAATAATTATCTTCATAATATGGGAATAGTGGAATCATAAAAAAGAGGGAGATGATATTTTAAGTAAGTGTAAATATAGGAGATTTCCATCAATTATGATAAGTGACTATAAGCATAAGGTTTTAAGAAAATGTTCAGAACTTAAGACAGTCATATCTAATCAATCAAAGATCATTCATTTTGAATCATATAATAAGGTTGTTTCATGAAAAAAGTCACAGGTTATAAGAGTGTGAAATGATCAATAATCATTCATGATCCATGATAATATATCATAAGCATACGACTTAAGTATGGGAAATACACAGAAGTATATAAAATCTTTTCCTTTGTCAAGGATCACTTCCAAGGAAATCATAGTGGGTTCACTCTCCATTCCATCATTTCCATAGTCAAGAATCACTCTCAATATTATCAGAGTGGAAAAATTAACTTACTAAATAGGATCCACTCCCCATTAAGTACTTATAATATCATTAGATATAATTCATTACCCAATACATTTAAGGTCTATATAATTCTATTCCCACCTTCCACTTAAAAAACCATGTATATTTATGCCAAAAGATCATAAAACATTAATCATATCCTAATATCATAACCCCTAGAAAATAAACGGGTATCATAAACATCTCATCATTCAATAATTATAATAAATCTAGATAAAGGGATTGGATCTTATCATAAAATCATTCATTATCTCAAAAAATACTAATTAACCCATGAGAAAGAAATAGGTTTCATTTAATCATATTAATATCTTTATTATTGTGATTAATTTAGAAATGTGGATAGAATAACAAGAGGATTTACCCAATAAAATATAACCACCATTTAAGGATGTTAATTTAGATAAAGAAAATAATTTTAAAAGATCATTCAAACCTTTCATTGAAAACGTGAAAAATATCATTTTTTTATAACAGTTAACTAATTTTTTTTTCGGATTTAGAAAATATTTTTCCATTCAAAAAAACTATAGAAACTTTTAAATAAATATTTAAATAAAATAATGTCCATTAGGTAAAATATTCTCATACCATATATTTTAAAAGAGAACACCATTTCCATAATTTTTAAAAAAGTAAAAATAACTTATTTTGATTTTTTAAATGATTCATTTCAATCTTTTAAAAAAAATTCAAGGGTAGTGAAAAATAACATTTTACAAACATTTCATTTATAAGTAAAAACATCCATAAAATAGTTTTTAATAGTACGTGTATGGAAGAAAAATTTCATCGACCAAAGAGGAAATAAGGTCTAATTTTATTAAAAAAAATTCTCAATCATTTTATATACTAAATAGAGGATAATTAATATATAACATGGGAACCCTATAAATAACCATACTGTAAGAAAATATATTAGGTATAAAGGATAAGTATCATATAATTTTCCTTAATAGAAGTTCAACATAGACAATCCTAACAATAAATGAGATTGTAATATAAATCCCTTACCTCAAGTCTCGCCTTGCTTCAACTTTCTTAAAAACTCATATATAATAAATAGAAATTTATTATAAATCTATATTAAAACCATATATATATATATATATATATATTTCTGATTATTTCCACCAGGGTATGCCACCTCACGCAAATTTTTGTTCATTGGTGGGCTGCATTGTACCCTGAATTCCAACTTTCTGAAGGTGGGAAACATTCATCACTTCTTCACTGATGTATACTCCATGATCGAAATGGAATTATGGGATGACAGTTACTCCTTCCATTGATTACTTCTAGTAATTCTTCACCTAGTCTGGGTCTCCCTCATATATTTAGATATTGTTTGTGAACCTCATTCCCAGTGCCATATATTTGTGGACACCATTTAATTAAGTTTCTTCTATTTAGAAATTACAAGGGCTCTAGTCAAGGGAGAAAACTTCAGTCAAAAGAGTATTCATCTTGGCCATCGTTAAGCAATTAGAGATGCTAGAACCCTAGATAACCTTTATTCTTCCCAGTAAGAGGGATTCTCAAGGGTGTGGAACCCGAGGCATCCCACATTGATCACGAGGTATATTATACCAAAGGCATGTATTCTGAGGTTTTCCATAGGCATATCATGTTTAAAATGGATTAGAATATCAGTTTAGCATCTTATGGAGATGGATTAGAGAGATCATAATTACCCATGTGAACATATCAGAGAGGTGGATCCCTTGGAGGGAGCACCTAGAACGTTTAACAGATAGATGGATCGAAACCCCCAATGAGGTGATACCAAGGATGGTGCATCCCATAAAGGGAAGATTTCACACCATGAAGGGATACATATATAAGAGGGAGACACTTCTATTTACCATTTTATGGGTGGGAATTCCTCTAATGATGAACCTAGGTTATGTGTCCCATAAAGGGAAATATGTCACACCGTGAAGGTTGATCTGGGAACCACTAAGGGAATATCATGTAGGAGGACCCCAATGAGGGGGACACCAAGTTTTACTATTAGCTAGGATTAAACCTCATGGAGGCTTCCTTCATACCAAGTTTAGAATATAGGGATTAAAACTCTTATAGTTCGAAGGTGTGGTTCATGGCTTACAAATGGATAATGGCTCGTCACAAGAGGGGTACTCTTGGTTGGATGAATATGGATTGTGTGGGGATTATCCTTGGTTAGATCACTAAGTGACACTAAGTGAAATGATGATGTGGATGGGGATTTCATGCTAAGATGAACCAAATTAATGATATGATCTCACTGAGATGTGGCATCCCAGTTAGGAATCAGGATGGAAATGGAGGAAGTGTTGAAATATAATGGAGGGAATGTGTTTGTGTGTGTGTGTGTGGGGGGGGGTGATGGGATTGAACCTTGGGGAGGAATCCTACATATCCTAGTTCCTAGGAATAAAAGTCCACATAGTTCTAGTATCCCATTTAGTTTAACATCATACCCTAATGATGAAGGAGATCCAACATGAATGTGATGGTGTCGGGCATGAACCTCGAAGAGGTTTCCTCTATATCCCAGTGGCTGGGAATAAAAGTCTACATATTTTTTTTAATGTGTTGGGGCTTGAAAATGGTTAATGGATTGATCATGTGGTACAGGGATTATGCAGGGAAGCTTCCTAGGTAGACCCAAAAGAGATGTGACCTCCAGGTGGGACATGATCTTCTTGAGATATAACAGATTGCGGGAAAGACTAGTATTGGAATAGAATATGGGATTGAAACTCGGTGAAGATTCCTATATATCCTATGTAGGATATAGGGATCAACATACACATAGTTCTGAATTCTGGGTATTATGCATGACTGGAAGATTGTGGAGGTGTAAGATGGGGATTACACTATGATGGATGCTTGTAGGAATGGTGTTACACCCACTACTAACCTCTAATACCATGGGAGTAATTCTTAGTGTGAGAAACAAGAATATATAAAAGACCAGGCGGTAGTGTTGTGAATGATGAATTAGTGGGGGATGGTGTGGGGCTTATGTATAGAAGTGACCCATGGAGAAAAATTCCAATGGGAGAGGGATGAGGTGTTAAGGGTCCCCGATGACCATCCCCTCTATGGTTTATGCATTCAGAAGAGGTAAGTATGATCAAGAGTAATAACTCCTACAGGAAAGGCTAGGGTCTTACATAATTCTTGTTTCCATTCCTTGTGGGGTTGATTTCATTCCATCTGAGGAGGATCTCATTCCATGTGAGGAAGATCTTACTTCTGTGGAGGTGAGTGGGCATGAAAAATGACTGAGGCAGAGCACCCCATGTGCATGGCCTATGGTGAGGTTACTTTTTAATGTTGTGTGCTAAAGATGATGGCTGTTAGAAGTTTAAAATCCTACAATTTGGATGGGTAGTACTCATCCCTCACCCCTTAGACTTACATAACCAATACCTGCCCACACTTGGGGAAGGGAAGTCATCATCAATTCTCAACTAGAGTGGGGTGGATGAGTGGTCAATAGTGGGGTCCACATTAGCATGGCTATACCCAAAAGAAATATCCATTAGTGTACCTATTCCAAAAATCAATAGGTAGGACAACACAACATGGGACACCTCACGAGGGATGATGAAATCACTATATAGGAGCTTGGAGGGCTACATGGAGGAGGTGCATGAAAGATGTGGTAGTTTCATGGAAGAATGTCTCAAACATGGTGTTTTAGAGTAGAGGTAACCCATGTAGACCTATGTAGAAGGTGAATGTAATATTGGGGGATTTAATGAAAAGGGAAGGGGTTGAGTGAATGATGGATGAGGATAATGAGATTTGGTGTGTGTAAGAAGGGTATTTTTCATGCAACAACCACAGGAAAAAAGTAAATGGGTGAGGGTCAAGACCGTATAAGACCACCAAAAGGGGGAACTATCATGAAAGATCATATACCTTGAATCCATGACTTTCACGTCATTGTGGAAGGGTTAATCATGCATTAATGGGAGTGAAAGTTTGACTTTCAGATCATTACCCCAAAAAGGGAGGGTTGCACCTCTATTTATAGGTGAAATTCATTATGATAGTGTGGGAAAATGGAGGTGAAAAATGAAACATTTGACATCACATTGGGAACATAATATTCTTACATGTGGGTCACTCTTATGCACCAACCTATACCATTCACACATCTAACTTAGCCATTTCCATATGGTAGTGGTGGAATATATCATTTGACATCACACTAGGTACAGAAGAGCCTAATGTGCAGGTTTCCTTCTTGCGTGCAAGCCTCCAAACTTATGCGCATCACACTTGGCCTTCTAAAAATGGTTCGTTCAGACAAATAGTGTCTTTAGTTTTCTCAAATATGATCATTTGTGGCCTCAATAGGAATTATATTCCACAAAATTCCCCCCTCAGAATATATGTTAAAAGTGGACCATAAGGTAGGGTTCTGAGTGAAACACTAAAAATAACAACGCATTTTTTGAGGTGCATGAAAATTGCAACGGTTGGTATATAAGGCACCTGGAGTGAATGTGAAGGAATTGGTGCACACATATAAATATTTTGGACCCTCCTAGGAACAATACTTTGACTTTCTATAAAATAAGTGACTTTTTTCTTGTGCGCGTAAGTTCTAATTCAAGCATGAAAAACCCAAATTTCAGTCGATGCTTTACTCACAACAACTGAATCTTTCGTGCTCTAGACTTGGACAAATTTTTTCAGAATCAACCATCCAATCTTATGTATAAAAAATAAATTTTCATGCAACAATTTATCCTTTCATTTATCATCCTTATTTTATTCCAAATTCGATTAAGATGGTCTAATAACAGACTGATATTGAGAGAGAAGCCACCAATGCCTCGTAGAGGGAACAGTTGATCGAGAATCCCTAGATACGTCTTAAGAAATAGTCTCCCACTGTGGAATTTCAGGATACTAGATGAAGTTTTCATCTTAGTATTTGAGACTAACTCCCCACAATCATGGGTCACACGTGAAGATATCCTACAGTGGTTCAATATCACTAACAATGGCCATAATTATAGGGAAACTTAAGAGATTATCGGCTACATTTTAAATTCAAAAACCTGGACAGTCATGGGGAAAGAACCAGTGACTGAAAAATTCCCTGCCCACTATGAAAGCACCTTCTAAAGTAGAATAATAAATGAAAGTGTGAGTGATAGCAAGATTGGGATCTGAGTTCTAGGTGTAATTTTATTAGTGAATGAGAATGGGTGTTCTAGGTGAGACAGACTTGGGAAGAGTTTGGAGAAGATCTGTGAAAAATTGTGCCCTTTAAATCTATATGGACTTCAAAATTTCACTTTTATAGCAAAAAAGAACTGGTTTCAGAGTTGTTCATACGGTGGCCTCATAACACAAACACTTTACACCTAAACCGTGGGGAGGTCGGTATTAGTCTCTAGGACATCCAATGCATTTGGGGAATTTCTTAGGAGGGACATCAATATGATGAATTCCTACTGACAAAGAACATATAGGATAATTGAACATGAACCCCCGTTTTTACATGGAATCCATTGTACTTGGATAAGGAGAGGTTGAGGATCAAATAAATTCTAAATAACATCCCATATTCAGTGTGGTTTCGCCTATTTATTAAGAGGGATGAGCATGTGAGGAATTCAGGCCGAGGGAGACAGTGCCCAACTGCATTGCAAAGGGGAAAGGCCATATCATACTGGGTGATCCTAGAAGCAAGAAAATATTAGTCATGGGGCTTTAGTGTGAATGAGATTTCGGACTTGTGGGTGTGATATTATGCTTTCTCTACCTCTTTCTGAGTGGATGGCTACTACCAGTGTTAGAAAAAAGGATAGGGGTCTGTCCGGGGATGCTGGTAATGGATGGGATCCTAGAATCCGGCAACAAGTTTAATCTTTGAGTGCTTGTATTGGAAATGGTGTATAATATTCTAGGGTGAATCTCAAGTGGAGCTATGCCCAGGAGAATTTTTGGACCATTCCAGATCTTATATGGCTATATTGTAGCTCATTTTGATGGATATGACTTCCCAAATTCCATCTGTCCTCTAGGAAATGGTTTGAGACCATATTTTTTGAACATTTTATGGTTTGTTCATTGACGCTCAACAAGGAAGGGGTCTAGATCCAGATTGTTAATCATGAAAATTTTAATTTCCACCCATTCCACACCCCTATCGACAAGATGGTGGATAAACTACGTGGTCCACTAGAGTAGAGGGAATGTCTTTAGTGTTTTAGGGGTAGCGTGCTAGTAGCTCAGATCGATGGAATGATATTTTTCAATCCATATGTTCCATCATGATTCACCATATATTTTGGGTGCCTACAATAAATTCTGAAGAAAGTGCTTCCAGAGGTCTTGGAGGATCAGTACCCTTGTATCCTCCACTATTTTTGGTTCAGGTTTACAACTACTGGCTTTGGTGAAATAATCACACTACCCCCTCTCCCGCTGATGTTGATGATGAACTTTCAATGGAATATGGTGATCATTAGGTGCTGGAGGATCAAAAATCAATTATGAGAAAACATATTCAGTTGATCAAAGCATCAAGTGTGGAGTTTGGGCAGTGATAAATCAGGCAAGCTGCCTCTCAATAAACAATACACGGGGAAAGCCATGAGTCCGGGATGACATGAGATAGAGCTTAAATGGTGGGAGTATCACAAGTCATGACCACACCCCCATATTCTGAGGTGTGGTGGTCCTAAATGTGGTCTCACAGACCATCCAGAGAATTCCTCAAAAAGAAATTGAGATGCCTACTACAACCTACTATTGATGTAGTCTTCCCTGCACTTTGGTCAGCGTAGACAACACTTTGGAAATCAATAAGTATAGAATACATATGGTGGAAGTTGACATGAGATGGGTTCCAACTGCCTGAAATTAGGCTTATATGGGTCTCATTCATGGTGGATTCTCAATGGTGATATGAATATCTGATGGCCACAGACATGTATGCATGACAACAGGGGAAATATGAAGAGTTACATATCATGGTGAATGTGATTCTTAACCAAGATCATGACCCATAAGAACTACCACCTGAAGATGAAACAGATGATGAGGAAGAGAAAGAATAAGAAAGGGAAGAGGATGAATAAGAAGAAGAGGTAGATGGTGGTGAAGAAGAATTAGAGGAAGAAGTTGGGGAATCCTTTGGTAGAATGTCTTATCAGGAGTGTCTATGAGAGAGTGGTGAGATTGTAGGCTTTGATGAGGGACTTTCTCAGTATCTTTCAGTAAGTCTTATATACACCTTATTGTTTCCTTCTCTTTTAGAGATCAAATCCACTAATTTGACCTTTTATTGCACAAGAACATATGAGTGGTGATCAGGAATCCACCACCGCAGGGGGTGAGAATGTGTAAAAGGAGGTCGAGGTGTGGTCTTGTGAGCCTTCACTTGAGAATGATCTAGGAAATGAGGTGGAAGCAGACAAGGTAGTTAGTGGTGGGATATCCGAATGGTTCAAAGTGATGACATCAAAATCCCCATCTATTCCCATGTTGGTTCCAATTATCAAAATAAAAATCACTGAAGGGTCTCTAGTGGTGGAAGTCCCTATGGTGACTCAGGAACTGGATCCAGCTGTACTCATCTCTCTTAAGTTTTACCTTCATAATTTCATATCCATTACCTGAATATCTGGTTAATTTTTGCATCTATTCCATGTAGTTATTGTGAGATTACAAGCCCAAAAAAACAATGTGTCTAAGAAATCAATAGGATCTTTCCTAATGACCATACCTGCCATGAGGATCTAGTCACTCAAGTTTATCCATCCTTGGTACATGGGGAGTAGAAGGTTGTGGCTACAGGTGATGTTACGGTCAGGGTAGAACCTAAATATGGTGAGGTTGAGGATGCTGAGGATGAAATAAGAAATAAGGGAAAATTAATTTCGTAGATCCCATTACCTTAGAGAGGATATTGGAATAAGATCCTACCAGTAATATTTAGGATATCTTTATTGAATACGAACCTACATAACCTGATGAGATTGATAATTCTGATCCAGACACATATGAGGAGAGACGCATGACCAAGAGTAGGTAATGGAAGTAAATAAACAGTTTCCTTGAAGCCTCCTAGGCATAATGGATAAGTTGGATGGGTCAAATCCACACTTGGATGTGTTGTCTCTATGCTGGAGGGGTGTATGCTCACCATATTCATGTAATGATCCATGGTTATCTTGTTGAGAAAATATGGGAAATTAGATAGCACTTAGATGCCTCATGGTGCCTAAAGAAATATGATAGCATCCATAAGTTCCAATAGGTCGAACAAGAGATCCAACACCTAGAAGTATAGGTTAATGAGTGATCCACCTTAGTTACTGATCAATCAGAACTTGTTACATGATTGTAGGTCCAACTGGTCGAGGCCAAAGAGAAGATGAAGTAGGCGAGACGTCAAGTATCTGATCTTTGAGCTGAACATGACCGAGCACTTATCAGGGCTAATAATATTCTATCTTTAGCTATTGATTAATATAGGGAGATCATAATGTAGAAGGAGACTTTGGAGGCTATGCGCTAGAAAGTGGCAGAGCTAAATCTCTCTATTTATGGGGTAGAACCAAAAGGGCCATGTTTTACCAAAATACTAAGACATATTTTCCTCCATTATTTCTTTTTTCAAAATGCATGTATATAATAAATATTCCTTAGTTTAATTACTACACCTCAATAAATCCTATGAAACAACTAATTATCAATACCTAAGATCATGTGGGTCATGCCCTGTTTGATAAATAAGGGACGACCACATAACCGTTCACTTTATATGAGTGTTCCAATTAATCATTGAATAATTAGGGTTTGCTACTATTGAATGACCACATAGAGTGTTTAAGATGATAGGATATATCTAGAGAATATATCTCTTGTAATAGCTGATTTCTCCCTCCAATGCGTGCTAGTGCACAAGCGTGATAATGTCAGATATATTGGAATCAATCTGAACAAAGGGGAAAAAAAATTGTGAATCACGAGGCCCAAAATTCAGAACATAGAGATAATTTCATACCAGTATGAGATAACTATTGACCATATTTAAAACTTAGTATCCCTAATTCCAACCTAAAATGGGTAAAAAAATGAGGGTCGACAGCTGATCATGTTCGAAACATGAGAACAAACTCGAAGTACCATATGATATATTATGGGGCATTGGACCCGGATGGTAGGTGAGACAAATTAGTATATCAAGACCATTACGGGGACCCTTTAGACATCAAATTGGATGAGAATCCATATTATAGGAACAGAAATCATGTGCTGGAGTGATGTATTTTTTGAAAGGATTCCAACCTTATTGAAATTTTTCCGCCGTGACTACAGCACATTGGTGTAGGTGTATTGGATTGAATAAAGATCATACCCATCTTCTAGAGAGGAGCTATCTAGTGAGGTATTTATATGAATTAT
Organism: Viscum album; assembly: GCA_963277665.1. Classification (NCBI taxonomy): domain Eukaryota; kingdom Viridiplantae; phylum Streptophyta; class Magnoliopsida; order Santalales; family Viscaceae; genus Viscum; species Viscum album. Next base: position 1,080,431,895 of record OY728120.1, on the reverse strand, counting down.
AGTTTCACATCATGAAAATGAGGAATATGAGTATGTATTTTAACATCATATGGTGAGGAAAATGCATATAATATTTTAACATCATTTGATGGGGATGTTGTACATAGTTTAAAGTCATACTACTAGGACTATGGAAATGCACATTCCTAGAATATTTATGTGTCCTTGGAGAAATAAACATGAAATGAATAAGTCAATGGAGGCTTACACACTAAACAAGTATCTAGGAATAGACGGGAAGGAAGAACATGTGACATGGTGAAGAGAAAATATCACAGTGAGGCTATTAGTTTAAGTTCATAAAGTTTGGACTATAAATAGGATAATCTCAAAAGGAGTATATATTATTCAGTGTCCAGATAGACCAGATGTGAATGAGGACCAAGGAGGTATATTCCACACAACATATCCCTAAAGAGGCCTATAAATAGTTTAAAGTCATGGTTAATGGACTCAACTTTCTAGTTTAAGGTAATAGGGAATGAACCAAGATTGAAGGCATCAAAAATGGGTATGTGCAGTTTAGTGTTATGATAAACCTAACATGAATGATTCCAAGGAGTCCTAATTCCACACAACACATCCTGGAAGAGAATAATGTCCATCATTTCTTAGTTTAAGGTCATAAGGTTTGGACCATAAAATGGGGGGTGCTGCAATAGGGATTTGTATAATGTGGTGGCATTAAAAACTTAATGTGAATGAGGACTAGGAGGCCTATATGCACCACACATGAAATATTGAGGATTCTTTCATATATTTTAATGTTATACAACTTGGACTATAAGTAGGAACATTCATCCCAAGTGTACACAAGTGATACTAAAGACATACAACTTGATGTGGATGAGGGCCAGGAGATCCCACGTGTCACATGGATGTCTTAATATGAACTGTATATAGTTTTGGGATATATATCTTGGACCATAGGGACCTTACTTTAGGTTCATAGAGACCATATAGATCATATTTTAAGGTTATAGAGTTTGTAATATAGGGTTACACAACTTTTCCATGTGGGTAAATACCATAATGAAATCTTAAGCCCACGTGAGGCATGATCGGTGTGGGGAAAAAAGAGTGATGCTAGGATTTTCCTATAATTTGGGAGCACATAGTGATGGAAAGTAAATTTTAGGTGGGAAAGTCCCAAACACACTAATATTCTCACTCAACATGTGAAGATGCATAGAGGGACAACACTAGGAGTGTTGGGGATCCACCAGAACATAAGGTGGTGAAAAATGTGAATCACCATTTCCAATATCTGGAACATAATGAAGGTGGAAAGAAAATTGAGGATAACTGTTGAACTTATTCAAAACTCATTATCCATATCATGTTACTCAGGATGGGGATAAAAAAATGAGGGTTGATTGTTGACCATATGCAAAACATGATCCCTATCTCAAAATTTTGTCCAAATTCTTTTGGGGAATTGGACTGAAATGGTAGGTGAGATGATGTGGTATAGCCAGACCATGAGGGGTCCCTACTGACATGGAAGAGGGTGAAGAACTAGATAAAGGGACACATGAAGTGTGGAAATTTATTTTGGGAATGTCCATGTGGAATCCAATACTCCAAGTCTCATACCACCACAAATTTAAGATTGTCAGTGTGGAACATCCATAGGTGGGATTAGATCTATCTTCAAGTATTGGGATACTGATGAGGGTATTGAGAATCGTTTAAAGTCCACGTTGCTTAGAACATAAGATCTTAGTTTAAGGCCATAGATTGTGGTCCATAGGTTCTCAGATTAACACCATGTATGGGGGATGTATCCGTGTAGTTTAACATCATGCTGTAAGGATGAAGCTATCACACAGTTTATCGTCATGCGACTATGACATATGAATTCCAAAGGAGTAGTGTGTGGTGCGAAAAATAACCCAACATGATTAAGTATCAAATATATCCAAGCCACATTAGAAACTCTCAAAGGGGAACCTCAGCCAAAGGGTCAAAAAGGTTTATAATTCTACGGTAGGGCCTAGAAACAAAATGAATAGGTGTCTCTACATATTCCCTAAGGATGTGAATCATGTTTCACACAATTATGGAAGATGGAATGGAAGATGGCTAGTGCCAAAGGGGGGAGATATCCTCTCAGATGAGAATATCAGGATTGTTACGCAGTTTATTATCTTGTGACTAGGACATTGGAAATCTTAGTTTAAGGTCATATAATTCGAACCAATTAAAGTGGAGATGTGAAACATGGCACCATGAGGTAACATGAAGTGAATGATAACCAAAGTGGTCCACACCAAATGAAACATTCTTAAGTGTTACTCAGGAAAGGGTCTAAAGGGTTGATCTTGTGATTCTATGTCTGGGATTGAGGAAAACATATTTAGATATTTCTACATGTCTCATAAGGATGGGAATCAAGCCATACCTAGTTCTGGAATATGGAATTCCAAATTTCCAGTGCTAAGGGAAAATGTCTTCTTAGGTGAGGGCATAATAGAACTGTGTAGTTTATCTTTATACAGCTAGGACAAACAATTTTTAGTTTAACATCATATGATAAGGATAGGGGATATTATGCATTTTATCATCATAAAACAAAAATCTAGGTGGTCTTAGTTTAATTTTGTAGATCTCAGACCAAAGGATGAGGGTTCTACAGCAGAAATAGGTAGTGTGGTTCCATGAGGAAACCTGACATAAATGAGGGATGAGGAGGCCCAACACCTCATGAAACATTCCTAATAACAACTCACACATAGTTTAATGTCACGGGGATGAAGAAAAAGGTTTTGGAGAGTTTTTGGAAGGGCCCAAAGATAAGGTGTTTGGGTGTCTCTATGTATCCCATTAGGATGGGAATCAAGCCATACTTAGTTCTAAAATTCCTTGTAGTTTAAATTCATGATCTAAGAACAAAGAGTGATAAAAAATATCAACCCATAAGGATATACAGACACAAAAGGAATTACCCAATGTTAATGATGCCAATAAGGACCATTCCATATCTCATGATCTTGAAGAGACTGACACACAATTTAGTGCTATGATGGACAAAGGGGACTTTCTTTTTAAGTCTATTCATAAAGGACCATCAATGTTGTTAAATTTAACAACATAGAGCTAGGTCGCTATAGTTTAACATCATGTAGGATGATAGAGATCTTAGCTTATGATCATAGAGCTCAAAACATTGGGAATTGTGTAGTTTATCGTCACGTAGGATGAGAGAGTACAATTTAAAGTCAATTTTCTTGGATGAAATAGATCTTAGTTAAAGTTTATAGAGCTCAAACGATGGGAACATAGTATATATTATCCTCATGAAATATAATTCATCACATTTTAATGTCATGTTGCTTGGATGAAATAGATCTTAGTTTAAGGTTGTAGAGCCCAAAATGTGGGAACATTGTGCTGTTTTTTGACCCGAAGGATGATGAAACAGAGTTTAATGTCATGTTTCTTGGATGAAATAAATCTTAGTTTAAGGTCGTAGGACTTGAACTGTTGTGTAGTTTATAGTCATGTAGGACAAAATACATTGTTCATGAAATTTACTATTTGAGGAACATGGCATTGGCAGGAGGAGTAATTCACTCACTATCTATAGTGAGAAAAGAGCATGCACCATTGGGATAGACCTTGTGGATGATATAAGGTTCTTACCATTTGGGGCGCAACTTTGGAAGTTTCCTTTCAGGAATCATCAACATCCTTAGAGCCAATACTGTGTCACCTTGGTAGAAACAGAAATGGAATAATTTCTTGTTGAATGATCTAGATATATTATTTTTGTTTCTCTCTAGATTATGTAAGTACTAAAACATTTTCTCGTCGAGAGCTTCCAATTCGGCCAAAAATACTTTTTCTACTCTTTCTAATGTTTTCTAAGCATAGATAGCTACATAGAGAGATGAAAAATGTATCTCAATGAGGAGGACTTCCTCTAGTCCATACACAAGGGAATATGGACCCACCTAGTTGGAATTATTAATTGAGGTCCGATAATCCTAGAGGTCATTGGATTTTTTTTAGGTAACTTTTTTTGTTCTAATCCACTATCTTTTAAAAAATTTGTTGAGTGTCTTGTTGAACCCCTTCATCTTCCCATTTTCTTGTGCATGGTAGTGGGAAGTGTGGTTGGACTAGATACTATACTTATCATACAACTTTTTAAAATCACCTTACCAGAAGTTGGTTCTGTTATTGGTGAGAATAATGTGAGGGACTCTAAATTGATGGATGATGTTGGAGCTCACGAATTCAACAATAAACCAGGATTTTAACTCCTTTAGAAAGATTTCATTTTCCCACTTGGAAAAGAAATCCATTACAGTCAGAATGAACCTACACTGAAGAAAAATTACTGGTGGGTAAGGTCCCATGACATAGAGTCCCCGGATTGCAAAGGGATAAGATTAGTTTGTAGTATGGAGGGGCTCTGGAAGTCAATGCATAATGTTGGTATGGATATGACACACATGGAACCTCTTAGAAAACGTAATACAGTCATGGAATATAGTAGTCTAGAAGTAGAACAATCCTCAAATCTAGTGGGAGATATTCATTCATTCCTGATGAGAACCACACGACCCAGTATGAATTTCCCACATAACCAGGGGAATCTTGTCTCATTTAATGAATTAGGAGATAATTACATCAAATCCACATCTATTGAGAGTCTTCTGTAGGATGGTACTACTCTGGATGGGGAATTGAACTGGGTGACAATGAATTCCCTCACATTGGGCTTTATCTAATGGGATATTTTCATGATAGATATTCTCGAAGAAAGGAATTTTCCAATCATAAATTTATCTAGATGTTGGGGAATCTGAAGGATCTGATGTGGAAGTATCAATGGAAAGGTGGTTTACCTACTGATTTTCATTGTTTTCGGAACTGACATGGGTGATGAATCTTCATTGTGCCACATGAATGAACAAATCTTCCCAGTCAAGATCTACAAGAAAATAATCTATACTAGTTAGGGAATCAACTCAACCATTATATAATCGGGGAACAAGAGTCACCTCTAGCTGAGAAGGGTACCGGTTCATCAGATGGAAATCATGCTTAAAAAAGGGTATGAGCTTGGGATTTCTGATGATGTAATAAATGTTACTCTACTTGATGAATATCTCAGAATACCCCTTCATATGTAGGTGGGGAACATCAATATAGAGAGACAACTCTAGACTAGTGATGAGAGAATGATACTCTACCTCATTATTGGGGAAACCCTATGATAGAAAGAATGAATAGGGAAAGACAGCCTGCATAGGTGTGATAAAGACAATCCCCAGGAATACTCTATAGAGCCTAGGATCATTGATTCTTCTACTAGTGGGACTCTAGTAGGATCCATTGAATTTCATTTTCCAACAAGGGATATCTTGATCCACTAAGAGAATGACCTCATTTTGAAAATAAAACTCTGAAGAATTCTCTACATAGTACAGATGGACAGCTAGAAAATATGCCAATGCTTGACCATTGACAGATTTCTGTAGAATTGATCTAATGTCTAACTTCTTAATAATCACCACACAATGTGCTATCTGGCCTTTCAATATGGGGGTGTTTTAGAATTTACGTTAGTGGATCTATGTGGGGAACCAGAAGTATCTCATGATGTTGTAGGTAGTGTCGCAATTTCTTCATTCTGAAAACCAACATGAGGTAACTCCTCTTCATATGAGAATATATCGGCTCTCTGTCGAGGGGAATGCATGTGAGATAATAAAAAATGTGCTCTATCCCTTCATTATTATTCTGGGTGAGCAAGGTACTAAGGGAAAATTCTAGGGAAGTCAAATAAAGGGACAGTATCTTACATAATACAGGTGGCATTAGAATGTGAGGCTGTAGCATATACTACTTGATCTCCTGAAAAGGGGTCTATCACTATTCATCCCACTGGTAGGCGCCACCTTTCTTCATTAGTATAGAAAATCTCTTACATTTCTAGATATATTTGTGATGAATCGAAATATATAGTCCAAGTGGACTTGAAATCCTCAGACCTCCTAGAGGTTTCTCAGAGGGGAAATTTGGATAATAACCTAGATCTTCTATAGGTTCATCTCTATGCCTCAGTATCTGACAATGAAACCAAAGATATTTCTAGAGGTCTCCACAAAATCACATTTCAGGGGGTTCATCTTCAACTAATGGGATTGATGGAGGCCGATCAATTTCTCAAGATCCCTGATATGGTCCTAACACTGGAAGGATTTTACAACCAAATCATACACATAAAATCACACTAGCATTTCAAGGATCAATTTGAATATACGGTTCACGTAACCTGATAGGTTTCTGTAGAATTATTCAGACTGAAGGGAATTACCTGATAATAGAAGGTACCTTGCAGTGCTATGGAGGAATTAGATTCCTCATCTCTAGGGGACATTCAGATCTGATTATAACTAGAATACCTTTTTATGAAGGAGAGAACCTAGAATATGGTGATGTCATCGATTAATAGCTCTATCACTGGATGGGTAAAATCAATCTTCAGGAATTGGTGGTTGAGATCATGACTGTTGATACATACTCTGATATTTCTGTTCTTCTCCCTGATGGGAACAATATTGGAAAACTACATAGGGTGCTAAAATTCCTTAATGAAGCTGGCCTTGATTATCTTATCAATTTCATCCTCCACCATGCCTCCATGGGAAGGGTTCATATTCTTGGAATACTTCTTGATGTCATGATGATTTATCAGGAGGATAAGATAATGGATGGAGACTTGAGGGTCTAATCATGGCATCTCTTCATAGCTCTAGGAGAACACATCATAAAGTTGATTTAGGAAGTCCACAAACTGCTGTTGTTCCTCTAAAGACATGGATACGCTGATCAGTATTGGCCACAGATCTATCTCAATGCTACGATTCACCTATACCAACTAATTGATGGATATGGAGATGCCCTCGCTGAATATAGGAGGAGAATCTTTCAAATCCTCTTTATCTTGTGAGGTGAGAGGATCATACGGATGAGGAAATTATTCAGAGTTAGCTGACCCTGGAGGAACATTGGTGTTTACTTGAGAGGTGGTGAAATTTTCATCAAGAGACACTTACACTATTGAAACCATGGAAACAAAGGTTTTAAACCCAATTATATTAGGACTTTGTCTAAGGGTCCCATTATTGATGATATCAAAGTAGTGGTTGTGGGTTGGTCTATGTCGACTTATCCTGAATATGTTAAACAAGAAGGTACGGAGTACTACTGTAGCCATGGGGTGAACATCCTAAAACCACACAAGGGCAAGAGGTTTTGGTATAACTCGATCTTGCCCTGTGTAGGAGTACTATGCAATCCTCTAGTGTTCCATTTACCTAGGAACACATCTTCCCTTCATCTCAGAGATGATGAAGTAGTGTCCTATGTCTAAGATGGTGACCTCCAATCGATGAATAGTATGGATGAACATATCATCCAAGTTCATCCAGGGGTCAGCCACAATACTAGTTCACTCAACCTCATTGATATGAACCTATTTATACTTGCTATTATAATATTTAAGATCCAAATAATGAGAATTACAAGAGGTAAAAAGATATGGTCACATTGGAGTATGCCCACTCGACTATTGTGGTAATACTTGAGTCATTGGTGATATGATGAGAGAACTACTACTTGAAGATGGAGCTAGTGCCTACCCATAAATACATTATAGGCAATATCCTATAAGACCACCGTAAATTTAGTGCTTGCAATTAGGACACCAAACTGGGTGTTTAGGCAAATTTTTCCACAACAACTTTTCTATGTCCAGTCATAACCCTGAATCTTCATGTTAGAGGGACTCAGATTTAGTTCAGTCAGTCCTAGATTATGGAGCATCCAAGTTTAGATGAGATTGATCCCTGAACCCATGTCAATGAGACAATGATGGAATTCCACACTATTGAACTAGCCCGTGATGTATATAGGAAAAATTTTCCCCTATATTAGAGAACCTTTATCTTCTCCTGAGAATGAGATGATGTCTTAGAATTCTACTTGTTTGACTTCCTCAGCACAAAAGGCCTCTACAACTTCCACCTCTATCTCGAACCGGAGTTGGATCTTCAAGGCCCCAATAAGGGATTATAGAATTTATTATGATAAATGGAGAGAATCTATAATTGAGATCTTTGTAGGAATTCTAAAAATATGCTTAGGCATATTATATTTCTGTGTATGGTGTAGATTCCCATTAGAAGGAGGTTACTCTTTGGCAGGAGGTATAACATGCATTGCTAGCTGAATCGATGGATTCTGGATTGTACTAGAAATATCCCATTGTTAAGTAGATGAATCATGAAAAATTACTATCATATTACTGTTGTATGGATGAATCTAAGTTATAGTAGAGCATGGATGATCATGATGTCATTACGGAGGTTCTTCCTGATTGAGTAGTACGAACGATGGCGAATGAGAATCTGACAAGAGGGGTTGAGAGGTCTGTGCCTTCTGGGCTCTATTCTGGGCCTACAGTCTAGTCTTGGTAGATTTCACAGCTTGGCTTGAAGCACTGTCCTAGGAATTTCAATGATTCAAATATCTATGGCCTCATCGACGATGGTGTTGAACTGAAATATTAGGGGGATCTTCTTGATACTGGTCATCATTAAGAATCATATAGGTATCCACCAACTCAATAGTATTTATAGAGGAATAATCCCACTCATAATCCATGAATCTTACAATACTATTCAGATTCAGCGGGGTATTCTCCATTTTTTGAGGAATGAAATCACCGATGGTGTGATATGGATTTGATGCCATCCGGAAACTTGCGGCATTGGAGTCTGCTCTTATGAGAGGTAGATGACTGAGAAGTGGATGTAGAAGCAGTATTCGAAGGAGGTACGAAAACTTCAGGAGTCTTGTACTGATTCAAATGAGCATGAATGATTCCATGGGTGCAATCAACTGCCCTGCGAGGCAACCAATCATCATACTTCTGGGACCTGTGGATGGATACCTACCATCATTCACCTTCACTGTCTCTCTCAGGATTTTTATAAATTCATGCCACCTATGTCGGGGAAGGTACATAACATACTATATTGTTATAAACCTGTTCTTGGAGACAATCATTTAACACCTAAAATTGTTTTATGCTATGTTCAAGGAACTTGTGATAAGGGTAGTTGTTGGGGCGATCAGTGAGATCGGCCTCCTAGGGTTCCCTTCATTCTTTCAACATAAGAATACCCTGATTGAGGGGACAACGAAAATAATCAGGAACCTTATCCTTTTTTAATGAATAAGTCTAGTTTATCTTATTTGGGAAGGGAATCCTAGGTGCCTGAACCTTATGAGAGGATTGAACCTAATGAGGGTACATATCCTGATTGTCATGCTGGGGTGGCAGTGCATTTCATTGTCGTGCCTACCGATTCTGTACTAGGTGATGCTAAACGTATGGTTGGACCTGAGGCTATTTCACTTAGAGAGGATATGGGTGAGTTTCTTATAATAAAATATCAAGTGGCCTAGATGCCTCTATTTTTGAGATGGATATAGCCTCAACCTTGGTGGCTCTTCTTGTAGGAGATAGAGGAAACATAAGTACCTACTTAGCCCACTACAATGAATATTCTAGTCACTGAGCCTTGTAAAAAAATCCTCTAAAGATACTCAGAAAATTATGAGTGATGTGGGAGGGAGCCAGTTCAGTATTAACATTCCCCACACACATCTTCAATAGTTTATCTTGAGTTAGCAACATGTAAAGTGAATACTTGCGGCCCTTCCACATGGAGACAAAGTTCGCAGCTCACTCATCTAGTCACTGCTTTCACTTAAAGAGGTCATTGATACTTGTATTGCATGTGGTGGAGTTGAACTGATAGAGGAACATCATATGATGATCTTTCCAACCAGTTATAGACCTGATGGGTAACCAAATTTACTAGAATAACATATCCCCTTCTAATTTTTATATGAAACACTAAAGCATGGAAACCTCCTCCTATATTAGAGTTCTGAAAATTGGTCCACACCTTGATATGAAGTGGGTCAGATGTTGCAGCAGGTCGACCATCCCATTGATGGGGGAAAAAGTAGGATTCCTAAAATTGAGGTGTGTATTCATATCGTCCACCCATGTTGGATAAAGCTTCCCATTAGGTGGGATTTCCACATACCATGTCTCAAGGGACTGAAGGCAGGTGATGAGAGAATCTATCATATCATCTTGATAGGGATTTCTATCTGGTCAAGGATTCCTAATCAATAGTGTGTTGGTAGGTTCTTCAACATGATTTGTGGGATCAAAGACTTATGGAGTGGCTAGAGCGGATCGTGGAGTTGCTGGAGGAATGAACTTTGGGGATTCCAGAGGAGAGACCTAGATGGGGTCTCATGGAGGGTTCTCGTAGAGGTTGTGAAGATTTAGTGATAAATAACATGGTCAATTTCAATTGGCTCTAGTATTTACCCAATCAAGATGCACAGAATTATCCAGGTCGACAGGAGGCAATAGGTGAAGGAGAACCTGTGGCTGCCCCTACTACCCTAGTGGAGGAGGGATAATATCATACTAAGGGTCACCATAATCTAGACATCGATATACAAGGTGCTCAGTGAAGAGATTTTCAATGAAATTTATCTCTTCTATAAGATGCTAGAGCAAAGCAGTCTTGACTGGACCAACCTCTGTCTTCATCATTGAACCTGATAGTCTAGTGGGTTTAGAGGTCTCAGTATGTATTTTACAATTATTGGGGTCTCTACTAAAGGGAAATGACACATAGGCCTCTTCAAGGACAATTATATTCCTTTTCTAGAAAGTGATAATGATAGTATGAGTGTCCACATGGTACTGTGATATCCCATGAGGTGATTCCTTTTCATCAATCCCTACCTCGATGTCCTTTTCCTTCAGTGGATTATGGCCAGCCATATTCCTCATGACTACACCCAGAGAAATATCATTGATATCACGCGAAAAGTTTGGTTGGCGTAGGGTGATACTGAATTGAATCCCAATATACTAACCCCAACCATAAATTTTAATATTTGGGGTCATCTCATAAATAATTATATGGAGAAAGGTGATGCTCTGAATGCATCATTTCAAAAGGGTTCAATGATAGCTGGGTGATGCAGGGTGTTGAGCCACAGGAATCACTGCTAACTCAACCACATGACACTGTTGGTCAATGTCATCACAATGATCTTGAATCTTTGGATAAGCCAGCTGATAGAGATGAAGGGAGAAATTCATTGCACAGAGGGTTTACTAGAAGAAAAAAACCCCATCCTTAGTGAGAGGCCCAAAAATATCGAAGTTGGGAGCAGCATCGACCAGAACATATTGGAAAACTAATTAGTGATTAGAGTGTCCCATTATATTCTCTGCTCAAAAGTGGGTTCTGAATTTTGGTTACCCCAATCTTTGATCATGGATAGCTGGGGAACTACCAGTGACACTGATATGAATTGTTGTAGAGGTTGACAGTTTGGCATAGAAAACACTACATGAGGTTAATGGTCTCCACTCACTAGGTTATCTCTCAAAGATGGTACCTACAACATCATCATTTACCTATAGGATGAGGTATTTTACACTACCTCATGTATGAGGAAAACATCTATCAGTTTCGAATCTGGTGGGTTCCCATCACCTTTCATGCCCCATAATAACTCTTAATTATCTCGAGTTAAGGTAGAGAATAAAACTGGCTGTGATATAGAGGGTTGCGTGGTGAGACTCGGGAAGGGAGATAAATCGTCATACACTTGCATTTACCTGTGAAGTGATTCAAGGATCAGGTGCATCATACCTTCTAAGATGAGAAAAATAATATTCTAGGTTCCTTACCCAGACTCTAATGTTGATGATCAGGGTAAAGGCTCCATCATTGAGTCACATTCCATTTGAGAAACTGAAAAACATACTAGATTGAAAAAGACTTGATGCTTCTCAGAGTTCTTCCTCCGATGGCAGTAGTTCACCATTATACCCTAGGAAAGCTCATCCGGGTGGAGTAAATTTTTGGTATGGGTAGGACCTTCATTTGGGCTGGTGCTGGAGTAGGGAGGACCTCCGTATAGGTTTGTATCAAAGTGGGTAGGAGCTTAACTAGGACTAATATGAGAGTGGGGAAGAACTCTACTATGGGTGATAAAATGGAAGGTATAAGCTCTTCTTGAATCAATGAGGACACTGGGAGACCTCCATATGGGGTATGACAATAGAAAGTAACTTCTATCTGGTGATCTAAGGTTCATGGATCACCTAGGGATATATCGAATGAGACAAAGTGAGGACCTCTGTGTTGATTTGCATAGGTATGGGGAGGACTTCCATAGTATTGGTGAATGCGCAGGGATGAATTCCATGGTTGGGAGTGCTGGAGTAGGGAGGACCTCTGCTGGAGTTGGTGAGAACATGGGGAGGACCTCCATGTTGGCTGCCTATGACTCAAGGAGGACTTCCATTCTAATCGTTGGTGATGAAGGGAGGGACTTCTATTTGATGGGTGATGGAGTGGGGAGGACCAATACTGGAGATGATGATGGTGTGTGGAGAACCATCACATTTATGGTCTCAAGAATAGGGAGGAACTTCATATATAGAACCATAGGCATAAAGAGTGACTTCATACGTGATTTCAACATAGTGCGGAGGGCCTATACTTAGGTTGGTCTTGAGGACATGGGAAGGACCTCCATGTTGAGTGTGAGAGTAGGGAGGACCTCAAATATAGCTGGTGATGGTATAAGGAGGGGCTCTGTACTAGATATCATCATCATCGGTTGGCCCATGGCAACCGCTGGATGTAACGATTATTGAAAGAGTCAACCCATTCTACCTGTGTTATGGCTAAGGTCTCAATCCAGACTAAGAATTTAAGTGACCCTACTTTGTAGTAGAAAATAACATGTAGTATGGTTTAGTGGAGGCATGATCCACTGATGTCATGGAATAGGATGCCCCATGACGGGCGTCTTCACAAGCTTGTGCCCAAAATTGGTGTCACATCTTCTGGACTAGGATTAGAGGAGCAGGGGCATAGACCACCAATTATTTAGCCTAAGTAACTATTTTTGGTGTTGACAATGCCTCATGGGAGCCCTCATTGATTGATCCCAGGCAGTTTTCATGGATAGGGTGGCTCAAATATCCCTTACCTCATCGGTTTAGTGGAGTTAGTTATTGGAATGTTTCGGGGAGATACTCTTGAAGTAGTTAGAATTCGGAGTGAGGAGTAGTGTCTCCCTACCTGAACCTTGGGGTTGATGTTGACAGCGAGGCACATAAGCCTTTAAGTAATAGTGGTCCATGTACCTCAAAAGAATGACCCCTACTACTCGTATCAATGAACACATGTGTCTATTAACCTTCTTTGGATGATTTAAGATGCTGATATGGGGCATGGGTGCCTAATAAATATAGTCATAGATTAAGTCTTGGAAGAGGTGGGGTCGTGTGGGATTTCTGCATTGATGTTTCTTCTGCCCTTATGTCTGTGAGTAGGGGGTGATTGATTTACTGTAGATAGGATCTTGCAAAACATGAAGATTTAGCTATCAATATGGATACAAGGAAGTAATGTCCAGTGTTTAAATTATTTCTAATATTCCATTATTGAAGATAGAGATCAACGTTTATGATTTCATGGACCAAAATGACACATGATTAAATGCGCCAAATCCAGATGGGAACACCCCAGACCCCCTATTTTCATGGAAAAACCTGGTGCTAGATAGTTTGATCCAGGGACACCCTCTTTTGAAGATGTATTTGAAGCTACTAATCTCATATTTAGGATAATTGTTCATGTAAAGTACACCATTTCTATTTTCTATGACTTCCATCGTGGTGCAGCGCCTCAAGTGAGTTGTCTTTCGCTGATGGGTTGCATTATACCCCACATTACCATATTCAAAAGGCGGGTGACATTCATCAATTCTTAAGAAATTTTTAATCCTATATCTAAATGGGATAATGAAATTTCATTTCCTCTTTCCATTTATTCCTCCTCATAATTCGTCACCTAGTCTGGATCTCCCTCATAAATTAAGACGTTGTTCATGAACCTCATTCCTAGTGTGATCTCATTATGGACACCAGTTAATTACACTTCTTTGGTCTGGAAATTCCAAGGAGTATAGTCATGGGAGAAACCTTAGATAATGAGAGTTTTAATAGTGGGAATCATTGAGTATGTATGGAAGATGGAACATTAGAGCACCTGTATTCTTCCTCATAAGATGGCTTCTCAAGGGCGCGAGCCACGTCGATCACTAGGTATCTTATACCAGAGGAATGTATTCTGATATTTTCCTTAATAATCCCTTGTTTAACATGGGTTAGGCCATAAGTTTAATGTCTTGAAGAGATATACGATAGATATCAAAATGTCCAATGAAATACATTAAAGATGTGGATCCCAACGAGAGAGAACCTAGAAGGTTTATTGGATAGATGGATCAAAACGCCCGATGAGGATAGACCCAGGATGATGTGTCCATAATGAAAATATTTTACACCTGGAAGGGATATGTTCATAGGAGGGAGGCACTAATATTTACCATGGGATGGGTGGGAATCACTTTGATAATGAACCTAAGTGATGCATCTCATAAAGGGAAAGATGTCACACCGTGAAGGCTAATATAGGTACTGCTGAGGGTAGATCAGGGAGGTGGACCTCAATGCGGGGGACATAGAGGTTTACCATTAGCTAGGGTTGATCCTTGTGGAGGATTCCTAAATACATTCTTTAGAAGATAGGGATCAAAACCTATGTAGTTCGAAGGGGTGGTTTATGGAATACACATGGCTAGCGGCCCGCCACAAGAGGAGTACTATTGGTTGGATGAATATTGATTGTGTGGGGATTATTCATGGTTAGTTTACCCGGAGATACTAGGAGAACAAAATATGTGGATGGGGCTTATGCTCTAAGGCGGTGTAACACCCCGACCCCAGTTACCCAGAGTCAGTGCATTATTATATAACATTGGAATGATCACAAAAGATCAAGTCTCGAAAGACCGATTAGTTTAGTAGCCTTGGAAATACTAGATACATTCATAAGGTTTACATTACATCATAAAATGAAAAACTACAAAAACATTTTTTCCATAGACCCCAATCATATCCCCTCAGACTATCCCTACAGGCCAGTCATAAAATACTTCTTCGCATCCTGGGAAAAATAAAACATAGAAAGGGGTGAGCTCAGATGCTCAGTAATGAAAACAATATAGCAGAAATCTTCATAAATAAGCATAAACATTTAAGGCAATGTATAAGACTAAAAAAATCCTTTATAACTTGAACTTCAGCATAATATGGAAAATATAAAATCAAATAATTCCATTTACTTACACACATAAATATTCTACTAGTTGAATAATCACATGCAATATCAATTACCACTTTCATAATGATGGAATGCATAATGTCAAACATTCATAACCACATGGTCAAGGCCATGTTCCAAGACTACAAATGTGATTTTTTCAAGGCCTTGTTCCAAGACACTAGTTTGTCTCATGATACCTACCTATGTATTGAGGAGCTATAGCAGGATCCACCCGTCACTTACTAAGTCTAATGCATTCCTCATATGAACAGGTTTAAACATAACATAAACATTCATATTAAAAATAGCATATTAAATGTCAATACTTTCTCCATAAACCATGAATGGTATAAAAATTACACATCCACAGTAAAACATATCACAAATTCTTTAATACAATATGGATGTTTTGTATCATAATAAATCAACTTCATATAAGCTTAAAATCCATCAAAGGATGTTGAAATAGATGAAATCAAACTATTTGAGAGAAATATCTATTTTTTTGAAATCATTTAAAAGTCACATAATTATAAAAGAAAACCTTTTCTTTGAAAATATCCTTATAATCTTGTAAGGGAAGCTTCTAAGATTTTATAATTGTATAAAATAGCCGCACCCACCGTATAAGTTAAAAAAACATTTTTACCTTAATTCTGTCGAAAAGGTTAAAAAAGACCTTGTTTGGAAAACGATAGAATGATTCCTTTATAAACCTCTTATAAAAATTCAAACAAGGGTATAAATTACTTTAACCCATATTTTTTAAAACAGCAAGAATGTTTTGAAATACATTTTTATGAAACATGGATGTGGATGATAAATAGGTCTCAGTAGATAATTACGTATAAATAACCTCGGATAATGAACAGATTGTGAAATAACCCTTACCTTTTACTTTTCCTTAGTCCATGGTATGTTAACCTCCTGTATAATAGTTAAAACATTGTTATTAAATTATACAAGAACCATACACACAATTATGATATCATATATGATCTTCTAATAATGCTTTGTTAATAATACTTTAGTATTATCGTCGTTTCAGGTGTTAACATACTTGTTTTCTTTTATATGTTTTGTTACATAAGTCGTGTTTTTTATGGATAGGTTTTATCTTATTAATATCCATAATGATATAAAGTTCTTAAACATTATTTTTAGTCATCAAATGAGAATTATTCTTGAATGGATACGATGGGGAATGAATCTCATCGCGTTCGTGGAGATGGTAGTCTGTACGTACGCACGAGCGAAAATATCATTCTTTTGATATTAAAATAATATATAATTGGATGGTATATCATATATACAGAATCATTATCATGTTATATTTATTATTTACATGAATTACACATTATTATTATACCCATCCAAATAATAATATATTGAATAACAATTACACCACGATGTGGAGACGGTAAGTCGTACGTACACACGTATGGTGACATGTTATTTAAAGGATGGATAGAATAATGAATATGCTTGTACCATATTTATAATAATATCAAAGGTATATAGGAGATACTGGAGTTATTATTTTAGAATTTGAATAACAAAGAAAGAAGAAGTTGAAGAGGAAATGAACTTGAAAAAGGGTGGTGAAAACATTACATCTTCTTCGGGTTCTTCCTTTTGATTTGATCAAAAGGGCTCTTTAGGTTGGATTTCTGATCAAACTAAGGTATCTAGGTTGAAGTGAGGGAAGTTGAGAGAGTATTTGGTTAGGGGTTGGATGAACCAAAATTCTTTTAAAGTGTGGAGAATTGGTTAGAATTAGTTCCTTTTTATAAGAGGGAGGAGGGGCACCTTAGGAAAATCTAGAAATATTTTTTTTATAATAAATTCATATTCGGTTTCTAATGGCTCCAAAGTGGATTATTTATAGGTTAAGGTGGGGATGGGTCACAAACCACTCAAAAAATAGAATTTAGACAGGTTTGGGTCATTATATTAACCTTTTATTTTAGTTTTAACTCTTAGCTAATTAGTTTGACCCTTACCATGTCACTTTGTATTTTTATATTATATAGTTAATAAAATTACGATATACATCCAAGTGACCCCAAAGTGTTCCATTAATGATACACCTATCATGATATAAGTCGCTTGGACGAATCTTATATTTTTAGGAATTAAAAATCAATTAATAATATAATATTTGTTTTAAAAACTCTTTTATGTCAATTTTGACACTATTCAATAATTGAGTTTTATTAAATTCTTAACTACATTATTAATTCGAACCAAATGAATTTAATAAATCCTATAATGTCATATTAACTAATAAAATTCCTATATGTCATCAAAAATTTCAAATTATATTTATTTTAACATTTATAATACCAATTATTTGATTATTTCATTAATAAAGAAAATACTGCATCATTATTGTGTCATAAATAATATTACCTATTAAATTTCTAAAAATTATAAATAAAATACCATTATGTAGGAAATTATATAATATATAACCCTATGTAAAAATTGTTTTTCTAAAATATATATACTTATGTCATTTTTTATTTACTTTAACTTAATTAATATAAAGTGTCCATATCACCTACAAGTGGCTCCATGGGGTCCCAAAATCGACCCAAAGATTCACATGGTCGGACATGTATCGAGTAATAAGGTTAGGACACGTTTTAGGGTAATTTATCATTATAATATTCTTATATGCTTTTAAGGGAAGCTTCAATGATGTTATAATGACAGAAAATAGCCGCACCTGCTGTATAATTTTAAAAAAGACATTCCTTAATTTTGTTGAAAAGGTTAAAAAGTACCTTGTTTGGAAAAAGACCGAAAGATTCCTTTAAAACAATTTTATAAAAAGTCAAACGAGGTTATAAATTAATTTAACCTATATTCTATAAAATAGTAATAATGTTTTGAAATACATTTTTAAGAAACATGGATGTGAATGATAAAGAGGTCCCAGTAGATAATTATGTATAAACAACCACGGATAATGAAGATATTGTGAAATAAACCCTTACCTTGCACTTTTTCTAGATCTAGGGTAGGTTAAACTCTGGTATAATATTCAAATCATTGTTAGTAAATTATACAATAATCATATTAATATGATATCATATATGATCTTTCAACATTTATTTGTTAATAATATCTTAGTATTATCGTCATTTCGGGTGTTAACTATTTCATTTTCCTTTATATTATTTGTTACGAAAGTCATATTTGTTATGGATGGGATGTATATTATTCATATACAGAATGATATCAACTATTTAAACAATATTTTTAATCACCTAATAAAAATTATTCTTGAATGGATATGATGGGGAATTAATCTCATCGCGTTCGTGGAGACGGTAATCCGTACGTACGCACGAGCGAAAATATCATTCTTTTGATATTAAAATAATTTATAATTAAATGGTATATCATATATAAAGATTAATTATCATGTTATATTTATTATTTACATAAATTACACATCATTATTATACCCATCTAAATAATAATGTATTGAATAACAATTACACCACGACGTGGAGACGGTAAGCCGTACGTACGCACGTATGGTGACATGTCATTAAAAGGATGGATAAAATAATGAATATGGTTGAAAAATATTTATAATAATACCAAATTATATATAATATATTGGATTTATTATTTTATAATTGAATCAACAAATAAAAAAGGAATTGGAAGAAGAAAGGAACTTGAAAGAGGTGATGAAATATTTACCTCTTTTTCGGGTTCTTCCTTTTGATTTGATCAAAAGGGCTCCTTAAGATGGATTTATGACATAAGGAAGGCATCTAGTATTAAGTGAGGATATTTGATATGGTATTTGGGTAGATGTTGGCTGACCCAAAAGGCTTTGATGGTGTGAATTTGAGAGAATGGGAAGTGCCCTTTTATAAGAGGGGTGAGGGGCACCTTAGGAGAAACATGTAATATTATTTTATAATAAAATAATTTTCGGTTTATAATGGCTCCAAAGTAGATTATTTAAAGGATAAGATGGTTATTGGTTGAAAAACACTCAAACAATAGGTTTTAGACAGGTTTGGGTCACTATATTAACCTTATCTTTTAGATTTAACTCTTAGTTAAATAGTTTGATATTTACCATGTCTCTTTGTATTTTTATATTATATGGTTAATAAACATATTACATTCTTCCGAGAGAACCCCAAGTGGTTCATTAATGATACCCCTATAATTATATAATACTTTTGGTCAATCCTTATATTTTTAGGAATAGAATATCTATTAATAATATAATATTTGTTTTAAAAACACATTTATGTCAATTTTGACACAATTTGGTATTTTCTTTTTGGTAAATTCATAAAAACAATATTAATTAGAAAAAAAATTCATTTAATTCACACTAACATGTCATAGTAACCTATAAAATTAGTGGAATTCATTAAAAGTATCAAATTACATTTATTTGGGTATTTAAAATATCAACTATTTTAATATTTCTTTAATAAGGTAATTACTGTATCACCATTGTCTCATAAATAAATTAAATTATTTAATGGATAAAAATTATAAATAAAATACCATTATTCAGGAAATATTTTTATCTTTCTAATTAATATTTTTAATCAGATTTATCTAATGTATAACCCTATATTAAAAATTTTTAGTTATTAAAAATTGATTTTAACTCTTTTAACTCTTCTTCAAATAAAATAATAATAAATGTCCTAATATAATACAAGTGGATGAAAGAGGTTCATATTTTTTTTCTAAGGTTGTTTTGGTCGAATTGTACTTATCCAATAGATTTAGGAAATGCGTTAGGGTAATATTAATATCATTTTTACCTTTAATTGGCCTATTTACTTTTAACCGTGGTAAATAAAAGTAAAAAGTTACTATTCACCAAAAATTATTTTCATCTTATTGAACCACATTTTAATTACTGATATTAACCATGTGACTCATATTTTTCAAATTCAACTCATATAAGTGGTAAAATTATGTTTTATGCAAATTTGCAAAAGCTCCTAGGTGGTGGGTAAAAGAGGGTAAAAAGTTCAATAAAATTTTTATATGTCTAAACTTATTATAAAATGACTCCAATGAATTACATTGAAATTATATAGGTATTATGTATCTATTTTTTCCTAAAATAAATTTAAATAAAATAAATAATTATTTTAATAAAAATTTGGTTTTAAACTATAACTCAGTGTTTTTCACTATTCATCAAAAATTGAAAGTTTTCAGAAAAATACCAAAAATTCTCCCTAAACTAATTTTGATATTCTGAATCAAAAAATGAAGTCCATTTTGAAAGATAAAATTTATAAAATTTTAAATAGTGGGTATTACTATTCATAACGGCTAGTTTGATTGGTTGTGGTTTGTTAGAACTCAACGTTGCGTACAATGCAAGCTATTACATTTTTCAAAGAGAAGTGTACCATGGAAGCTTAGGGTGTTACATTCTCCCCTCCTTAAAATAATTTAGTCCTAAAATTTTCTATAATATTACTGCATAAAAATACTCGAGTGGTTCTTCATTATAAGTTCATCGGGTTTCCATGTTGCCTCTTCCATCTTATGGTTTCTCCATAGAACTTTTACCAGATGAGTCGTCCAGTTTATCAACACTTGTTCTCCAGTATCAAGAATCCTGACGTGATCTTCTCAATAAGACAGATCGGGTTCCAGTTCTAATTCCTCATAGGTTAGTACATGTGTTGGGTTAGGCATGTATTTTCTCAATAGTCATACATAGAGCACATTGTGAACTTTGTAAAGACTTGGTGTCATTTCCAAATGGTAAGCTACAGCCCCAATTCGTTATAGAATTTCAAAAGGTTGGATATACCTGGGACTCAATATACCCTTCTCACAGAAACGTATAACACCCTTCCACAGAGATACCTTCAAGAAAACATGATCACCTACCTGAAATTCCAAATTCTTCCTTCAGTTATCAGCATAGCTCTTCTGCCTTCTTTGAGATGCTTCGATGTGGGTTTGGATTACCTTCAGCTTTTCCATCATTTCCTCAACATGTTTTGGGCCTAGAAGTTTTCTTTCACCAACATCATCCCAACAGGTTGGTGTGTGACCTCTATTTCTATATAACACTTCATATGGTTCCATCTGAATACTTGAATGGAAACTATTATTATAGGAAAATTCTACCAAATGTTAATATTGATCCCACATACCCCAATAGTCAAGTGAGCATGATCTCAACATGTCTTATAAGGTTTGAATAATTTGTCCTGATTGTCCATCTATTTGAGGGTGGTAGGCAGTAATCAAATGAATTTCAGTATCCTGGAATTTCTGAAGAATTTTCTATAATATTGATTTAAAACATGGATCACGATCAGAAACAATCGATAGTGGTACTCCATGAAGTCTTACAACTTCATTAATATATAATCTTGCTAAAAGTTCAAGTGGTAAATCTTCTCTTATAGAAAAAAAACGTGCTGACTTGGTAAGACGATCAATAATGACCCATATTGCATCATTCCTTCTAGGAGTATTTGGTAGTCCAACGACAAAGTCCATCGTAATATTATCCCATTTCCACTCAGGTATGAGAAGAGGTTTCATGACTCCTCCAGGCTGTTGCCTTCTAGCTTTCACTTGTTAAGAAACCATACATCTTGACAAAAAATCAATAATCTCTCTCTTCATGTTGTCCCACAAATAATGTTCCTTCAAATATCTATACATTTTGGATCTCCTAGGGTGTACAGAGAAATTGTAACTATGAGCATCATCCAACAATTCCCTTTTTAGATCAGGTATATCGAGAACACAATGTCTCTTCCCAAATTTTAAAATTCCATATTCATATACGAAGTCACTCAATCTCCCGTTCTTCATAACATTAATCTTCTTTCGAAACTATTCATCACCAGTCTGATAACTCATTATCCTTTATAGTAAAGATGGTTTGGTAACCATTTGAAATAGCATTGATGTTTCACATTCCATGGTTATTCCCATATCCATATTTACTAGATCTATGTATATAGGATCCTTTTCAACTGTCATCTTGTTCAAAACTCCATGATATTTTCTACTCAAAGCATCTACCAACTTATTTTCCTTCCCTGGGTGGTAGTGTATGGTCAATCATAATCCTTGAGTAGTTCAAGCCATCTCATTTGCCCCATGTTGAGTTATTTTTTTGAGAAAATATACCTCTAACTCTTGTGATAAGCATATATCTCACATTTTCACCATAGAGATAATGTCTCCATATCTTCAAAGAAAAGATTACAAATCATAACTCAATATCATGAGTATAATTGTTCTTCTCATGAATTTTTAGTTGTCGTGATGCATAGGAAATAAACCTATCATTCTGCACAAGGAAACAACCAAGTACTTTCTTTGAAGCATCAATATAAATAAAAAACCCATCATTCCCTGATGGTAGAGTCAAGATAGAAGAATTAAATAATATTCTATTCAGTTATTAAAAAAATTCTTCACACTCTTTTGTCTAAACAAATTTAACCCCTTTACGTGTGAACATCGTTAATGGTTAAGACAATTGGGCGAAATTCTATATGAAATGTCGATAATAACCTTCTAAACCAATAAAACTGCGTACCTCAGTTATACTCATTGGTGCTCGCTATTCTTGGATTGCTCATGTCTTAGAAGGATCAATAGAGATTCCATACTTAGAGACAATATGTCTAAGAAAAGAAATCTCTTGAAGCCATAATTCACACATACTAAACATCCCATATAATTCATTTCTTTTAATAGTCTTTAGGATAATGCACAAGTGATTTTCATGATCTTAGTAGCTTTTGGATTATACCAAGATATCATCAATAAAAACCACTACAAATTTATCAAGACATTCCTTGAAAACTCTGTTCATTAGTTCCAGGAATATAGAGGATGCATTAGTCAGCCCAAAAGGCATTACTATAAACTCGTAATGCCCGTACCTGGTTCGAAATTCTGTTTTCAGAATGCCTTCCTTCATCACGCACAACTGATGATATCCAGATCGAAGGTCAATCTTGGAAAAGTATTGAGATATATGAACTTGGTCGGATAAATCATCAATGTGAGGTAGGGGATACTTGTTCTTTATTGTTATAGCATTGATCTCCCTGTAGTAAATTCACAACCTCATAGATCCATATTTCTTCTTAACAAAAAGAACAGGGGATCCCCATGGAGAAACACCAGGGCGAATAAATCTCTTATTACTCAATTCCTCTAGTTGTTTCTTTAGTTATACTAATTCCATAGTGCCCATTCTATAAGGGTTATTTGATATGGGTCTTGATCAAAGAATTAAATCAATGGAAAACTTAATTTCTTGTTCTGGAGGATGTCTAGTTAAATCTTCTGGAAACACATAAACATATTATTTCACAATAGGTACATCCTATATTTGAAAATTCATTTACTCACCTATAGTTATTTCATTCTCTTCCTCCCCAATAATTTAATTTAGTTGAGCTACTGGGGGTGGATCTAGATAAGAATTAGGTGGTGATGTTTCCTCTCTAAAGATAAGGTACTCCTCATTATCATAAAAAATTGTAACCTCCTTCTTCTTACAATAAATTTTCACATCATGGTCTGAAAGAAAATCCATATCGAGGATTATATCAAATTCCATCATGGGTATGATGATTACTTCAGCGGATAAATAACGTTTATATGAATTAATGGGAACTGATTCACAAAAATTTGTTGTAATGATACTTCCCTTAGGAGTTTTGACTGACAAATACCTTGTTAAATAAAATTGGAAATATCTAATTTTCTTATCAAATTGGGAAGATATGAAACAATGTGATGATCCAGAATCAAATAAAGCATTGGATAAACTTGAGGAAACCATTAAATTATCTGCCACTACGTCTTTTGGAGCTTTAACCCCAGCAGTAGTGATAGCATAATCTTGGCCTCGATCCCTTGGCCTCTTATGAGGTAAGTTCCCCTGACTCTAAGGATATTCATTTTAATAATGACCCCTTTATCTAAAATTGGAACATTCAACATAAACAACCTCTTTCTTCCCCGTGTAATCACGAGCTTAGTGGCTCTTTTCACCACACTTGTAATAGACTACCATTCCCTTCAAGAAAGTACTGGGGTGTTTCTTCCCATATTTATTGCTAGATGGATATTCAACTTTTCCCTTCTTCTTCTTATTTCCATTTCAAAAGTGGTCATTAGATCTCTTCTTCTCTTTCTTTGATTTAAAGTCATAAGACTTAGAGAGTTCCTTTTCTGTTTTGATAGCACGTGAGACAATATCTTCATACGAAGAGTAAAATTGTGATACTAATGATCGATGGAGAAATGGTTTTAACCCATCAAAGAAACTATCAATATTACTTCTTGGGTAAGGTATATAATCTATATCATTCCTTGATAACCTTGTAAAGTTAGACTCATACTTTGCAACATTCTTGTTCTCCTTTGGCCTTAGACTCAGAAATTTCCTTTCCATATCTACTCGATGGTCATGAGGAAAGTATTTTTCTAATAAAATCTCTTTTAAATCCCTTCATTCCATATTTAATACTTCATCTTCTTCCTTTGGGTTTTGAATCAATGACCACCATTGATCAACATCTCCAGTGAGGCGGTAAACTACAATGACAATTTTTTCTTTTTCACTACTTCCCAAGGCATGAAATATTTTCTCTAAGGAATTTATCCATTGATCATCTACTAATGTATTTGTACCCCCATTTAATGTTGTTGGTTGTTTCTCCATGAAGTGATCCAACATTGATCTTCCACGTTGCAGATCAGGGTGCTCCATACAAGTAAGGTTAATATTCACAACCTGAGTGAGTTTTCCCAGTATGGTGATTAGCTGATCAGCACTAGTTGTATCACTAGCTCCACTATAATTATCTTGAGCAGTAGGGAAATCCCTAAATGGAGTGTGTGCATTGATACAGTTTCCATTCCTTCCACTAGGCACCATTTCTAAATAATGGCATAAACTAGATTAGTTTATGAATCAAAATACATAATTCCAAACTTATAAAACACTTAACATAAATTTAACATTTTATGGATATAATCCACAATCATAAAAAAATTCTTTGAGGAAGTATATACTCATAAACCCTTGATAATGTTTTGTAAAGAAAATGAGAATTATCATAAGCATATCCCCCAGGAGTGTCATAACCAAGAGTGCAGCAAGGCCCGTTGTCGTGCACCAATTACCGTTCGATTCTAGCTTAAAGTGGTGTTTTAGGGTTTTACCCGTAGGTAAATCTGTGCCAGAGCCACCTCTACCAGCTCGTATCCATACAGGGATGTATTGCTTGGAAAAATTACAAAATCTCTACAATACCAAAATTCTAGGAAGTTCTTATATACTAATCCTAAAAGTATATCTTAGGGATATGTGTTCTAATAAGAGTTTATCTAAATCTATTTTACATGGTTTGTACAAAACTTCCTATGATACCAACTATAATGCCCCAACCATAGAAGCCCAGAGTCGGTGCATTATTATATAACATTTTCATGATCACAAAAGATTATGTCTTGAAAGACCGATTAGTTCAGTAGGCTTGGAAATACAATATACATTAATAAGGTTTGAATTACATTATAAAACTAAAAACTAAAAAAACATTGTTTCCATAGACCACACTCATATCCCCTCAGAATATCCCTACAGGCCAGTCATAAAATACTTCTTCGCATCCTAGGAAAAATAAAACATAGAAAGGGGTGAGCTCAGATGCTCAGTAAGGATAAAAATATAGCAGAAAGTTTCATAAATAAGCATAAAAAATTATTTTGATAATATTCTTATAATCTTGTAAGGGAAGCTTCGATGATATTATAATGGCATAAAATAGCCGCACTCATCGTATAAGTTAAAAAAATATATTCTTAGCTTAATTTTGTCGAAAAGGTTAAAAAGTACATTGTTTGGAAAATGACTGAAAGATCACTTTCAAACCATTTTATAAATAGTCAAACAAGGGTATAAATGACTTTAACCCATATTCTATAAAATAGTAAGAATTTTTTGAAATACATTTTTAAGAAACATGGATGTCGATGATAAAGAAGTCCCAGTAGATAATTACGTATAAACAACCTCAGATAATGAAGATATTGTGAAATAAAACCTTACCTTGAACTCTTCCTTGATCGAGGGTAGGTTAACCTCTTTTATAATAGTTAAATCATTGTTATTAAATTATACAATAATCATAGTAATATGATAGCATATATGATCTTTCAACATTTCTTTGTTAATAATATCTTTGTATTATCGTCGTTTCCAGTGTTAACTGTTTGGATTTCCTTTATATGATTTATTAAGTAAGTCATATTTGTTATAGATGGGATGTATCTTATTAATATCCAGAATGATAGTTAGTCTTTAAAAATTATTTTTAATCACCTAATGAAAATTAGTCTTGAATGGATATGATGGGGAATGAATCTCATCGCTTTTGTGGAGATGGTAATCCGTACGTACGCACGAGCGACAATATCATTCTTTTGATATTAAAATAATATATAATTGGATGTTATATAATATATACAGAATAATTATATTATTATATTTATTATTTACATCAATTAAACATCATTATTATACCAATCTAAATAATAATGTATTTAATAACAATTACACCACGACGTGGAGACGGTAAGCTGTACGTACACACGTATGGTGACATGTCATTCAAAGGATAGATAGAATAATGAATATGGTTGTACCATATTTATAATAACCCCAAAATATATATAATATACTGGAGTTATTATTTTATAATGGAAACAACAAATAAAAAGGAAGTGGAAGAAGAAAGGAACTTGAAAGAGGTGATGCAATATTTACCTCTTCTTCGGGTTTTTCCTTTTTATTTGATCAAAAGGGATCCTTAAGTTGGCTTTATGACTAAAGGAATGATTCTAGGATTAAATGAGGATAGTTGAGAGGGTATTTGGGTAGATTTTTTCTGAGAAAAATGGCTTTGAAGGCATGAATTTGAGATAAGGGGAAGTGACCTTTTATCAGAGGGGTGAGGGGCACCATAAAAAAACAAAAAATATTATTTTATAATAAAATAATTTTCGGTTTCTAATGGAAAAAAAGTAGATTATTTAAAGTATAAGGTATGGATGGGTCGAAAACCACTCAAACAATAGGTTTTATACAGGTTTGGGTCACTATATTAACCTTATCTTTTAGATTTAACTCTTAGTTAAATAGTTTGACATTTACCATGTCTCTTTGTATTTTTAAATTATATGGTTAATAAACTTACTATATACATCCAAGATAACCCCAAGTGGTTCATTAATGATACAACTATAATTATATAAGTCTTTTGGCCAAAACATATATTTTTAGGAATAGAATATTAATTAATAATATAATATTTGTTTTAAAAACTCTTTTATGTCAATTTTGACAATATTTGGTATTTTGTTTTTGTAAAATTAATAACAGAATTATTACTTAGACAAAAATTCATTTAATCAACCCTAAAATTTCATAGTAACCTCAAAAATTAGTGTAATTCATTAAAAGTCTCAAATTAAATTTATTTGGGTATTTAAAATATCAATTATTTTAATATTTCCTTAATAAGGTTATTACTCCATCACCACTGTATCATAAATAAATTAAACTATTTAATGTATAAAAATTATAAGTAAAATACCATTATGTAGGAAATATTTTTGATATTTCTAATGAATATTTATTATATAATTTATCGTATTTATAACTCTATATTAAAAATATTTTAATTATTAAACTTTGATTTTAACTCTTTTAACTCTTCTTTAAATAAAATAATAATAAATGTCCTAATCTAAACCAAGTGGATCAAAGAGGTTCATATTTTATTCATAAGGTTTTTTTGGACGAAATATACTTATAAAATATAATTAGGACACTTTTTAGGGTAATATTAATATCATTTTTTCCTTTAATTACCCTATTTACTTTTAACCGTGGTAAATAAAAGTAAAAAGTTACTATTCACCAAAAATTATTTTTATATTATTGAACCAAATTTTACATACTGATATCAACCGTGTCTCTTGGATTTTTTAAATTCAACTCACAGAAGCTATAAAATTATGTTTTATGCAAATTTGGAAAAGCTCATAGGAGGTTGGTAAAAGACAGTAAAAAGTTCAATAAATTTTTTATATATCTAAACTTATTATAGAATGACTCCAATGAATTACATTGAAATTATATAGGTATTATGTATCTATTTTGACCTAAAATAAGTTTATATAAAATAAATAATTATTTAAATAAAAATTCAGTTTTAAACTATAATTCAGTGTTTTCCACTATTCATCAAAAATTGGATGTTTTCAGAAAAACTCCAAAAATTCACCCTAAGCTAATTTCAATATTCCAAATCCAAAAAATGAAGTCCATTTTGAAAGATAAAATTTATAAAATTTTAAAAAGTGGGTATTACTATTCATAATGGCTAGTTTGATTGGTTGTGGTGTGTTAGAACTTGATGTTGCACACAATGCAAGCTATTGCATTATTCAAATAGGATCATACCGTGTAAGCTTGGGGTGTTATAGATGGACCTAATGAATGGCATGATCCCACTAAGATGTGGCATCCCAGGTAAGAATCAGGATGGAAATGGAGGAAGTGTTGAAATGGAATATATGGAATGGATAGAATATGGTGGGGGCGATGGGATTGGACCATAGATAGTATTCCTATGTATCCTAGTGACCGAGAATCATAGTCCATATGGTTTTGGTACCCCATGTAGTTTATCTTCATCCGTTAAAGGAGAAGGTGAACCAACATGATTGTGACAGTGTTAGACTTGAAAATTGGGGTGGTTTTTTATGTATCCAAGCGGCTAGGAATCAAAGTCCACATAGTTCCAATTTGGGAATTGGGGCTTACATGTAGTCAATGGCCCCAGAATGGGGTGTGGGGATTATGCATTGAAGTTGACTAGGTGGAGCCAAAGGAGATGTTCCCTCTAGGTGGGACATGATCCCCCTGAGATATAGTGACCTGATGGAAAGACCAAGATGAGAATAGATAATGTGTTTAAACCTCAGGGAGGCTTACTAAGTAACCTTTTTAGAAGAAAGAGATCAAATTCCACGTAGTTCTAAAGTCCATGGCATACACATTCCTAGTAAACATACACATGTTTAAACCTCGGGGAGGCTTCCTAAGTACCCTTTGAATGATGAACCCATTTCAAATTAATATTTTGAGACATTAATATTTTGTATGAAAAGATACACATGTTATTTATAAGAGAGATATAAAAATTTAGTTTTATGAGTTTCTGATACATTTCGGATGACTTCTATGTTTGATAAATAGTAAAAATGAACTAAATTTAAAATGAAAACAACTTTTTTCATTAAAATAATTTATATGGTTAAATTATATTATTTAATGGATTAAATGTTTAAATAAAATATATTTTTACGCTTTAATATAGAGTAGATCATTTGAATTAATTTTACATTTAATTCAGATGTAAAAACATTTCAATCATTTCTAGTGTTTTGACTTTTAAAAAATCTGTTCTCTTATTCCGACAAGGGGATTGATTTTCAATTAATTAATAAGACTTCTGTGTTTTCAATTTTTAAAAATGGATTCCATATTTTTAATTATTAGGTATAAATTATTTTAATATGATACTTATATTATTGGGCATTATGAACAATAACTTTGGTAATTATTTTTATTACCATGGTTAAAGGTAAATCGGGTAATTAAAGGTAAAAATAATATTATAAAATTATCTTAACACCTTTAAAAATCCAATTAGATGACTAAATTCTTCAATTATCATCTATTGTTCAAAATGGAATAGCTTAATGGCCACTTATCTATGAATATGACATGAATATAATAAAAACTAATGAATGTGACAAAATGTTGCAATCTCATTTTATATAAGTATATTAATTTCAATATTTGGATAAATAGGATATAATATTGACTATAGATTGTGTATGGAAATATAAAATAATTAAACACATCATATAAATTAATTTATAATTTTTAGCTATTAAATAATTACCATTAATGATGACACAATAGTAATGTAGAAATTATTTTATTAATAGAAATATCAAATAATGGTATTAGAAATATTAAAATAAATATCATATGAACTAATTAATGTACACAACTAATTTTATAGGTGAATATGATATTTTAGTATGGTATTAAATATTTTTTTTAGAATTTATATTCTGTTTGGTTATTTAAAGACAAGTAAATGAATATTATCAAAATTGACACTATTGATATTTTATAAAAACAACATTTTATTAAAATATTTAAAATCATATTTTAAAAAAAATTACAAATTAATAATTATAAGGTATAGAATATCATAAAATATTAATTTATGGTCAATTAAAACCATTTATGTATATATTTATTACCATTCAATATTTAGAATCTTATTATAACAATTAAAATTAATTAGAATAACTAAGTGTCAATTAAAACGTTAGGGTTTAAATAGGCAAAATAACTTGTAAAACATTTATTGGATGATGATACTAAAATACTATGTCATCTCATATTAGAAATTGGGACATTGTGGAGGTTTTTGGGTAGGGTTTGATTTCATTATAAATTGTTATTTATGTAGTTTCCAAAAGTGCCCCTCGCCTCAATTATAAAAGGGAAACTCCTCCCTCACCTATTAACTTAATTTTGAGATTTCAAGCTAGAAAATTCTTAGAAATATTCCATTCTCAACTTCCCTATTTACATTCTATAGGTTCTTGTCATCTTCAAAGATCAACTCTGGTGCTCTAAGAGGAGATTTAGAGGAAGCATGTCGAGGAAGATGTAATCTCTTCGAAAGATTATTTCGAACTTCTTCGTTCGTATACTTCCTCTTAATTAGTTATTTATTTATTAAGTAATAACATAAGTATCACTCATATACTGATATGTTATTATCAATATTAAACATTTATAATTCAACTTTTATCTATCCCCAAAAAGAGGAAATCATCGTGCGTGCGTACGTTCGACTTACCTTCTCCACACCGTGCTGTAATATGTTTTTCACCAGAACCATACTTGGATGGGTAAAATGATGTAAATAATAACTATATATGATTATTATAACATATTACTAATTCTTAAATATTACAATACATCCACTTCAACCCCATTCAACGATTTTGGGAATGATATCATCGCTCGTGTGTACGTACGGCCTACCGTCTCCATGATGTGATGCGATCCATTGTACATGATATTCATTAAACCATGATTATATATATGCTTTTAATGAATAAATATGATATATATTATACTAATATCATTCTATAAATGAATTAACTATAAAAAAAGAAGTGGAACATGAACTTATCCGAAAAATCTTGCATAAGAATATAATGCAGTTAATATCTGAATAACGAATGACAATGAAATGTTATTAACAAAATGAAGATAATATAATCATACATGATACATAAAAATTATTATTATTATGGAATAATTCAATAAAATTATTTAAATCATTATACAAGTGGTTCTGATACACATGAAGGATATCAGACCTAAGGTAATAGATAATTTTGCAATCTCATTTTTATCTAAGATTGTTTATACGTAAGTATTTCCTAGGGTATATTTATCATACCAATCCATGTTTCCTAATTATATAATATTATTTCTATTCTTCTACAGTTTTTTAATGTTAATTTTACCTTTTGGGTAATTTGTATTAAATGTTATGAAAGGAATCTTTTGTCATTATTCGATTTGAGGTATTTTTGACTTTTCCAGCAAAAGTATGAGGAGAATGTTTTTTAACTTATAAAACATGAAATTATTTTTATGGTTTCATGAAACTTTATTTCCATGAATATTACTCTACATGATTTTAATATTATTTTAAACTAGATCTTGTTCTACTAAAATTACATGGCATGTTGATAAAAGGAAATGTTTTTTTTGAAAAAGAAAGCATATTTTCCACAGGAATTTAGTTCAAGTGTTTTATAAAAATTATTTTATATGTATTATGACATAGGGTTATGTTTATATCCCTAATATTACATTGATTTTATTTTTTTGGAATTATTTTTGTCCATATAGGGATTATGATGGAATGATGATTAAGAAACAGATTTTATTTCATGGGGTATGATATGATATATGATTTATGTTTTTTTGGAACACATAAGAATGGTTTCATTATGAGATGTGTGAGACCTATATATCCCTCCAATACATTGGGTAAATATTTATATCTCATGATATAGTCATGGATGGAATGACAAGTAAATCTGGTTCAGTATTATTGGGATGGAATGGGGAGTGATCTCAGTCCTGTAATGGACATTATCCGCTATGATGGTCTTGGTAATGAACCTTGACTAATAAAAAAATATTTTCTATACTTATGTGTCTATACAAAAAAATTTCATGTATTATTTTATTACTGTTGGGATTACATTTCACTTTTATGATTTATCCCATGACATGATATTATGATCTTTTATATGCAGGATAAGATTTTCAAATGTTATGTTCTTATGATTATGATATTATTGATATTTCCCTTTTTTACCCTTTCTGAGAGTTTGAGCTTAACTTTCATATGTTTATTTTACCCAAGTCATGAATAATGGTATTAAGTAAGATATGTAAAAAAGAGTCTAGTTATGATGAAATAAGTTGGAGACAATGTTGGTGTTTTATGAACAAGTTGTTTATGTTTCTTAGATTCTAAAGACACTAAACCTATACGGTCTGGGTGTGGAATTTTTATGTTATATAATAAATATTATTCAATATTTAAGTAATATATATATGTAAAGTATGGGCTGTTATAGTTGGTTTTAGATAAAAGGTATTGTTAACCTTTGGAAACCAGGATGACAGAACTTTAGTAAGAACCCTAAGGATATATCAATGTATAGGTTACAATCCTATCCTAGTGTTTTAGAGATTTCCATTAATAATGTAGGTTAAAACCTAAAGTGTCCTAAATTGAAATTTAATTCTTGAATGATGTGGTTTTCCCATTATGATTAGTGTTTCTCACACCATTTATCTTGGTCTTAGTCAATGGCTGGAACCCAAAGGAATCATGTTAATGATGAATGCGATGGGAAATGTAATGATTGTCCCCTTTAGAAACAAAATGTTATGGAATATGGAATGGAAAATATTGTATCCATGCTCACACAAATTTCTTAATCTTTGAATCATACCAGACTTCCAAACGACCAAAGGATGGAGAAACATTCCATTGAATCCTTCATGAGGAAGCATCGACCTTCATTCAGAAGTTCTTCTAATCCATTAGTGGTTGAATAGTGGATTAGTACCACTGAAAAGATATTTTTAGTTCTACATTGTTCTAAATATGATAAAGTCATTGTAGAGTCTATCATTTGGAGGGAGAAGTCGATCAATGGTGGGATCTTATCAAGAATATGAGGTAAAAAAGATGAAATTGAGTCCATGGAATGGGATGAGTTCAAGAACTTATTTTTCAATAAGTACATTCATCATATTCATTGAACAAAGATAGAGAAGGAGATCCTTTAACTTATGAAACAGTATTATGAATTCATTGGTACCTACAAAGAAAATTTTACAAGCCTATAAAGGTACGCTTCTAAAAGTATTATCCAACCTGAGAGTAAAATTGACAGATTATTTAGTGTCTTAAAACCATGTCTCTGAAGGGAATTAGCTATAAGGGACCTCAATAGATATGAGGAAATTGTTAGATGTGTTCTCAAGATTGATATGGATATTTGAGTAACCCATCAGTCATATGGGTTTGATAAGAAGTGAAAAAATAGAATTCAAAGGAAAATCTAAAGACCACACTAAAAAGAAGATGAGTTTTCCCTTATGCTCAAAGTGTCGAAAAAAACATGGAGGGAATTTTCATAAAGGGATTATTAAATTTTTTAAGTGTGGAAAATATGGTCATCAGGTTGTTGAATGGTGAAGTGATGAAAAAAATATAGCTAATGATGCGAATAATGAAAAGGCTAAACATAATGCACCTCCGACACTTCAATTCTAAAAGTCCAAGAAGATGGGTAATTATGCCATTCAATTAACTAATCTAAGGTTTATTAAGGATGATCGACATCAATAATCTATTAAGGCCAAAGATAAAGGAAAGTGACATGTAATCACTATCGGCGACATGGATTACAATAATAAAGTGGTGAAAGGTACACTTACCATCACTCTAAAGTAGAAAATGTTTTATTTGATTTTGGATCCACCCAATCATTTTTTATGAATATTTTTCTTTATGGAATTTCCATGTTGCCTCAAAAATTAGATTTTTAGTAAGCTATGACAAGTCTTAATGGTACAACGGTCACATAAAAAGTTTATAATTCTTTTCCGGTTGATGTTTGTGGGATAGTGATTCTTAAAAATCTTGTGATCCTTACCATATTGTAATTTAATGTAATTATTGGCATGAATTGGATTTCTCTATATGGATCGCATATCAATTTCCATGAAAAGGAAGCCACATTTCATATTCCAGATTAATCTATGATCATCTATCGATTCATAGATAGATTTAACCTTCTAGTATAATTTGTTTTCCATATTATGGGTCTTGATTCCTATAAATGAATGTTATTTATCTCAAATGGTTGGGTATAAAATCACAATTAATAATATACCCATTTTATGAGAGTTTGATGATATCTTTCTGGAATAATTTCTAGGTCTTCCACCAAATTGGGAAGTTGAGTTTTCAATAGAACTCATGTTGGGTGATATTTCTATTTCGAAGAAACCTTATTGAATGTACCCAATTGAGTTATATGAATTGAATAAGAAACTCCAAGAGAATATTGATAAGGGATTCATACACCCTAGTGCGTCACCTTAGAGATAACATGTTCTATTTTTTAAGAAGAAAGATGGATCAATGAGACTCTGCATTGATTATCGAGAACTTAACAAGATCACGATCAAGAAAAAATATCATATTACCCGAATTGATGATATATTTAATCAATTATGTGGAGCTCAATACTTTTACAAGATTGAAATTCATTTAGGATATCATCAATTAATGTTCAAAAATGAGAATACACCAAAGAAGACATTTGGTACAAGGAAAGAACACTATGAATTTATAGTGATGTATTTTTTTCTTACTAATTACCTTGTGATCTTCATGGATAAAATGAATAGGGTCTTTAGTGACTATCTTGATTAGTTTTTGGTCATATTTATTGATGATATTATTTTATATTCGAAGAGAAAATAAGAAAATGAAGATCACTTGATAATTATACTAAAGACCTTGATAAAGGATAATCTTTATTCCAAATTTACCAAGTGTGAATTTTGGCTTTAGAAAGTTTCATTTTTAGGTCACATAATCTCAAGAGATTTGATATTTTTGTATCCAACAAAAATAGAGGTTATTGCAAGATGGTCAAGACTAACAACGATAACTGAGATCTGAATGGTTTGGCTGGATATTATTGATGGTTTGTGAAAGTTGTTTCATGATTATAAAATCAACTCACCAATATTACTTTAAAAGGAGTTAAGTTTGTTTGGATGAAGGAATGTGAAGAGAATTTCAAAGAACTAAAAAGAAGGTTATCCAGTGAAACTGTGCTCCCACTACCTTGTAGTGGATAAAGGTTTGTGATCTATAGTGATGCATCAAAGAAAGGGATGAGATGTGTTCTCATTAAAAATGATATTGTGATAGCTTATGCCTCACAGTAGTTGAAAATTCATGAGCAAAATTACCCAAGTCATGATTTAGAGTTAGTTGCAGTAATATTTGCATTAAAGATATATAGGCATTATATTTATGGTTAAAGGTTTGATATTTATACTGATTACAAAAGTTTAAGTATATTTTCACACAAAAGGAGATGAATATGCACCAAAGAAGATAGTTGGTGTTGATTAATTATTACAAATTCTCAATACATTACCACTTTGGGAATTTGAACAAGGGGGAATATGCTTTGAGTCAAAAAGACCATACTAGCTTATCCATGATGAGGATAAAAAAAGATCCAACATTTATGGATTTTAAAAATATATATCTGTAAATTTTAATGGAAGGGGACAAGTATTACCTTTCTCAAATGAATGTTCAACCATCTATATAAGTGAAGATTAAGGATGCATACAAGGAAGATGTAGAGTTAAAAAATAACATGAGAAATGATCCTAAATTCATCTTTGATTATGTTGAAATAATAAGGTTCAGGAATCGGGTTTTTATTCCTCCCATACTAGAATTAAATAAGGACATATTAGATGAGGCTGATATTTATTCATTCTCTATTCACCCTGGAAGCACAAAGATGTACAAGGACCTAAAATAGTAATTCAGGTGGGATGACCTGAAAATATAAGTCACTGAATATGTTTCTATGTGCATGGTTTTTCAGAAAGTTATGGATGAGAGATAGAAGTCTAAGGGGATGTTACAACCATTTCCCATAACAAAATGAAAATGGGAAAACATCACTATTGAATTTGTCATCAGACTTCCCAAAACATCCAAAGATGATAATACTATTTGGTTTATAGTTGATCGCCTTATGAAGTCATCACACTTCATTGCTATTGGAGAGGATTTCTCTCTTGATCAACTTACCAGGATATATGTAAGGGAAGTTGTAAGATTGTATGGAGTACCAATTTCTATTACATTTGATCTGGATATGAGGTTTACCTTGATGTTCCAGTTATGTCTTAAGCATGCTCTAGATACAGAGATAATTTTCAGCACTTCTTATCATCCTCAGATAAATGGTCTCTATGAGAAGATAATTCAAACTCTGGAAGACATGTTGAGAGTTTTATTTATGGATTTAAAAGGTGGTTGGTATCAACACCGATCATTGGTGGAATTTTCCGACAATAATAGCATTTAATCCAGTATTTAGATGGCTACTTATGAAGCCCACTATGGAAAGAAGTGCAGAACTCCAACTTGCTGGGATGAAGTTGGAGAAAGAAAGCTATTAGGATATGATCTTGTTGATGAAATGGTAGAAAATTTTAGATATATTCAATAACACATAAGATAAGCTTAGAGTTGATTAAAAAGTTATATTGGAAATTGAATAAATGACCTTGAGTTTTAAGTGGGTGATAAGGGGTTTCTATTAATATCTCCCTAGAAAAGTGTAATGATATTTGGAAATAAGGGAAAGCTAACCCCTAGGTATATTAGCCATTTTAAAATTATGGATCGTATTGGGAAGGTAGCTTACCGATTGATTCTTCCACTGAATCTCTCTCAAGTTAATGAATTTTTTCATGTATATCTAATGAGAAAGTACATACCCAATACTTTATATATACAAACCTCATAATTTATACTCGTGGAGTAAGATCTTTCTTATGAAGAACAACCGATAGAGATTCCAGATCATAGTGAAAAAGTTATAAGAAATTGGACCACTCGCTTGGTTAATGTTTTATAAAGGAATAAGAAATTTGGATAAAATACACGATAACTTGAGGATATGATGAGGGAGAGGTATCCTCATCTTTTTGTGTCCAAGTGACGAATTTCGAGGGAAAAAATCAGTTTAAGGGCGTAGATTGTAACACTGTGATGTTTTTTATTAAATGTTTTATTTAAATAATCCTCATTCTTCAATATCTAGAGTTTCACGCAATCGTGAGTTTAAATGAACTACGTGACATCCTTATTATATAATTACCGTTATATCCTATATATTAAGTTAGTGGTAATACTTATAACTAACTTATGAAAATGCATTGTGAAATATTTGGCTGTCAATTATTTATGGAAAATATAATCCATTAGATATTTTTATTTTTGAGTGAATTACATTTGGTAATGAAATTAATGTGATATATATGTGTTATATACTTAATGAAATATTTTTTTATATCTATCCAATGGATATT
This sequence comes from Viscum album, assembly GCA_963277665.1. Lineage (NCBI taxonomy): Eukaryota > Viridiplantae > Streptophyta > Magnoliopsida > Santalales > Viscaceae > Viscum > Viscum album. The sequence goes on along the minus strand of OY728120.1, from coordinate 1,080,393,660 downwards.
TTATTCATAGGGTATGAATAAAACCCTATTTGACGTATATAAACCTATTTTTTAAAGTTTAATTTTACACCATTGAATGGTGAAGCCATTTAAATTAATATTTTGACACTAATAATTTTTATCTATCAAAATAAACATGTTTTTTTAAGTGGTATATAAAAATTTACTTCAGATGAATTTTTGATATTTTTCTGATAACTTTCACGTTTTGATGAATAATAAAAATACACTAAATTGTAATTGAAAATAACTTTTTTTCATTGAAATAATTTATGTAGTGAAATTATATTATTGAATGGTTTAAATGTATAAATATAATATATTTCTATAATTTAATATAATTTATGTCATTGTAATTAATTTTACATTAAATTCAGATGTAAAAACATTTTAATCTTTTGCAATGTTTTAACTTTTAAAAAACTCGTTCCCTTATTCCGAAAATGGGATTGATTTTAAATTAATTATTGAGACATATGGGTTTTTAATTTTTAAAAATGGATTCCATATTTTGAATCATTAGGTCCAAATTATGTTAATATGATACTTTTATTTTTGGGCATTATGAATAGTAACTTTAGAAATTATTTTTATTACCATGGTTAAAGGTAAATCTGGTAATTAAGGGTAAAAATAATATTATAAAATTACCTTAGAACCAGTAAAAATCCTATTATATGGCTAAATTATACCCTTATCATATATTTTTTGAAATTTAATAACTTTATTACCACTTACCAATGAATATGACATGAATATAATTAAAAACTATTGAATGTGACAAAATGTCACAATCTTATTTTATATAAGTATATTAGTTTTAATATATGGATAACTATGAGATAATATCAACCATAGATAGTCTTTGTAAGGATAAAATAATTACCTAAATTATATAAATTTCTTTATAATTTTTATAGATTATATAATAACCATTAATTATGACAAAATAGTGATGTGGAAATTATTTTATTAATAGAAATATCAACAAAATGGTTTTAAAAATATTAAAATAAATACTATATTAAATAATTGATATTTTCCAAGAATTTTATTGGTTATTATGACATATTAATAGTTTATTTAAAATTTTTTTGAATTTATATTTAGTGTGTATTTTATTTAAATTCAAATAAATGAATAGTTTCAAAATTGACACTATTGATATTTAAAAAAAATATTTTATTAAATTATTAAAAAATCATAAAAATATTTAAAAATTACAAATTGATAATTATAAAGTCTAAAATTTCATGAAATATCCATTTATGGTCAATTAACATTATATAAGTTAATATTTACAACCATTAAATACTTTGAATGTTATTACCATAATTAAAATTAACTAGAATAACTAAGTGTCAATTAAAATTATATGGTTTAAATTGAAAAACTAACTTTTCAAAAATTTATTGGTTGCTGATATTAAAACACTATCTCATCTAATATTTTAAATTGGGACATTTTTGAGGTTTTTCAGGAGGTTTTTATTTTATTATAAATTATTATTTATGGTGTTTCCAAAAGTACCCCTCACCTTAATTATAAAAGGGAACCTCCTACCTCAACTCTTCACTTAATTTTGATCCTTAAAGATCAGTAATAACCTGAAATATTCCTTATCATCTTTCCTATTTTCATTCTATAGGTTCTGGTCATCTTCAAATACTAACTCTAGTGCTCTAAGGAGAGATTTAGAGGATGCACATCGAGGAAGAGGTAATCTCTTCTACTGATTCTTTCATACTTATTTCTTCCTATACATACTTCTAATTAGTTGATTAATTATAAAGTAATAACAAAATAATCAATCACATAATTATATGTTATTATAGATATTAAACATCCATATTTTACCTTCTATTCATCCTATGAAATATAAAATCACCGCGCGTGCGTACGTACGACTTACCGTCTCCATGTTGTGGTGTAATATGTTTTTCACCACCACTTTACATAGATGGGTATAATGATTTAAATAATAACTATAATTGATTATTATAAAATTTTACTAATTTTTAAATATTATAAACCATCCAATTAAATACCATTCAACAATTTGGGGAATGATATCATCGCTCGTGTGTACGTACGACCTACTATCACCACGATGCGATGTGATTCATTATACATGACATCAATTAAACCATGATTATATACATGAATTGAATTAATAAATTTTATATATATTATACCAATATCTTTATTTAAAATATTTAACTATTACCTAATAAGTGGAACATGAACTTATCAGAAAAATCTTGCATAAGAACATAAAGTAGTTAATATCCGAATAACGAGTGACAATGAAATGTTACTAACAAACAGACGCTAATATAATCATATATGATATCATAAAAATTATTAAGATTATATAATATGTCAATAAAATTATTTAAATTAATATAAAATCGGTTCAGATACATAGGAAGTATATTAGACCTAAGGTAAGGGATAATTTTTCAATATCATTTTTATCCAAGATTGTTTATACGTAAGTATTTTCTGGTGTATATTTATTTTCAACATCCATATTTCATAATTATGTAATATTATTTATGTTCATATACAATTGTTTAATGTTAATTTTACCCTTTGGTTAATTTTTATTAAATGGTATGAATGTAATATTTTGTCGTTATTCGTTTTGAGGTACTTTTTGACTTTTCCGGCAAAAGTATGAGAAGAATTTTTTTTAATTATAAAACATGAATGGATTTCCACAGTTTCATGAAAAAATATTTCCATGAAGATTAATATACACAACTTCTATATTATTTTCAACCAAATTCTTTTCTTTGAAAACTTCACGGCATTTTGAGAAATGAAAACGTTTTTTGAAAAAGAAAGGATATTTTCCGCAGAAATTTAGATCAAGTGTTTTATCAAAATTATTTTCCATCTATGATGACATAAGTTTATATTTATATCCCTGTTATTACTTTCGTTTGATTTTTTTTATTATGGAATTATTTTTATCCATTTATAGATTATGATTGAATGATGTTTAAGAAACCCATTTTATTTCATGGGGTATGCTATGATAAATGATTTATGTTTTTGTGGAACACATAAGAATGGTTTCATTATGAGATGGTTGATACCTATATCTCCCTCCAATGGATTGGGTAAAGATTTATATCTCATGATATAGGAATGATTGGAATGAAAACTAAATCTGGTTCAGTAATATAGGGCTGGAATGAGGTGAGAACTCGGTTCAGTAATGGACTTTGTCCGCTATGATGGTCTGGGAAATGAACCTTGAATAATATGAAATGATTTTCTATTCTTATGTGTGTATTCCATGAAATTTAATGTCTTATGTTATGACCATTGGGATTACATTTTAATTTTATTATTTATCCCACAACATGATATTATTATCTTTTATATTCAAGAAAAGATTTTCAAATGTTATGTTTTTATGATTATGATATGACTGATATTTTCCTTATTTACCCTTAATGAGTATTTGAGCTCACCCTTTCATATGTTTCTTTTACCAAAGTTATGAAGAAGTGTATTAAGTAAGATATGTCAAAAAGGAGTCCAGTTATGTAGAAATAAGCGAGAGACAATGTGGATGTTTTATGCACCAGTTGTTTATGTTTCCCAATTCTAAAGACAGTAAAACTATACGGTAATGGCGTGGTTTTTGTTATATTATGTAATAAATATTCTTCAATGTTTAAGGAATATCTATATTTAAAGTATGGGCCATTTTAATCCGTATGGTAAATAATAGGAATAAAGAGACAAGCCGACCACATTGAGAAATATGCGTCAGTGGGGGATGCTTCATGCCTTACGCATAGTAGCAACCCACAAATACAAATCCCAATGAGAGAGGGATGGGGTATTGAGAGTCCCCGATGACTATACCCTCTCTTTTCTTTACGTCTATAGGAGGCAAGAAGAAGAAATAATTCTACCTCCTATAATAAAGGCTAGGAGATTACACTTGGATGGTTTCCCTTCCCTATAGGGAATACATTGTCCCATGTGAGGAGGATCACATTACACGTGAGGAAGATCTCACTCCCGTGGAGATTTGTGGGTGTGAAAAATGCCCGAGTCGGGGAAGCCCATGTGCATGGTATAGACTAATGCTATAGTTTAACATCGTGTGCTGAGGATAATGATGCTTGATAGTTAAACATCCTACAACACGGTTGAGGATGACTCTCCCTCACCCCTTGAACATACATAATTGATACCCACCCACACATGGGGAAGGGAAGAAATCAAGGATTCCAAAATAGAGTGGGGTGGAGGATTGGTCAGTCATGGGGTCCATTTTAGCATGGTTATGCCAAAAATCAAGAACCATTAGTGCACCTATTCCAAAAAGAAAGATACAGGACAACTCAACATGGGACACCACACAAGGGATATGAAAATCACTATGCACAATCTTATAGGGATGCACAAAGGTGGTTCATGAAAGATGTGGAAGTGTCATTAAAGAAAGGATAAAACATGTTTTTTTAGAGTAGAGGAAACCCATGTATCTCTAAGTAAAAGGAACACACAATTCTGAGGACTTTCACACAAAAGGTAGAGGCCAAGAGAAAGATGGATGTGCAGAAGGGGATGTGGTTCAAGAATGAAGGGTCTTTTGCACACACCTACCTTGGTAAAAAAGGTAATTGTTGAGGTTAAATCCCGTGTTAGTCCACCTGATGGGGGACCTGTGATACAAGATTATATACCTTGAAGACATGACTTTCATGCTATCATGGAAGGGGTTGTATTTCACACACAAGAGTGATGATTCAACTTCTGGATCATTACCCCAAAATGGATGGGGTTAACCTCTATTTATAGGTGAAATTCTTGGCGAGAACATAGAAAATGGTGGCATAGATGGAAAATTTGACATCGCATTGGGCACATAAGACCCTTATTTATGGGCCACTCTTACGATCTATACTCTACACTTCAGCGCATTTATTTTATCCATTTCTATATGGCTAAGGTAGAAGATAACTTTTGATGTCACACTGGGCATGTAAGAGCCTTACCTGCGGGTTTCTATCTTGCATGAAGGCCTCCAAACTTATGTGCATCACACTTAGCCTTTTCATAATGGTCCGTTGAGTTAAATGGTGTCTTTAGTTTGCTAAAATATACTCATATGTGGCCTCAAGAAGAATTTTGTGACAACAATATTACAATATATCATTCCCTTAGAAATTTCAATTATCCTTTTATTAACAACTCTTCATCAAGATCATTATCCGGGAGAAAACTATTTCTTTTTCCATGTATATTTTGGTTCAATGGTTCTCATTAATACACCTTTCTCATGGTTTCATAATCACAAAAATCTCCAAAATTCCATAAATATCACTTACAAATTTATAACCATTAATAAAAATTTTTGTTGAAAAATGAGTTACATCAATTCATGGAGATGGTAGTCCATTCGTAAGCACAAGTGATGTTTCAACTTTTTGATGGATTTAATGAAATAAAGGTAAGATATAATTCAAATTTATAGAATAATTATTATATCATACATATCATATATATTCATTAAATCTATCCTTATTACTAGCCATGTATGGTAGAAATAAAAAATGAATCACATCGCTTAAAGGATGTCGTAATCTACACATACCCATGAAAGATTTTATCATTTTTCAATGGATGGGAAGGAAAGAAGGTGGATAAGAAATTATTATTCCAGAAGTATAATTATTTTATAAATATAATATTTAATAACTAAATCAATCATGATAATGTTTCATTAAAGGTGGTGATGGGAAATTAAATACGCTTCGTGGAGATGGTAGTCCATACGTACGCATGAGCATTGCTTTCATTTACCATTGGATGATAAAAGAGATGAAAAATGGTTGTACCTAAATCATAATAAAATATCAGTATATTGATGATAATATGTTCATAATTTTAGTATGGATACAACTGGTTTATTAGAATTAGAAGAATAAATAATCTTTGAATGAATCTGTTAACAGAATTACATCTCCTTTGGGAGATCTAATTTGGTTGACACATTAAGACATTATAGGAAGCTATTAGGGTAATAAAAAGAGCTCAAGAAAAAATTTGAGGAATATAGTAAGGTTTTGTGTATAATTTGTTTGACCTATATGTCTCAATGTTTGTGAATACCGGAGGAGAATCGGTTCCACTTTATAAGTGAGGGTTGGGACACACATGGAATTACTTAATAATTAAATAATATACTGTGAATTTCTTGTTAAAGAGAGAATAAATAGAAAATAAATATAATTTAAGATAATATAAGGACTATATATCTTTAATTGATAATATTGATACATGTTTTAGTGTAATGCTTACTCTTATCTCTTAGTTTAACCCCCAATAAACTCGTTTTAAGCCAAAAAATGAAACAAATTTTTACAATGTTTCCTATTTATTATGAAAAAAATTAATTTGATCTAATTAAATTATATTATTAATAATTATTATATATATTAAGTATATTTTAAAATATTAAATTTATTTAATTGGTAGAAATTAATTTTAAAATATGTTTCAAAACGCAACAAAAACAATTTAAAAAATGGGTTTTAAGCATAAAACTGAATTTGTTCATATTCTTTGACTAGTAAAAACCATTATATGAATGATAAAATATTTGATTGAATATATTTTCAAAAACTTAATATAAAAAAAATTAATTAATATAGATTTATTTAATTTTTTATGATAGAAAAACATTTTTTACATAAAAATAGTTTTTTAGAAAAGAAATTATTTTTCCTTTCAAATGATTTTATTTTATTTTATAACCAATTTAAAACCAATTAATTAATTTTATAGACATGTTAATTTTTTTTAATAATTTTATTATTACAATTAATACCATTTTATCCAAGTATTTTGTGATATTTTTCATTTTTAAAATAATATTTCAAATGTATATTGTGGTTTATTTAAACCCAGCGTCGCATGTAAAGTATGATTTCAAAGAAATAAAATTTATTTAAAGAAAAATATATCATAAAATCATAGGGTTTTACATTCTAACCCCTATAATAATTTTCCCCTTGAAATTATATCACTATAATACAAAAGAAAAATGATGCTTCTGCCTCATCTCATCCTTAGGTCCCCACCCAACTTCCTCAAATTTATGGTTTTGCTACAATGCGTTGACCAGGTGAGTGGCCTTATTCAACAATACCTTATATCTTAGATCTAGAATCTACATAAAATTTTAAAAATAAGATATATTGTTATCAACCAGTACAAACTATTATTTTAGTATATGAGATGGTTCAGACATGTGTTTCCTTAGGAGAGATACATAGAACACATTATGAGCTTGATAGAGATTCGGTGGGATCACTAACAAATAATCAACTATCCCAATACACAAAAGAATTTCCGAGGGATCAATATATCAAGGGCCTAGGTATATAACTTTTCCATATCTCAAAACAATATTACAAGGAGATATTCATAGGAATACCTTATCACTAACTTCAAACTCTAAATCACGTTAATGATTTTTAGTATAAATTTTCTATCGACTGTAAGCCGCCATGATGTGACACAGAATAGATCTAACCTTCATTTACATTTACCTCATTAGCTTAGGTCTCAATATATTTCATTATCTAAATTTATCCTAGAATATTTGAGTTCTCTAATTCCTACTATAGATGTATTTATAAGGAGTCATCTGAATGTTTGAGTGAAATCTATTATTGTAAGAAAACTCATCATGAGAAAGGTGTTGATCCCAAACACCTTTAAAATCCATTGAACATTCACTCAACATATCTTATAGGGTTTTATTTTTTTCTCAGACTGAACATATGTTTAATTATGATATGAAATTATAATGTTCAACTATGTATTCAATGTAACACCCCAAGATTTTATAGTACATTATTTCTTCAAAGTAATGCAATAACTTACACTACACGCAACACTGAGTTCAAGCGCATCACGACTTAACAAACTAGCCATTCAAAAGCGGTTATGAATAGTATTAAAAGAATATAGAAAATTATATAACGCTTATAATTTTAGAGTCCATATTATGAGTTTCTTAGACATAATTTAAGAACTAATTCATTTTTTTCAGATAAAAGAATTATTTTTCAAAAAATGCAATTTTACCGTCTTTTAATGGCGAACCCTTTTTAAATCAAATATTTGAAACTTTTATTTATTCATTTTTACAAAATAAACTTCTTCTTTAGAATTGGTACATATGAATTTAGGATCAATAAATTTTTGGTGTTTTTCCAATAACTTTCATATTTATGTGAATAGTGAAAAATAATATATTTTAACTAAAAACAAATTTTTTAATCAAAATGATTTATTGTATTGAATTATACATTTTAATGTTTTGGAAGTATAATTAGATTATATATTTAACCTTTAATCCAATGTTGGTAATTTGAATTAATCACACTTTGAAATTATACATAAACAAGTGTCAATCTTTTAATAGTTATTGTTTCTTAAAAACACGCAATTTGTTTTGACAATGAGAATTAATTTTAAATTAAAAAATGTAACTTCTAAGTTTTGAATTTGGTAAAGTAGACATCATTTTGGGATACAGAATATCTAAATTATCCTAGTTTGAATTTTTGATATTTTTCGGAAAACGTTCAATTTTTGATGAATAGTGAAAAAACACTGACTTATCGTTGAAAACCGAATTTTTATTTAAATAATTATTTATTTTATTTAAATTTATTTTAGGTCAAAATATATACATAATATCTATATAATTTCAATGTAATTCATTGGAGTCAATTCATAATAATTTTAGATATATAAAAAATATTATAGAACTTTTCACCGTCTTGTACCCACCTCCTAGAGGAATTTGTAAATTCACATAAAACTTAATTTTACCGCTTCTGTGAGTTGAATTTCTAAAATCCGAGAGACACGGTTAATATCAAATACTAAAATTTGGTTCAATAAGATAAAAATAGTTTTCGGTGAATAGTAACTTTTTACTTTTATTTACCACGGTTAAAAGTAAATAGGGTAATTAAAGGTAAAAATGATATTATTATTACCCTAACACTTGTCCTTATTCTATTGGATAAGTGTAATTTGACCAAAAAAAATCTTAGGTAATAAATATGACCCTTTTGGTCCACTTGGATTAGATTAAGACATTTATTATTATTTAATTTAAAGAAGAGTTAAAAGAGTTAAAATCAAAGATTAATAACTAAACCATTTTTAATATAGGGTTATACATAAGATAAATTAGACTATAAATATTCATTATAAATCTAAAAAGTCTTAATTCATAATGGTATTTTATTTATAATTTTTAGAGATTAAATAATTAAATTTATTAATGACAGAATGATGATGCAATAATTACCTTATTAATGAAAGAATCAAATAAATAGTATTATAAATATTAAAATAAATATAATTTAGATATTTTTTTTGACATAAACGAATTTTGTAGGTTACTATGACATGTTAGGGCTGATTAAATGTATCTTGTTCGAAATAATCAATTTTTCATGACTTTCAAAAAAACAAAATACCAAATAGTGTCAAAATTTACATTAATTAATATTTAAAACAAATACTATATTATTGGTAGAGATAATATTCTTAAAAATGTAAGGTTGGGCCAAAGGTATTAAATAATATTATATATGTCATTAATGATCAAATTGAGGTTCTCTTGGAAGTTTAGAGTAAGTTTATTGACCATATGTAGTAAGAATACAAGAAGACACGGTAAAAGTTAAACTATTTAACTAAGAGTTAAATCTAAATGATAAGGTTAAAATGGTAACGTAAACTCGTCTGAAACCTACTGGTTGAAAGGAAATAGACCCATAACAACCTAATTATCTAAATAAATTCATTTGGAACCATTATAAACTGAATATGACTTTATAATAAATTAATAATTTAATCTTTTCCTAAAGTGACCCTCACCCCTCTTATAAAGGATAACTTCCCCTTAGCTCAAAATCACACATCCAAATCCATTTGGCTTGGCCAAGACCTACCCAAATATACTCCCAAATTCCCTAACATCAATATAGAGGACTTAGTTTGATCAGAAATCCAACCTAAGGAGCCATTTTGATCAAACCAAAAGGAAGAACCCGAAGAAGAGGTAATGATTTCACCACCCCCTTTCAAGTTCCTTTCTTCTCCCACTTTTTCATTCTTTGTTATTTCCATTCTAAAAAAATAACTCCAGTATATTCTATATACCTTGATGTTATTATAAATATTTCACAACTATATTTATTATTCTATCCATCTTATGAATGATAATGTCACCATGTGTGTGTACATACGACTTACCGTCTCCACACCGTGGTGTAATTTTTTATTCAACACTATGTTATTTGGATGGATATGATGATGAGTAATATATATTTAAATAATAATAATAACTTGATAATGTCTCTGTAAAATTAATATACCATCCAATTCCACACCTTTAAGGAAATTATATTGTCGCTCGTGCGTACGTACGGATTACCGTCTCCACGACACGATGAGATTCATTTCCACATTCACCATTCATCGACGATTATAAAAATATATATTACTAATATGTTTATAAAATATGAAATAATAATGCTGCTGGAGATATATATGTTTATATATAAATATATATATTTACTTACATATATTTTATTCACTTAGTTCCGTTCAATACATTATGAAAATGGAAACAACGTTTATGCGTATGTACAGACTACCATCTCTATAAACAGAGTTTTCCATTTTATATATATGTATATTATACATATTTATTTTCTAAAAATATATGATATATAAATCATCTTTTATATTCTAGAAGTATTTAAATCATTATCTAAGTGATACAATCAAGAGTAACAAGTTAAAACACGTACGATAAAGAAAGTGATTATTACCCGAAATGTTAATATAACATTGAAATTAATATTAAATGGGTAGTATAAAGTCATAAATGAATAATGTATGATATCATAAATATTAATATGGTTCTTTTATAATTTAATAACATACCACGGTTATCATACATTATGTTAAACGTACCCTCAACTAAAGGAAAGTACAAGGTAAGAGGTTTTCATCTCACTCTTTCTTCCCGTGAGATTCGTGCCATATTGCCACTATTACCTTTTTTGTGGTGTATATATTGACCATAATTGTATTCTTTGTGTAATACAATTTAATTTATGTGTATTTACATATTCATTGTATGATACCTATTTCATGGGGTGTATGTTTCATAATTTTCCAAATTGGTAAGGGTTAATTTCATAATTTCTTTATTATCCGAGGTTATTTTTACATAAGTATCTAATGGGACATATTTATTATCCATGTCCATGTTTCAGGAAATAGTTTTCAAAGGGATTATTTTATGGAACTTTCTTTTACAAAAAAAATAATTTCAAATGTTTTAAATATTTACTCTTCTAAATCTTTCTCATTAATGTCCATGTCTTCAAAACGGTTTTTAAGGATTTATTTATATGGACATGAATGTTTTTCAAATTTTAATTCCTTTAAAAAGTTTCAAAGTAGTACGAGACACATAGATTCAAAAATGTCTTCAAATGTATTCCTGGTTAAATTGTCTGACTTTTAAATGTTTTAATGAAAAAGGGATATTTCTCTCAAAGAGTTCTAAAAATCATTTTCATCTGTGTCAACATCCTTTGATGGAAATTAAATTTTGTTTGAAGATGATTTATTATGATACAAATCTTCCATATTATATTGAAGGTTTTGTGATATGTTTGACTATGGATGTGTAATTTTTATACCATTCATGGTTTACGAATAAAGTATTGAAATTTCTTATTCTAGTTTTAATACGAATGCTTATGTTATGTTTAAACCATTTCATATGAGGAATGCATTAGACTTATTAAGTGATAGATGAAGCCCGCTATAGCTCCTCGATGCATTGGTAGGTCTCGTGAGACAAACTAGTGTCTTGGAACAAGGCCTTGACAAAAAAATTTATTTTTAGTCTTGGCATGAGGCCTTGACTATGTGGTAATGATGTCCGGCATTAGGTATTCCCTCATTATGAAATTAGTTATTACATGTGATTATTCGACTAGTAGAATATCCGTGTGCATGTTTATATGGTATTGTTTGATTTATTTTTTCCATATCATGTTCAAGTTTATGTTTAAAAAGGTTCTGGTTTTTATCACACATCTTGCCTTAAAAGTTTATAGCTTCCGCTAAATTATTTACCCTTACTGAGCATCTGAGCTCACCCCTTTCTTATGTTTTATTTTCCCAGGATTTCAGGAAGTGTATTATGATTGATAAGCAGGGTTAAGCTTGGGGATTAATGGCGTTATCAAAGGATCATTTATGTTGTGTTTTATTTTCTAATGTGTAATGTAATGTTCATGTATGTAATCTATTTTCTAAGAGTGCAAAACTGATCGGTATTTTGGGACTTGATTCCTTGTAATCATGCCAATGTACTAAAATAATGCACCGACTCTGGGTAACTGGGGTCGGGGCATTACAGTTAGTATCAGAGTAGGTTTAGCAATAACCTTAGAAGCTAGATTTGGATAAAATCTGATTAGATCACATAGACCTAAGATAGAATTTGAGGATTATTATAGAAGGAATTCATAAATTTTTTGTAATGTAGAGATATTGTGAGTTTTATAAGAAAATACATCCATGTCTGGATACGAGCAGGTAGAGCAGGCTCTGGAATAGATGTACCTAGGGGTAAAACCTGAAAACACCGCTTTGAGCTAGAATCGAACATGAACTGGTTCATGACAATGGGATTTGCTGCACTCTTGGTTACCACACTCCTGGGGTATATGCTTAATATAATTCTCGTTTTATTTACAAACCACTATGAAGGGATTATGAGTATATACCTCCTCAAAGAAAACATTTTTGTGATTATGGATTATATCCATAAATTGTTCAATTTACGTTAGGTATTTTATATGTTTGGAATTATGAATTAAGATTCATAATCTAACCTAGTGTATGCCATTGTTTAGAAATGGCACCCAGTAGAAGGAATGAGAACTCCAGCAAAACATATGATCCAAAGAGTAATAAGGGTAATATCATTCACGGTATTAAGCCAACATTTAGAAAGGAAATAGTCTCCCATGTATTATCATTATATGAATAAATAGTATCATGTGTTAATAAGATCAGTAAATAATTCTATGAATCCTATGGCTTTGAAGGGAAGCCAGAGAAGAAAACGATGGTAGAAATAAATATGGATAAAGGGAATAATGGAAAGAAGGATTTTCCAATATTTGATAAATGTTGAATGAATCACCTTGGTAAATGCTTGAATGGAATGAGAGTTTGTTATAAGTGTAGAGAAAAAGGACACAAAGTACGTGATTGCAAGGGAAAGAAAAATTTCAAATGTACAATACTTCATCTGCAAGGAATTGGGACACTACACGAATCAATGTATCAGTCATCAGAGTATACCTTAAATGATGCTATTGGATAATACGCAAATTATGATACAACCTCCTGTGAAGAGTAATGACTAGTGTTCTTATGTTGTTAATATATAATTATTTAATTCGAGTGTTATATCAACAATATACTGGTTATATTAATTAATGAGATAAATAAGGATTGTATTGCAGTACTATTTTATTGAGGATTTGAGATTATATGGTTCTAATAAAAGTGACTTAATAGTAAGCTACACTTTTTGGAAAATAAATGGTTGAAGGAAATGTAATCCTTAATATGGTCCTGATAATTAGGTAGTTATTTTGGAATAAGATATGGTTGATTTTGGTAATTCAGGATGTTGCGGTGTTCTAAAAGAATACATGATGAAGGCGTTCACATGTTATTACCTGGAAAAAACGATCCTAATTATGTTTAACTTCCTTATAAACTTTGGACTAAGAGTTTGGATATAATTATTTTGGATATTTCTAATGGTTGGAAAGGATTATGTTTAAAAATGGATACTATTGTTAAGGTTATTTTTGGATTTCCATAAAAAGGACAACCCAGAGTTTTGGCGGAAACTGGTCACGTCCGGTAAGGCCACGAGACTTGAACCCGAAACCGAAGGGTGGAAAGGGTGTATCACCTATCACTGACTCATGTGATGCCCTATATTGAATAATGTAGTTTTTTAAAGGGTCTGATATGTGAATTATAAATTCACTATTTTTGGAACCCTATATGATTAGCATAAATAGAATATATATATATATATATATTTTAAATATTTTAGAGTGAAAGATGAGTTTGTGGTAGGAATTAGTTGAAGGATGAAACTCTACTTGTCAAGTATATATATATATATATTCCATATTATTTTATGGATAAATTAATTATTATAATTTAGGGAAGGTATTTTAAAACCAAAAAAGTGTTATACTAATACCTTACGTTTTGTTGAACCGATGATATTTTAAATAATCATAGATTGGTGGCGTTGAGGCCCACAATTCTACAATTGTTTGTGATTGATGAACTCAATAAATCCCAATAAATATTCACGTTTTTCCTCCAATTATGTGTCTATAATTTCCACCAATGTTTTCCTAATCAAGATTATAATTTGGTGGTGACTTTTTTATTACCCTTTTCCTCTTATTAAGACAAAATTTTATTAACCCAATTTCCGACGCGGGTTTTTCCCACAAAGGAATTTTCTATTTTCAACCTTTTATTTTCAAAGAAAAATTTCAAATTGCGAGGACACAATTTCTTGAAGTAGGGAATAATGTAACACCCCAAGATTTCTTAGTACATTATTTCTTCAATGTAATGCAATAACTTGCACTACACGCAACACAGAGTTCAAGCGCATCACGACTTACCAAACTAGCTGTTCAAAAGCAGTTATGCATATTATTAATTGAATATTGAACATTATATAATCCTTAAAATTTTTGAATCCATATTATGAGTTTCATAGGCATAATGTAAGAACAAATTCATTTTTTTCAGATAAAAGAATTATTTTTCAAAAAATGCAATTTTACCGCCTTTTAATAGAGAACCCTTTTTAAATCCAATATTTGAAACTTTTATATATTAATTTTGACAAAATAAACTTCTTATTTAGAATCGGTACATAAGAATATATTTTCAACAAACTTTTCATGTTTTTCTGATAACTTTCATATTCTGCTGAATAGTGAAAAATAATATATTTTAATTGAAAACAAATTTTTTAATCAAAATAATTTATAGTATTGAATTATACATTTTAATGTTTTGGAAGTATAATTAGATTATATTTTTACCCTTTAATCCATTGTTAGTCATTGGAATTAATTTCATTTTGAAATTATACATAAACAAGTGTCAATCTTTTGATAGTTATTATTTCTTAAAAACACACTATTTGTTTTGACAACGAGAATTAATTTTAAATTAATAAATTCAACTTCTATGTTTTTAATTTGGTAAAATAGACATCATTTTTGGATTCGTAATATCAAAATTATCCTAGGGTGAATTTTTGGTATTTTTCTGAAAACGTTCAATTTTTGATGAATAGTGAAAAACACTGAGTTATCGTTTAGACCCGAATTTTTATTTAAATAATTATTTATTTTATTGAAAGTTATTTTAAGTAAAAATAGATACATAATATCTATATAAGTTAGATGTAATTCATTAGATTCAATTTATAATAATTTTAGATATAAAATTTTTTTTATAGAACTTATCACCGTCTTTTACCCACCTCCTATGAGAATTTGTAAATTCACATAAAACATAATTTTATCACTTCTGTGAGTTGAATTTCGAAAATCCAAGAGACACTGTTAATATCAAGGAGTAAAATGTGGTTCAATAAGATAAAAATAATTTTTTTTGAATAGTAACTTTTTACATTTATGTACCACGGTTAAAAGTAAGTAGGGTAATTAAGGGTAAAAATGATATTATTATTATCCTAAGACATGTCCAAATTCTATTGGATAAGTGTAATTCGACAAAAAACAACCTTAGGAATAAAATATGACCCTTTAGGTCCACTTGGATTAGATTAAAACATTTTTTATTATTTAATTTGAAGAAGAGTTAAAAGAGTTAAAATCAATGTTTAATAACTAAACCATTTTTAATATAGGGTTATACATAAGATAAATTCAACTATAAATATTCATTAGAAAGATAAAACTATTTAATACATAATGGTATTTTATTTATAATTTTTAGATACTAAATAATTAAATTTACTAATGACACAATGATGATGCAGTAATTACCTTATTAATGAAAGAATCAAATAAATGGTATTATAAATATTTAAATAAATATAATTTAAAGGTTTTTATGACATCCTCGAATTTTATAGGTGACTATGACATGTTATATCTGATTAAATGTATCTTAATCTATGTAATCAAGTTTTCATGACTTTCACAAAAACAAAATACCAAATAGTGTCAAAATTTACATTAATTAATATTTAAAACAAATACTATATTATTTATAGATATAATATTCTTAAAAATGTAAGGTTTGGCCAAAGGGATTAAATAATATTATATATTTCATTAATGAGCCACTTTAGTATCTCTTGTACGTTTATAGTAAGTTTATTAACCATATGTAGTAAGAATACAAGAAGACACGGTAAAAGTTAAACTATTTAACTAAGAGTTAAATCTAAATGATAAGGTTAAAATGGTAATATAAACTCATTTAAAACCTATTGGTTGAGAGTATTTCGACCCATAACCACCTAAGGATATAAATTAATTCATTTTAAACCATTACAAACCTAATATGATTGTATAATAAATTAATACTTTAATCTTTTCCTAAAGTGACCCTCACCCCTCTTATAAAAGGGAAATTCACCTTCTCTCAAAATCACACCTCCAAAGTCATTTGGATCAGCCAAAACCTACCCAAATATCCTCCCAACTTTCCTCAATTCAACCTAGAGGCCTTTGTTTTATCATAAATCCATCCTAATGATCCCTTTTGATCAAATCAAAAGGAAGAACCCGAAGAAGAGGTAGTGATTTCACCACCCTCTTTCAAGTTCCTTTCTTCTTCCACTTCTTCATTATTTGTTATTTCCATTATAAAATAATAAATCCTGCATCTTCTATATAATTTTATGTTATTATAAAAATTTCATAACTATATTTATTATTCTATCCATCTTATGAATGATAATGTCCCCATGCGTGCGTACGTACGACTTACCATCTCCACACCGTGGTGTAATTTGTTATTCAACACTATGTTATTTGGATGGATATAATCATGTGTAATATGTATATAAATAATTAAAATAAAATTATAATGTCTCTGTAAAATTAATATACCATCCAATTCCACAACTTAAAGGAAATGATATTGTCGCTCGTGCATACGCACGGATTACCGTCTCCACGACGCGATGAGATTCATTTCCACATTCAACATTCATTGAAGATTATAAAAAAAATATTACTAATATGTTTGTAAAATATGACATAATAATTATACTGGAAATATATATATATATATACTTACATTTATTTTATTCACTCATTTCCATTCAATACGTTATGAAAACGGAAACAACGTTTATGCGTACGTACGGACTACCCTCTCCATAAACGGTGTTTTACATTTCATATATATGTCTATTATAAATATTTATATTCTTAATATATAGGATATATAAATCATGTTTTATATTATGGATGTATTTAAATCATGATCTAAGTGATACAATCAAGAGTAACAAGTTAAAACACGTATGATAAAGAAAGTGATTATTACCCAAAATGTTAATTTAACATTGAAATTATTATTAAATGGGTAGTATAAAGTCATAAATGAATAATTTATGATATCATTAATATTTATATGGTTTTCGCATAATTTAATAACATACTACGGTCTTCATACATGATGTTAAACGTACCCTCGACTAAAGTAAAGTGCAAGGTAAGAGGTTTTCATCTCACTCCTTATTCTCGTGAGATTCATGCCATATTTCCACTATTACCTTTTGTGTGTTGTATGTACTACTCATAATTGTATTCTGTGTTTAATACACTTTAATGTATGTATATTTACATATTCATTGTATGATACCTCTTTCATGGGGTGTATGTTTCGTAAGTTACCAAATTGGTAAGGGTTAATTTTACAATCTCTTTATTACCCGCGGTTGTTTTTACATAAGTATCTAATGTGACATATTTATTATCCATGTCCATGTTTCAGGAAAGAGTTTTCAAAATGATTCCTTTAAAGAAATTTTTTTTACAAAAAACATCATTTCAAATGTTTTAAATATTTACTCTTATAAATCTTTCTCATTAATGTCTGTGTCTTCAAAATGGGTTTTAAGGATTTATTTATATAGACATGAATGTTTTTAAAATGTTAATTACTTTAAAAAGTTTCGAAGTTGTATGGGACAATTTGATTATAAAATGTCTTTAAATGTCTTCCTTTCTAAAATGTGTGACATTTAAATGTTTTCATGAAAAAGGGATATTTCTCTCAAATAGTTTTACAAATCATTTTCATCTATATCAACATCCTTTGATGTATTTTAAACTTGTTTGAAGATGATTTATTATGATAAAAATATTCCATATTGTATTGAAGGTTTTGTGATATGTTTGACTATGGATGTGTTATTTTTATACCATTCATGGTTTACAGATAAAGTATTAACATTTCATATGATAGTTTTAATACGAATGTTTATGTTATGTTTAAACCTTTTCATATGAGGAATGCATTGGACTTAGTAAGTGACGGGTGGAGCCCGCTATATCTCCACTATGCATCGGTAGGTCTCATGAGACAAACTAGTGTCTTGGACCAAGGCCTTGATAGAAATTTTATTTATAGTCTTGGAACTAGGCCTTGACTATGTGGTAATGATGTCCGACATTAGGTATTCCCTCATTATGAAATTAGTTATTACAAGTGATTATTTGACTAGTATAATATCCATGTGAATGTTTATATAGTAATGTTTGATTTATTTTTTCCATATTATGTTCAAGTTTATGTTTAAAAAGGTTGTTGTTTTTATCACACATCTTGCCTTAAAAGTTTATAGCTTCTGCTAAATTATTTACCCTTAATGAGCATCTGATCTCACCCCTTTCGTTTGTTTTATTTTCCCAGGATTCTAGGAAGTGTATTATGATTGATAAGCAGGGTTAATATTGGGGATTAATGGAATTCTCAAAGGATCATTTATGTCATGTTTTATTTTCTAATGTGTAATGTAACGTTCATGTATGTAATATATTTTCCAAGACTGCTAAACTGATCGGTCTTTCAGGACTTGATTCTTTGTAATCATGCTAATGTATTAAAATAATGCACCGACTCTGGGTAATTGGGGTCGGGGCGTTACATTCAAAGATTATTAAATATTCTCTATAATTTTGAGGAAAAATTTAGATCATAATCAGATAAAATAGAATATGATACTACATGTTACCTTACCACTTATTTAATTCCTTTCATGGAAATATTATTAAGAGACAAATCTTCTCTGATTATAATGAAATTTACTTAATTAGTAAGGTGATTAGCTATAACCGAAATAAAATTATTTCCTTTTAATTTTTTGGGTAGTCTGATAATGAAATCCATTTTGATATTTTACCATTTCCGTTATATTATGGTAAATGGTTATAACATCCCCTTATACTTTTATATCCATGAAATAATGTGCTGACATACTGTACATCATGATATATACTTTGAAATACCTTTTTCCATGTTGTCGCACTAGAACTACTCTTTCATATCTCTATACATCTTCATAATTCTAGGATGAATAATGAATAATGATATATGAATTTAATCCAATATATATTTCTTAAAATTTGGAATTGATGGGACACATACCTAATTCTTAAACCTTATCATTCCACTGTAATCAAATCTGAACTTAGGAACATTTATCGTCATCTTCTATAGTTCCAGATATTCCTTATACACCTTATTAATACTGTCATTGATGGATTGTTAAACAATAATACAAGGAAGATAAAATCTATCCCCATTCCTCATGATTTCAAGATTCACATTATGAAAATCCATAAATATTGGATGTCTTTCAATCATCATCATGAAAAAACCAGCATGGTCTTTCCAATTCAGAGCATCATCTACATTGTTCATCATCACAAAGTGGTAATATGTAATGAAGCTATAATATTTAATCAAATATAACCATCTCATTTCATGAATGTTTAAATATTTTTGTATGAACATATACTTAAATATTTTATGATCAGTTATATATCATATATTTCACCATAAATATAATTAATCTATATTTTTAATGCCAAGATTATTGCTTCCAATTCCAAATCATGAGTTTGTTTTTCCTCATGAATTTTCAATTGACATGATTCATAAGATATAATCATATCATTCTAAATGAGGGTAGATCTTAGTATATTCTTCTATGAATTACTATTTATAACAAATCTTTATCTATTGTATAATAGTGTGTGTATAAGTTCATTGAACAAAATTCTCTTTAATTCAATGATTTTTTAACACTCATCTATCCAAATAGACTAATATACCTTTTGAGTAAACTTGGTTATTTGATTATATATCTATGATAAATCCATTAAAACACATAATTAGTATCCAACCAACCTAAGAAAACTTACAATCTCAGTCATCATGGTTAGTCTGGGCCATTGCTCAATAAATTTCATCTTTGATGGTTCTACCTATATATCCTCATTTGAGATTATATTATCCAAGAAGTATCCCTTTTATACATAATTCCCACTTACTGAATTTGGAAAAAAATAATTCTTACTTAAGTTCTCAATACAATCCTCTAATGATGTTCATGCTCTTACTTACTGTGGAATTACAGAGGAATGTTATCTATAAAGACTACCACATACTAATTGTGGTAATATATAAAGACTATATTCATTAAATACATGATGATAGTAAGGGATTTGGTAAGTCTAAATAGAATAATTATAAATTCAAAATAATGATACCTTACATGAAATGATATATTAGGTTTATTCAACTTCTTGACCCATAATTGATGGTATACAAAATGAAGGACAATCTTTGAAAATTATTGAGCTCTACACCATTGATCAAAAAATAGGTCAATAAATGGTAAAAGATAATTATTCTTGATAGTGATAATTTATTGTTTTTGATAATCAATTCATAGATGCATGGAACCATATTCATTCTTAACAAAATGAATCGGTGAACTCCATGTCGATTCAATCAGGTATATGAATACTGTAAAGCTCCAAACCCACACTTTCAGATTCAATAATAAAAAAGAGAAGTATTTTTTAAAAAACATAACTAAAAATATAAAAATTACTTTATTTATTCCAAGAACTTTTCTAGTCTAGGTTTTGGAGAATTACAAAAAACATTACATATTTTCAGAGCTCTAAAAAAGTATATAATTAAAAAATTTCTTTCACGTGCGCTAACTCATTATACAAAACAAGAACCATTTGAATTTCTAAAAAACCAAAAATAATAATTTAAAACATAGGGTTATCATTAAATTTCATGTGATGTGTTTTAAATACATTTTAAAAATACACTTATTTGAAAACAATTATTCTCCTTTGAAAACATTTTATCAAATAAAATATTTGATAACTACTTAACATAGAAATATATATCTACAAATACTTTAATAATAATTTTAATTTTAAAAACAAATTAGTTTTAAAAATAATCAACTTTCAAAATAACTCTTGGATTTTACCTTTTAAAACATTGAAATTAATAAACTTATGTGGATAACTTATGATACCTGAAAAACCCTAATAAAAACATTTTTATACATACTAGTACCATTTGTGAGACAGTTTCCCCTTAAGGTCATGGGTTTACTCCCCAAACCATATCACAACATTCGATACTCGTGTGCCAAATTTTAGGAAAACCTTTTATTGGTTCTACATTTATTATTCATTGCCCAAAAACCATTCAAAATATTATATAAATTATTTACATGTAAGAAAATAAATTGATAACTTCTTTATAATGTATAATCTCATTTTGAAGAAATTATAAAAGTACTCGGAGAAATACTCACTTGAAAATAATTAATTTTATTAAAACAAATAAACATAATTATTTAGAAATTAAAATTAATTTTTGTTCTAAAATTCATGAAATGTTAACAGTATCTATAGGTGATGGTCATATCTAAATTATGAATGACATTCATCGATCTTGAATAACATTCTACACCTTAAATGATAACTTATTTAAAACATAATTTAGAAATCACATAAAACAATAGATTTATTAATGATAAATAGAGATTTTAGTGAACTAAAATCCTCTTTTAACAAGGGTTTTTTTTAAATTAAATAATAAAAAAAATGTTTTGTTATTATTTTAAACTATGAAATCATTCAAAAAAATTTAATCAGAATAAATCAAAATAAATGTTTGAAAAAAATATAGAATTTATTTTTAAAACATAATATTGACATCATAAAATTTTGAGTGTAATAACATCCTTATGTTATAGAATTTTAGAACAAACACACACACACATATATATATTTGGAAAATAATACATCCCATAAAATATATAATTCATATTGAAATATTAGTTTTCTTTTGAAATATATAAAATATAAGTCTTTTTTAGGACAAAATAATAAAATCCCATACCTTAAAATGAAAATGAATATGAGATGCTTACCATCGAATCTTGGACACACTATAAGGAAAAGAAGAAAGAGTGTGGAATTTTTTTTTTCATAGAATGAAGATATTTTTATCTTACATAGAGTGAACCCTTCCACACGAAATTTTTGAGAGTCATGGATTTATACAGCCGACTCTATTATAAAAATATATAATTATACACGTGCAATAGAATAATCGAGAGATATATGGATATCTTAAATTATGTGATTTAGGTGTAAAGATTATCAAGAAAGGATGATATATATAAATAAATAAATATATTTATTTATATATATATTCATCGATTTGTATAGGTTAAATTCAAGGGATACATGGGTGAAAAAAATTAAAACTAGCTTTAAAGCATACACATATCAATTATATATATATATATGTATATTATAATATGTTTTCGATTGTTCTTCAAGAAGCTGAGAACCAAGATGAAAATGTTGACAAATGACACACATATCATCTAATAATTAAACATAAAACTATGTAAAACAGAAAAATAATTTTGAAAAAATTATGAAGAACAAAAATTGTCAAAATGATAAGGAAGAAAACTTTAGAATGTGGTAACTGAAATTGTTGATAAATATAAAAAAATCATTTTATGATTTTAATTCAAACATTTAAAGTGACAATCATTTTAAGAAATTGAGAGGAATAAAATATATATTAATGACAAAAAGATATTGATGATGAAAAATAGGTATTTAATAACAAAAAAAGAAGAGAAATCAGACACTAAAAAGAAACAAAAAAAGCTACCACCAATCTCAAAAACGACATATAAGAGTATGGATAAAATGGGTTTATCAGTTTGTACTTGAATTTTACCCCTTATAAGTTTGAAATGGTTTTAGAAAATTGATCCTCATTTAGAGTTAAAAAACCCTTTGGAAAATCAATTTGATATCGAAACCCTACCAATTCATAACTGAAAATCTCTTGTCAGTAGTTGATACATATTTGATGTTTGACTTCCATGTACATTTTCCCACCCAAACAATTCAAATCCCTCTCCAAAATCGAACCATGTGGCCGCAATCAAACATTCCTGGTTCTTGACCCAACCTACAAAGAATACCCCACTCATCTCGACTTTCCATGAAAACCGGTCCCTTTTTTTCTTTGGTCAAAACCCTTGGTTCCATTCCCCACAAAGCCGATTCTCAGTTTTCTATTTTTTTTATCATTTAACATTTTAACTAAATGTCATATTTTTTGTTTTATAAAAATTATTTAATAATTTTTATAATTATTATATATTTAATATTTTATAATATATTTCCATTAATTCATAATTTCAAATATATATATATGAATTAATAATACTCATAATTTATAAAACATTATAAATTCAAATAGTTAAAATATATTGAGATTACAATTTTATTTATTTCAAATAAATTATATTCCCTTAAATTTTATATTAGGTATACATAAAAATTTATATATAATTTTATACTTTTTTCCTAAATATTATATATCTCATAATCATAGTTTCATAAATATAAAAATTTTCATTGCAAAATATTATAATTTTTTTTATTAAATTAATTTATAAATTTACTAGTTTAAATTATTTTATAACAATCAAATATATTTTACGCACTTATAATTATATATATTTCAAAATAACCACATTTATGTTTTCAAAATAATGTTTAAGACCTTTAATGTTAATATTTTGGAAAGCATAAATCTAATATTTAAAAAGATAATAGTTAATATTTTCTTTTTAAAGAAATCCATTAGAATTAATCCACTAATAACTATAATTTCAAAAATATATTTTATAAAAATTTTAAAAAATATACTTGAATATAATTTATAAAAAAGTTGTTTTTCTTAAAAAAAATATATTCAAAAATTTTGATAGGAAATTATATATGTAAATATGGAATCATATATTTTAGCTTATTTTAAGAAAAAATCATTAATTTAATGAATATATTAATTTATTTTCATTAAGATATAAAATAATATTTCTTGAAATATAGAGTAATATTTTATAATTTGAAACAAAACTTATTTTGATTATAAAAAATATCTTAGTATCATTAATTTTTTATTTAAAACCTTTCTTAGTCATTTTTAAATTATGAAAAACTACTAAATAAGTAATTAATTAAAATAAAATTAATGTTTAATTTCTTAGGATGTTACATTCTCCCCTGTTAAATGAATTTGACCCTCTCAATTCATTCGTTGGATATAAGAAAATTCTAAATTTATATCTTTAGAATTTGGAAAACTAGAATTGTGAAACTTCCATATCTTAGGGGTACCTAACTACCTATAAGTTAAAAAGATAATTATATTATGTATATTTTTATTCATATGAAACTTCATAATCTCCAATGTTTTCAAGTCCATTGATCTAATACTAACTATAAAGCCTTGAACCTGCACTGATAGATTCAAAACTAAAAATGCAGTTTATTTTTATATAAAAGATAACTAAAACTTACAAAGTAATTTATATATTTCAGGAAATCTTCTCGTCTAGTTTTTGGAGATTTAGAAAAAACCATACATATTTTAAGATCTTTATTAAAATTATACAACTAACAAATTTTTATCTCTTGTGCTAACTCCTTATATGAAACAAGCACTATTTCAATTTCTATAATACTTGTGAAAAATAATTTAAAACATAGGGTGAGAATTAAAATTATCAATAATGGGTTTTAAATCATTTTGAAAAATAATTTTATTTGAAAAATATAAATCTCCTTTGAAAATGTTTTTTCAAATAAAATATTTGATATATACTTAACATAGAAATATCTAACTCAAAATCAATTAATTATATTTTTTATTTTGAAAACCATTTAATTTTCAAAGTAAATAACCATTGAAATAATTCATGGATTTCTCCTTTTTGAATATTAAATGTAATAATTTTTTTAGGATTACTTATGATAATTGGAAGCCCCTTAAAAAATTATGTGTCCACATAGAAGTATAAATTGTGGGACAATGTCCCCTTGAGGACATGGGTTTAATCCCCATACCTTATCATATCATTTGATTCTCATGTGCTGAATTTTATGAAAAAAACATAGAGGTTATGAATTTCTCATTGATAACCCAAAAACCCTTAAAAATAATACAAAAATTATTTCCATGGAAGAAAATAATTTTACAAATTCATGACATGAGATAATAACATTTTTATGAAATTTTCAAAGTACTATGAGAAATCATCACTTATAATGAATTTCTTTTATTTGAAATATATGAACATTATTCCTTATAAATTAAAATGAATGTTTGTACTAAATTGAAAGAAATGTAAGAATTTATTATAAATTATGACCATATCTAAATTATTAATGATATTCATGGATGTAGAAGAACATTCTACACATAAAATTAGAACTAATTTAAAACTTAAAATAGAAAACCCACATAAATTGATAGATTCATTCATGAGAAATAAAGCTTTTAGTGAACTCAAATCATATTTTAACAAGGGGTTTAAAAAATTAAACAATAAAAAACAATTTTTTGTTATTGTTTTAACCCTTGAAATCATTTAAAAAAATTTAATCAAAACAAAACATAATAAACGATTGAAACAAAATATAGACTTCATTTTTAAAATATAATATTGAAATCATAAAATTTTGAAAATAATATCATCCTTATATTATATAATTTGAGAATGTATATATATATATATATGTATATGGAAAAAATAAACCCATTAAAAAATAAAATACATAAAAAGTATTAGTTTTCAATTAAAATCTATAAAATAGAAGGTATTTTAAAGACAAAACAACAAAATTCCATACCTTAAAATAAAAATTAATTAAAGATGTCGACTTCCAAATACTAGAAACACCAGAAGGAAAAGAAGAAAGAGTTATGATGTTGTTTTGTTTTTAAAAGGATTAAGATAATTCCCTCTTACAGAGATTTCACCCTTCCACTGGAAATGTTTGAGAGTCATGGTTTTATATTGCTGACTCGGTTATAAAAATATATAATTGTATACAGGAAAATAAAGAATCAATTGATGTATGGATTTATTAAATTATGTGTTCTGAGTGTAAAACCTGAGAATCAAGGATGCTATGTGTATATATATATATATATCCTACATTCGTCAATGTTTATAGGTAATATTAAAGGAAGACATCGATGAAAAAATATAAAACCAGCTTCAAATCATACATATATCGATTGAATATATATAAGTAAATATTTTATAATATGTTTTAGATTGGTCTTAAAGAATATACAAACTAGGAAAAAAATGTTGAAAAATGATACATAGATCATATAAGGGTTGAAAATAAAAGTTGGTCAAATAGAGACATATTTTTGAAAAAGTTGTGATGTTCAATGATAGCCAAAATGATAAGGAAAAAAATTCCAGAACGTGCCAAACAAAATTGTTGAAAAACAAATTTTTTTTCCTGATTTTAGGTCAAAACTGAATTTCATAACCATGTTGTAGCACTGAGATGCATAAAATATAGATCAACAACAAAAAGTTACTACTGACAAAAAAAAGTATTTAATAACAAAAAAAAACAGGGTATTTGGACACCAAAAATAAATAAAAAACCTACCACCAATTTTCATGTCAAAATATATGAGGATGAAGAAAATGATATATATGTTTTTGCTCGACTTTTACCCCTTCTGAGTTCAAAATGGCTTCATCAAATCGACCCTCCTTCGGTATTGGAAACCCCTCCAGCAAATCGATCCGAGTTCGAAACCCTATTGATCTTCAACTGAAACCCAATAACTGGTAGTCGATCCATCTTTGACGTTATACTTCTATCCACGTTTGAACCCCCAAAATAATTCGAGGACCTATCCAAAAATGATCTTCATTTCAGTGGTCAAACCTTATTGGTGCTCAACCCAACCTTCTGAGAATAACTCGCTTGGCTCGACTTTCCTAGAAAATTGATACCCCTTTTCTGTACTATGGTTGAAACTATCCGTTCCCCTCACCTGAAATCCGATTCTCGATTTTTTTATCATTTCATTTTTCTAAAAAATGTCATATTTCAGGTTTTATAAACATTATTTAATTATTTTTGTAATTATTTTATATTTATCATTTTATAATACATTACCAGTAATTCATAATTTCACACACACACACACACATATATATATATAAATTAATAAAACTCATAATACATAAATCTTTATAAATTTAAAATAATTAAAATACAATTCCACTAAAATTTTATTTGATTTTAATAAATTATATAACCTTTAATTTTAAATTATGTAGACATAAAAATGTTTTTATAATTTTATAATTTTTCATAAATATTATCTCTCATAATAATTGTTTTAAAAATATAAAAATTTTATTACCAAATAATATATATTTTGTAATATATTTTTTGGTAAATTTACTTTTTAACATTAGTTGATAACAATCAAATATAATCTAATACTTATAATTATAAATAATTTTTTAAAGAGTCTAATTAATTTTATTAATGTAAAATTATTATGTATAACTATTTTATCATTTAAAATAAATTTCAAAATAAACGTTTTATGTTTCCAAAATATTATTTTAGACATTTAATGTTAATATTTTGAAAAGAACAAATTAAAAATTTAAAAAGATAATAATTAATATTTTTTAAACTCATTAGAATTAATTTACTAATAACTATAAATACAGAAAGATATTTCATAAAAAATTTAAAATATAATTACATATCATTTATATAAAAAACATTTCTTGAAGAAAATAATAATATTTTAAAAAAATTGAATATTAAAACTTTCTATTAAGTAAGGATTCATATATTTTAGCTTCTTTTAAGAAAAATGAATTCATTTAAGGAGTATATTAATTTATTTTAATTAATATATAAAAGAATATTTCTTGAAATATAAAGTAATATTTTATAATTTTAAAGAAAACTTATTTTGATTATAGAAAATATCTTAGTTTCCTTTGTTTTTTTATTAAAAAGATTTCTTAGTTAATTATAAATTGTAAACAAATAATTAAAAAAATTCTTAATTAAAATAAAATTAATTATTATTTTTCTGTGATCTTATAAATACCTTATCATGATTATACTTGAGTTTCTCCTTTAATTCTGGTAGCTTAATATGCACTATTTTGTAATGAGTTTTTATAATAGGTGTAGTACCAGGTATTAGTTATCATGAATTCCCAACATCATGATTTTTGTGAAGACTGGGAAAGACGTTAGGAAATAAATAATAATATTCTTTAAAAATATGCATACCTTCAATTTTAAGTTTTCCCTAGCCATTTTAGATAAATATCCCTGATGAATAGTTTGTAAGACCCATATAATGAAAGTAATTTCCATTGAATGTTTATATTCATACTCACACCGAAATATGTTCATAGGTCGATTCAGAATAACTAATGTGATTTCATTATTCGATAAATTAATATGAAATATATATATATAGAGTTAATAAGTGTTCAATATCACATTAAATTCTTCTAAATAATAAAAAATAATATTTTCATTGGAAACATTTTTATAAAATTCCAGATGACATCCCCAGCTATGAAGTAGAGGATAAGGATGCCTTAATTTTCATGATCCACTTTAATGATAAGAATATCATAAAACCTTCCTTGGTATAGGATTTATCCCTTTGATTAGGGTTTTGGATTGGATAATTCCCATGTTCCTCACATATAAAATATTAAACCATAAATGGTAGCTTAAAATTTACTTTATTTCCCTACAATGGACTCTTAATTTTTCCTTAGATTTTTTTATTCCCTTATTTTCTACATATTAAACATTTTATTGTTCCTTTTATTCACTTCCATAGGTGATTCTTCACACATTATTGTCATGTAGGAAGCTTAATATTCTTCCCTCTATGGTATTTATCAATTAAAATTCCATGAAATTCCATTTTCCTCATTTTGGGATTATCAAGAAACTCACCAAAGTTGAGGCTATTTATCATATATCGAGATAGTTGGTAAGGAATAATCAAAAGGATTTTCAATCTATATCCTATAACATTTTGTTACTTTGAAGAAAAATTATTTTATTATTCATCACATTTATCATTAACAAGATTCATCCTCATTCCATCCCATGTCTAAAAAAATTAATGTGAGTATTAAACATTCGTAATCCGAGTAAAAAATCATATGATTATGAAAACTATTCATATAATGTCCTAAATTATGACACCTTCTTTTATCCCAAGACACTTTAAGTTTATTTCACATTGTTTTGTATTATCATCAGTTGTCATAAGTTCTATCCACTCATTTATCATAATGGTTCCTAAATAGAATGTGAATTAACAAAATTATTCACCATAGAGTGTCAAGATAGGTGTGTTGTAACACCCGAGACTTTTATGTTATATAAATCATCAAAGGAATCTTTTTCTACACAACACTTGCTTGGCTTTCTTTACACGCAATCGCGACCTTCCTCGATAGCTTGCGTCGTACGCAATACTGAGTTTCACTAAACAACAATATGCTATTAAAACTAGCCGTTATGAATAGTAATAACCACTTTTTGAAATTTTATAAATTTTATTTTTCAAAATGGACTTCATTTTGGGACTCAGAATATCGAAATTAGCCTAGGGTGAAATTTTGGTAGTTTTCTGAAAACTTTCAATTTTTGATGAATAGTGAAACCACTAAGTGGTAGGTTAAAAACTGAATTTTGCATAAAACTTAATTTTACCGCTTCTATGAATGGAATTTAGAAAATCCGACAGACACGGTTGATATCAGTAAGTAAAATGTGGTTCAATGAGATAAAAATAATTTATTGGTGAATAGTAACTTTTTACTTTTTTTACCGCGGTTAATAGTAAATAGGGTAACTAAGGGTAAATATGATATTAAGATTACCCTAACACATGTCCTAATTCTATTGGACAAGTGTAATTCGACCAAAAACAAACTTAGGAATAAAATATGACCATTTAGGCCCACTTGGATTAGATTAGGACATTTATTATTAATTTATTTAAAGAAGGGTTAAAATAGTTAAAATCAAAGTTTAATAAGTAAATCATTTTTAATATGGGGTTATACATAAGATAAATTCGACTATAAATATTCATTAAGAATATAAAAAGATTTCCTACATAAGGGTATTTTATTTGTAATTTTTAGACATTAAATAATTTAATTTATTTATGACACAATGATGATGCAGTAATTATCTTATTAATGAAATATTGACATAATTGATGTTATAAACACCAAAATAAATGTAATTTGAGACTTTTTATGAATTACACTAATTTTCTAGGTTACTATGATATATTAATGTTGATATAAGCAACTTGGTTCGAACATATAATTCTGTTATGACTTTCACAAAAATCATATATCAAATAGTGTCAAAATTGACACAAAATAGTTTTTAAATCAAATATTATATTATTAATTGTTATTTTATTCCTAAAAATCTAAGGTTCGGCAAAATGACTTATATAAGGATATATATATTAATAATAAACAATTTGGGGTTCGTTTGGCATGTTATAGTAAGTGTATTAACCATATAGTGAAAGAAAACAAAAACACACGGTAAAAGTTAAATTAATTAACATAGAGTTAAATCTAATTGATAAGGTTAAAATAATACCCTAAACTTGTCTAAATCCTATTGGTTGATAGGATTTCGACCCATCCCCACTTTAGCTTCGAAATAAGACCCTTTGGAACCATTATAAACCGATTTTGACTTTAATATAAAATAATATTTTGAGATATTCCTAAGGTGCCCCTCTCCTCCCTTATAAAAGGGCACCTCCTCCCCCTCCTCCTCACACCAATTTGAGCACTCAAGCTCGGCCAAACCCTGCCATTTTCTCCTCTCCACTTCCCTAGAATAATCCTAGAGGTCCTGGTCTTCTCCAAAGACCAATCTTAGTTTCTTAAGTGGAGGATTCAAAGAGGCGTTCCAAAGAAGAGGTAATATCCATTACCGATCTTTTCAATTTCTTTCTTCTTCAACTTCTTCTTCTTTAGTTGTTTCATGATAAAGTAATAAAATCAGTATTACTTACATACTGATATGTTATTATAAATATGAAACAACCCTAATTCACCTTCTATCCATCCTACGGAAAAATGAAATCACCGCGCGTGCGTACGTACGGAATACCGTCTCCACGCTGTGGTGTAATCTATTTTTCCACCATCACCTTACAAGGATGGGTATAAATGGTGTAATGAGTAACTATATATGATTATTATGAAGTAATATTGATACTGAAATAATATATATATATAATCCAATACAATTCCACGATCATAGGAACGATATCATCACTCGTGCGTACGTACGGAATACCGTCTCCACGATGTGATGCGACTCGTTCTACATGATCTTCATTTCATAATGATTATATAAATGAATTGAATGAATGAATATGGTATATACTACACTAATAACATTCTGTAAATGAATTATCTATAACCTAAAGATAAGAATAAGAATTTATTCGACAAAACACGCATAAGAACAAAAAGTTATAAAGACCCGAGTAACAAGTAACAATGAAATATTACTAACAAGAAGCTAATAATATGACCATATATGATATCATATCAATATGTATGATTCTGGAATAAGTAAATAACATTATTTAAACCATTATACAGGTTCTTCGGACACGAACAAAGCAAATCGGACATAAGGTAAGGGAAATATCACAATCTCATTGTTATCCGAGATTGTTTATTCGTAAGTATTTACTGGGGTGTATTTTATCATCCACATCCATGTTTACTCAATATGTAATATTATTTCCATCCACCTAAAATTGTTTAAATCCATTTTTACCCTTCGGTGAGTTTTTAGTAATACGTATGAAAGGAATCTTTTGTCATTTTTCGTACGAGGTACTTTTTGACTTTTCCGACAAAAGTACGAAGAATGTTTTTTTTAACTTATACGGCATGGATGGATTTTTAAAAAATTATTTCCAAGAAGCTTCCTTTACAAGTTATCAATTTTATTTTTAATCAACTTCTTTTATTTTAAAGTCGTATGACATGTTATGAAAGGAAAAATGTTTTTGAAGTAGAAAGGATATTTTCCTCAAGAATGGAGTTCAAGTATTTTATCAAAATTATTTTCCATCTAAGATAATAAAAGGGTTCTGTTTTTATCCCTATTATTACATGGATTTGATTATGTTGTGATGGAAATATTTTTATGAATTCCTTTATCTTATATGAATTGTTTTATGATGTCATGATGTTTCAAGAATCCCATTTTTGTTACATGTGTTATACGATGATGTATGATTTATGATTATGTGGCACACATAAGAAAGGATTCATTATAAGATGGGTGGGACCTATATCTCCCTCCAATGCATTGGGTAATGATTTTATATCTCATGAGATAGACATGGCTGGAACGGAAGGTTATTTCGGTTCAGTGATACAGGACTGAAACGAGGAGTGAACTCGGTTCAGAAAGGGACTTTGTCCACTAAGATAGTCTTGGCAATGAGTCATGACTAACAAGAAATGATTTTCCATGATTATGTGTGCATGCCACAAAGTTTCAAGTTTTATGTTATGATTATGGGGATCTCATTTTCACTTCTATGATTTATTCCATGTTAAGATATTATGATCTCTTTTGCAGGTTTTTATTTTCATAAAGATATGATATGATTTTTATTTCCTTTATTTTCCCTTGCTGAGCATTTGAGCTCACCCTTTTATGTTTTCTTTTCCCCAGGTCAGGAAGATGGATATTATGTAGAATATGCTAAAAGGGACCCTAGATATGATGAAATAAATGGGAGACACTATAGAAGATTTATGAACCAGTTGTTTATGTTTCCCAGTTTCTAAAGACACTATACCTATACGGTCCTTTGTGGTTTTGTCATATGTTGTAATAAGTGTGCTTCAATTTCGAAGTATTAACAATGTATGTAAAGTATGGGTCGTTATAGTTGGTATCAGAGGAAAGGTATAGTCATCCTTTGGAAACTAGGATGTGAAAGCCTTAGTAAGAACCCTAAGGATAAGTCTAAGCATAGAACACAATCTTAGAAATGGCCATGAATAACCTAGGATAAGACCATAAGCATGAAAATTTTATTCTTGAATTATGTGGTTTCCTATTATAATTAGTGTTACTCACACTATTCTTCTTGGTTTTAGTCAATGGCTGGAACCCGAAGGAACCGTGTTAATGCGGAATGCGATGGGCAATGCAATGATTGTCCCCCTGAGCAACCAAACGATATGGGAGCTGGAATGCAAAATCTTGTAGCCATGCTCACACAACTTTCTCAAGCTATGAATCATGCAGGATTTCCAAACGAGCAAAGGAGGGAGCAACATTCTGTTGAATCCTTCATGAGGCAGCGTCCACCTTCTTTCAGCGGGTCTACTGATCCATTAGTTGCTGAACAATGGATTAGTACTACTGAAAAGATATTTTCAGTTCTTCAATGTTCTGAACATGATAAAGTCATCCTAGCAGTGTATCATTTGGAAGGAGATGCTGATCAATGGTGGAATCTTGTTAAGAATACGAGGCAAAGGGATGAAATTGAGTATATGGAATGGGACGAGTTCAAGAACTTATTTTTCAATAAGTAATTCCCTCGTATTATCCGAACAAAGATGGAGAAAGAGTTTCTTGAACTGAAGCAAAGGGATGATGAATCTGTTGGTACCTATGAAGCAAATTTTACAAGACTTGCAAGGTACACTTCTGGTATTATTATCCAACCTGAGATTAAGATCGATCGATTCTTTAGTGGCTTAAAACCAAGTCTTCAAAGGGCGTTAGCCATAAGGGACTTCAATAGCTACGAGGAAATCGTTCGATGTGCTCTCAAAGTCGAGATGGAGATTGGAGTAACCCATCAGTCACATGGGTTTGATAAGAAGAGGAAGATGGAATTCAAAGGAAACTCTAAAGAGCACACTGAAAAGAAGATTAACTTTCCATTATGCTAAAAGTGTGGAAAGAAACATGGAGGGAGTTGTCTTAAAGGGACAAGTAAATGTTTTAAATGTGGAAAAGAAGGTCATCGGGCATTTGAATGCCGTGATAATGGGAAGAAGATGTCTAATGACGCAAACAAAGGAAGGGATACACAGAATTAACCTACTACACTTCAATGTTTCAAGTGCAAGGAGATGGGGCATTATGCCAATCAATGCCCAAATCCAAGGGTTGATGATGATGGTCGACGTCAACAAACTCTTAAGGCTAAAGACAAAGGAAAGTCACATGCAATTTCTATCAGCGATGTGGAGTACGATAACGATGTGGTGAAAGGTACACTTACCATCCACTCTAAAGTAGCAAATGTTTTATTTGATTCTAGATCCACCCACTCTTTTATTTCTGAAAAATTTTCTAAGGGTATCACCGTATTACCTCAACAATTAGATGTTGAGTTAGCTGTGACAACACCTAGTGGCACATCAATCGCATCAAAAGTTTATAATTCTTCTCCGATCGAAGTTTGTGGTAAAGTGCTTCCTGCAAATCTTGTGATCCTTCCTTTAGTGGAATTTGATGTGATTCTTGGCATGGATTGGCTTTCTCTACATGGAGCTCATATCAATTGCCAAAGAAGGGAAGTCACATTCCATATTCCAGATCAACCTACGATCGTATACCAATGCAAGGATGAACATAACCTTCCAGTGGAAATTTCTTCCATCTTATGGGTATTGATTCCACTAAATGAAGGTTATTTATCTCAAATGGTTGGTGAGAAACTCACGATTAAGAATATGCCCATTGTACGGGAGTTTGATGATGTCTTTCCGGAGGAATTTCCGGGTCTTCCACCAAATCGTGAAGTTGCGTTTTCAATAGAACTCGTACCGGGTGCTTTGCCTATTTCAAAGACACCTTATAGAATGGCCCCAATTGAGTTGGAGGAATTGAAGAAGCAACTCCAAGAGAATCTTGATAAGGGATTCATACGCCCTAGTGCGTCACCTTGGGGAGCACCTGTTCTATTTGTTAAGAAGAAAGATGGATCAATGAGACTTTGCATTGATTATCGAGAACTTAACAAGATCACTATCAAGAACAAATATCCTCTCCCACGCATTGATGACTTATTTGACCAACTACGCGGAGCTCAATACTTTTCCAAGATTGATCTTCGTTCAGGGTATCATCAATTAAGGGTCAAAAGGGAGGATATACCAAAGACGGCTCTCCGTACAAGGTATGGACACTATGAATTTATAGTGATGCCATTTGGTCTTACTAATGCCCCTGCTATCTTCATGGATCTAATGAATAGAGTCTTTAGAGAATATCTTGATCAATTTGTGGTAGTCTTTATAGACGATATTCTTGTCTATTCAAAGAATAAGGAAGAGCATGAAGATCACTTGAGAATTATATTGAAGACCCTGAGAAAGGAGAAGCTTTATGCCAAATTTACCAAGTGTGAATTTTGGCTTCACAAAGTTGCATTTTTGGGTCATATAATCTCAAAAGAGGGGATATCTGTGGATCTAGCAAAAACAGAGGTTATCGAAAGATGGTCAAGACCAACAACAGTAACTGAGATCCGAAGTTTTCTTGGTTTGGCTGGATATTATCGACGTTTTGTAAAATATTTTTCACGATTATCTAATCCAATCACCAAGTTGACTCGGAAAGGAGTTAAGTTTGTCTGGACAGAGGAATGTGAAGAGAATTTCAAGGAGTTGAAAAGAAGGTTATCCAGTGCACCTGTGCTCACACTACCTTGTAGTGGAGAAAGGTTTGTGATCTACAGTGATGCATCCAAGAAGGGATTGGGGTGTGTTCTTATGCAAAATGATATGGTGATAGCTTATGCCTCACGACAGTTGAAAATCCATGAGCAAAATTACCCAACACATGATTTGGAGTTGGCTGCGGTAATCTTTGCATTAAAGATTTGGAGGCATTACCTTTATGGTGAAAGGTGTGATATTTATACTGATCATAAAAGTTTAAAGTATATTTTCACACAAAAGGAGTTGAATATGCGTCAAAGAAGATGGTTGGAGCTGATTAAGGATTATGACTGCTCAATCCATTATCACCCTGGGAAAGCAAACAAGGTGGCAGATCCATTAAGTCGACAAGACCATGCTAGTTTATCCATGATGAGGATCACAAAATATCCAATATTTATGGATTTACAAAGGATGGATCTTGGAATTATAATGGAAGGGGAAAAATCTTATCTTTCTCAAATGAATGTTCAACCATCTATACATGTGAAGATTAAAGAGGCACAGAAAGAAGATGTCGAGTTACAAAAGAAGGTGAGAAATGTTCCTGAATTCAACCTTGATTGTGATGGGATAATAAA
Source organism: Viscum album (assembly GCA_963277665.1). Taxonomy (NCBI): domain Eukaryota; kingdom Viridiplantae; phylum Streptophyta; class Magnoliopsida; order Santalales; family Viscaceae; genus Viscum; species Viscum album. The sequence goes on along the minus strand of OY728120.1, from coordinate 1,080,356,646 downwards.
GTTCAGGAATCGGGTTTGCGTTCCTCCCATCCCCGAATTAAAGAATGAGCTGCTGGATGAGGCTCATAGTTCATCATTCTCTATTCATCCTGGAAGCATGAAGATGTATAGGGACCTAAAAGAGTACTTCTGGTGGGATGGCATGAAAAGAGATGTTGCTGAATATGTCTCTCGATACTTGGTTTGTCAACAAGTTAAAGCTGAGAGACAGAAGTCTAAGGGGATGTTACAACCATTACCCATACCCGAATGGAAATGGGAAAACATCACTATGGACTTTGTCACAGGACTTCCTAAAACATCCAAAAGCAATAATGCTATCTGGGTCATAGTTGATCGTCTTACAAAGTCTGCACACTTCATTGCTATTAGAGAGGATTTCTCTCTAGATCAGCTTTCCAGGATATATGTAAAAGAAGTGGTAAGATTGCATGGAGTACCACTTTCTATTATATCTGATCGAGATCCGAGATTTACCTCGAAGTTCTGGCGAAGTCTTCAGCATACTCTGGATACAGAGTTGAGTTTCAGCACTGCTTATCATCCCCAGACAAACGGTCAGTCTGAGAGAATAATTCAAACCCTAGAAGATATGTTGAGAGCTTGCTCTATGGATTTCAAAGGAGGTTGGGATCAACACCTACCTTTGGTGGAATTTTCTTATAATAATAGCTTTCACTCCAGTATTCAGATGGCTCCTTATGAAGCTCTCTATGGAAAGAAATGCAGGACTCCAACTTTCTGGGATGAAGTTGGGGAAAGAAAGCTATTAGGACCTGATCTCGTTGATGAAATGGCAGAAAAGTTCAGATCTATTCAACAACACATAAGAGCAGCTCAGAGTCGACAGAAAAGTTATGCCGACAACCGAAGAAAAGACCTAGAGTTTGAAGTGGGCGATAAAGTGTTCTTACGAATATCTCCCTGGAAGAGGGTTATGAGATTTGGAAAGAAGGGGAAGTTGAGCCCTAGATATATCGGTCCTTTTGAAATACTGGATCGTGTTGGGAAGGTAGCTTACCGATTGGCGCTTCCACCGAATCTCTCTCAAGTTCACGATGTGTTCCATGTATCTCTCCTGAGAAAGTACATACCAGATCCTTCACATGTACTCAGCTCAGAAGTTGTACCGCTGGAGCAAGATCTTTCTTATGAAGAACAACCGATAGAGATTCTGGATCGTAGCAAAAAAAGTCCTATGAAACAAGACCACTCGCTTGGTGAAGGTTTTATGGAGGAACCACCAACATGAAGAATCTACATGGGAGCTTGAGGATATGATGAGGGAGAATTATCCTCATCTGTTTGTTACAAAGTGACGAATTTCGAGGGAGAAATTCTTTTTAAGGGGGGTAGAATGTAACACCCGAGACTTTTATGTTATATAAATCATCAAAGGAATCTTTTTCTACACAACACTTTCTTGGCTTGCTTTACACGCAATCACGACCTTCCTCGATAGCTTGCGTCGTACGCAATACCGAGTTTCACTAAACAACAATATGCTATTAAAACTAGCCGTTATGAATAGTAATAACCACTTTTTGAAATTTTATAAATTTTATTTTTCAAAATGGACTTCATTTTTGGACTCAGAATATCGAAATTAGCCTAGGGTGAAATTTTGGTATTTTTCTGAAAACTTTCAATTTTTGATGAATAGTGAAACCACTAAGTGGTAGGTTAAAAACTGAATTTTGCATAAAACTTAATTTTACCGCTTCTGTGAATGGAATTTCGAAAATCCGACAGACACAGTTGATATCAGTAAGTAAAATGTGGTTCAATGAGATAAAAATAATTTTTTGGTGAATAATAACTTTTTACTTTTTTTACCGCGGTTAATAGTAAATAGGGTAACTAAGGGTAAATATGATATTAATATTACCCTAACACACGTCCTAATTCTATTGGACAAGTGTAATTCGACCAAAAACAAACTTAGGAATAAAATATGACCATTTAGGCCCACTTGGATTAGATTAGGACATTTATTATTAATTTATTTAAAGAAGGGTTAAAATAGTTAAAATCAAAGTTTAATAAGTAAATCATTTTTAATATGGGGTTATAAATAAGATAAATTCGACTATAAATATTCATTATAATGATAAACAGTTTTCCTACATAAGGGTATTTTATTTGTAATTTTTTGACATTAAATAATTTAATTTATTTATGACACAATGATGATGCAGTAATTATCTTATTAATGAAATATTGACATAATTGATGTTATAAACACCAAAATAAATGTAATTTGAGACTTTTTATGAATTACACTAATTTTCTAGGTTACTATGATATATTAATGTTGATTTAATAAACTTGTTTCGAACATATAATTCTGTTATGACTTTCACAAAAATCATATATCAAATAGTGTCAAAATTGACACAAAATAGTTTTTAAATCAAATATTATATTATTAATTGTTATTTTATTCCTAAAAATCTAAGGTTCGGCCAAATGACTTAGATAAGGATATATATATTAATAATAAACAATTTGGGGTTCGTTTGGCATGTTATAGTAAGTGTATTAACCATATAGTGAAAGAAAACAAAAAGACACGGTAAAAGTTAAATTAATTAACTTAGAGTTAAATCTAATTGATAAGGTTAAAATAATACCCTAAACTTGTCTAAATCCTATTGGTTGATAGGATTTCGACCCATCCCCAATTTATCTTCGAAATAAGACCCTTTGGAACCATTATAAACCGATTTTGACTTTAATATAAAATAATATTTTGAGATATTCCTAAGGTGCCCCTCTCCTCCCTTATAAAAGGGCACCTCCTCCCCCTCCTCCTCACACCAATTTGAGCACTCAAGCTCGGCCAACCCCTGCCATTTTCTCCTCTCCACTTCCCTAGAATAATCCTAGAGGTCCTGGTCTTCTCCAAAGACCAATCTTAGTTCCTTAAGTGGAGGATTCAAAGAGGCGTTCCAAAGAAGAGGTAATATCCACTACCGATCTTTTCAATTTCTTTCTTCTTCAACTTCTTCTTCTTTAGTTGTTTCATGATAAAGTAATAACATCAGTATTACTTACATACTGATATGTTATTATAAATATGAAACAACCCTAATTCACCTTCTATCCATCCTACGGAAAAATGAAATCACCGCGCGTGCGTACGTACGGAATACCGTCTCCACGCCGTGGTGTAATCTATTTTTCCACCATCACCTTACAAGGATGGGTATAAATGGTGTAATGAGTAACTATATATGATTATTACGAAGTAATATTGATACTGAAATAAAATATATATATACTCCAATACAATTCCACGATCATAGGAACGATATCATCACTCGTGCGTACGTACGGAATACCGTCTCCACGATGTGATGCGACTCGTTCTACATGATCTTCATTTCATAATGATTATATAAATGAATTGAATGAATGAATATGGTATATACTACACAAATACCATTATGTAAATGAATTATCTATAACCTAAAGATAAGAATAAGAATTTATTCGACAAAACACGCATAAGAACAAAAAGTTATAAAGACCCGAGTAACAAGTAACAACGAAATATTACTAACAAGAAGCTAATAATATGACCATATATGATATCATATCAATATGTATGATTCTGGAATAAGTCAATAACATTATTTAAACCATTATACAGGAGCTTCGGACACGAAAAAAGAAAATCGGACCTAAGGTAAGGGAAATATCACAATCTCATTGTTATCCGAGATTGTTTATTCGTAAGTATTTACTGGGGTGTATTTTATCATCCACATCCATGTTTAATCAATATGTAATATTATTTCCATCCACCTAAAATTTTTTAAATCCATTTTTACCCTTCGTTGAGTTTTTAGTAATACGTATGAAAGGAATCTTTTGTCGTTTTTCGTACGAGGTACTTTTTGACTTTTCCGACAAAAGTACGAAGAATGTTTTTTTTAACTTATACGACATGGATGGATTTTTAAAACATTATTTCCAAGAAGCTTCCTTTACAAGTTATCAATTTTATTTTTAATCAACTTCTTTTATTTTAAAGTCGTATGACATGTTATGAAAGGAAAATTGTTTTTGAAGTAGAAAGGATATTTTCCTCAAGAATGGAGTTCAAGTATTTTATCAAAATTATTTTCCATCTAAGATAATAAAAGGGTTCTGTTTTTATCCCTATTATTACATGGATTTGATTATGTTGTGATGGAAATATTTTTATGAATTACTTTATATTATATGAATTGTTTTATGATGTCATGATGTTTCAAGAATCCCATTTTTGTTACATGTTTTATACGATGATGTATGATTTATGATTATGTGGCACACATAAGAAAGGATTCATTATAAGATGGGTGGGACCTATATCTCCCTCCAATACATTGGGTAATGATTTTATATCTCATGAGATAGACATGGCTGGAACGGAAGGTTATTTTGGTTCAGTGATACAGGACTGAAACGAGGAGTGAACTCGGTTCAGAAAGGGACTTTGTCCACTAAGATAGTCTTGGCAATGAGTCATGACTAACAAGAAATGATTTTCCATGATTATGTGTGCATGCCACAAAGTTTCAAGTTTTATGTTATGATTATGGGGATATCATTTTCACTTCTATGATTTATTCCATGTTAAGATATTATGATCTCTTTTGCAGGTTTTGATTTTCATAAAGATATGATATGATTTTTATTTCCTTTATTTGCCCTTGCTGAGCATTTGAGCTCACCCTTTTTTGTTTTCTTTTCCCCAGGTCAGGAAGATGGATATTAAGTTGAATATGCTAAAAGGGACCCTAGATATGATGAAATAAATGGGAGACACTGTAGAAGATTTATGAACCAGTTGTTTATGTTTCCCAGTTTCTAAAGACACTATACCTATACGGTCCTTTGTGGTTTTGTCATATGTTGTAATAAGTGTGCTTCAATTTCGAAGTATTAACAATGTATGTAAAGTATGGGTCGTTATATGTGTAGTATTATGCCCACTCATCATGAAAAAACGATGATCTATATAGTACCATTCCCCTTTCATAGTTGTTACCACTAGTTTCATCTATTTATAAACTACAACCATATTCCAGTATCTAGAATGAGATGTATTTTCTAGGAAAACTAGACTCCATTATTTTTCATAACTTAAAATGTTCTTATATAATTAGGATTATCCTAAGGGTTATCAATATTTTTTTCTAATAATAATCCCTAAAAATAACTAAACCCTCCTCTGATACCAACTGTGGTGACCCTATCATAACATATAGAAATATTTCATCATTTTAGATGAATATTCAATACATTTTATAATAATACACACTAGATTCCCATTAAGGTTCAGTGTCTTTGGAGTCTCGATGCTTAATCCACTTATTTCATAAAATATCTTCAACATATCCCACAATTTGTTTCTCTCACAATACCACTATTATACATTTATTACTAAATACCTTTCATTATAACCTAGGGAAAATGGAAATAAAAGAAATGATGATATCAGATGCTCTATATAGGTTAACATAGCAGATATCAATCAATGATCATAATTGAAAATAATTATAACGGTATGATAACATGATCATAACTTAAATAATTCATACCCATTGAGTAAAAAATCATTAATCAAGAATAATGGCATAAAGATTTTTCAAAAAAAAGATATAAGTCATTAGAGTACAGAATCATCAATAATTGGTCATGATCCATGAGAACACATCATAATAATACTACATAATTTTAAGGCATAAAAAATTATATAAAATCATTTCCTTAGTCAAGGATCAATTCCAAGGATATTATAATGAATTGGGTTCACTCCCTATTTCACCATTTTCTTAGTCAAGGTTCCCTTCCAATGCAATCATAGTAGAAAAATTCCCTATATAAATCTTTTTAAATCTATATTATTTTCCTTATTATCTCATGAGATATCATCCTTTACCTAATGCATTGGAGGGATATGTAATTTTGGGTCCACACATCACATAATAAAAACCATACATATGCGAAAAAAAGATCACTAAAAATTCATCATATTATTATCATAAAATAAATCATTTAAAATAATTTTTTTTTAACATATCACCATCACACAATAATAATCCACATAGAGATAGAAAGTGGATGGTGTAATAAAAGAATTCATTATCTCATCATATCTAAATTAACCTATGAGAAATAAATAGGTTTCATGGCATAATTCAAAGATCATAATCATAATAAGTCATGTTGAAATATGGATGGTATCATAAGAAAATATCTCCTTTAAAATAGAAAAATCTTTAAAAGTGTGGATATAAAATTAAAATCCCTTTAAAATTTCATTTGATCCTATCGTTGAAAACCTAGAAAAATATCCTTTTATTTTGATAACATTTTAACAAAAAATTCATAAAATTTAAAGTAAATCTTTTTATTTTAAAAAATGGAATCTTATAAAGGATGTTTTAATGAAAATAATGGTCATGATAGTTTGAAAATATATTCATACTATATAGGTTAAAAGAGAACATTATTTTCACACTTTTGTTAAATGTCAAAAAACAATTATTTGAAAAACGTTTTTAAAAAATATACCTTTTAAACATATTTAAATAAAGACAAATTTTGTGAAAATTACATTTTTATAATATTTAAAGTCTAGGTAAAAACTTCTATGAAACATTTTTGAAGAGTATAATCATAGAATAAAAAAATCATCGACCAAAGGAAATTAAGGTTGAATTTTCTTAAAACATTTTCTCTATCGTTCTGTGTACCAAAGATTGGAGAATGAAACTAAAACATGGTAACCTTAGAAATAAATATAGGAGAATAAAATATATGTATTTTAAATGATAATTAATATATAATTTCCGTAAATGTATTTTCAATATTGGCAATCCTGAAAAGAAATGATATTGTAATATAAATCCCTTCACTCAAGTCTCATCTTACTTCAAATGTATTGAAACCTCCAAAATAATAAATATATATTTATTATAAAAATATAACTAATACAAAAATATACATACACATTTATATGTATAATTCCTTTATAAATTATAATTATTACTTTATTAAAAATTCTTTATTAAAATAATTATTCATGTGAATACTGGTAAGTTTTCCATGTATGTTTTAGTTCAATGTTTATAGTTATTTAACATTTTTTATTGTTTAGTAATATAAAAATTGTTAAGTATTCCTTAAATATAATTTTTATTCTTTTTATATAGTTTTATAACCATTTATAAAAAGTTGTGGTGAAAAATGAATTACATCACTTCATAGAAGTAGTAGCTCGTACATATGCATGGGTGATGTTCCCACTTTTTGATAGATGAAAAAAATAAAAGTAAACAATATTTAAAATTTATAGAATCATTATTAAATCATAAATATCATATATATTCATTAAATCTATCCTTACTTCCATTAGTGAAAATCAGAAATGAAAAACCATTCACATTGCTTCATGGATTTGGTAGTTCACATGTGTGCACAAGTGACAATATCATTTTCCAATGAATAGGAATGTAAGATGGTAGATAAGATATTAAAATTATATATTCATAATTATTTCCTAAACATTATATTTAAACATTAAATCCATTAAAAATATCCAACCATGAAAAGTGGTGATGGAACATGAAATACATAACTTTGTAGAGATGGTAGTCCATATGTACTCATGACCATTTCTTTCATTTCCTATTGGATGATAAAAGAGATGAAAAATGGTTGTACCATAAAAATAATAAATTACATATATATTGATGATTATGGACTCATTATTTTAGTATATATATAATATATTAAAAATAATTAAAAAATTAAATAACTTTGAGAGAGTTGGGTAAGACAATTACCTATTCTTTGAGAGACCTCCTTTAAGTTACACCTTAGGCCTTCATAGGATGGTCCATGGGTTAGACTGAGAGAACAATAAATAAGGGATGAAATATATTATGGTGTTTTATTGGGGATTTTATGATATATAGTTCTTGAAGATTATGAATAAGGGAGGATAAAAGGTGCTATTTTATAATTGAGGGGAGGGACACACATGGAATTGTATAAAATATTTAAATAATATACATACAATATATTGTGAAAGTGAATCCAAATGGTGAATTATTCTAATTTATGGTAATATACGGTAATAATAGACTCAAAAAATATTTTATAGATATGTTTAGGTGGTATTTTTACCCTTATATATTGGTTTAACCCCTAATAAACTCATTTTAGTCTTAACTATGGTAACATATTTTTACATTTTTTTCAATTTAATATGACCAAAAGTTAAGTTAACCATATTAAAATTCTTTAATTATGTTGAATCCTAATATATAATTAACTTTACAATATTCAATTTTTATAAGTGGCATACATTCCTTTTTAAATAAGTGTTCAAAATAGAACAAAAATTGTTTTAAAAAAAGAAGTTTTTAAGAATAAGATAAAATTAAATATTGTTCCTTAACTAATAAAAACCATTATATGAATGATAAATTATTTTATTGATTATATTTTCTAAAAATTTAATTAAAATAGTTAATTAATATTTGTTAATTTAATTTTTTAAGATAAAAACAAATTATTGCGTATAAAAACATAATTTTAGAAAAACATATATTTTTAACTTCAAATTATTATTATTTTTTATTTCAAACAAATTTTAAAAAAATGGATTAATTTTATAAATCTTTTAAAAAATAATTTTTAATAAATTAATTATCTGTATTCATACATTCCAATCTAATTTCCATGTGATACCTGTCATATTAAAAAAAATATTTTAATAGTATATTGAAATTCTTTTAAACATAGGGTTTCTTATAAAGAAATATATCAAAGAAATAAATTTTATTTAAAGAATTATATATCATAAAAATTAGTGGTTTTATAGGAATCATCCCATTTCTCAATAATCTGGGAAGTTAAAGTTTTGGTAGTTTCCTAATTTTTTATTTTTATCCCAATATTAAGACACTTCATATTGGGGGAATAATTTTCATCCTCAACTAATTTCAACATGACATCCCAATATTAGTTATTCCTTTTAATATAACATTTATGTATCATGCTTGATTATTATCTATAAATCTCTTATTTTCCTTACTTTTACCTCCAACTATGAATCTTTTACATTTAAAGAGGTGATATGAATTATTTTAATTCATGAATCACTTATACAAAAAACAATCACTGTTAGTTATATCACACAACCATTTATTTATAATTTTTATTTAATTAGGGACTAATTATCATTGAAAAGTTTAATTGTTTATTATTTTAATTCAATAAGGTGTATGTGAGAATTGATATTTTTGAATTTTATTCCCAGTTCTTCTTCTATTACTTTAACTTCCTCCTCTAGTTGTTCTTTTTCAATAAGAAGATACTTGATAAAACCATGTATATAAGTGATTTATTAAATGATAAATTTTTTCATATACCTTTAAATTTCAGATTATAGATCATAAATGTTTTTGGTAGACTAATATTCCTTAGATTCATCAAATCTTAAGCTTAATTATTTAGCAAGATCAATATCAACAGATTATGTGGTTTAATACATTATAATTTGATTAGTATAAAGTAGTGATATATACATGTTTATTTATGATTTTTCTTAATTTATTTTTCCCCCTCTTCTTCTTATTGTTTATAGTTTTGGTAGTCTATTCCTTTTGTTTTAATGGTGATGGAATATTAGTTATACATACGGGAAAATTATAAATTTACATCAAATATTATCTTCAAGTAAAGCTTATAATAACAAATGGATAAAAATTATCTAGTCATAGTTTGACCCATGCATTGGTAAAACATATAGAGCCGAATCTATTGTGCAAGGACACTAAGAGTGGAGGTCAAATTAGTATACCCAAATTATATTAATTTTGAATTTTATTAATTAATACCTTTTACACAGGAACCTCTACCCCAATTAAGAGGAATAAATCAACCAATGCACTCTCAAATATCACCATACCATGAAATATATAAAATATAAAAAGAATAGTAGCATACAATATTTACAAGGTTTAGCCAAAATGTAACAACTACTCCTTTCGATATTTTAACTTTTTGAGTACATATATTTTTTTACCCTTATAATTTTTTTGAGATCAAAACTGTTTTTCAGATCATACACAATGGTTAGGCTAGTATCATATAAATCCTAAAAGGTAAGGATAATAAATTTCCTAAACATATAGAATTTTTTATACTTTTACCATAAGTTATTCAATGATGTTATTTATAAAGGTACCAAATGTCCTTAAAAACTAATTTACAAACTATTTAACATGTTTTCAATTTATAAATAGTGATCAACTCATATTCATGTAGACTTTCATTTTTATCTACTTTAAACCATTATGATTTTTTTATTAGAATAGTTCTTAATCTTCAAGAGTCTTTACACTAATAGAACATCAACAAGTATAAAATTTTCCATTCCTCAAAATATTTATTTTCCTTCTTCAATATATGATTAACATATGAAAACCTAAAATATTCATTAAATATAAAAACAAGGAAGAAAGTATAACTTCTAAATCTCTCTCTATGTATTCTTTGAATGATGTATCTTTTTTCTTAGTAGGACTACAATCAAAGGGACTCACTTTTTTTCTTGACTGACAGAATATATGTCATTTGAAAAAAATAGAGTTGAATAATACATCTCTATTCTATGAATAGGAGATAATGATTATAACTTTGATATTATTATGTGTTTAAACCCTTTCATTTCGACATTAATGAAATAATTTAGATATCTCCAAAGAGTCAATGTTTTCCATCTTTATGTGATATAAATATATCATGAACTCATCCATATTATCCATTTTAAAAAAAAATCCCTCATTGAAATTTATGATGCATTACTAATTTTGATATATTTATTTTGACATGAATTATTATTTCATAATGAATCTTCAATATAAATAATGTTAGGGTGATATTTTTAATTAATTCGAACACATGTGCATCATCTAAAATTACATAATAACACTTTAACAATGAATCATTCTTGTAATTTAATTCATATATGAAATTTATATGAAAAAACTTATATGTTTGATATAAAATTCATATGTACAAGTCATATTAATAAAATTCATATGATCTTGAAGTTTTAAAAAAGTTCATTTCATCTTGAAATCACTATGAATACCAGATAATTAATTATATGGTTTTTCAAAAAAGTTCTATAGGTAAACTCATGGTTTGAATAACTAAATATATCTTTTATAGAACACATTCACAAGAATATCCTCCCTTTCTCATGTATTTTTTCATAATTATTTCTTGATATGAATATATCATTTTTTCATGATGTAGACATCACTAGTCTAAAAATTATATTGAACCATGATGCACCTCTGATCATCATTATATTTTCATCTTTGATAGTCCAGAAATACATCATATTATTTTTATGGGTGTTTCTCATATATTCATAAATTATGTTCCTTAAATCCAATTAATTTCGAACACACTGGTATTTTCCAATCATCTTTAGGTTGTGTTTCATAACATGAACACCATTAAAAATGCACTATGGAAGTCTGTGATCTGTCATGGAAACTCAAGATAAATAATAGTGGAGTAAAACCTATTTGGATGGTTCTTGTTTGAATACAAATATTATGACATCATTATAAGTTTATGTGTTTTTTAACGGATGAAAAATTATTGATTTATCGAGTCCACATAAAAAATAACTTTTGAAGGATATTTACTTAAAGTAAATGATTCTATATAAGTTGATCAATAATTTTTTAGTTCTGATGTTAAATATTGGTCAATTGTTCTTGATACTAAAGGTGTATATTAACTATCCTTCACCTCAAAGAACATGATCCAACCTATATATGTAATCTTCACTCTGAATTCTTCTCTCAACTAGCTCTTAGATATAATCTTTGTTAGATTGCACTAGTTTTCAGGCCATTTGGATAGTTGAGATGGAATTTATATGTTCATTTTTTTCCTCTCACATTAACTATTCAATCAAAATAGTAGTATATTACCTAACAATAACTTATATATAGTAATGAATATCATGCCACATCCTCTATATTTACGTTTTTTAGCCCACCTCATCTAAGTAATTTGAAATACAATATTATATCTTCTATGCTTGAAACAATAGGGAGGGAACTTCATTTTGTATTTGAAAACCTCCTTCTTGAAATTTTACTTTCCATTAGTAGTACTTTCTATAACTCATAATCATCCTAGAAACATTATTTCCTTTATCATAAGATAAAATGGTTGAAAAAACTCATATTACCTCTTTTAATACTAAAGGAAGTTATTCAATATATAAATAATAAATCTTTGTTTGGGAACCCAACCAAAATAAAAGTTTTTTATCAAAATATTGACATAAAACATTATTAACACCTATTTCTACAATGAAAAAAATAAAACTCACATGCACAATGTGGGATATTTACTTTCAAAGGCTAAGAATAAAATGTCTTGGTCTATCAAAATGGATATGGTTTTCTATTTGGAAGGAGTATTCACTTGGGATAAAATATATTATGACTAAATAACAAAAAAACATGGATTATTTTAAAAAAATGATAAAAATATAAAAAAACGTTCATCGGCATGGGCTTAGAGGACCCCCAAAAATTATTATGGGGGATTTAAATGATAAAAAATGTTTTAATGGATGCGATATAAACATTAATTTGTTTTAAATAGTGAATATATAATGTTTATTAATTAAAAATAAGAAACATATAAGAGTTTATATCAATTTATGATATTATCATATTAAATATCCATATTTGTAAAATATGAGATATTTAATTTTTGTAAGGTTTATACATGAAATATGAAATGTGTATATAATTGTAAAAACATTGATAAATTTTATATATTTTGATTATTAAATTCCATATAAAATGTTAATATGAAATGGTTCCTATAAAAATAATTTGGATATTTTCAAATTTATTTTTTTAAATAATGTCCATAAATTAAGATTAATTATAATATATTTATAATTTTAATTTTTAAAATGGTCAAAAATTATTATATTATGTTAAAATGTTAGAAATTTCATTTTTTTTTAATTTATTCTTAGATTTATTATAATTGAATATCATTTTTATTTTATAAATTAATTTATTTTTTATTTAAAATGGTAAATTGGTTCCTATAAATGTCATAATATAAATATAAAGGGTTTCATACTAGATATGAAATAATATTTAATCTTGTTCAATTATGTCTATGATGTTTTGGGGTTATGAATTAAATGCCAAAAAGGATCTATCTAGACACTTGAGAGGGGGATCAATCAGGTGTTGACAAGTTTTTACAAATTATAAATTCTTATTTGAACCTTTAACCCCCTTTTGGAATTTAACCTTTATTTTCTATTAGTAAAAATGGTTCTGTTAATATTTTAATAGGGAAAATAAATCTTACATGCTATTCACTATGTAATTTAAAAAAATCACATAATATTTATTATGTTCAGTAAAATGTACTACTAATTACCATACTCAGAATGTCCAAGGAAATAATTCTTCCCTATAATCTTTTTAATAATACATGTGGAGTGTGGGAAATTATCTTCCTAATCCACTAGTTCCTCCCACACTGACAAAACTTACCACTTTGTTCACAATTGGATACTTCATATCAGAGTTTATTTCATCTTCATTTTATATTCGTATCTTTCCACCATGATATCCCTACATAACATGAACCCCTCGGTTTTTATGGAATACTTCCGTGTATATGCAAGTGTTATTTTTATATCATCTCTAAAGTAGATCATCTATTCAGTATATGAAGCTTTTAAATCCACAAGATATAATCTCCTTCCACTCACACAAATGTATTTGAATGCTAGAAAATTTCTTAGAACAAAACATTCAATTTTTTCCTTTCTTGTAGTGCAGTTTCATAACTCTTCATTAGAACGTATTCCATGGCTTCCTAAACTCAATGAGATCATATGATATTCAAACACCAAAGCTCCTAATTATGTGAAATAATATACACATATGAAATGTACCATAAATTATATGTTAGAATCTATTTAGTTTTTATTCTTACAAATCTATGGGTGTCATGGGAACCACTTTTTAACCCTTTAGATTTAATAAAAAGTTGATTGAACTCATTTATAGAGGCTCAGATCCTTCTTTCAATTCTTATTCTTTGAGAGCTATGGTATTTTCTCTATTCTCCTTAGTCTTAGATAAACTCGCGAACCTAGATCATTTCTATTTAATGTTCCAAAGAATCATATTTTACCATTTTTTAATATCAAATATCCCTAAATAATTTGGTTCCCATGATTCCAATTAATTTCTAAACATTTTCATACATGGGATTACCCTAGATCTCACATTCCTTTTTATCTCAACGGTTGTCGCTTGGGAAATTCCAGGAGTACCATCTCTTTTTTATCATTTCAATTTCTTTAAATTTTTTTATCATTTCTCTTATCCAACAATAACTATTCTAGAGTCTTTCGTGTTTTCCTAGTTGGACTTGTGTCTTCCACACCTTATCCATATACTCTTATTGAAATTGAAAAACTGAATTATTTTATGTGGATGTATATAAATTATACAAAATTATAGCTTTTGGAAATTTCAATTTAAACATTACCATATAGAATTAAGATCTGATCCATTGTGAAGAACTCATAAACTCAATAATAATAAATATCCACTCCCACTATATTTTAATCTCCACAAATATATAATAGTCATAAAAAATGTCAATTTCAACTCAACTCGGTCTTCAACTACTTGACAGATTTATTATTTAACCATGAAAATATTTTGATGATCTTTACATTGGGATATCAATTCTGGTTGACTCAACTCAGTATTTATACTAAGAATGAATTAAAACTCTCTTTTGGATATTTTGAACAACACATGTTAAAATATTCATCATTCGATTTATTTCGTTACTAATTTCAATAAATATTGTAGAACAAATTCAGGATTAATTTATTTCTCATAAATTTATCCCACTCTATAATTACCTTAAAATAATATTGGATTATGGTTCTTAGAAGAACCTTGATGTTTAGATCAAGTTAGTACAGTTCTAATATAACTAAAAATTCACTTTCAACATGTCTATAATTTATTTATTTTTCAATATTCTTCATGTTATATATTTCCTACAACTTTAATCTTCCTTAAATTACATTGAATATAAGAAATAAATAATTACACACATTTATCACACTTAACTTGTGATGTTTTGAACATTTAAAATGAACCCAACAATCATATTGATCCATTTTATCATAAGATTATAAATCCAAAAATTATAATTTTTAGTCTATATTTTCTCAATTTTTTCTTACTATTTGATCAAACATACTCTCAAGTTGAAAAGTGACTATGATGTGGATCAACAACATGACCATTTAGACCAACTTTAAGGTAATCGAAGATAAGATACCACTTGTCAATCAATAACAATTTCAAATGGCTGACAATGTATATGAATTATGTGGACAAAACATATGATTAAGAAAATGGCAGTGGAATAATCGACCATTTGAATAACAATGTGGTCAGTTTTCAATTTAAATTATGAAATTTGACCACATGAATTTGTGGTAGGAAAATCAAACATGATATTTCAAACTTATCCAAAAACACAAATTTCTTTAAAAAACAGAGGGATTCTTCAAATTATGTACATCCATTCTCAATCACATATTAACTCTCCTAAAAACATTTGGGGAGTTTATAAAACTTCCTCAAAATCATCAACACTCTTCTAAAGAAATTAAAGAATATATACTCAAACCTGAGTATCAATGAGATTCCATTGCACTTCAAAATTCATCCTCCATCCAATTATGTCCACCTTTCATCCAATTGATAGTAACATTGATCTCTATAGTTAAATATAAAATAATACTATGATGAACTTATCCCATATCATGGATCTTTAAAACCTCCAACCAATTATACTTTTCACACCAGTTATACCATCTCTTCAAGCTGTTAACTACAACTAACAATTACTCTATTTTAAACTACTATAGATAGTATTGGAAATCATTTTCCGCACATTTCATTATATTATATTTAGTAAAACATACACAATCATCTGATTTTAAAGGATGCCTTTAAAACCTATCAGTTAGATGTTAAAATTCATTAACTTTAATCCTTATTTACCCATAGATTATGGGAAACCACATAAATGTTCATATAATGGGTGGAATCTTCAATTCATAATCCATATTATCAAATATTACATTTAATTCCACATTATAAATTGAAAATTAAAAAAAATACAACATGATCATCATACAATCCACATGGGCACTTCAATCCCCCTTTGGATTTCTTATCAATAAAACATTAACACATCACACCAATATGTCACTTCTATACTTTAAAGGATTTAAATATAAAGGACTAAAATGTCTCTATCTCCCCTTTATATACCAACTGAAATTCTATTAGTTCTTGGTGATGTATTTCATGAGATAATTATTCTCCCTTTACTCATCTAATTCATAGAACCTTCTTCTCCCAATTGATCAAATATTCCATTAAGGTAAGGAGGGAAACACCAAATTATTAGCAATGAGACCTAAGTAAATCATCTATAAGTCTATGTGGTCTATCCTACTTTAGAAAATAAGAGTGGGTTTACCATGAAGGTTCTGGGCATAATAGATTCATGTGATGGGTTATACCTAATATTACTTTTTATTATGATTAATGATTAATCCAAGATTTACATGAAGATGAATTCAATGATCAATGGAATTGAATGAAAGAATATAGACAATAGATAAGTTTTTAGAACCAAATAGTAGGATCATTGTATATTATTTATAATTAATTTATGATATTAAATAATTATATTGCATGAAACTCATTCTTCATTGATGGATTTGAGAATAGATCTATGTCGTACCATTGTTTCATTATTGTAATCAAAATTTAATTTCCAATAGTGGTTATCGACATGTTTTCCCAAAATCATTGAGCATCACCATAGGAATATCTGATTTATAGAATGACATATCCTATCACTTGTGTCTTTCTCCATTGATTTCCATGAGAATATCATCCAAAGTATCATCCTTGATATCTCAATACTCGAGAGTGTAAGGTAGATGAAGATAACCTTCCATTGTTAGGGGTGTTCTTGGAGAAGTGATCTCTCTAGGGATTTGAGAGGATTCTAAATATATCATTATGGACAACAAAAAATTAATTGGCTTAATTGAAAAATAATATAATTGGGTTTATAGACCACTATTATTAGAATTAAACAATTTTATAAGTTCCCTTTAATATTTATTTAATCCCTATGGATCCCCATATCCATAATAATAATAATAATATTTTTTCTTGACATGTTATTAACTTGAAAATTAAATTAAATATTATTTAATAAAATAATATTCAATATATATTTTATTTCTCACCAGATCTATGTGATGAACAAACTCGATTTACCCTCAAAACTAGCACCCAACCCGATCTGTCACATAATCGAAGGGTATTCCAAATCCCCACAGGTTGGTGACAAGAACCCGATTTTCAATCAACAAACCAAAGGGAATGATTTCACCTAACCTATAAAAAAATGGAATATATATACACACATAAAATAAAGAGAAAAAAGAATAATATTAAATATATGTCATAAATGTGAGAAGAAAATGGAAACAAACAACTGTAAAAGTTCCTAAAACTCCAAAAATATAATTACAACTGAAAAAGAAACAAAATGAAATAGCTACTCCAAGCGATGGTGTGGACGAACTCCCACTATCTCACCTCCAACTACCCAGTCCAACTAACATGAACCCTCGCTACCTCACTGCGGTCCCTTTTCATTCCCTAAAATGGAATACATATAAAGGTCTACTCACCATCTAAGAGGTGCGCAGGGTGTGAGCTAAAAAGATCAGTAGAATTACACCTATGTGTTCTATAACTAGTCTCTATACAAAAATTCCTATATACTCATTTTAAATAAAACATGGCATGATAAGTAGTAAAATAGTTTTATTGAAAACATGGTAAACATTTATATTTTTAACATAGTTCCAAAACAAAAGAAGGTATATCATTTTCAAATAATATTTTACCATATCATCATTAAAAATAATCAACATGAATATCAAGTCTAAAATAGTACAAATACAAGAATTAAAAAAATAGTAGCAACAGAGGCATAATAATACCAAGGAATACAAATAGGTCAGGCAGTAGACTACTCATTCCCATTAATCTATGAAACAAATGCATTATGGAACTTAAATCGAATGATCTACACTTTAGAACTAGAGAGACACCCCAAAAAGATAAACCACAATATTATATATGTACCTAGTGCCAAAAATATGCACTCTAGGATAAGAGGAACACCCTATAAATTGGACCCCCACAATGGATAATGGCCTTAAGCTAAAAATTCCACCTAGTACCTAAGGTAACCCATTTTCTCATTTTCATAATCATTTAAATGTTTATAAAATCAATTCAAAACCATTTCACAAAACCATTGTTAATTATTTAAAAATACCCTTTTTCTTTAAATTTATCAAGAATCATGGAAAAAAAATTTCTTTAAAAACCATTTTCAACACAAATAAATGAATCATGAAAAATTCCTTGTATAAATCAGTTTATAAAGAAAGGACAATAAGGTTCATCAACATAAGCTAGATACAGAACCACCTAACATTAAATCGATTCACACATTCCCACAATGGGATCCACCAATAATGAAAACCCAATGATGTCTATGAAGGCCCTATAATCCAATAAAAAGGTCTTATGATAGATTTTATTAAGAAAGAGGGTTTCCAGAGAAGAGGAAACACCACATACGTCAAGAATAAATGACTGACACACCACCACCAATAAGTTAATAGCCCACAAAAATGAGATCACACAATAGATCATGAAATAATATGTGATAAAACACTAACATATACCAATTGATCTAGTAATGTAACCCAAGGGTGATACCATGATCCAAGACAATGAAGAAGTAGGAAGATCACTTACCCAAAGAGATGAACTGATAAAACAAAATTTTATTGAATATTTTATTGATAATAAATGAAAAAAATTTCTCACATTGTGTTAAATATGTTTATTTATAAAATATTTGGGATTAGATCATTCATTTTAAAATTTGATGAAAATTTCAGTTTTACACTTTTAATTTCATAGTAGAATTTCGGATATAAATATTTTGACATATATTATTTGAAATTACAATTTTGTAAATATATTTATTACTTAATGTTATACAAATTTCATTCAAGACATTGAAGCTAAATCGTGCATTTTATGGGTGCAAATGGGCTATTAAGTCAATGTTGGGATGGACTCACCAAATTGAATAATGGTTCTGTATTTATTCCATAACATATAAATCCATGCTTGAATTGAGCTAAAATTTTGAGAGTCACTCGACAAAAAAATTATCATAACTCATCCTTCTAGATAGAGAGCTGGTTTATGCTTTTTTGTGGTAAAAAAACTGATATTTGAATTAAATTATTTGACTGAATTACCCCATTCACACTTGAAACCTCTTAAAACCTATCCTCCCTTTCACTCTATAAATTGGTTTGTTTATAATTTTGAGGGTCTGTGATGTGAATTATAAATTTTATGGAATAATATAAGTATATCCATTCCAATTATCCAACCATTTCAACAAGTGTATCTCCTGAGGCAAGGATCACTTCGACGAAGACTTATTCTTCTCCGTGTTGTAATAATTTTGTTTGTGTAATAAAATCCATAGTTATTCTTTAATTTATTATGTTTTCCTATGTTTTGTTAATTTATATTACTCTTTATTCTTCCTCTTTGGTCTGTAATTCAACATTAGAAACAATAGTGGGTTATACCCTTTCTAAACCTTTGCACACACAAAACGTTTCTACGATGACTACACCACCCATGGAAGTGTAGTTACTTTAGTAATCAATATACCTCTAACCTTATTCATTAATTTATTTAGAATGAATGAGATAATTAATTCAATTAATATAATCTATTAATTGAGTATTTAAATTATAATAAAAAAAGTAAGAAATTGAATAATTAACACAAAAACACGCGAGGTCATGAATTTGTGTAAATTGTGAGAGCACAAACTTTAACGGTAAATGAAGACCCTGTGGGATAAATTTGTAGCGTTAAAATATAATACCTAATCTCAATTCATACTAATTTTCTAGAATTGAAATGTTACCTAATTTACCACTTACCATAATCTATATTTAGAACATTAATCAAAGAATTGTGCCGCGATTGCATGTTTCCAAGCTAGCCTAAGGTTTAATTAATTTAATATTGATGGTTAAGTTAATTCTCATAGATTTAGGGGGTTAAAAAATTAAGGGATCATAATTATGTGGATGTTTATTTAAATTTTAATGAAAAATAATTGGGTGAATAGGTAGAGTTAGATCAATTACACCTTTTTAAATATGATATAATAAAACATCTTCTTATTGTGTCTTTTTGATCGAAGTTCATTTCAAAAATTAAATCAAAATAATTATAAAATATTCTTCAAAAAAAATCATTCTAGTTTTATGAATGTTAAATCACAAACTTACTTTAAAGAATTGTTCTTATTCCCTTTTATTTCATATTAAAAACACCTTTAATAAGTTGTAAAATTCACTTCCACCTTTGAGAGAAAACCTTTGTCAGCCACTCAGGTACACCTAGGTACCCAAAAATCACACTTCATTTGAGAGTTCCCAAGAAAGTTCCTATCAAATTGACATCATTTCTAGGGAGGAAATTAATTTTTTCAACCAATTAGAGGTATTAATTGTATTTTTCATTTAATTCTTTTCTTATCCTCTTTCTTTCTTCTTTCCCTTTTCTCAAGTTTTTTTCTCTTACTCTCTTATTTTATTTTTATTGAACCAAACAAAAACATCTTTTCTTTTTATTATGGTCCACTTTACCTAATTTATTTTTTATCATTCATTTATTTATGAAATGAACTAATCTAGAGGATATCTTAGATCTCGACCTAGAGATTGAACGCATCCTTAAGGCTAGAATCAGACATTCTCAGTCTACAGAAAGTTTCAATATTAAAACAGTTGGAGAATTTATCCACTACAAGAATATTGAAATTGGAAACACTTCTAAATCCAATTTAAAACAATAACCAATGGCTGAAGAAAATAAGAATGAACTTAATATAATCATTATATAATTGGATTCACCAGATGGAACTGCTAATTATTTGATGTATTATCTACAACCTGAAGATGTAACATATTGGAATGCTTTGAAATGTCTTTTTCTTGCAGAGATTTTTTCCTGCATCAAGGACCACTTCCATTTGTAAATAGATATCTGGGATCAAGAAAGAACAAGGTGAGTCAATGTATTAGTACTGGGAGTGATTCAAGAAGTTGTGTGCAAGCAGTCAATATCACCAAATCAGTGAGAAAATCCTCTTCTAGTAATTTTATGAAGGATTAAAACCTATGGAGAGGATCATGATGGATACTGTGGATGGAGGAGCATTGGTGGAAAATACACCAGTAGATGCACGTGTTTGTATCAATAAGATGTCAGAAAACTCCCAACAATTTTACGATCGAGGTATATCACATGTTATATAAGTACATCAGGTAAGTCCTTCCTCTCCTGAAAATCATTTGATTTATACTAAGTTAAAAAAATTGACCACTATGATGAGGCATATTGCTTTGGAACAAAAGAAATCCCAAACCCATCCTTCAAGGCCTTTTGACTTTTTTACAGAGACAATCCACCCAACTGACTGTTTCCCCCAACTACAAGAAATAAAAGATTGTGCAACAGTGTTTCCTAGGCAAGCATATTAGCAGCAACAACAACCATATCCCCAAAAAGAAGCTTTATTCCTTTGCACCAACAAACAACCAAGGGAGGAAGGATCAATTAGATATGAGGTATGACTCTTGACAATCACGAAGGCCCCATTTTCATCAAAACTTCGAATATCCTCCACCTTACCAGTAGGGTTTTAAATAACCCCAAAGGATATTTGAATCCCAAGCATCAAAAAACCAAAAAAAGGGAATCCCCCACCCAAGGTAGATTCTAACACTGAATACCTTTGGAAGAAAATTGGTCTAAAACAATGGAATGAGCTAAAGAGTAAAGTTTTGGAGCTGAGGGAGTTGAAGACATAGATGATCTAGATTGCCACCTCCCTCCATGAACTGGTAAGTTGTAACGCCTCGACCCCAGAAGCTCGGAGCTAGTGCATTATTTTAATAAATTTCCATGATTACAAGGAATGAAGTCCTGAAATACTGATCAGTTTAGCAGTCTTGGAAAATATATTACATACATGAACGTTACATTACACATTATAAAATAAAACATGACATAAATTATCCTTTGATAACTCCATTAATCCCCAAGTTTAACCCTACATATCAATCATAATACACTTCTTGGAATCCTAAAAAACCATAAGAAATGGGTGAGCTCAGATTCTCAGTAAGAGTAAGCAATACAATAGAATATAACATAAACATTATGCATGGGGAATAATTGAAAACACATTCCTTTAAAAATAATAAACATGAAAACATTATTGCAGGAATAAGAGTTGAGTAAATAATTCCATAATAAAACATAGTCATGGGTATTATACTAGTTTAATAACCACCTGAAATATCAATATATAATCTCATAATGATGTAATGCATAATACTGGACATCATAACCACATAGTCAAGGCCTCGAGCCAAGACTGCAAATCAGATTTTTTCAAGGCCTTGTGCCAAGAAACTGGTTTGTCTCGTGAGACCTACTGATGAATCGGGGAGCTATAGCGGGCTCCCCCAGTCACTAAGTCAAATGAATACCTCATATGAAAAGGTTGATATAAAATATAAACATTCATATTACAACTAGCATATGAAATGGAAATACTTTAACCACAGTCCATGAATGGAATCAAAATAGCACATCCACTGTCAAACATAACTCATTAATTACAATATAGAATATTTTATTATAATATATTAACCTCAATTGAGAACAACGAAGGATATTGACATAGATGAAAAGAACCACTAATACTATTTGAGAGAAATATCCCCTTTTTCTTGGAAACATTTAAAAGGCTCAATATTTATCAAGAAGCCGTTTAAAATATACTTTTTAATCAATGTGTCCCACACCACTTTGAAACTTTCAAAAGGAATATTAATTTTAAAACATTAATTTCCATATAAATAAATCCTTAAAACCATTTCAAAAACATGGAAATTAATGAAAAATATTTATAATAATAAATATTTAAAACATTTAAAATGATATTTTAGTTAGACTTCCTAACCAAAAGAGAGACACTTGAATAAAAATAATTGAGGTAATAAAAACATTATAACACCATGATAATGAAGGGATTTATGATATAATACGTCAAAATACATTATATAAACCATATAAATGTGAATTGGTGTATAAAAACAAAGAAGTCTCAATGGAATTTAAATTGATAGGAAATCCCTTATAAAGACCGTATCCTTAGGTTAAGGATAAATAAACAACATAATTATGTGTGAAAAATATAAATACACTCAATATGATTGGATATTTAGTGTAAATCAATCAGATTATATTCACACATATTCTTGTAAAAACAACACCGATGACATGGATGTTTAACTCAATCAATGGAAATTGAGTTAAGATTACTCTTATCAAGTTCATATCAAAGACTTGAGAAATTATCAATGGAGTGATCATGTGTATCAAAATTATATCCACATAAAGTGGAGTGTAAATTACTACATAAATAATAAATAGTGATTCCATACATAATCTTGGAGTAAAATAACCAATGAAGTATGCATAAAGCCCAATGAGTAGAAAATGAAATTTGAAATTCCCTTAACGATTTGGTAACTTTTGAAGCATACACCCCATGAAATAAGGATCCTAAAATGAAGATGTAAATAACCATAAATTAAATTATCTTACACCAAGAATACAATCATGGTCAGTACATGCACCACACAAAAGGAAATAGTGGCCAATATAGCATGAATCTCACGAAAATTAAAAGTAATATAAAAAACCCTTACTTCGTTGTAATCAATAAGGTCGTATGACCAAAAGTTAATAACAAAAAAATTAATCATATAATACCATGAATATAAATAGAACCGTGCTAATATATATCAAATGGAAGTATACAATACACCACATGCAATAAATAAGTTGTGAACAACAGAAATCTCACGGAATTAAAAGTGAGATAAGAAACCCCTTACCTCAAGTCTGAATTGTATTGTATGTTCTTTGTTCTTCCTGAATAATAAACATAAGTTAATTTCTACTTGATTAAGAACATTTTAATGTTTATTATTCATTTTATATCACTTATTTCATTGCTATAACAATTAATTAATTATTTGAGTTCATATTGGATATTTTATCAATGTTTGGAACTTGAGTAAAAAATGAACTAGTTAAAATTACAATTTGTCCATGTGGAAAAAATTAAATTATCTACAAAATGATATAAATAATTTAGATATCATATATATATATTATATATCCATTATATATATGTATTTATAACAACACATATTATTTAGAGATAAGAAATGAAATGCATCGTTCGTGGAGACGGTAAGCCGTACGTATGCATGAACGCTACTTTCAATTCTATTTCGTATTTTAATGGAATTAATACATAATTATACATAGGTATATTATAATTCCAGTATAATATCATATATAATATCATTAAATCCATCCTTTATAGGTACCACATAAGGCATTAACGAGTCATATCACTTTGAGGGGTGGTAGTCCACACTTCCTCAAATGAAATTATCACATTTACCCATAATGGAAACCATAAATGTATGATATAAATGAAAAATAAAAAATAATAAATAAAACATAAACATAATAGATATCATATATAAATATAGTTCCATATTAATGGCCATCATGAGAGGTGGTAGGAGATAGTTGAACAATCATCGTTTCATGAGGCGTTAGTTTTCCATTAAAAAAAACAGTATGTTCCTTACCTATTAGATGGAGTTGTGTGTAATTTTAGTTTAAATAATTCTCATAAAAACATCCTAGTATATTTAGGATACTGGTTTTTTATATAATAAATGAATAAAAAGAGTTTAGGGGTTGGAGAAGTAAACAAAAAGAATAGAAGTCAAGAGAAACCATTAACTTTAATTTGGGTAACTCCCTTTGGTTTGAACCAAAAGGACTTCTTGAAGTGCCTTATGCCTAAGATATGGCATATAGGTGTAAGGTAGGGATCTTGAGATCTTATTTGGGCAGATTTTGGACGAGACAATGGGCTTGGGAGGTGTGAGTAATGGGTTAGAGTTGAGGGATTTTTATAAGGGGGAGGAGGGGCTCTTTAGGAAAGTGTGAAAATATTATTTTATTATATATTGATTTTTGGTTTCTAAAGGTCCAAAAAAAAAATTAAATTAGAAGATAACATGACCCATGGTTTAAATTAAAATCATCCAATAATAATTGGACAATTTTGGGATGTTATTTTAATCATTATAATCTTATTTATTTAAATCATTTATTAATGAGGTAAATAATACATCATTATTGTGTCATAAATAATTTAATTTATTTGATGTCTAAAAACTATAAAAAAAATACAATAATGTAGGGAATCTTTTAATATTTCGAATTAATATTTATATTTAAATACATAACTTATATAATTTAACACAATAAAGTTTTTTGATTAAAAATGTTTTCAATTAAAATTTATTATTTTTCACTATTCACCCAAACATGAAAGTTATCAGAAAAGCACAAAAAATTTATCAAAACTAAATTTTTATGTCCCAATTATAAATAAGAAGTTTATTTTGTCAAATGGAATATATGAATGTTTCAAATATTGTATTTAAAAAGGGTTCTCCATTAAATGGCGGTAAAATTTCATTTTTGATAAAAACATATTTTATCTGAAAAAAAATGAATTTTTTCTTATATTATATCTAAGAAACACATAATATATATGATAAAATTATATATAATATATAAAATTCAAAAATTAGTAAATACTATTCGTTACTGCTTTTGAACGGCTAGTTTGGTAGGTCGTCGTACCTTCAAACTTTGTGTTGTGTGAGGTGAAAACTATTGAACTACTTTAAAGAGATAACGTACTATTAAATATTAGGGTGTTACATAAGTAAGAACTATATAAATCTTCTTTCAAAACCTTCTCCAAATACCAAGGGTGATTTCAGTGTCATCACATTGAGTAGTGGAAATAAAATAAATGATACATATGTACCTACCATTCCACCGGAATTCACGTCAACTCTAGAAAAGCCCCTTCAAAACCAGCTGATGAGCAACCCAAGGAGAAAGATAAAGGTAAGAAAATGATTGAAGATGTTCCTCCTAAACCCCTTCCATTTCCAAATAGAGTTTTACAAAACAAAAAAAACGATGAATAGGTAATTAAAAAAGAAGTTTTGGACACATCCAAGTGTGTTGAGATCAACATCCCTCTACTTGAAGCAATAAAGAAAATTCCAAGGTATGCCAAATTTTTAAAATAAATTTTTACAAATCAATGAGTGCTGAAGGGAAATGAGAAGATCATTATTGGATGAAATGTGTCAGCACTCATTACACTAACCCTAATAATGCCACAAAGTGCAAGGATATTGGGACATTCACCAACCCATATACCATAGGGGATTTACACATTTCTGATGCTCTATGTGATTTAGGAGATTCCATAAGTGTGATTCCCCACTCTGTATTCTATTCATTGTAGGTTGGTGAGTTGAAGCCAACTAGATTAGTGGTGCAGTTGAAAATAGATCTACAACATATCCAATGGGAGTCCTTGAGGACGTACTTGTCTGGGTAAGAGAAATGATATTTCCAGCATATTTCTACAAGCTTAAAATGGAGTATGATTAGGTAAGTTCCCATGCTCCCATTATTTTAGGTAGGCCCTTCCTCAAAAAATGCTAAAACAGTCATAAATGCCCATGAGGGTACAATTTCCATGTATTTTGGAGATAAATTTATTATATTTAATGTTATAGACTCTATGAAGTACCCCTCTAATGACTATTCTACTTTTTTTATCTCCTATTTTACACCACCAAGTAAAAACCACATGGATTTTGATTTTACTATGCTTAGAGAGATTATGAGTATTAGTTCCATTTTGATGCCTATGAGCACTTACACACATGTTTCTGATACATAGTCCACTCTTGTATTTGATTTTTATGAGGATTCATATACTGATTTTGATCATGTTCACTCTAATTATGACTTGGTTGTTGAGTATACTGATGGATTTCATGCTTTATTCTCTGATTTTGATGATGAATAATATAATTCTGATGTTCATTGTGAACATATTTTGGTTCCTTTAATGTTTCCATCCATATATCACTCCCTACAAAGGAACTCAATCCATTTCCACCAAATATTAAATACTCATACTTGTTAAGTGGTGAGAGATTTCCTCTTATAATTTCTAATAATCTTCCTTTTGAACATGAAGAAAAACATTTGAATCTTTTGAGGGATAACATAAGAGAAATCGAGTGGACCTTGGATGACATATCAGGTATTAGTCCCTCCATTTGCTTGAATTGTATTATTTTGGAGGATGGAGATAAACTAGTGAGTCATCCACAAAGGAGACTCAATCTAACCCTTATGGAAGTTATTAAAAAATAAGTTGAAAAATTTCTCAAGGAATGTATAGTCAATCCCATTTTAGATTCCCAGTGGGTAAATCCTATTCAGGTTATGCCTAAGAAAACCGTTGTAACTATTTTTAGAAATGAGAAATATGAGTTAAATCCAATGTGGTTTAAAATAGTTGGCATGTTTTTATTGATTATATGAAACTAAATTAGTCCACTCATAAGGGCTATTTGCCCCTCCCATTTATTGACCAAATGTTTGAGAGACTAGCTGGGAAAACACACTATTTTTTCTTGGATAGATTTTATAGATATTTTTAGGTTCTTATAGCTTTATAGGATTAAGAGAAGACTACATTAACCTATCCCTTTGACACATTTTCCTACCAGAGGATGCAATTTGGACTTTACAATTCCACTGGTACCTTCTAGAGATACATGGTGAGTATTTTTTCTGATTTTATTGAGACCTTTATGGAGGTATTTATGGATGATTTTAAAATGTATGGGTCTTCATTTGATGATTGTGTCTCTAGTTTGGGAAAGGGTTTGAATCGTTGTATTGAGAAGAATCTTGTCTTGAACTTTGAAAAGTATCATTTCATGGAAAATCATGGAATTGCCATAGGGCTTGTAGTGTCAAAACATTGTATAGGGGTTGATAGATCTAAGATAGAAATTATTTTATCCTTACCCTATCCTTCTTGTGTGTGTGATATTAGATCTATCCAAGGAATGCATTCTTTTATTGGGGCTTCAACAAATATTTTAGTAAGATTACTCTTCCTTTGTTGCGATTACTTTAAAAGGTTTCTGATTTAGATTTTTATGATTCATACAGGGTAGCATTTGATGAGCTGAAGAAATGTCTGACCACCCCTCTGATCATACAAACCCCACAATGGGATATTACTTTTGAGCTTATGTGTGACACATCCAACTTTTTGGTTGGAGATGTCTTATCATAGATGGTGGAGGGACATTTTCATGTGATTGACTATGCATCAAGGACATTGGACTCAACCCAATCAAACTACACTACCACAAAAAAGGATATTCTTGATGTCATATTTTCTTTAGATAAATTTTGTTCATATGTATTGGGCTCTAAAGTAGTTTTTTTTACCATGCAACTCTGAGGTACTTTTTGAAGTATCCAGATGCAATTCCCCAACTTATTCGATGGATTCTCTTTTATCAAGAATTTGATATTGAAATAAATGAAAAGAAGGGGTAAAAAAACTCATGGTGGACCAATTGATGAGGATCAACCACACACTTGAATCTGACACCTTGTGCTAGGTACAACATAGTGAAACTTTTCCCAATGATCATCTTAATTCCATCTCAGGTACGCATCCTTGGAATACTGATTTAGTGAACTACCTTGTTGGATCCAAAATACCTAAAAATTTTAGGAAACATCATGTCCAAAAATTGAAAAGCGAGTCTTGATATTTTGTGTGGGATGATCCATACCTCTTGCGCATGTATAGTGGTCAAGTTATCAGGAGGTATGTTTTTTATCATGAGTTTGAGTCTATTATACAATTATTTCATACACTAGATTGTGGTGGACACTTTGCACCCCAACAGATAGCTACGAAATATTTGGACTCTAGATTGTATTGGACTAGTTAATTCCATGATGCGCATGTGTATTTTAAGTCATTATCACGTTTCCAACACACTGGAAAGATTTTTAGGAGACACGAGATGCCCCAAAAACCATATTATTCTGTGAGACTTTTGATGTATGGGGAATTAATTTTATGGGCCCTTTTCCTAGTTCCTTTGGTTCTTTATATATTTTTGGTAGCTGTTGATTATGTGAGTAAATGGGTGGAGGCTAAGGCCACCAGGAATGATGATTCTCATGTTGTAGTATACATAGTCAAGACATAGTTTTTTTGTAGGTTTGGAGTACCAAAGGCCATCACCAGTGACCAAGGTATGCACTTCTTAAATTGGAATTTGTATTCCATCCATTGGAAGTATGGGGTGACACACAAAACATCAACACCATACCACCCCAAAACAAATGGCCAAGCTGAGGTTTCAAATCGTGACTTGAAACAAATTTTGTAGAAAAATCTAAAACTGAATAGGAAGGATTAGAGAAAGTTCTAGGATGATGCGCTATGGGCTTATAGGATAGCATTGAAGACCCCCATCAGTATGTCCCCATTTCAGATTGTTTTTGGGAATGTGTTTCATCTCCCCATGACAGTTGAGCATCATTCTTATTTGGATATAAATAAATGCAACATGTATTTGTCCTATGATGTAATCCAAAGGAAGATGAAAATTAAAGATATTAAGGAGGTTTGATTGAAATTATATGAGAACTCAAGGCTCTACAAGGAATGATCAAAAGTAGTTCATGACAAAATGATCCAAAAAAAGAA
Organism: Viscum album; assembly: GCA_963277665.1. Classification (NCBI taxonomy): domain Eukaryota; kingdom Viridiplantae; phylum Streptophyta; class Magnoliopsida; order Santalales; family Viscaceae; genus Viscum; species Viscum album. The sequence goes on along the minus strand of OY728120.1, from coordinate 1,080,326,514 downwards.
TTTCAAGTAGGAGAGAAAGTTTTGCTCTATTGATCACGACTGAAGATGATTCCTAGTAAGTTGAATTCCATGTGGTTAGGTCCTTATTTTGTGACTAATGTTTTTCCTTATGGTGCAGTGGAGATCACACAATAGTATAATAGAATAAGATTAACTGTCAAAGGTAAATGTTTGACGGAATATCTTGAGGGAGTTTCTTTTGATGTAGTGGATTTTATCACACTGCATGACCCCATCATCACTTGAGCATATTAGGATGTTCCTAACCCTTTCACTTTTATATTATATTTCATATTTAAAATTATTCATTAAATATTCACAAATCATCTCACAGGTTCACTTTGAGGACAATGAAATATTTTAAGTGTGGGGGAGGTAACATTTTAGTTTACTAATTTCAATTATTTTCCTGTGTATTTTTCAAATTTTTTGTGACTATTTTTAATTATTTTCTTATTTTTTTGAAACTTTTGATCTAAAATGATTCTCATCACGAGTTTGAAATCCATATCAATAAGTGAAAAAATTTATCCTTTGAAACTAAGCTTAAATGAATGCTGAAATTTAAATTGTTTGAAGTTCAAATATTTAGTAATTTCAAGAAAATTAATCTGAATTCTAAATCCCATGACACATCTCACTGTATTTATATTTTCAATCACTTTCATATGAGGATTCTAAACCATTATTTTCATATTATTTACATTTACCTCACCTTTTGAGAGAACAAAACAATGATTGATTTAACCATAATTTTATTTATTCTTGTCAAAACATGAGGGTTTGAGGTAATTTTGTTTTAAATGAATAAATCATTTATTTTGTATTAATGCCCTTATTTCCTAAAAACCTTTTTATAATGGCCTACCTTGAACATTTAATCCTTTTAGCCCTTATAATCCATGAAAATTTGATAGGTTAGCCACATTATAACCCAATTTTCCCTATCCAACCAACTCTTGAAGTGAAATTTCGTAATCTAGTTGAACGTAAGTGTGGGGGAGAGTTGCCTTGTGTTGTTCTACAATATTTTGTGATACTTCGGGTGGAAAATTAAATTATGAGGAGATGTGTTTGCTGCTAAAAAATCATTCTGTTGAAAGATGTTCCTTTCTAGAGCTTTTATGATAAATTAAGTTGTGCCTTTATGGAGATTCCAATGAAGAAAGAATGTTATTCCTATCTGAAGCCTTCATGGAAAACTATGTTTGGGAAGATTGAAATTTTTGTTGATGAAATGATGAATTTTTTTGAAATTTCCATGACTTTCAATGATTATGGAGATGAATTGATACTTAGGGGAGTGGGGAGGAGACCATATTTATGTGAAATTTAGAATAAAGCAATTTTGCTTTATAAAGAGTCAAGCCGTCCTTATTCAGCCTCAGTTTTTTTATATCTAAATCCTACCAACCGAAAGCCACAGAACAACTCTAAAAATTCCTCATGATAAACATATGACCTTGACTCACATCGGATGGCGATGTAGGAATTTATCAATCCTATGGTTACCCTTTTATGAGTTTGGATGAGAAAGACATTACTGAAAAATTGTCATTTGTGTGATAAGAGAAAATTCAAGTGAGGTAAGTGTTTTGTGTGTGGGAGGATAAATGAAGTGGAAATATATTGATTGATATAAATAGAGAACTTGAAATAATTTTTTATGAGCCATGATATATTTTTTCTTGGTGTGGAATTTGTTAGATATCGAGTATATATGTTTTAAAATTTGTTTTTATTTGATATTGATGTTTACTTTTCACAATTTTTTAGAATATATGATAAGAGGTTTTTCCCAGGAGTGCAGAAGAGTAATTGTGGGGGATTTGACAAAAAATATTTTTATTTAATATTTTATTGATAATAAATGAAAAAATGCCATTATATTGTGTTAAATATGTTTATTTATACAATATTTGGGATTAGATGATTCATTTGAAAATTTGAAGAAAATTCCAGTTTTACCCTTCTAAATTTACTGTAGAATTTTAGATATATATATATTTATATGTATTATTTGACCTTATAATTTATAACTATATTTCCAACATAATGGGATAAAACTTTCATTTAGGACATTAGATCTAAATCATGCATTTTATGGGTGAATGTGGGCCATGAAGTCAAAGTTGGTCTGGACTCACCAGATTGAACAATGGTTCTATATTTGGGCCATAAATCCAACATACATTCCTGTATTAGGATAAAAATTTGAGAGTATCTCTAAAAAACAATTTCTCACAAATCATCCTTCTCGATGGAGTGCTGGTTTTTGCTGTTTTGTGATCAAACAGATAGTGCAACTTGGATTAAATTATTTTATGGAATTTCCCCATTCGCACTTGAAACCTATTTGACCCTAGCCACCCCTCCACTCTATAAATTGATGTTTTTATCATTTTTAGGGCTTGGGACGTAAATTAAGAGGTTTAAGGTAGAGGATAAGTGGATCCACTCCAATTCTCCAACCATTTCAACAAGGGTATCTCTTGAAGAAAGGATCCCTTCGACGAAGCCTTCTTCCTCTTCTTGGTGTTGTAATACTTTTGTTTGTGTAATAAAATCCTTATTTAATATTTAATTTCTTCTATTTTCCTAAGTTTCGTTCATTTATATTTCTCATTATTCTTTTTATTTGGTCATTAATTCAAGAGTAGAAACAAGATTAGGTTACACCCTTTCTAAATCGTTTCACGTGGAAAGCGTTTCTATGATGACTACACCACCCATGGAAGCATAGTTTTTTTAGTAATCAATATATCTATAACTTTATTCATTAATTTATTTTGAACTAATGAGATACTGTAATTAACATAATATGATTTATGAATTTATTTTTTAAATTATAAGAAACTAATTAAGAAATTTAATAGTTAACACAAAAACACGTGAGGTTGAGAATTTGGGTAAATTATGAGAGCGCAAACTTAATCGGTAAAACAAGACCACACATGATAAATTTATAGAGTTAAAATATAATACCTAAGATAAATTGATACTAATTTTCTAGAATGGAAATATTTCTTAATTTACCACTTACCATAAGCAAGATTTAGAACATTAATCAAAGTAGGTTGCCATGATTGCATGTTTCAAAGCTAGCCTAGGGTTTAATTAATTTCATCTTGGTGGTTAAGTTAATTCTCGTAGGGTTCGGTGGATAAAAAATGAGTGGATAATAATTAAGTGGATATTAATTTAAGTGAAATGATAAATAATTTAGTGAATAGGTAAAGTTATGTTGATTACACCTTTTAAAATATTTTCAAAAAAAAAAAACATATTCTTGTTGTTTCTTTTTAATCGAACTTTATTTCAAAAATAAAAACAAAAAAATAATAGAATATTCTTCCAACAAACTTGTTCTAGTTTTATGAATGGGAAAACCCCCCATCCATTCAAGTAGTGTTCTTATTTTGTTTTATCTTATTTTCAAAATACCTTTAATAAGTTGTAAAATTCACATCCTTTTTTGAGAGACGACCTTGGTCAGCCACTCTGCTGTACCTAAGTAACCAGAAATCACAATTCTTTTGAGATCACCCACGACGGCGGCTATCATGCACCACAACCACAATGATGATAAAAAACAGATCAGAATATTCTAGAAGGAATGATGTCTCTATAAATATTTATAAAGTAATATTGGGTTGAGAGAAAAAATAAGTGGTACCCTAATGGTCCCACAAATCCCGTACGATGCCCTAAAACTTCTCTTCTTGCGGAATTATTCAACGTGTAACTACTTTACACATTGTGAGATCCATGATATTTAAGTACGCTGATAAATTTATCACCTTATATTAAAAATATTTTATTTAAAAAAATTACAATGTGAAACATCTCTTCACATCATGTAACCTTTCACAACATGAATTCTTTCCTCAGTTACATCCAACAACTCTAACATGTTGTGCAACCTAGTCACACAGTGTGAAATCTTTCTACAGCCTGCAAAAAAGATTTTTAAAGTAAAATTCCATTAAAACTCTGAATTCACTATTATAAGTATCCTCCTAATTACTTCTTAGCCCTATACAGATGGTGATGAAAGGAAAACTATGATGAGATTAAATATGTACATAATATAACAGTAATGGTATGTTAAAAACTCTCCAACGTAAAGACTTTCTATATTTGGGAAGTCATTTGGAAGATGTAATCCTTGTAAACAGATGAGGCCACTACTCCCTCATCATCGAATCTCATTCCCAAGTATCATGATAATCTGATCCATGTTTCCATAGTACTATGAAAAATGGGATCATCTTTCCACATAGAACATTCACTTGAGTGTCAATGATCTCAATTGGCTTCTCCAAAACAGAAATATATGTCTATAACTCAATTTAAATCTAAATTAGAACATTATTTGGATGAGGATGGTACTTCCTAAGTTGAGATATGTGAAAAATATCAGGAATACCTATAAATTGAACTAGAAATACTAACTGATATGCAACCTGCTTGAGCATCTTGGTGACCTCAAATGGTCCAACATACCTCTGAGGAAACTTTACCAATTTTACAAGATGGTAGGGACCTAACAGAGGAGAAATTTTCTTGAAAACCTAGACGCTAATGTAAAACTATAGAGGATTATTCCACTAATCCACATATGATTTTTTCCAACCCTGGGTTGTAACCAGACATAGATGTACCTCGAAAATCTTTGCGGAAGTCTCCTAGATGAAACTTGGTCCAACTAATGATACTTCACCCACCTCCACCCAACCAAGTGTTTATTTTCATGGGTGAACATACAACACATCTAAGAGATACATTATTATCGATGATTGATAATTGTTATTGAAAAAAAACAACGAGTACTAGATGGGTATCCCATGATCCACCAAAATCCAAGACACATGAGTGAAGCATATCTTCCAACTTATGAATCACACACTCTATTTGACCATCTATCTCTGGATTTTAATATATGAAAAACATTACATGAGTTCCCATTTTCCCGGGGAGAATCCTCCAGAACCTCAATGGTTACCCAGGATCCCTATCCAAAAAACAACAAAAGGACTTCCATGTAACCTCACAATCTCCTGCACATACAACATTCCCATATCTTTAACTATAGTGGTTTCCTAGATCTGAATGAAATGAGAAGAATTAATCAACTGATCATATAAAATTCCTCCCTTGTAGAGTACATGGTAATAAAAAAATACATGGACATATCTTCCCATTTCTGGACCAGCACCGAAAGAGGCTGAATCAAACTAAAGGGTTTTAAGTACTCCACCTTTATCTGTTGGCAGGTGTAATAATGGGACACATAACCTGGAATGTCATGCTTCATACCCAAACACTATAATCATTGTATAATGCCAAAATATATCTTTTTCACACATGGATGGATGGACCAAAAAGTTAATTGAAAATCAAACAAGTCTAAATCCCTCATAGATATTGGAACGAAAACCCATTTGCCAAAGTGGATTATACCATATAAAGGTAGAGACCAGACTGAAATGGTCTCCCCACCATAATGTATTTCTCAAACATTACAAAACTTAATATCTTGCTGCTAACTCTTCAAAATAGACTCCATAATAGATTATTATAACTGAAAAATAGTCAGATCCATAACTAAAACATTTTTCTGAGCATCTAGGTGCAAGTGAGCAAAAATCCTGATAAGGTTCCACTCCTCATTCAATTCTAGAACAGTCTGTAATGGTACTTTCCTGCTAATAGCAGCTGTAATGAAACTACCCTTCCCCGAGGTGTAGGGGATATCATAATCAAATGTATAAAGGTATGCTAACCATCATCTCTGTCTGATATTCAAGCCTTTCTGAGAAAAGATATTACTCAAACTCTTATGATCGAAGAAGTGTCTGAACCTCTCCCCAAAAATATAGTACAAAAAAACATTTTTCGCATTAATTATTATGACAAGATCTAAATCATGGGTGGGATAAATATTCTCATGCATTTAGAGTTGAAGAGAGCCGTAAGCTACCAAATCATCATCTTGCATAAGCATGAACCCCAAACCAAAACCAGAAGCATCACACAATACCATGTATTCATTACTGGGCACAGGTAAGATCTTAGTAGGAGTTATTGTTAGAATCCATTTCAGTTCATCAAATGAAGAATGAAAATTTAAATCCCATGTGAATTTTACCTCCTCCTTGGTAAGAGAATTCAATTGTGATGCTATCATAGAGAAATTCTTAAAAAACCTTAAGTAGTATCTAGTAATACTAAGAAGCTCTAAATTCAAAGACATTTCTTGCTTCCTTCCATGAAAAAACATCCTTCACCTTAGTTGGATCAACTGATAAACCATGTTTAGAAAATTTTTTCCCTAAGAACTTCACTTTTTAATCTAGAAACTTCAATTTGAAAGCATTCCATACAAACAATGACTTAGGGCCAAACTCATATGGTGCTCGTGTTCATGCTTGGATTTTGAATAGAACAGAATATCATACAAAAACACTACCATAAAAGGGTGAATATAATTATGGAATATATAATTCATTAAATCCATACAAACTGAAGGATAATTAGTTAGACCAAAAGGCATCACAATATATTAACAATGAACATACTTTCTCCTAAAAGATATCTTCAGAACATCAAACTCCTAAACACTAAGTTGTTGATAACCCACCAAAAGATCAATATTTAAATACCACCTTTACCCCTTCAACTGATTAAACAAATCAACCACATGAGGAAAATAATATTTATTCTTAACTGTTACCTAGGTCAACTTCTGATAGTCCACACAAAACCAAAGTGAATCATATGATTTCTTGGTAAGGAGAATCGATGATGGCCAAGGTGAAACACTAGGGTTAACAAAACCTTTTTCCAACAGGTCATCTCACTAAATATTGATCTCTTTTAGCTTTGCTGGTGCTATATGATAATAAGGTATCAATAACAGATGTGTACCTGATATTAGGTCAATTGTAAACTCAACCTAGCTCTCTAGAGGGAGACCCGAGATGTCATCTGGGAAAACATCAAGAAAGTGTTGAACAATAATGGGAACATTAAGGATAGGAAAAATGTCATCAATATCAAATGAAATAGCAGGAAAAAAAACTCATGAGATCTGGGTGGCATGCTCTTGCACGTCTTGATCACGGGTCACACCCCCTTGAAACACATGATATTTTTCATTAATAGCAAGAAATGAGAAATATCAATGATAAAAAGAAACCTCATATAAATTGGAAACAATCCAATCCGTATTGATGATGATGTGAAATAGATCTAGATTTAGAATGAGAAAATCCTAGACCAACTCCATATCAAAAGCTGTTAACCAAAAAGGACAGAAAAATCCGTTCTCTCTCCACTTTCCAAGAGGTGTCACTTAATCCATTAAAAAGGACATAAGTTCTATTGGAAGTTTCATCATATCAACAAAACATACAGATATAGACACGTAGGAGTAACCCATATCAAATAAAGAAATTCTACTAAAGATGAAATAAGGACAATACCTCTCACTATTTCTAGACCTGCATCGATTTCCACTAGACACTCATGTAATCTATGAATGTGATTCACTCTCGAGAAATGTTGATAAATCCCTATAGTATTTAAACCTTCTGACTGAACCATAGTAGCCTTTGGATCCAATGAACCATGAACATAAAAAGGCATAGTAATAGCCTAATAAAAGTGTTTTATATGACCAAGACATCCCCAACTGTTGCACATCTTCACAGGAATAGGAAAAAAAACATCTAGTGTGTCTGAACCTGCCACACTGGTAGCAAGTCAGATGCACATTGCTAGCTATAGTAGATGATGCAGAAGAGGCTGGCTGCTAAGACCCACCACCATCACTTTTGTGATAATGCTTCCACTTCCTCTTCTTCTTATAAATTCCACTGAAGTTTCCACTTGATGGAAGAGAATGGTTGGGAAAACCAACCTTGCTTTCCATATCCATCTCTACCATTATTTCTATGTCTACCTTCTCTGCATAGGTAGAACGTTTCAACATAAATAATGCAATCTGATATCTAGTCGCAAACCCTATAGGTACTTTTGAGCCTTCAGCTGGTCACTCTTCAACACATCTGAAGAAAAACAGATAATCTTAGAGAACTGATTGGTGTACACCGACACCAAATGATCTCCCTAATATAAAGAGATGAACTCAAGAGACATTGTCAACATTAGTGAATCTTGAAAAAAATATTGGAAGAACATGGCTTTGAAACCCTTAATATCTAGGTCCATGTGTATATCTTCCTAGACCATAGAATCCCGCCATCACATTCCAAAACCCTCAAGCCTGAATTCTGTACACTTCACCCAGATATTCTCAACTGTCTCTAGAATTTCAAAGATTTTATCGATCCTATGAATCCAGTCCTCCACCTCTTGAGGTTGATTTGTTCCATTAAAGGATGGTGGTTTCTCATGAAAGAATTCCCACTACGGATCTATCTCTCTCCTCTAGATCCAGGGTATACCTCAACAACAACATTCTGAACTGATGGAACATCTTGATCAAAACCAGAAACCACTTGTATGATAGTCTCAATGATATTATAATGCACTAGAGGACTTAATTATGAAGCATCAGCTACACCTTCCTAAGGAACTCATCTAAGATCTCTTGGAGCCATACTACTACAAACCAAAATTGGAGGAATGATCATAAAAAAGAGTAAATATCTACTTAAACTAGAAAACCCATAACCAGAAACTAATACTTAAAATGAAACCCAACACTAGAGACACATATCCCAACTTTATATGGTAACTTGAGTCTCATCATGACAAGAGCTGGCCAGAAAAATATCTCAACATACCTTTAATGTTTTGAAAATATTATCTCCAATCTAACAGATGTCCAAAGACAAGGAACCTTGAGGAAATACCTCTTATGATACCAAATTGTGATAAACCGACCTGGGTTACCATAAAAAATGGCATCCAACACAATCTGTCACATACCTGATGGGAGTTTCTAATCTCTACAGGACGGTGATAAGAACCTTGGCATCAATCAACAAACTAGAGGGAATGTTTCATCCCAACCTGTACAAAAACTTGGAACATGTATGAACATGAAAAATAAAGTGACAACAGAAAAGAAGTCAATATATGCCATAACTGTGAGAAGATAGTGAATACAAAAAATTGTAAAAGTTGATAAATACCCAAAAAGAAAAGTCTGACTATAAAGGACCAAAATGAAACACCTACTCTAAGCGATGATGTGGATGAACTCCCACCATCTCACCTATAGCTCCCCAAACCAGGTTACACAAAAACTGACCGCCTCACTAAAGCACCTTTCCTTTCCCTGTAATTGAATACATACAAAGGTCTACACACCACTGAATAGGTTCACATGGTGCGAGATAATAAGCTCAATAGGATCCCACCCAGGTGTTCCATAACCAGTCTCTATATAAAAATTCCAGTATGCTCATTTTAAATAAAACATGGATTTATAAGAAGTAAAGTAGTTTTATAGAAAACATGGTTAGAATTTCCCTTTTTATTAAAATTTCAAAAAAAAGTAGGTATATCAATTTTAAATCATGTTTTCCATATCTTCTTTCGTAAGCACAAACATACATATCAAGGATAAAACATTACAAATCCAAGTAATACAAAAAATAAATAGTATTAGAATAGGTATTACAATACCAAGGGATACATACAGGTTAGGAAATATCCTACTCACACCGATTAATCTCTGAGATAGTGCAATAAGATACATGAAGCCAATGATCTGCACTTCAGGACCAGGGATACACCCGAGAAAGTGAAACCCCAATATCATATACATACCCAGAGCTAATAATATACACTATAGGAAAAGAGGAACACCCCAAAAATTAAACCCCACAATGGAAGATGGACTCAGGATAAACCTTCCATCTAGAGACAAAGGTAAACGATGTGACCATTTTTACTAATATTTCAATTCATAAAAAATAATATCAAAACAATATTAAAAAATTAATTTTAAATTATTTAAAAATACAATTTTTTCTGTTTATCAATAATTAGAGAAAAACAACTTTTCCTTTAATTTTTTTTCAACACACACAAATCAATCATTCCAAATTCCTTATATAAATTAGTTTATAATGAAGGAATAATAATGTTCATCAATATATAATAGAGACAAAACCACCAACCTAAAAATCGGATAGCACACAACCACATCAGGATCCACCAACAAAGAAACCCCAAAAATATCTACGAAGGACATAAAATCTAATCAATACATATTAGGATTGATTCAATTGAGAAATAGGGTTGAAATAAAAGAGGAAACACCACAAACCTCAAGAATAGAGACCCACTACACCATCAGAAAAAAGGGAATGACCTCCAGAGATGAGATCACACAACAGATCTTGAAATAAGATGAGAGAAAACACAAAATTAGACCAATAGATCTAATAACGTAACCCAAGGGAACTTATGTGATCAAAGACAATGACATAGTGTAAATAACACTTACCCTAAGAGAACCATTGAAACCATAAAAATGTTAGAATTTTGATTGAATTGTTCTAGAAGGAATTATGTATCCAAAAAACCTGAGAAAGGAACTTTTTATTGAGATAAAAGAAGAATTGGTAGTCAAATGGACACAAAAATCCTGTACGACACCCTAAAACTTATCTTCTTGGGGAATTACATGACATGAAACTCTTTTACACATTGTGAGATCCACAGTGTTTAAATATGTTGAGAAATCAATCACCTAGGATTAAAAATACATTATTTAAAAAATATAGGATGAAAAACATATCTTCACACCGTGTAACCATTCACAACATGATGTCTTTCACAACTTACATCCCACAACTCTTACACATTGTGTAACCGAGTTAAATGAAGTGAAACCCTCCTGAAGTATATAGAAAAAGTTGGTTAAATTTAAAAGTACAAAAAATATATGAATTCATCTGTATAGTTATCCTCCCAATTCCTTCTCTGCCTAATACAGACAATGAGGAAAGGAAAACCATGAATATATTGAAGAAATACTTGATAGATTAGTAATGAGTTTTTAGATGTAATAAAATCCGTCAGCTATTCCTCCACAGTATTTATCAGGCCTTGAATAAGGATTCTTTATCTAATAAATAAATATCACTACATTATTTACTAACAAATAAGTAGATATTATATTCACTAAATAAAAAATAAATATTTATCAAATATTATAAATAAATAATATTCTCTCAAATTATTGGTGAAGGAATATATATACAATGATTTATACATGAATAATGATCAAACCATGTGCGGGAAAAATATTTTTTCAAATTTTTAAATAATGATATATTATTTAAATGAGATTCTTGATACACTTAGTTTGTGATCCTATAGGCCTCCTTATTGGTGGAATTAGAAAAACCATCTTAATGTCAAAGTATAACATCTATAAGCATTCCACAAAACCAATAGTGAAAGTTGTTAATGCTATAATGGCATAATACCTTATATAGATTCTTAATCTTTAATATATCCCCATTATAACAATATCTTTAATTATGTAGGTTTCATGATGGTTCCATAAACCTATGTTTCCAATATATCTTTATTTAAATTATTATAATTTGAACATACCACCATGGGCATGGATTTATTTAGGCTATATAATTTGCATCAAAGGTTATGAGACATAAACTTCCATTAAATATTATAAGGTAAAAATCCTTTCTCGCATTTTTTATTAATGAAATATTACTCATGACACACCCACCACATCCTACTTCACTGAGAACATGTATCATCACAATTTTCATCAATACATCAAAGCACCTGACTTATAACACTAATGAATAATAATATTAAATTAAAAGAACTAATACACACACACACACTCATAAATAGAAACATAAAATGACACATATAAATATGTATTTTCTACTGGATGGTCTCATTCCTGTAATATCCTATACCGGATATTACCAAGGGTTTTCTCTATGAGAAGGTTCCTCAGATTCCTATGCATCACCACCCCTTATATCATGTATCATTTGTGTCCCTAAAATGATAACATACGACTATATAAAATATATTTAAGATAAATATCATGACAATTATGGGTTCTCATCATAGTGGGGAATTTATATGACTTTTTTTGTATGACAGAAACTCTTAAGACATTATCATATACTACGTTACACATAAGAACAATCATGATGTGATAAACTATTTATTAATATTTAAAAATATGAGTAATTATTATGATAAAGTATAATTTTTTTTCTAGGGAACCAAATTCAATAGAATCCCATTTATACTAGATCGAATAGCTAATAACCTTTATTCCACTAGCTCTTACATGATATTCATTCTTTTTCTAAGATAAGCCATTAGTTAAGGGGTCTAAAATATTTTCTTCTATAGAAAATCTGCTTACTATAAATTAAACCATCTGAGAAAAATACCTCAAGAGGTGATACTTATGAAGAACATTATTTTTCCTTTGATGTGGCTATAAATATTTTTTAGGATCGATTACTTTAGTATTATCACAATACAATGTGATAGGGCCTTTACTTCAAGGTAACACACAAAAATATTGTAAAAAGTGTCACATCTAGACTGATTCCTTGGATACACCAAAAGTCACTATATACTTGAACTCCAGAGTATAATCAATGAAAACTGACATCCTTCAACTCTTACAACTCACAAATCCTCCATTGAGACAAAAAACATATCCTGATTATGACGTCATATCATTCTGATATGTTTAAAAATTAGCATCAGTATAACCCCTGATGAAAACATCCTTAGCTACTCTACACACTATAAACATATCCTTAGTTCTTCTCAGATACTTTAGGATAGCATTAATAATAGACTAATTATGTTCTCCTAGATTTTCTCGATATTTACCTTCCATGATCAATTCATATGACACATCAATTCAAGTACATAACATAAAATACATGATTGATGTTATCACTTAAGTGTATGTGATATTACTCATTTTATCTTTATTCTACTGTGTTCGAGGACACATATTCTTATAAATTTGTATACTATGTGACACTTGAACCAATTCAATCTTGGATTATTACCCACAAAATATATTTAGTATTTGGTCATTGTATGTAATTTGATTTAGTCCAGGAATCCTATTGGTTCTATAATGAATGATCTTGATCTCTAGAATATAAGATGCTTCACCTAAGTTCTTCATGGAGAAGCACTTGTTCAACTAGCGCTTAATAGACTATACGACTGGTATTTTTTTTCCAATAAGTAATATGTCAGCAACATATATTACTAGGATAATGACTACATTCCAACTAAACCTCCTGTAAATAGATGGCCTAAATTCATTCTTTTTGAAACCCAAATATTTTATAGATTCATTAAATCAAATTGTCTTTGACATATATGCTTTCATTAGTAAATAAATGGATCTCCACAACTTAAAAATATTTTTGGAATCCCCTAGAGTCATAAACCATTATGGTTGTGTCATATAGATATTTTCCTGTAGGTTCCCATTATGGAAATAAGTATTTAAATCCATGTTCCAAATTTCATAGTCAGGGTAAGATGCTATAGATTATAGAAATCAAATTGATTTAAAGATAGAAATTTGTGAAAAGGCCTCATCATATTCAATTTCTTAACACTATTTAATCCCTTTAGACACTATCATTTCTTTATAGGAATTTACATTACCTTCTATGTTTAGTTTTCTCTTGAATAACCATTTTCACCCTACAAGATTTACATTTACTGGTGCACTGACCAGAACCCAAACATGGTTATGTTACATGGAATCCATTTAAAAAATCATGGATTCTTTATATTTTATTATTTATGTGATATCTAATACCTAATTATAGGAGATATTATCATCATTTTAGAAAAATAATGAGTCTCCATCTTCGGTGACTTGAAAACCATGTCTCTATAGTTCTCTTACCACATTAGTACTCCTTTGTAGTACTTGTGTTTTAAGAAAAACTTATTATATAGGGACCTATGGAATTTGTTTCAATAAGATTATTATGTATCTTGAGCATTAAATTCATCTAATTCAATGTTTCACCCCATATCCTTTTTGAGTATGTTCTCCCTCTCATGATAGATGGCTTGTATGGAGAAAAACACTTTCTTTTCTAAGATTTTTTAGAGTTAGTATCCCTTTGTTTCCTTGGGATTCATGATTAAGATACACCCTATACCTCAAGGTTCTAGTATGATTCCTGAAAATTCAATAAAAAATTACTTATAACCCCATACATATGAATGTGATAAAATGGGTTTCTTTACACTTCATAGGTCAAAAGGAATTCAGTTTTCCACTTTAGTTGGTGCTTAGTTTTGTGTGCATTCTTTATTTTGTAGCGTATTTCCCCAAAATGATATTGGAAGATCTACATGAGTCATCCTGAAACATAACATTTATAACAAAGTATGATTCCTCCTTCACTAACACTATTCCATTTTGGTGTGCAATTTGGATTGAGTTGAGATAAAATCCCAAACTACCATTAAAGGTTGATAAAATCCTGATTACGATATTCACAACATCAATCTGATCAAAGGATATTTATCTTATTTCAAAGATGATTCTATAATTCATTCTTGAATTATTTGAATTTATATAAGGACATGAAATTATAACTCATAAATTAGACATAAACCTATCAAATCAATTCATCTGAAAAAGTTATGAAGTAAGAGTACCCACCTCTATCTTCTACTAGAAATATTCCACACACATCATTGTGTACTAATCCTAAAAGCTCTATGGCCCTTTCACCCTGACCACTGAATAAAGTTTTTTTCATTTTTACTTGTAGAAAATCATGACATATTTCATGTGGTTTTTGATAAAAAGAGTCTATGTAACCATCTTGATAGAACTTTTTCAAAAAATATCATTTAAATGATGAAGACAGTGATGTCATAGTTGGGTGTTATATGAGTTGTGTGAACATGATTTTTTATCTATTTCCAATAATTGGTTTTCATAGTTTAATAGATAAACACCATTATTTAAATGTTCTATACCATAACATATGTTGTATTTATAAAATAAAAAAAATTTATTTTAAAACATCAAAATAAAACCATTTGCGTCCTGGCATTAAATAGAATTTATGTTCTTGGTAATAGTTGGTACATAATAACAATCTCTTAAAACCAATAGAATTTATATTGGAAATGAATGTTGGTAGTCACCAATGGCTAGAAAAACTTTCCTTACACAATTGGAAACTTTTAAATTCACCTATCTTATAGAAATATTTATGAATCTACTTGTTTTAGGAATTTAAATATTTATGTGTGCACCAAAACCTGTATGTAATACCCAATGTGTAAACATTGATTGATTACACTCAATAATGAATACACTATAAGATTCCCATTTCTTTTAGGTGTAGTTATTATTCCAGTGGCCTTGATTTCCACATGAAAAACATACTTACACATTTTCCTTTCCCCAATATAGTATCTTCCTCTTCTTGGATGGATGGTTCTTGGGAGATTTATACTTTTTATGAGTCATGGGCCCCTTTTCCTTCTTTTTCACTTTCTTATTCACCATAAGGGAAGTGGGGTTTTCACACACCATGTCCTTATCCACTTGGGGAATCAGAGTAAGTAGTTTTGAAAAAATCTTCCCATTATTTATCATGTTATTATTAATAATATAAATGGATAAGGTCTTTGGTAGTAAGGAAATTAAGAGATATATGCAAAACACATTTGGGAATTTAATCCCTAAGATGTCTAAGTGTTCAATGTAGCTAATACGATTATCTACATGAGGCCTAAAAAACACAAAATATCCATGATTATTTGTAAAAAGAGAATTGGAGTTCTCATATCACTCTTGTCTCCCCTTTTCTTGATAGATATCTTGAAGGTGATGCATCATAATATACGCATCCATGTCCTCATATTGCTTCAAAATCTCATTGGTTATGGATGATATCATGAAACATTGAACATATGTAGAATCATTAAAATTATTTTTTAAAAGAGATAAATCTATCCCACTAACCTTTTTAGCAGGTGAATTAGGAATAGGTTCCTCCATCACATAAAAGTTTCTTTCATGCCTCAAGATAACATGTAAGTGCCTTTTCCATTATTGTAAATTTGTACCAGTGATAAGGATAAACTTCTAAAGTATGGATCACAGTGTTATGTTTGAAGTTATTTTTATTACTATTTCTATAAATAATATTTTCATATTATCTTACTTTATCTTATAAAGTTTAGACAAATAAATAAATATTATATTTATTAATATCACACTTTTTTTCTAAGAACCAATATCCCTCACCATTAGATTCAGAATATCTATCTTTTGGTAAATTCTAGTGTCAAGGATTTGTATTCAACTTATCATCACCAAATCACTAGTTGGTCAAGAAATTTGAATGGTTTTTTGTAGTTATTCCAAATTCCAATTGCATTAACTCACAATTCCTTTATATTTTTAGCGGACTCCCCAATCTCAAAATCCCTAAATTGTATTTCCTAAACTCTTTCGTCTCAATTAAACCAAGAAATACTTTGGATTTCAACCCTTTATGTGAAATTAGTTAATTCAACCCAAAAATTCAAGTTATAATTCCCATATAATTTAAAGTACCCCAACTTTGGGTTGACCTACACTTTGAACTATGGTCCGATTTTAACTGAAGTAGTAAAAGGCTATACCGACATAATATATATAATTGGTGGATTTTTTCTTTTATGAATAAATTTCCAATAATTATCTTTATTTAATGATTTTTAATATTAAGTGAATTTACTTTAGTGATTAACCATGTCTTAGATGATATTTATTCATAAGACTATTCATTTTAGTTCTATATTTCATTTTTGTTAATTTATTAATTCATGTTATCACAAAAAACATACACAATTAAATAACCATTTGATTTTATTGAAATAAAATAATAAAGTGGTACGATAATGAAATTTTACTAGTAGATAGGTTATATAGTAGAAGATTAACTAACAGTTAACTTAGGGGAAAACACCTTGAACCAATTAAGGTTTGTATTATAGCTTTCCACCTGTCCACCTATGTATCTCTCCTAGATTGGTTTTTTGATGGCTCTAAACTAGAACTACCTTCACTATATTGGGAGATCCATCCATTACATATGATTATACTCACAAAAAGGTGTGTGGAACAAAATATTGGTTAATGGGTTTACATAAAAGAAACCATGGGCACACATGACCTTACATAATGATATGGTAGATGAAACACATTCAAATAATTTAATTTAATAATAAATTAAATGAAACCAATCACATACAATGGTTTGGTCTAGACTCATGATCATCCACATGTATGAAATGAATTATACATTTAATAAAATTAACATTCAATTCTAATCATTCTTATTTAAGATAAATCTTTCGTGAATCGATTTATTATCTTTCTATTTAATCAATTATTTCATGTTAATTCTCATATGAATTTTCTTTAACATTCTCATAAATCATAAATTTAATAAATTAAATAAATTAATTTAAAATCAACTATTTACAAAAAATGTACCTTAGAGGAAACACGGTGAGTAGTCGTCCGAACAACCCAACATGTATTATACTCATATATTATTTACTCTTATGACATTTGGTATACATAAATTATCACTTAATATCATGATGTGTACTATCAAACTAATGATCACACTATTTACATGATTTTCTTTACATAGCATGAAATGATTTAGTGTCTATTGAGTAATAACTATAATATGACTTATACATGATATGTAGATTTGAACATTATGAGAAAACTAATTATACATTTTTATATATAATAACCCATAAAATGGTGTGTCATATCAACTTACTGAACACAGAAATATGCATATTGTTAAGGTTTTCATAGTGTCATAAATTAATTTTAATTACATGTAATTTGGTAATAGTTCATGACATGTACATTTAAGATACATGATGTTTATTATTCTTAACCTCTATCCATGACACATGATTACAGACTCGACATGTAACCATTCCAAGAAATTTTTTGTAGTACACGACTTGTAGATGGGATACACAATGTATAGTCTCTGAGTGACATTTACACCAATCATGTATTCTATGTAAGAAGATACATGGAATTTCTATGACTAATGGATGTTACATGTTGTGTAATCTTGCAGACCATGCGCTCGGCTGGCTCTGTCAACATGTGATGTAAATTAAATTCACCATATGTAATAAATGAGAACATATTGAATTAAATTATAATTAATTATTAGTGCATTAGACACTAGTATATGATGTAGATATCTGATTTTCACATTTTATACTATTGACTTATCCATCCAAACTCCTTAGCTCCTCTAGATGAGATGTTTGAATTTATTTCATTCATAAAATTAATCTATTTGATTGTATTTATGAGAAATGAAAATGAATAAATAAGATCTTGTAATGTGGATTAACGAATGATTAAACTAAAGTTTAAACCCAATAATAAATCTCTAAATCATTCAACTATTTTTAAATACTTATAAATAATAATGTGACCACTCTAATACAACTTTAATGTTCCTGGCGCAGTGGAAGCATCTGGCGAGTTATTACAAACATTGATTTTTTAATGTCCAATGATTAATATGAGATTTACATGATTATAAATTCTATGATCAATGAAATATAATCAAATAATATAGATAATGGGCAAATTTCCAAATCTAAAGTCCATGATCATCACATTTTATTTATAATTAATTTAATCAGTTAAAGAATTTTCCTATGAGAAATTATTTATTCATTAATGGATTTGACAACAGATCTATATCATATCATCATTGAGTTATAAGAATCAATGTTACATTCCCTCTAGTGGTGATCCATATGTGTTCCACAAATCTCAAAACATCATCATAAGAATCTATGTGTGCTAACATGAAAGATCCCAGCACTTATGTCATTTTCCACCGATCTCCCGGAGAATCACTTCCAAAGGATTCTCCTTGATCTCTCTAGAATCAAGAGTGGAAGGTGGAGTAAGATCTCTCTCCATTCTTAGTAGCATTATTGAATAAGGTATCTCCTTTAGTATTTTATAGAACTCTATGGATTTCTTTGTACACAATAAAAAATGAATTTTAGCTCTTGAAAAATAATATAATTTTTTTATATACTACTTGGGATAGAAATAATTAATTACATTGGTTACCTTTAATAATTATTTAATCCATAAGAGAATCAATGTCTGTAATAACAATATTATTATTATTTATTGACATGTTCTTAACTTTTGAATTAAATTAAATATTATTTAATCATATAAATTCAATATATATACATTATTTCTCATAGAACCTATAAACTCAACCTCCCATTCCCCTACAATATCTATTAGGTCTTGAATAAGGAATATTTATTTAATAAGTAAGTATCACTTCATTATTCACCAATAAATTACTAAATATTATATTCACTAAATGGAATTTAAATATTTATTAAATATTCTGGTCACATAATATTCTTTCAAATAATTAGTGGTATAATACATGTGATCAAGAATACATGAATGATTGTTAAACTATTTATGAGAATAATTTTTATTCAACTTGTTAAATAATAAATAATAATATATTATTTTACTGATATTCTGGATGCACTTAGTGCTAGACCCTCTAGGCCTATTTTTCTATGGAATTAGTCAAAGCAGCCTAATGTCCAAGGTTAGAATCTAGTAACACACCAAGGAACCCATAGATAAAGAAGTTAATTATTTAATGACATAATATCTTGAATATAGACTTACTGTGTAACATAATCTCATTATAATGATATCTCTAATCAAGTAGGGTGCATACTGGTGCCACCAACCTAAGTGAGGTTTGTCTTGTTTGTTGACTTTTTAGAAATCAAACTTTTATATACAACACCATGTAGATAGATTTATTTAGTCTATGTCATTTCAATCAAAGGGATCAAGACATCAACTTTAGTTAAAGAATAAAGGGTTAAATACTTTCTCATATAATTCATTAACGAAATATTACTCATGATGCACTTAACATATACTACCTCACCATGAATATATGTTATCCTACTTTTCATCCATACATTAAATCAAAGGACTTATAACACTAATTAATAACAATATTAAAGTATAAGGACCAATACACCCACCCATAGATAGAAACATCCAATGAAACATATAAATGTTTATTTCCTACTAGCAAGTCGTAATCTCCTAATTTCCTACACTAGACATTACTAAGGGAGAACACCATGAGAAGTTGCCTCAAAGTCTTATGAGTCTCCACCCCTGATAGCCTACATCATTTGTTTCCATTAAATGATATTATACAACTATAGAACATTTATTTAAGAATAATATTGTGACACTTTCAGGTTCTTATCCTAGAGGGGAACTGCCATGACCTTTTTTTTATAACATATACTCATTTTGACATTATCACATGCTACGTTACACAGAAAGAAAATCATGATGTGATAAGAAGATTATTTATATTCAAAACTATTAACACAGGTTATCATAAATTTAAAAAAGATAGTTTTTGTAATCCAACTCTAACATAATAAAGAATCAATATTATATATATATATATATTTCTCATTATAGTGTCAACTTATACTTTCACTTTTAGGGGTTGTATAAAACATATTTTTAATAAAATTCATACATCTAAACTCATAATAAAAAATTATTAGTACTTTCAAATGTATATTATTTTACATACCCATTTTATTATAAATATACTCCCACTTAATTATCATAATAATAATAATTTATTATAGGTAAAGAATAGTAAATATCATACCTCAACATTAGTATTTTATGAGTCTGTCATGTTTCCAAATTTTGAGAAAATAAAAAATCTGTGAAATACATGACTTCTTCTATATTGACCCAATGTTTTATAAATGGAAATTACCTTATTATTATTACGTAATATAATCACATGAAATTACAACACAATTAACAACTAAGTTTTATGTGACCTTTAAGCATTATATTTTCACTTTTGTGATTTGAATTTCAAAAATCTGACATACACAGTAGTGATCAGTAAGATATTTTGAGTATGATAAGATAAACCTAATTTTTTTGAATAGTAACCTACCCTTATAAATAGTAATATAACCCTTATGAATACTAAATCTTACAAAAGAATAGTAACCTCACCCATGAATGTATAAATAAAATTCAGGCATCTTATAAGTGATAATATTACCATAGTAAGAGTATTGGTATTTTTTTCAGCCATAAATAAATAATTATAAATAATTAATTAATTTAAAAGAAAAAATATTTTAATAAAATTTCTTCATAAATTAAAAATTTCAGGTCTTGTGGTTTTAAGATAATTTTATAAGACCATCTGTAATATTTTAAAGGATTATAAAATCTGTTATAGTTTTAAAATCTATATTTTTTAAGTAAATTATGATTTAAATTATAAATAAAATTAATTCTATTTAGAAAATTATTTTTGAAAAATGGATTTCATTTTTGTATTCTACAATTTGAAAAATTATTGGGGTCATTTTTTGGGATTTTTCTGAAATACTTGAATTTTTTATGAATAGTAAAATATGGTAATTCAAAATAAATGCTAAAACCTAAATTTCTACATCATGCTTGAGTCATGGATGATGTAAATGGTCATTTATTCGAACTTACATTCACTCTTTACTTTTCATGGTCACAATAATCATTACTATTGCTTGTGTTATGGAAAAGTAATAAACTAATGATTGAAATATTAAGAAAACACTCCTCCCCTCCACTATAAAAACTAACCACATTGCCCTCTTCTCTTCACTTCTCTTAAGGCATATTAATTCCTTAATTTATGTCCAAATACCTTCCCAAGGTCCTAAACCACATTTAGAATCCCTTTTTCTCCTCAAAAGACCAAATCCTCTCCCTTTAAGAGGATTTCAAGGAAGATTAAATGAAGAGGTAAATTTATCTTTTTTTTCATTTTCTTTTTCTGTTTCTTTGTTCTCTCTTCTTTCCTAACCTCCATCATCCCAATGGTATGAAAAATAAATTACTAGAAATATAATATAATTTTATATTCTAATTTTATAATTCATTTTCATATCTCTTTTCCCCTCCTATTATACAAAATAAATGAAAACACCGTCCGAGATGTGTTAATTTATCACATTCAAGGGTGATGGGTTATCAATTTTGTATTACTATCTTCAATTATGATCATGAAAAAAAATTTATTGTTTAACCAGACTATTAAATATGTATTTTATGTTCTGTTATTTTCTATAATCTTTTTTTGCAGATGATGTAAAATAATAATACAAAACTAGATAATTGGGAACAAAATCTCCAAATTAATCCAAGCATTTATCATTAAGGTTTTATATAATGATAAACCTTCACTCCAAATAAAAAACGAATTTTATAACCATTAAATATTATATATGTTCACTAATTTCATATAAATTCAATTCTTTACAACAAGTTTTATCATACAAGTATATCCGAACATGAATATAAGTGATCCAGCCATTAAAACCAAGGAAGCAAACACTCCCAAACATTGAAATTGAACATCTTAACTCATCAAAAAATGACATGTATAAAATTAATAAGTTTATACTAAATCAATAACATGTATTATATTTTATGTAATTTTTAATTAATGAACTTAATTTGATTATTCATATCATTAATATCATGTGAAGAACAAAATCAGACTTAAGGTAAGGGATCCTCTCTAACTCACTCTTATTCAAGAATGTCCTCTATGTTATGCCATTTTATGTGTAATTAATATTGATGGGGTATGATTTTTAACCTCCCCCATACTTATATGATGATTTATAAAATATTATAAACCATTTTATCTCTCATTACTCCTTCTTTAGTACACATAATACCATACAGATATTCCGTAAGAGATTCTACCCGAACCTCCTATATTCCATCGGGTTACTCTATATTTATTTTTACCCAAATGAAGTTGTATTTTCATTTTTATGTAAAATTTCAACATACTTTTTAAATTATCCAAAATCATCTTTCATGATCCATACCTCATTCTCTTTTTAGGATATTCAATTTTTTAAATGATTCCCTCTTCAATACTATTCGATGAGGAAATCCATTTTAAGGGAACTTTTTGAATTCTTACTCATCATCATGTACACTATATAATATATTTTAATCCACCATTGTATATATAAAACCAAAATTTTTATTATTAAATCCTTCCGGGTTCACTTCTGGTTTTATATAAATGATCATTCCATTTTAAGTTTTAAATGATGTTTGATATTTTCTTTTAAACGCATGAAAATGTTTAAATTCCAATGTTTCCCAAAAACTCTCTTTGCATGTTTTCACATAAAGTTGACATAAATTGAAATTATATATTACTATTGTACCCAATGATTTTCCATGAATTCTATAATTCCATTCGTTCATGGACACTTTTATGATACTTTCATTTGTTATACCTTATGTCATGATTATGATACCCAATTCTTTCTCTCGGTAACCCATATGTTTATGTAAAGTTGATTATGTATGATTATTTTTGGGGAAATAATATTGATGAACATGTTTATATGGGTAAACCTAGATATCTCTCTAATTCATTTAGTAAATTTGAGTCTCATGAGACATTATATGTAATGGTCTTTGTGGTTATCCTTGGCTTGTGTTACCATGTGCAACGTTCTTGGTGGTTAGCCTTAACTTGTGCTCCCCTATGTGTAACAAGTCTTGACTCATGCTAAAGTCAGGATTTATGTTTCTTCCATATTTTAATGATTAATTGTTTATATGATCACATGTTTGTAAGTTATTATTGAATATGACATTTTATATCATTATGTATTGATCTCTAACCCATGCGCTAAAGCCTTATTATTATGTTTATTCCTTTATTGGGATTTTAGCTCATCTCTTCATTCATGTGATCCCCAGGGTACCCTATGTAGAGGTAAGGGATCAAAGGAAGTTATGATCTCTTTATGAAGATAAATAAAGATGTTTTTAGTCCAATGTTTTATGTTTTATATACCTAGCCTTCCAAGACACTAGAATTTATGATCCTTATCTTGTAATATGATGTTTCATTATGCTTAAAACCATGTAATGTAATGTTTAAAAGGATTGGGTTGTTATAGTTGGTATCGGAGGGTGGTCTAGTTATTTTTTGAGATTATAAATATAAAACTTTAGTAATAACCTTATGTGTGAGACTAAGGATAAGAAAACACCCCTAAATTTTTGTATGTATATAGTAAGTGGTTTATCCGGAAAATACATCCCTGTATTGATACAAATAAGTATATATGGAACTGATAAAGATATATCTAGGGGTGAAACCCAAAGACACATCTTTGATCTAGAATTGAATGGGAACTGGTGTACTACAATGGGCCTTGCTGCAATTTGGGTTTGACACTCCCGAGGGATATGCTTTGGTAAATTCATGATATTTTTAGAAACCATTATTAAGGGAATAAAAAATACCATAAGAATATAATTTCATAAATAAATCAAGGATAACCTATATTTAAACCTATAGAATAAAAAGTTTGTAAATACTTATCCTTTATAAGTTTATCCTTTTATGTTCAAAGTTTTCTTATTATGCTTTACATCTAAGTATTAATGTCCTCTAATTGTATGTTATTTTTCATAGTTAATGGTGGGAAATATAAGAACATGTTATAACAATCAATGTGATAGGGAATGTGAATATTTCCATAATGACATGCCTAATATAATGAGAATGGGTGCATAGAACTTCATGAATGTACTTGCTCAAATGGCTCAAGTTATGAATAATAACTAGAATCACGCGGAACACAATTCTTCGCCAAGGAAAGAGAAAGTTTATGTTGAATTTTTCATACAGTAACGGTATCCCAAGTTTAGTGGATCTTCTGATCCCCTCATCACAGAATAGTGGATTATCTCCATTCAAAATATATTCTATGTCCTCTAGTGGTCAAAAGAAGAGAAATTTGTGCTAGAAGTCTATCATTTTGATGGGTAATATGATCAGTAGTGGACACTGATCAAGAATACAAATACCCAGGAGAAAATTGATTCCATGGATTGGGAGGAATTAAAGAAAACAATTTTCAATAAATATTTTCCCCAAACCCTCAACAACAATATGGAAAGAGAGTTCGTCAGACTCAAGCATAAGTAATATGACTGAATTAGGGTGCATGAAGCAAACTTTACAAGGATTGAAAGGTACACCAATGACATTATTGTGAACACTGAAAGAAAGGTGTATCATTTCTTTAGTGGACTAAAGTTGAATCTACAAAAATCATTGGTGATTATAGACTTCAAAAGCTATGAGAATATTGTGTGTTGGGCCCTTAAGGTTGAAATAGAGATTGGAGACTCTTAGTGGTATCATGGGTATGATGAAAAAAATAGGAAAATCGAATCTAATGTCGGTGAATCCACACATAAATTCCATGATGGAAAGAAGCTCGACAATCCCACGTGTAAAAATTGTGGGAAGAAGAAACCTAGGAACTGTCTAAAAGGGTAGGAATTGTTTCAAATGTGAAAATATTGGACATATTGCTAGAAAATTATGAGGGGATATGAAGAATCCCGCTACTGTGGAAGAAGAACGATAGGTTTAGATCAACACTCAGCCTGTAGTGTAGTTTAACAACTACAAGTAATATGTTAATTATTGGAACAATTTCCCCATGCTAAGGGTTATTAGAGGAATTAAAAAAGAACCTCCAAGGTAATAAGGAAGGGATTATGATATCACTACAGCTGAAGTGGATCCAGACAAAGATGTGGTGAAATGCACGCTGGTTATTTATTCAATAATAGCGAACATAATATTTGATTTTAGTTCTACGAATTCTTTCATATCTTGCATGTTTAGTAGAACTATTCAAACACCACCTCAAAATTTAAAGGATATGTTTTCTGTGAGAACATAAAATGGGGAAATTATTTCATGAAAGGTTTATAACACCCCCTAGTAAATGTTTGTGGACTGAACCTCCCATAAAATCTTGTGATAGATCCTTTACTGGAGTTCGATTTTATCTTGGGAAAGGATTGGTTATCTTAATACAAATCCAACATCAATTGTTGAGAAAGGGAGATCACTCTTTACATCCTGAATAATACTCCAATTTTATAAATTTGTAAGGAAGAAGATTTATCTTTTTTAGAATCATTGGCTCAAGTGTGGATATTAATTCCTTATGAGAAATAATTTCTAGCTCAAATGATTGAGGCAAAAGAGATATTCTCACTCGAATATTTGCCTATCATGTGGGATTACACTGATGTATTCCCTAAATAGTTTCCTAGTCTTCCACCAAAAAAAGAGGTTCAGTTCTCAATCTAACTTATTACTGGATCTCGGACTATATCAAAGACACCTTATAGAATTTCCACCATAGATATGGATGAGCTGAAGAAGAAATTACAGGAGAATATGGAGAAGGGTTTTATGTGCTCGAGGTCTTAACCATGGGGTGCACCAGTCATCTTCATCAAGAATAAGAATGGATCAATGATAATCTGAATTGATTTCCATTTACTCAATAAAATCACTATAAATAACAAGTATCCTCTTCCATGGATAAATGACTTGTTCAGTCAGCTTCGTGGGGACAATTATTTCTCTATGGTGGACCTTTAGTCAGGATATCACCAATTAAAGGTGATGATGGAAGATATTCCGAAGGATACCTTTAAAACAAGGTATGGACACTATGAGTTCATAGTGATGCCCTTCAGACTCACTAATGATCCAGTAATTTTCATGGATTTAATGAATAGATTCTTTAGAGATTACCTTGACAAATTTGTGGTAGTCTTTATAAATGATATTTTGATATAATTAAAGAGAAAGGAGTAATATGAGGAGCATTTTGATACTATGATAAAATCTTTACTAAGGGATAGGATATATGAAAAGTATAGTAAATGTGCCTTTCAGATGGAGGAAGTATCATTGTTGGGGCATGTTATCACCAGCAAAGGGATATATGTGGACCCTTCCAAGACAAATGAAATTGAAGAGTGTCCTAGGACAACATCTGTAACAAAGATCCGTAGATTTTTGGGTCTATCTGGGTATTATCAATGATTTATGAAGAACTTCTCATGATTTTCAAACCAAATGAATAAATTGACACATAAGGGAGTGAAGTTTTTCTAGACTTAAGAATATGAATACTCCTCTAAAGAGTTGAAAAACGGTGAATCACTACACCAATACTCACACTCCAAACAAGTAGAGAAATCTTTTAGGTGTAAAATGACATTTAAAATAAGGGATTAGGCTGTGTGCTGATGAAATATGATAAAGTTATAGCCTACGCCTTAAGGCAAATAAAAATCCATGATCAAAACTATAACACCCTAATATTTTTAGATAGATTTTTTTAATTTCTTCTATGTATTGTGTGGTACACTACACCAATATTATCTTATGCTATAAGGAACACCGTATTAGGTTCCAATATATGCAACAATATTTTTGGCTTGTGTTACATGCAACAACGACCTTCCCCGATAGATTTTATTGAACACAATATTGTGTTTCAATAAACAACAATATACTATTAAAATATTATATAAACTAACTTTTATTAATATTATTTACCACATTTTTAATTTTATAACACATTAAAAATAATATTATTTATTTTCTAGACATGATATAAGAACAATTAATTTTTTGGGTAAAAGAAGTTTTTTTTAAAAAAATAAAGTTTTACCACCTTTTGACGGTGAACAATTTTTAAATATAGATTTTTAACAATGTTATAAGTTATATATGACATAAAAAACTTATTATTTTGAATAG
This sequence comes from Viscum album, assembly GCA_963277665.1. NCBI lineage: Eukaryota > Viridiplantae > Streptophyta > Magnoliopsida > Santalales > Viscaceae > Viscum > Viscum album. The sequence continues at coordinate 1,080,298,675 of OY728120.1, read as the reverse complement.
GGATATAAAAGTTTTACATGGATTAACTTATGGTATTTTTATGATGAAATTCATATTTTAATTAATAATGAAAGATATTACATTTTTATTCAAAACTGCCTTTTCATATAATTTATTAATGTAGTTATATTATCTTTTTAATTGGTTTTAAAGTTTAATTGGATTATGTTTTTATCATTTAATCCAATTTTGGTCATTGGATGTAATTTTACATTTAAATTGTACATAAACACATGTCAATATTTGGATAGTTTTTATTTATTAAAAATATACTTTTTATTTTTGAAAATAGAAGATAATTTTAAACCATGGGAATCCTTGGGTATATTTTAGGACCCCATGGATCCACATGGGAGTGATAATGACATGTTATAATAATTAATTTAATTTAAAGATAGAAACATCATAAAAATGCACCTTCTTACTAAAATAATTTTTATATGGGGTTATTTATGTTATCTATTTGACTATAAATAGTAATTATAAAGTTACAAATATTTACTACATCATGATATTTTATTAGTAATTTTTAGAACATATATAAATAAATTTAATTTTGACACAATGATGATTCAGTGATTGCTTCATTAATAACGAATTCAAATAAATGATATTATAAATATTAAAATAACTATTATTTGATATAATTTATGACATCCACTAATTTTATAGGTGAATATGACATTTTAGGATTGAATAAAATTTTTTGGAAGGAATAAAATTTTGATGAATTTTTAAAAAAGTCATGTATGAATATTGGCCAAAATTGTCAGAATTCAAAACTTCAAATATTAAATAGATTATTAAATGATATTAAATTCATAAAAATACACCATTAATACTAATGGTTAACATAAGTCAAAATATTTCATAAATGGTATTTTTGTTGGTCTTTTTTTCATGATATGGTAATTAAATTAACCCATAATGTGTAAACAACATGATATCACTATAAGATTAAAAAGGGTAAAATAAGGGTTAAACAAAAAAGATAAGGATAAAAAAATAATCAATACATGTCTAAATATTATTTGATGATGGTTAATCAAACCAAATTCCTCTTATATTCAAATTAAATGAGTTTTGGACCATTTTTAGTAGAAATTAAAATTATAATAAATTAATATTTGAAGACTTTTCCAAAGTGCCCCTCACCTCTACTATAAAAGGGCACTTATTATTATCTTTATATCACACTTCAAAATCATTTTAGTTTGGAAATAATCTGTCCAATACTCTTTATATAATCACTAAATTCCTCCTAGGGGCCTTAATTTGGGAATAAAACCATCTTAGGGAGACCTTTTGTGCAAATCAAAAGGAGATACTCGAAAAATAGACAATTGTTTTATCATATCTTTAAAAATTCTTTTCTTATTATACTTCCTATTCTTAAGTTGTTTCCATTATAATGTAATAACTCTAATATATTCTTCTTTTTGAGATGTTATTATAATTATTTGATAACCTTAAAACACCTTTTATCCATCCTACAAATAATAATATCACCATGCGTGCGTACATACAACTTACCATCTCCATGCAGCGGTGTAATTGTTATTCAACAATACTTAATTTGGAAGTGTATATTGTTGAGTATAATGGATTTAAATATTGAATATAAAATAATTAGTATTATATACAATTCATATACCATCCAATTTCATACTATTTAACCATCAATGAAATGACATTTTTGCTTATGCATACACACAACTTACTGTCTCCATGACGTGATGAGATTGATTCCCCACGTTTACCCTTATTGAGTATTTGATCTCACCCTTTTTATGTTTTCCTTTAACCATGATATAAATAATGGTTTTAGGTAGGAAAACAAAATGGGATGTTCTTTATGGGAGATTTTGATGATCATTAAACAAGTTAGAAGATTATGTTACATGTTTCCAAATACACTAAACTAATATAGTATTTGGGTTTATTTTTGTGTAATGTATTAATTATTCCGCAAATGAAATGTAATTTTCATGTACATAAATCTTGGGTCACTATATTTGGTATCAGAGAAAATTTTTAGTCAAGATTTGGAAACTAGGATATGTAAACATTAGTGAGATCCATAGATATATTTCTAAGGTATTTCTAGGGATTTTACTTAGGGTAATTATAACTATAGGTTATAGTCTTATAATTATAGTAACTATCATTAATAACCTAGGACTAGTCCTATGATGTTAGAGATTTAAAGTACCCCTAGATTATGTTGTTTTCTTAGTATTATTTTTGCCTCTCACACTATTCTTTTTGGGTTTTAGATAATAGATGGAAATAGGAGGATTCCAGTTAATATAGAATATTATGGATAGTGGAATGATATAATTACTATGAAACTAAATGAAATAGGAGTTGGAAGGTGAAATATCATCATTCTTCCTAATCATCAATCTCATAATATGACCAATAATCTAAACTTTGGTGAGTTTCCTAACCTAGATAATAAGAGGAAGATGGAGTTTCATAGGGATCTTAAAAGAAAGAAAGTTAAATTTTCCTTATGTAAATCAAGTGGGAATAGGCATCAAGGATAATGTTTAAAAGGAATAGGAAGTTTCTTTGGCTGTGGAAAAGAAGGACACAAAGCCATTAATTGAAAAGAAAAAGGTTCAGTTAACAAAATGGACAAAGATAATGGTGTTTCTAAGATATCAAAAAATGGATAAATGTTTTAAATTTGGAATGTATGGGCAATATGAAAATTGATTCCCTAAGGGAAAATATCATGAAGAGAATCAACATCATCGTATGTGTATTATTTATGTTGATGACGATGAAGAGACTACAAATGATATATGAGATGAAAGAATTGTTGAGGAATAAAATGATGACTCTCGGTCAATGGTTTAAGAAGATATTGGGAAGATTTAATGTTTATCAAAAACAATGTTGTATAAGTAATTTTATAGTACTATGGAAAAAACAAACAACTATGGATTATTACACTATTGTTCTTCCTTGAGTACTTGAATGTATATGTTGAATAGTACCAGTAACCATGAAAAGTGATTGAAATATTTTTGGAAAGAACTTGATATGCACATAATTAAAGGATAAAGTGATGTTTGATAGTATTAATGACCTCATGATTGATATATGGACAAAGTGATATCATGGTTCGAGTATATAGATTTTTTTGGTATTTTTGGTGTGTGGAAAGAGTTAATTTTCATAGAATGCATATTTTGAGTAAAGTTGGATAGTAATTCATGATATTAACATGTTTTGAGAGAATACATGATTATGGTATTCACATATTTCGAATGTGAAAACCAAGAAATAGCTTATAAGATAAGGGAGGTAAATGTTAAATCAATTTTGTTCACCTATTTCTAAAGTATTATATTTTCAGTTTTTGGTAGGATTGCAAGGTTATCCATTTATGTATAGTATGGGTTATGCTCTAGTTGAAGTTTCTTAGATCAATATATTATCTCACTATAGGTGGACTTATGCATATTTTATTACCTATGCCAACCTTTTTATTGAGACATATTGAATGACATATCATTATATCACATGATCTATTAACACTTAAATATTGAAAAATTGAACGTCATTTTTTTTAAATAAGTGAAGATGTGAAAATTGATCAGGGCATGAAAAATGGTGAGATTTTACCAAAATAAAGTAAGTATTTATTCTCATGAAAAATTCATCAACTTTTGTGATCGTATCTTGAAAACCAAAATTATTATTTAAGTACCTTATTATTGGATGAATCATATAGTCCCTTAAATCATCACAAATTTATGGATTTACTATTGTTAACTTTCTCCAAACTATGTTCTCTATCACTATCCATCAAAAGTTGATGGTTATATTTCTCTTATATATCCATGTTCTCACTACCCACCTATGTTCTCCGATGTGGAAACCCAGTGATGAGTTAATTTGGGTAACCATTATGTTTCTAAATTTACTTTTTAAAATGAAGTTTTATAATTTCTTTTTACAATGTGGGTTTCTATTAAAGAAACTTTCAAGTAGTAAACCTTTTATAACCCCAATGAATTTCAAGAGAAAGATTCATTTTAAGGGGGGTATAATGTAATACCTCTAGATTTTATGAGATAGATTATTTTTAAGTTCTTTTTTGTCTTGTGTTGTTTTCTACACCAACATTAGTTTTCACTATACTCAATTCTATATTATCTTGTAGTATACACAACACTATTATTGGATTGCATTACATGCAACAACGAACTTCCTCGATAGATTATGTTATACGCAATACTGGGTATTACTAAACAATGATATATTATTAAAATATTATATAAACTAGCCACTATGAATATTATTATCCAAATTTCTAATTTTATTAACATTAAAATTCATATTATGTTTTTTTTAGACATGGTATAAGAACAAATTCATTCTTCAGATAAAGTTGTTTTTTATAAAAACTTTTACCACATTTTGATGGTGAACCATTTTTAAATATAGTTTTTGACAATTATATAAGTTATATATGACATAATAAACTTCTTCTTTGGAAGTGGGACATAAAAATTTTCCATGGATGAAATCTTGGTATTTTTCTGATGAAATTCATATTTTAATGAATAGTGAAGAATAATGCATTTTAATTGAAAGTTACTTTTCATCTAATTTATTTATATAGTTAGATTATCTTTATAATTTGTTTTAAAGTGAAATTGGATTATTTTTTTATCATTTAATCCAACTTTTTTCATTGGACGTAATTTCACATTTTGGACATAAACACAAGTCAATCTTTTGAAAGTCTTTACTTCTTAAAAACCCACCTTTTCTCTTTTGACAAAAAGAATTAATTTCAATTTAATTTTTGGAATTTTTTTGTTTTGAATTTCGAAAAATTTATTCCATGTTTTGAATCATAAGTTACGAATATTTTAAATAATTACCTTTCATTTTTGGAAATTTTTATTAGCAACATGAATAATTATTTTATTTACCATGGTTTAAGAGTAAATTATGTAAATAAGGGTAAAAAATAATATTTTAATAATATAAAACTACCCTAGAAGGAGTATTAATACTATTTGATGACATATGTCCAACCATTGGCATCATGGGGTTGATTTTATGACCCCATGGATCCTTATGGAAGTGATAATGACATGTTATAATAAGTAATTTAAAGTAAAGAGAAAAATAACAGAAAGATGTATTTTCCTACTAAAATAGTTTTTATATGGGGTTATAGAAGTGATATATTCGACTATAAATAGTAATTGGAAATTTAAAAATATTTCCTACATCATGAAATGTTATTTATAATTTTTAGACCTTAAATAAATAAATTTCATTATGACATAATAATGATGCAGTGATTGCTTCATTAATAATCTATTCAAATAAATGATATTATAAATATTAAAATAAATATTAGTTGATATAATATACATAATCCAAAAATTTTATAGTTGAATATGAAATCTTATGATTGATTAAATAATTTTTAAGGAATAAGGTTGTTATGAATTTGTTAAAAAGTCAAGTATGAATAGTGACCAAAATTGACATAATTCATAACTTAAAATGTAAAATATTTTATTAAATGATATTAAATTACTAAAAAAATAATATTCGGGAAAATGGTTAAGATAAGTACAAATATTTCATAAATGGAATTTTTTGGGTCGTTTGACATGGTTTGTTAATTACATTAACCCACAATGTGTAAATAATATGATATCACAATAAAATATAAAAGGGTAAAATAAGGGTTAAACCAAAAAGATAAGGACAAAAAAAATAAAAACTTGTATAAAAGTTATTGGATGATGGTTATTAAAAAAAATCACCTTATACTCTTATTAAATTATTTTTGGACCATTTTTTATCGAAATTTAATTTATTATAAATTAATATTTCAAGACATTCCTAAAGTACCCCTAACCTCTTCTATAATAAGTAGTTATTTTTATCTTTATCTCACACTTATAAAGACTTTTAATTTGGAAAATATTTGTCCAATACTATTCCTAGAATCCCCAAATTCCTTTTATAGGCCTTACTTTAGGCATAAATCCATCCTAGGGATACATTTTGTGAAAATCAAAAGAAGATACTCGAAAATTAGGTAATTGTTTTGTCACATCTTTCAAAATTATCTTCTTCTTATACATTGTCTTATTATGTTGTTTCCATAATAAAGTAAAAAATATAGTATACTATATATTTTTAGATGTTATTATAATAATGGGAAAACCTTATAACTCATTTTATCCATCCGATGAATAACAATATCACAAAGCGTGCGTATGTATGACTTACCGTCTTTACACTGTGGTGTAATTGTTATTAAAAAATACTTAATTTGGATTAGTATATTGATGAGTATAATAGATTTAAGTAATTAATATAAAAAAATAGTTATTCTTTACAATTAATATATCATACAATTACATACTATTTAACAGTCAATGGAATGATATCGTCGCCCGTATGTATGTACGACTTACCGTCTCCACGATGCGATGAGATTAATTCTCCATGTTAACCATTCAAGAATGATTATAAAGAATATATAATAAATAATAATGAAATATATGGCAAAATAATGCTACAGTATTGATATATATATATATCATTTACTTTCTTATATTCAATTAAATAAGGAAATGGAAACAGCGTTCATGCATACGTAGGACCTAATGTCTCCATGAACGGTGTATTACACTTCATTGATCTATTTATTATATATATATATTTTTTATATTGAATATATATGATATATAAATAATTTTGTACAATTTTGAAGTTATTAAATCACAATTTAAGTAATAAGATCAAGAATTATAAGTCAAAACTAGTATGATAAATAAAATCATTATTACCCAAAACACTACTTTAACATGGAGTTAATAAATAAATAGGAAACATAAAGTCATAAGTGAATAATATATGATATAATAGATATTATTATGGTTCTATTAAAAGTTTATAATATGTTAAAACCCACTATATAGGAGTTTCAAACACATATGGAAGAAATCAGACCTAAGGTAAGGGATAATTTTGCAATCTCATTTTTATCCGAGATTGTTTATACATAAGTATTTTTTGGGGATACATTAAATGACCATGTCAATGTTTTATAAAAATGTTTTCATAATTTTTTTACTATTCTTATACTTATGATTAAATTCATTTTTACCCATTATTTTACTTTTACTACATGGCATGGAAGGAATCTTTCTTTCATTTTCCATACAAGGTACTTTTTAACTTTTCTGGAAAGAGTATGGGAAGAATGTTTTTTAACTTATACGACATGAAGTTATTTTTATGTATTTATAACACATTATTTATATAAATATTCCTATATGTTATTTAAAGTCTATTTTTATCTTAAATATTTTCTTTTAAAATTTCATTTCATTTTGAGAAAATAAAATGTTTTTTAAGAAGATAAGTTTTATTTTCTCAAGAATGAAGTTCAAGTGTGTTATCAAAATTAGTTTCCATACAAGATGACGCTATTTTAATAATTTTATCTCTATTATTACTATTATTTGATTATGTTAGAGATGGAATGGTATTTTATATAGATTATGTAATGATATTTTATGTTATGATGGAATAATGCTTAAGAAACTCGTTTTATTTATTGGGTTATGAAATGATGAATGGTTTATGTTTTGATGTAACATGTAAGAATTATTTCATTATGAGATGGGTAGGAACTATGTAAATCATATTATATTATTTTTTTTTTACTATAATTCCATATTTTATTCCAATTATATTTTATCATGGTTAATGATCCTTTATGATCTATGCCTTATGTACTACTAAGATTTATTTCAATACTCAAAATTTTGATGTTTAAAATTTATGTTTATGTTTTTACATTATTATGTTTATCGTTTGTTTTATGTTATTCATGTTTACCCTTACTAAGAAGTTTATCTCACCCTTTGTATGTTTTATTTTCCCCAGGATATAAATAACGTTTTTAGGTAGGAAAACAAATGGGGAAGTTATTTATGGGAGATGTTGAAGATATTTCACCAAGTTATAAGATTATGTTCCATGTTTCCAAAGACACTAAAATAATATGGTCTTTGGGTTTATTTTTGTGTAATGTATTTAGTATTCTGAAAATGAAATATAATTTTCATGTATGTCAAGCTTGGTTCACTATAGTTGGTATCAGAGTAAAGGATTATTCAACCTTTTGAATCTTGGGTAAAAAAACTTTAGTGATATCCCTAGGGATATTTCTAAGGTATATCTAGGGATGTCCGTAAGGGTAATTCTAACTACAGGTTACAGAACTATAATTATGGTAATTATCATGAATAGCCTAGGATTACTCCTAAGGTGTTAGATATTGAAATTACCCCCCCTTGATTATTTTGTTTTCCTAGTACGATTTTTTCCTCTCATACTATTCTTTTTGGGTTTTAGAAAATTGATCAGAATATGAGGATTCATGTTAATGGAGAATATTATGGACCATGTAATGATATCCTTATTGAGAAACCAAATGAAATGGGAGTTGGAAGCTGAAACATCATTATTATGACTAATAAAAAATCTCATAATATTGTCAATAATATCAATATTGGTGAGTTTCCAGATCTAGCTAATAAGAGAAATATGGTGTTTCATGGTGATCATAGAGGAAATAAAGTTCAATTTTCCTCATGTAAGTCATCTGGGAATAAGGATCAAAGATAATGTTTTAATGGAACTAGAAGATGATTTGGGTGTGGAAAAGGAGGAACCAAATCCAGTAATTGAAAAGGAAAGGGTTCAGTTAACATAATAGACAAAGATAATGGTATTTCTAAGACATAAAAAATGGTTAAATGTTATAAATGTGGAATGTATGGGCATTATGCAAATCGATTCCATAAGGTACAATATCATGAAGATAATGATCATGGTAGTATGGGTAGTATTTATGTTGTTGATGATGAAGAAACTAAAAATGATATATGAGATGAAATAAGTGTTGAGGAATAAAATAATGAAGATCAGTCAATGGTTTTAGAAGATACTTGAATGATTGCATGTTTATCAAGAATAATGTTGTATAAGTAATTTTATGGTACTATGGAATAAAGAAACATCTAAGTATTTTTAAACTATTGTTTTTACTTAATTATTTGAAAGTATATGTTGAATGGTAATGGTAACCATGAAATGTGATAGAAATATTTTTGGAAAGCACATGATATACATATAATGAAGGGATAGGGAGATAAAGATATGTTTGATAGTATTAATGACCTCATGACTAATATAAGGGAAAAGTGATATCATGGTTTGAGTATATATAATTTTTTGTATTTTTGGTGTTTGTAAATAGTTAATTTTGACAGAATTCATGTTTTCACTATGGTTATACACTAATTCATGTTATTACCAGGTTTTGAGAGAACACATGATTAGGGTATTCACATGTTTGGAATGTGACAACCAAGAAATAACTTGTGAGATATGGCAGATAAATGTTAACTCAATTTAGTTCCCCTCATTATAAAGTATTATATTTTTAGTTTTTGTATGGATTCTAATGTTATCCATTTATGGATAGTATGATTTATACTCCAATTGATGTTTGGTAGATCAATATGTTATCTCACTATAGGTGGAATTATGATTATTTGATTAATTGTGCTAACATTTTTTTGAGATAGATAGAATGACCTATCATTATTTCACATGATCTCCTAACACATTATGAACGAAAAATTCAACTTCATTTCATTAAGTAATATATGAATTTGAAATTTTTCAAGGCACGAACAATGGTTAGATTTTATAAAAATCAAGTAAGTGTTTATTCTCATGAAAAAATCTTCAACTTCTGGGAAAGGATCTTAAAAACCAAAAAGTTATTCTTAGTACCATATTATCTGATGAATCAGATGGCCCCTTAAATAATTGTAGATTTGTGTATTTATGGATGTTTACTTTTTCTAAACCGTGTTCTCTATCACAATCCATGATATCATAATGGTTAGATTTCTCTTCCATATCCATGTTTTCAGTTCCCACCTATGTTCTCCGATGTGGAAACCTAGTGATGAGTTACTTTAGGTAACCTTATGTTTCTAAATTTACTTTCTAAAATGATGTTTTAGTATTCATTTTTATGATTTGGGTTTAAATAAAAGCAGCTTTCAAGTAGTAAACCGTTTATAACCCTAAATAATGTTGAGGGAACAATTCATTTTAAGGGGAGTATAATGTAACACCCCAATATTTTATGAGTTAAATTCTTTTTTAATTTATTTTGTGTCTCATGTGTTATTATAAACCAATATCATCTTGATCTATATGAAACACATTATTATCTTTTAGTATACGAAACACTATTGTTGGCTATTGTTACATGCAATAGTGACCTTCCTTGATAGTTTGCGTTGTACGCAATAACGAGTTTCACTGAACAAAAATATATGCTTAAAATATTATATAAACTAGATATTATGAATAATATTAAACTTATTTTTAATTTTATATTACATTAACATTCATATTATGTATTTTCTAGACAATATATAGGAACAAATTCATTTTTTCAGATAAAAGAAGTTTTTTACCAAAAAAATATAGTTTTACCGCTTTTTGATCTTGAAACCTTTTTAAATCTAGTTTTTGAAAATGTTATAAGTTATATATGTGACAATAAAATTATTTTTTGGAACAAGGATATAAAAATATTCCTTTTTTTAAATTTTGGTATTTTTCTAACGAAATTCATATTTTAATGAATAGTGAAAAATACTACACATTAACTCAAAACAACCTTTTCATCTAAATTATTAATATAGATAGATTATCTTTATAATTAGTTGTAAAGTTTAATTGGATTATTTTTTTATAATTTAATTTATTTTTGGTCATTTTATGTAATTTCACATTTAAATTGAACACAAACACATGTCAATCTTTTGATAGTTTTTACTTTTTAAAAATCCTCTTTTTTGCTTTTGACAACAAGAATTAATTTTAAATTATTTACTGCCAATTCTATGTTTTTAAATTAGAAAATTTTATTAAATATTTCAAATCATAAGGTCAAATTATTTTAAATAGTGACCTTTTATTTTTGGAAATTATGAATAGTATCTTTAGTAAATATTTTATTTACCATAGTAAAAGGGTAAATCAGGTAAATAAGGGTAAAAATAATATTTCAATAATATAAAACAACCCTAAAACATGTAATAATCCTATTAGATGATATATGGCCGACCATGGGATTTTTTCGGTCATTTTTAGGACCCCATGGATCCACATGGGAGTGATAAGGACATGTTATAATAAGTAATTTAAAGTAAAGAGAAAAATAACATAAACATGTATCTTCTTACTAAAACATTTTACATATGGGGTTTTATAAGTGATATATTTGACTATAAATATTCATTAGAAAGATAAAAATATTTCATACATCATTATATTTTATTTATATTTTTTATACCTTAAATTAATAAATTTAATTATGACACAATAATGATGGAGTGATTGCTTCATTAATAAAGATTTCAAATAAATGATATTATAACTATTAAAATAAATATTATGTGATATAAATTTTGTCATCCAAGAATTTTATAGACTAATATGAAATTTTAGGATTTATTATATATTTTTTTGAAGGAATAAGGTTGGTATGAATTTTAGAAAAAGTCAAGTACCAATAGTGACCAAAATTGACATCATTCATAACTTAAAATATAAAATAGGTAATTAAATGATATTATATTCCTAAAATTATACAATTCTTTCAAATAGTAAATATAAGTCCAAATAATTCATAAATTAAATTTTTGTGCATATTTTGACATGATATGATAATTTCATTAACCCATAATGTGTAAATAATGTGATATCACTATAAGATTAAAATAGGAAAGATATGGGTTAAAACAAAATGATAAGGATAAAATAATAATAATAACTTATCTAAAAATTATTGTATGATGGGTATTAGAAAAATATTCATCTTATATTATAATTCAATGTGTTTTGGGCCATTTTTAATCAAAATTAAATTTATAATATATTAATATTTCAATAATTTCAAAAAGTGAAAATAACCTCTTCTATAAAAGGGAAATTATTATTCTATTTATCTCACACTACCAAAGCCTTTTAGTTCAGAAAAAATCTATCAAATACTATTCCTAGAATAACTAAATTCCACCTATAGGTCTTACTTTTTGGAGAAATCCATCATAGGGACAGATTTTGTGCAAATCAAATAGAGATACCTGAAAATGAGATAATTGATTTATCACCTCTTTCAAAATTCTTTTCTTTTTCTTATCCTAGTATTATGTAGTTTCCATACTAAAGTAATAATTCCAGTATCTTCTAAATTATGAGATTTTATTACAATTATAATACAACCTTATACCTCTTTTTATCTATACTACAAATAATGATATCACTATGTGTGAGTTCATACAACTTACCGTCTCCATGCCATGGTGTAATTATTATTCACCAATACTTAATTTGGATGAGTATATTGATGATTATAATAGATTTTCATAATAAATATAACATAGAAATTATTTTTTACAATTGATATACCACCAAATTATATATTATTTAACCATCAAGGGAATGAGATCGTTGCTTTTGTGTACGTACGGCTTACCGTCTCTACGACACGATGAGATTCATTCCCCAAGTTAACCATTCAAGATTGATTATAAAGTATATATGATAAGTAAGAATGAAATATATGAAATAATAATTCTACTAGATATATATATATATATCCTTTACTTTCTTCCATTCAATTCAATAAGGAAACAGAAACAACGTTCATGTGTACGTATGACCTACCCTCTCCAACAACAATGTAATCTATTTCATTTATATATTTGTTATATATGTTTATATACAGAATATATATGATATATAAATCATGTTTTTCATTATGGATGTAATTAAATCACGATATAATTAATAATATTAGGAATAACCTATCAAAACACATACAATAAATAAAAAGATTATTACCCAAAACACTACTTTAACATGGAATTGATAAATAAACAGGTACTATTAAGTCATAAGTGAATCCTATTTGATATCATAGAAGTTATTATGGTTATTTTACAAGCTAGTAACATATTTAATCCCACTATATAGGATTTTCAAACACATATGGAAGAAATCAGGCCTAAGGTAAGGGATAATTTTGCAATATCATTTTTATCTAAGATTATTTATAGGTAAGTATTTAATGGGGGTATATTTATCATCCATGTCCATGTTTTATAAAAATGTTTTTATAAAATGTTTATATTCTTCTATTTATTTTTAAAGTTATTTTACCCATTTTTTACATTTACTACATGGTATGGAAGGAATCATTCTTTCGTTTTCCACATGAGTTACTTTTAGACTTTTCTAGAAAGAGTACAAGAAGATTTTTTTTAAAAAATTATACAGTATGAATGGATTTTTATGCCTTCATAAAACCTTATTTCTATGAATCTTACTCTAAAAAATTTCAAGTATATTTTCAACTAAATTATTTTCTTTTAAAATATCATGGAATTTTGAGAAAAACATTTTTGAAGAAGAAAATATTTTTTTCCTCAGGAATTAAGTCCAAGTGTGTCATCAAAATTATTTTCCATACTGGATGATGATATTTAAATAGGTTTATCCCTATTATTACTATAATTTTATTTTGTTAATTATGGAATGATATTTCATATGGATTATGTAATTATTTTTTATGTTATGATGTAATAATGCTTCAGAAACCCATTTTATTTCTTGGTTATACTATGATGAATGATTTATGTTTTTGTGGAACATGTAAGAATGATTTAATTATGAGATGGGTGGGGACTATATCTCCCTCTAATTAATTGGGAAAATATTTATATCTCATGAGATATACATGACATGAATAGAAAGTAAATATAGTTCAACAATAAAGGGCTGGAATGACAAGTAAATCGGGTTCAGTAATACATGGCTGGAGCGATAAGTAAACCCAGTTCAGTAATAGACTTTTTCCACTGTGATGGTCTCGGATGAAATTCCTGGTCTACTATGGAAATCATATTATGTTTTTATTTTTTTAAACTTTCTATATTTCATTCTAATGCTATTTTTTCAGTGTTAATGTTCCATGATGTTCTATGCCTTACGTACTTCTATGATTTATTTTAATGGCTCAATATTTTGATGTTTAAACTTTATGTTCATTTTTTACATTATTATGTTTATGGTATGTTTTATGTTATTCATGTTTACCCTTAATGCGAATTTGAGGTCACCCTTTTTATGTTTTCCTTTTCCCCGGATATAAAAAAAGGTTTTAGGTAGACAAACAAAATAGGAAGTTCTTTATGGGAGATGTTGAAGATCTTTCCCCAAGTTAGAAGATTATGTTCCATGTTTCCAAATACACTAAACTAATATGGTATTAGGGTGTATTTTTGTTTAATGTATTTAATTTTCCACAAAAGTAATGTAATTTCCATGTACATAAAGCTTTGGAAATTATAGTTGGTATTAGAGCAAAGGTTTAGTGAACCTTTGGAAACTAGGGTGAAAATATTTATTAAGATCCCTTGAGATATTTAAAAGGTATATATAGGGATTTCCCTAAGGGTAATTCAATTTATAGGTTACATTCCTAAAATTATAGTAATGATCATGTATAACCTAGGATTAATCCTAATAGTTTAGTTATTAAAAGTACTCCCCCTTGATTATGTTGTTTTCCATATATGATTTTTTTCGTCTCACACTATTCTTTTTGGGATTTATAAAATGGATAGAAATAGAAGGATTTATGTTAATGGAGAATATGATGGAAAATGGAATGATATCCTTCATGAGAAACCAAATGAAGTGGGTGTTGGGAGGTGAAACATAATTATTATGCCTAATAATCAATCTCAATATTGGATCAAGAATCTCAACTTTGGTGAGTTTCCTTACACAACTAATAAGAGAAAGATGGAGTTTCATGGAGATAATGGAGGAAATAAAGTTCAATTTTCCTCAGGTAAATCATGTGCGAAGAGTCATCAAGGAGAATTTTTCAAAGGAACTGGAAGATTCTTTGGGTGTGGAAAATGGGGACACAAATTTAGTAATTACAAAGGAAAGGGTTTAGTAAACACAATAGACATGGATAATGGTATTTCTAAGACATCAATAACAGTTAAATGTTTTAAATGTGGAATGTACGAGAATTATGAAAATCGATGCCCTAAGGGAAAATCTCATGCAGAGAATCATCATGGTCATATGGGAAGTATTTATATTGTTGATGATGAAGTGACAACAAATGATATATTAGATGAATGATGGGTTGATGAATAAAATTATGAATCTCGGTCAATGGTTTAAGAAGATAGTGGAATTATTTGATGTTTATCAAGAATAATGTTGTATAAGTAATTTTTTGGTACAATAGAAGGAGGAAACATCTATGGATTTTTACACTATTATTTTTACTTAATTATTTGAAAGTATATGTATAATTGTACCGATAACCATGAAAAGTGATTGAAATATTTTTGGAAAGCACATGATATGCGTATAATGAAAGGATAAGGGGATAAGGAGATGTTTGATAGTATTAATGACCTCATGACTGATATAATGACAAAGTGATATCATTGTTTTTGTATATAGAAATTTTAGTATTTTTGGTGCGTGGATAGAGTTAATTTTGATAAAATACATTTTTTCACTAAGTTTCTAAAGTAATTCATGTTATTACCGTGTTTTAAGAGAATACATGATTATGTTATTCACATGTTTGTAATGTGACAACCAAGAAATACCTTATGAGATATGGGAGATAAATGTTATGTTAATTTACTTTACATCTTTCAAATTATTATATTTTCATTTTTTAGAAGGAATCTAATGTTATCCATTTATGGATAGTATGAGTTATACTCCAGTTGAATTTTCTTTGATCAATATATTATCTCACTATTGGTGGACTTATGAATATTTGATTACCTGTTCTTACCTTTTTTCGGAGGCAGATGGATTGACATATCAACTTATAACATGATATACAACAATTCAAAATAAAAAAATTCAACTTTATTTCCTGAAATAAGAGATGAATTGGAAATTTTTCAACGCATGAACAATGGTGAGATTGTACCAAAATCAAGTAAGTATTTATTCTAATGAAAAATTCTACAAATATAGGGAAAGGATCTTGAAAAACAAAAATGTTATTTTAGTACTTATTATTTGATGAATGATATGGTCCCTTAGATCATCAAGGATTTATGGTTATCTAGTTTTTAACTTTCTCCAAACCATGTTCTCTATCACTATCCATCAGTACTTGATGGTTATATTTTTCTTCTATATAAGTGTTTTCACTTCCCACCTATGTTCTCCATTGTGGAAACCCAATGATTGGTTACATTGGGTAACAATTATTTTTCTAAATTTCCTTTTTAAATGAAGTTTTAGTATTCCTTTCAATGATGTGGGTTTCTATGAAAGTAACATTAAATTATTAAACCTTTTATAACCCCAATGAATTTCTAGGGTAAAATTCATTTTAAGGGGGGTATAATGTAACACCCCAAAATTTTATGAGATATATTATTTTTAATTTTTTTATATCTTGTGTTGTATGATACACCAATATTAGCTTACACTATACGCAACACCGTATTATCTTTCTGTATACACAACACTGTTGTTCTCTTATGTTACATGCAACAATGACCTTCCTCAATAGCTTGCTTTGTATGCAATACTAAGTTTCACTAAACAAATATATATTATTAAAATACTTTATAAACTAGCCGTTATGAATAGTATTAACCTAATTTTGAATTTTATATAAAATTAACATTCATATTATGTATTTTCTATACATGATATATTAAAAAATTTATTTTTCGGATAAAAGATGTTTTTTTCCAAAAAATACACTTTTACTGCCTTTTGATGGCGAACCCTTTCTAAGTCTAGTTTTTGACAATGTTATAAGTTATATATGACATAATAAAATTCTTCATTGGAATATGGACATCAAAATTTTCATTGGATTAATTTTTCATATTTTTCTGATGAAATTCATATTTTAAGGAATAGTGAAAATACTGCATTTTAATTCAAAACTACCTTTTCATATAATTTATTTATATAGTTATATTATATTATTAATTGGATTTAAAGTGTAACTGAATAATTTTTTTATAATTTAATATAATTTTTTTTCATTGTATGTAATTTCACATTAAAATTACACATAAACACATGTCAATCTTTTGATGGGTTTTATTTCTTAAAAACATGCTTTTTAGTTTTGACCACATGAATTAATTTTAAATTAATTTCTGCCAATTTTGTTTTTTGAATTTAAAAAAATGGATTCCATATTTTGAATCATACGGTCTAAATTGTGTAAATATTTACCTTTTATTTTTGGAAATTATGAATAGAGGGTTCGGTAATTATTTTAATTATCATGGTTAAAGGATAAATCAGGTAAATAAGGATAAAAAATAATTCTTTAAAAATTTAAAACTTCCCTAACACAAGTCTTATTCTCATTGGATGATAGATAGATGACCATGGTAATCCTTGGGTTGACTGTAGGACCCCATGGATCCACATGGTAGTGAAAATGACATGTTATAATAAGTAATTTAATGTAAAGAGAAAAATAACTTAAACATGTATCTTCTTACTAATTTTTTTTATATGGGGTAAAATAAGTGATCTATTCAACTATAAATATTAATTATAAATATAAAAATATTGACTACATCATTTTGTTATATTTATTATTTTTAGAACTTAAATAAAGAAATTCAATTATGACACAATAATGATGCAGTGATTGCTTCATTAATAAAAAATTAAAATAAATGATATTATAAATATTAAAATAACTATTATTTCATATATTTTATGTCATTAAATAATATTATAACTGAATATGACATGTTATATTTGATTCAATATTTTGTTTTTTAAGGAACCAGGTTGGTATGAATTTTTAAAAAAGTCAAGTATGAATGGTGACCAAAATTGACATAATTCATAAATTAAAATATAAAATATTTTATTAAATGATATTAAAATCCTAAAAATATAAGATTAAGAAAAATGTTTAATATAAGTCAAAATATGTCATAAATGGTATTTTTTGTGTCTTTTTACAGGAAATGGTAATTATATTAACTCACAATGTTTAAATTACATGATATCACTATAAGATTAAAAAGGGTAATATAAGGGTTAAACCAAAAAGATAAGGATAAAAAAATAATAAAAAAAAGTTTAAAAATTATTCTATGATGGTTATTCTAACCAAATTTATTATATATTTTAATTAAATGAGTTTTGGTCCATTTTTAATCAAAATTAAATTTAAAATAAATTAATATTTTATGACATTTCTAAAGTGCCCCTAAACTCTTCTATAAAAGGTCACTTATTATTTTCTTTATCTCACACTTGAAAAGCCTTTTAGTTCAAAAAATATATATCCCCTAATCTTCCAAGAATCCCAACCTTCCTCATAGAGGCCATAATTTTTCCATAAATCCATCCTCAAGAGACCTTTTGTGAAAATAAAAAGGAGATACTCGAGAAAGAGGTAATTGTTTTATCACATCTTTTAAAATTATATTCTTCTTATAATTCCTCTTATTATGTTTTTTCCCTAATAAATTATTAAAAATGTTCATTATGCATGTTGAGATGTTATTTTAATTATTGGACAACCATATACCTTTATTTATCCATCATACGAATAACAATATCACCACACATGCGTACAAAAGACGTACAGTCTCCACGTCGTGGTGAAATTATTATTCAACAATTATTAATTTGGATGCATATATTGATGAGTATAATGTATTTAAATAATTAATATAACATAATAATTATTCTGAAAAATTAATATACCATCTAATTCCATACTATTTAACCATAAAGGGAATGATATCGTTTCTCGTGCGTACGTACAACTTACCATCTCCACGACGTGATGAGATTTATTCACCATGTTAACCATTCAAGAATGATTATAAAGTATATATAATAATTAAGAATGAAATATATGACATAATAATTTTACATTATTAATGTATATATATAGTTCATTTTCTTTCTTCCATTCAATTCTATAAATAAATAGAAACAACGTTCATGCATACGTATGACCTACCATATACATGGATGGTGTATTCCATTTCATTTATCTATCTATTATATATATATTTATATATTGAATATATATGATATATAAATCATTTTATACATTCTATATGTAATTAAATCACTATCTGTGTAATATGATCTAGAATAATAAGTCAAAACTCGTACGATAAATAAAATGAATATTACCCAAAATATTGATTTAACATGAAATTGATAAATAAAAGGTAATATAAAGTCATAAGTGAATCATATATGACATCATAAATATTATTATGGTTCTATTACAAGTTAATAATATGTTTAAACCCAATATACAAGAGTTTCAGACACATATGAAAGAAATAGGATTTAATGTAAGGGATAATTTTGCAATCTCATTTTTATCTGAGATTGTTTATACACAAGTTTTTACTAGGGGTATATTTATCATCCATGTCCATTTTCTCTAAAAATGTGTTCATAAATTTTTTACTATTATTATATTTATTTTTAAAGTCATTTTTACCCATTATTTTACTTTTACTACATGGTATGGAAGGAATCTTTATTTTGTTTTCCATACAAGGTAGTTTTTTACTTTTTCGAAAAGAGTATGGGAATATTTTTTTATCATATATGACATGAACGAATTTTTATGTATTTATAGCACATTATTTATTTGAATATTCATATAAACTATTTTAAGTATATTTTAAACTAAATTCTTTTCTTTTGAAATTGCATGGCATTTGGAGAGAAAAAAATTTGAAGAAGAAAAGTTTTTTTCCTCCGGAACTAAGTTCAAGTGTGTTATCAAAATTCGTTTTCATCCAAGATGATGCTATTTAAATAGGTTTATCCCCATTATTACTATGAATTTATTATTTTAATGATATAATTATATTTTATATGGATTTTTTTAATGATATTTTAGGTTATGATGGAATAATACTTAAGAAACCCATTTCATTTCTTTGGTTATGTTGTGATGAATGGTTTATGTTTTTTTGGCACATGTAAGACTGATTTCATTATGAGATGGGTGGAAACTGCATCCCCCCAATGAATTGGGTAAAAAATTATATCTTATTATATAGACATGACTGGAATGTATTGTAAATCCAGTTTAGTAATACATGGCTGGAACAACAAGTTAATCTGGTTCAGTAATACATATCTAGAACGACAAGTAAACTTGGTTCAGTAATGGACTTTTTCCACTATGATGCTATTTCAAGTAATACCTTGGATACTATGGAAATCATATTATTTTATTATGTTTTTACACATTTTAATATTTTATTCTAATGTGATTTTATCATGGTTAATGTTTTTTATGATCTATGCCTTATATACTACCAAAATTTATTTCACGACTCAAGATTTTGATATTTAAACTTTATGTTCATGTTTTTACATTATTATGTTTATGGTTTATTTTATGTTATTCTTGTTTACCCTTACTGATAATTTTAGCTCATCCTTTTTATGTTTTTCTTTTCACTAGAATATAAAGAAAGGTTTTAGGTAGGAAAACAAATAGGGAAGTTCTTTATGGGAGATATTGATGACCTTTCATCAAGTTAGAAGATTATATTCCAGGTTTCCAAATACAATTAACGAATATAGTATTTGAATGTATTTATATGTAATTTATTAATTATTACACAATACAAATGTAATTTCTATGTACATCAATTTTTAGTCACTATAAAAAATATCCTACGCATGACTTGGAGTTGTCGGCTGTGATCTTTGCATTGAAAATCTGGTTGTATTGTCTCTATGGGGAGAAGTGTGACATATATACTGATCACAAGAGTCTAAAATATATATTCACATCAAAAGATCTTAATATGCGCTATTGAATATGGTTAGAGCGCATCAAGTATTATGACTTCTCAATACACTACCATCCTAATAAGGCAAACAAGGTGACATAGGATCTATATAGAAGGGATCCTCCATCTTCCTCAATGATGATAATTGAAAAGGATCTAATCATATTAGATTTTTAGAGGATGGAAAAGGGAATCATTAAGGGAGTAACATAATTAATACTCTCTCAAATGATTGCTCAACCATCCTGCATGAATAAAATAAAGTATGATCAAATAAAAAATGTAGAAATTTAGAAAATGGTAGAATCCGTTAGAAATGGGAAATCCTCCAAGTTTCTTATTGATTATGAAGGAGTTGTAAGATTTGGATTACGATTGTGCCTACTATCCGATATAGAGATAAAGAAGGAGATTTTTAATGATGTGCATAGCTCAACCTTCTCTATTCACCCTGGGAGCACAAAGATGTATCGAGATCTCTGAGTGAACTGTTGGTGGTACAATATAAAGAATGAGATTGCTGAGTATACATAAATGTGTCATGTATGTCAACAAGTGAAGGATAACAGACAAAAGTATAATGGGATTATGAAACCACTACCCATACCAACGTGTAAGTTGGATAAAATCACAACAGACTTTGTCACGAGACTTCCAAGTACATCTAGAAGAAAAAATGCTATATGGGTCATTGTGGATCGTCTTACAAAGACAACTCACTTTTTCTCTATTCGAGATGAATTTTCATTGGATAAACTTGAATAGATATATATCAAAGAGGTGGTAATACTTCATGGAGTACCAATATCTATTTTACCCTATAGAGATCCAAGATTCACCTCTAAGTTTTAGAAAAGTATTCAACATGATCTCAGCACTGAACTGAACTTCAGTACGACTTATCATCCTCAAACTGATGGAAAATCTTAGTGAACTATTCGGACACTAGAATACATATTGAGAGCGTGTTCTATGAACTTAAAATGAGGATAAGACTAACACCTTCCACTATTTTTATTCTCTTACAACAACAATTTCCAATCAAACACCCAATTGGCCCCATACAAAGCCCTTTATGGGAAAAGGTGAAGAACACCAACTTGTAGGGATGAAGTCGGTGAACATAAGCTTCTAGGAAATGAAATGGTCAAAGAAATGGTGGAGAAGGAGAAATCTATTTTGCATCACATCAACACATCCCAAAGTTGACAAAAAATTTATGTATAGAATCGTCAATGATACCTTGAGTTCAAATTTGGAGACATGGTATTTCTATGCATATCACCATGGAAAAAGGTCATGAGGTTTGGGAAGAAAATAAAGTTATGTCCCAGGTACATCGGCCCCTTAGAGATTCTTGATCGTGTTGGGGCTGTGGCATATTGACTATCACTTCCACCTACCATGTCTAAAGTACACGATGTCTTCCATGTATCTCTTTTAAGGAATTACATACAAACTCCTTCACATATACTCCATTTAGAGGTGGTATAGCTGGAGAAAGATATTTCTTATGAGGAGAAGCCGATAAAGATATTGGATCATAGAGATAAAGTTATATGTAACAAGACTACTAACCTATTATAGGTACTGTGTAAAAAACAATAAGTATGAAAAGGCAACATGGGAATTGGAGGAGGCAATGAACTAAAAGAATCCACAACTGTTTATGGATTATAAAGCAAAACAAAATTTTGAGGATTAAATTTCATAAGGGGGAATAATTTATAGACCCAATGTTTTATCAATGGAAATTACCTTCTTATAATTATGTCATATAATCAAATGAAATTACAACACAGTGAACTAATAAGTACTATGTGACCTTTAAACATTATATTATCACTTTTGTGGTTTGAATTTTGAAAATTTGACATACACGGTTGTGATTAGTAAGATGTTTGGAGTCCGGTAAGACAAACTTAATTTTTAATGAATAGTAACCTACCCTTATGAATAATAATCTTACCCTTATGAATATTAAATCATCCAAAAGAATATTAACCACACCCTTGAATGTATAAACAAAATTTAGGTATCTTATAAGTGATAATATAACCATAGTAAAGTTATTGATATTTTTGTAAGTCATGAATAATTAATTAAAATTATTTAATTAATTTAAAAGAAATTTTTTTTTTTTAAAAGGTGTTCAAAAATTAAAAATTTCATGTCTTCTAGTTTTTAGTTAATTTTATAATAGCTTACGTAATTTTTGATATCATTATAAAATGAGTTATAATTTTAAAATCAGTATTTTCAAGTAAATTATGATTTTAATTCAAAATTAAATTAATCATATGTATAAAATTATTTTTGATAAATGGATTTAATTTTTGGATTCTACATGTCAGAAAATGGTTGGGGTGAATTTTTTGGATTTTTCTAAAATAATTGAATTTTGTATGAATGGTAAAATACGACAATTCATAATAAATGCTAAAACCTGAATTTCTGCATCATTCTTGAGTCATGGATGATATAAATGGACATTAGTTCTAACTCACATGCACTATTTACTATTTTTTGTCACAATAAATATTACCATTTCTTTTATTATGGAAAAATAATAAACTAATGACTAAAATATTAAGAAAAGCCTCCTCCCCTCAACAATATAAACCATCCACACTCCCCTCTTTTCTTCACTCCTCTCAAGCCTTGATCCTTCCCTAATTTATACCCAAATCTATACCCAATATCCTCCCCCATGTGAAACAGCCCTTGGTATCCTCCAAATACCAAATAATCTCCCTTTAAGAGGCTCTCAAGGAAGATTAAAACAAGAGGCAAATTTACCTTTTCTTATCTTTCTTTTTATTTTCATGTTCGATTGTTATATTTTCTTTCCTAAAATCTCCTAATCCAAATGGTATGAAATTTTTTTACCATAAATGGACTATAAGGTTGTTATTATAATTGTATAATTCATCATCATCTCGAATTTACCCTCATTTTATACGAAATAAATGAAAACACCATCCGAGATGTGTTAATTTATCAAATTTAAGGATGACGAGTTAACAATTTCTATTACCATATTAGATTTTGGAAATGAACCCATTTTTATGGTTAAAAAAGACTATTAAATATTTATTTTATCCTATGTGATGTTTTTTAATCATTATTCACACATGATGTAAAATAATTATACAAAACAAGTTTATTGTGAGAAAAAATCACCAAATTAATCCAAACGTTTATTATTAAAGTTTTATATAAATATTTACCTTAACTAAAAATAACCAAATTTATTTTATAACGATGTAATATTATGTATTTTAAATAATTTCATATAAATTCATTATAGACAACCATTCTCATCATACATGTTTATCTGAACATGAATATATGTGAACTAATCATTAAAACCAAGGAAGCAAATGCTCCCAAACATTGAAATTAAACCTCTTAACTTTTCAAAAAGAACCTGCATGAACATAACAAGGATATAATAAATAAATAACATGTATTATAGGTTCTATAATTATTAGTTTATGAGATTAATCTGATTATTCAGGTCACTAAGATCAAGTTAAGAACACCATTAGAAATAAGGTAAGGGATACTCTCTAACTCACTCTTATTCAAGAATGTCTTCTATGTTATGTCATTTTATGTGTCATAATTAATGAAGGGGTATTATTTATCACCTCCCCCATAATTCACTCAAGGTTTATAAAAGACTATAAACCCCTTTATCTCTCGTTAATCCATCCTAAGTACACTCGATACTATGTCAATATTTCGTAATGGTGTCTACCCGAACCTCTTATATTCCTTCAGGTTTCTCTATCTTTCTTTTTTACCCAAATGAAATTGTATTTTATTTTTATGTAAAAATTATACATACATTATATATTATCCAACCTCATGTTTCAATATCCATCACTCATTCTCTTTCAGAAACAGACATGTTTATAAATGACTCCATCCTCAACACTTTTCGATGAGCAAACCCGTTTTAAGGGAACTTTCTGAATTCTTACCCATAATCATGTAGACTATATGATATATTTTTAAGACACCATTATATTTATAGAAAAAAATTTTTATTATTAAATCCTTCTTGGTTCACTTATGGTTTTATATAAATGATTATTCCCTTTTATGTTTTAAAAGACCTTTGATATTTTCCTTTAACCGCATGAAAATGTTTAAATTCTATGTTTCCCCAAAACTCTTTTTTCATCTTATTAATTTAAATTTACATAACTTACCATGATTTATGACTATTTTAACCAATGATAGTACCTGAATTATCTAATATATTTCCTTTATGGACACGTTTATCATACGTTTATTTGTTATACCTTATGTCAGGATTATAATACCCAATTCTTTCTCTGGGTAACACTTATGTTTATGTACGATTGATTATGTATGATTCTTTTTGTGGAAAGAATATTCATGAACATGTTAATATGGGTTCACCTAGATATTTCACTAATGAATTGGGTAAAGTTGAGAATTATTGGATGTTATGTTCAACGATCTTGGCGGTTAGCATTGGAATGTGTTATTATGTGCAACGGTCTTGCGGATTTACCTTGACATGTGCTTCCCTATGTGCAACGAGCATTGACTCATGCTAAATTCATCACTTATTTTTCTTCCATATTTCTACCAGTCAATTTTTATATGATCAAATGTTTATATGTTATGATTCTATATACCATTTTTTATCATTATGTTATAATCTATAACCCATGTGCTAAATCCTTATTCTTATGCTTATTACCTTACTGGAATTTTTTCTCATCCCTTCATTCATGTGATCCACAAGGTACCCTATACATATGTAAGTGCTCAAAGGAAGTTAGGATATATTCGTGAAGATTAAATAAATAAGTGTTTTTATTCTGATGTTTTAAGTTTTATATACCTACTCTTTCAAGACACTGGACTTTGTGATCCTTATCTTGTAAAATAATGTTTTATTATGCTCAAAACCTTGTAATATTATGTGTAAAATGATAGGGTCACTATATATTCAGTTACCCCACTTTAGGGGATGAATTATATACTTCATCACCATGTTTACTTTATTCCAAAAATAATCTCTATATAATTATTTTTTAATTTGAAAAATTAATACTAATTAAAAATGAATTCCAATTAAATTAAACACTATACTGGTTCTCTGTCCTAGATGTACATGTATCACACCAATACTTCAAAAATAATATTTAATCCTCTATAATTAACCACTAACACCATTGACTTTGGAATAATTTTGTCACAATTACCTTCTTAATCATAGTACTATGTTTAATATTTGTTTATAATCTTTTTTGTGTTTTTAATTAAAGTACTAAAATTATTGAACTTCTTTAAACTTACATTATCATTAGGTTTATAGATTTTTTACCCCTTCATTAACATGTAATTTTTTCAAGTTTTTAATATTATCTAGAATAATTACATTTCATTAGCTATAATAATAATTTTACTAATTAACAATTCCCCTAACCTCTTTTCTTCTTCAACTTGATTTGGTAATATGATCAATATTTCATTAGGTACATTCACTTCATTCATCGCAGGCGTGGAGTTATTATTTTCATCATATTTGACACTAGAGATCAATGGTTATTTCTTATTTTATGTGATAGATCCATGTATTCTTATTGGGTATACAAACACTCGTTTGGATTATGTCTAGTTATATTTCACCTACCACACACTACTCCTTTTTTATTTCAGTTACTATCATTGGGTAAGATCTTTACTTCATCGTCAGAGTTGTCTTCCACCATTCTAATATTTATGTGCATCTCCTTGATTGGATTACTAATGATTTTTATATCTTTGTATATAGATTTGGTTTCCATGAATTATTTAAAAAATACATTGGTGTTTCCACTACTACCCCAATAGGAAAATATTCTTATAGTTAGTATTACATTCTGAATTTCATTCTTTAGTGTCTTATTAATTGTACTATTCTTCACCAATTTAGAACCCAAGGAAGATACAGTTTTTTTGCTACACCTAATTATCTATCTAGGGTGGTTCTTTCTTCCCCAATGTATATTAACAAAACCTAAGTAGATTATACTAGAATTAATCATAACAGTGACAACCTATATTCCATATCTTACATAGATTATAAAGAAATTCAAATTTGTTCTTTATGGATAGATTCTTCTTCAACTATGAGTTATATTTCTTCCTATCTTGTCGAAACATTCTCCATCTCTACTTATCCTTTCTTTTACCCTTATAACACTTGGAAAATTAGATATATTATACCAAAAACCAATGAACATGTTTTTAAACCTCCAAGAACACCCATACTTTCCCACAAACCTATTTATTTTTCTTATTGATGAAATTTACCTAGAATTTTTAGATTTATAACCTTTATATTTTTGTTTGGTACTATACCACACTGAATTTTTTTTGAAATATATATATGTATTTTTTAAATAAATTTAATTACTTTGATATCCTGTGTTACATGCGACATCAATTTTAAATGACCCGCAATATACTATTAAAATATTATTATTTAATGTGATAGGTATAACCTAGTTGTTAAATTGGTGGATATGAATAGGAATAACTAAATTATGAAACATATATGGTTTAATAATTTACAAAATAAATTAATTGGTTATCAATTAACTAAAATGAAACTAAAAAACATTTAAAAGTAAATTAAATATTTTTTTCTAAAAAACTCCTTTTATGTGCGTAATGTGTTTTTATTTTAATAAATTTAATTAATCACTATTTTTGGGTGATATTAATTATTTTTATATATTATACATTCAAAAAATTATTTTACCATTCATTTAAATTTATCTAGAAATGTGATATGAATAAATAAATTTTTATGGTTAAATTGTATTTTTTCAAAAAAGCAAGGTTATCGTGTTTTTCACACTTATTTAAAAAATAAAATTTCAAAAATTTAGAAAATAAATTTGAAAAATAAATTAATTTTCTATATAAACTTTTAAAAAATCTATAATATTTAATTTTCAAGAATTATCGAAAATATTATTTCTTCAATGAATAGTAAAGATTCTGATTTTTTAAAAAATGCCTTTTATTTTATAGCATTTTGAAAGTTACATATTGTTTTAAAATAGATTAAAAGTAAAATTAGTTCAATTATATTATCATTAGTCAAATTTATATTATTATAATCAATTTCATGTTGAATTTTGATATAAAATTGTTTAATACTTATGAATACTTTTCATTGGAAAACCACATTTTCGTTACGTCTACAAGATTAATATTAAATTTAATTATGCCAATTTTATGAATTTAATTTTATAAAATGGATTAAATATTTTTAATTTTCATATTTTACATTATTTAATAATTAAAACTTAATTTTTTTACACAATGAATTAGAAAATACCGTAAAAATTAATTATCTTGGTTAATGTTAAAAAGGGTTTACCGGGGGTAAACCAATAGATAAGTGTAATTTTACTAATAAAGCATGTATAAATCATATTTTATAGATATGTTTTGACCTTATATTATCCAAAATTATAATTTATACCCATTTGGAATCATTTTTATTGATATTTTCTTTATCAATTTTTATTATTTTAAGAAACTTTTAAGTGGGTTCCCTCCCCCACTTTTTAAAAGATACCTCCTATCATCTCATATACACAAATAATGATCTTTTGGGAAAGTAAAATAATTTTCCCAAACCATTAATTACATCCCTAAATATTACCTAGATCCCCTGGTTTGATTTGAAACCCATCCAAGGAAGGATTTGGGTGCAAACCTAAATAGATTGCCCACAGAAGTGGTATGGTTCTTAGATATGTTTTTTAGTTTTATTTATTCATCTAACTAATTCAAATATAATTAAAATATTATTATTTAATAACATCAATATAATAAATATACTGAGTTTTTATTATGTTAATGTAATAAACTATATCCATACCGTCTTTGATCCAATGGGAAAGAAAACCATCAATTGTGTGTATGGTGGACTACCATCTCATGAATCGATGTAATTCATTATCCTTAACCAAAAATCATAGATTAATATAATTTATATATATTATATTTATGAAATATTTATAATTTTTAAATTATAATATCAAATATACCATCTTAACTTCCAATATATTGAAAAACGATAGTGTTTCTCATGTGTACATATAGAAAACCACCTCCATGAAGCGATGTGATATTTTTTTAATTTTATTTTGACATAGATGGTAATGTAGATATATTTAATGAATATTTAATGTATCTAGGATATAAAAAATATTCCAAAATTTTTAATTATTATATACCATTTTTTGTTCCATCCATTGAAAAAATGAAAATAACGTTCAAACATATGTACAACCTACCGTCTCCATAAACAATGTAATTTATTTTCCTATTTATAACTTTTTTAGATGAATATAAATGTGTATATAATGAATATATATGATATTTATATCATGATTATAATTTTTTATATTATTTAACTATAATAAAATTTCAAAGACCAAAACTATAGAAACAAAACATACATGAAAAACAAATAAATTATCACTCAGAATAGTTATTTTAATAAATAATCATTAATAAAATATTTTTAAAAGGTTATAAGTAAATAATATATATTTTTTATATATATTATTATGGTTATGAAATATATTTATAATAAATCAATATTAATTATAAAAGAGGTTTGAACACGTACCAAAGAAGTTAGAGATGAGGTAATGGGTTTTTGTCTTACATTTAATTCGGTGGGACACATGCCATATTCACCACTTGTTTCTTTTGTGTAGTGTTTATACCACCTAATAATATATTTTTTTAAATAATATCATTAAAATTATGGGATATAAATATACATATAATGTTATTTCTTTCATTGGTATTATGACTAAAAAGTTACCAAATTGTAAGGGTTTACGTTACAAACTTGTTGTCTATGATTATGTTTATAATGATAAAATGTTATGATATACCTCCAAATATGATGAATATTATTATCCTTTGGTTATTTCACTATAATAAATGTTTTCAATTCATTTTACTCACTTTATATACCTAATAAACTGAAACCACATGTTTATGGATAAATGAAATTATTTATTTCTTCTATTTAAAATATGTTTTCTTTCATATCAATGTTTTCGGAAAATGTTATCAAGATGAATATTTAAAAAAATTTCTACCCGTGTTTGAACTTTTAAATAATTTTTTAAAAAAAATCTTATCATATTTTTTCAAATGATTTACATTTTAATTTTTACGTAAAATGTGAAAGGAATCATTGTTTTAACATAGATGGTATGAATGGAGTTTTCCACCAACATGACCACTGAATTATTTGAAGAATCCTTTAGTTTTTTCCAAGTTTATTTTTAAAGAAAATGTTTTATTTATTATTTGGGAATCCATTTTATTTTAACTAAATGATTTCAAAGTTGAAAGGATTTTTTACAGAAGAAAGGTTCAAAGTTGTCTTTAAAAAGAATTTTCCATCTAAGATGGTTTCCATTATGTTTCTATTACTTAATTGGGACATGAACCAATAATACCATTCTCATTATTTGTGGACGGTTTATTATTATTATGACAATATGTTTTTGAAACCCATTACTTTTCTAGAAGTTATTTTATGATGAATTGATATAATGATTATTAAAACTATTTATTTTACATGGGTTTTCACATGATGAAATATATATGAAAGATGTTTCCTTTTCTCAGGTTAAAATATGATGAATGTTTTTTGATGTTTTAGAACACATCAATGTGATTTTTATTATTTGATGGGTGGACCCATAATTATATATCCATCCAATAAATTGGGTAATGTTTGATATCTCATGAGATAAATATAATAAGAATGGGGAGTGAATTTAATTCCAAAATGAGATTTTTCCACTATGATAGTCCAGGGAGTGAACCTTGAATACTAAGATGTTTTTTGGAATGAGTCTTATACACAATTATAGTATTGACAATAATCATTGAAGACTAATGAAATTATTTTTACATACTTATATATATGATATAAACTTATGTTTTATGATAATGTTATGCTCTCACAGATCCTATTCTTTGATTCATTTATGATTCATAACTTATGAACATCCATTATTTATTCCAAGGAACAATATTATTATATATTATATGAAGTGTGTTATTTTCAAATGTTATGATCATGTTTTAATACCCTTATACTCATGTTATGTAACACCCCAAGATTTCATAGTATGTTATCTCTTCAAAGTAATTCAATAACTTGCACTACACGCAACACCAAGTTGGAGCGTACCACGACTTACCAAACTAGCCGTTAAAAAATGGTTATGGATAGTATTAACTTCATTTTTAATTTTATATACTACATATCATTTTGAAATTCATATTATATTTTTCTTAGACATAGTATAAGGAAAAATTCATTTTTTCAGATAAATGAAGCATTTTTCAAAAAATGTAATCTTACCGCCTTTTAATGGTGAACCTTTTTTAAAACCAATATTTGACACTTTTATATATTAAATTTAAGGAAATTAAATTTTTCATTAGAATAAGAACATAAAAATTAATTTTGGAAAAAATTTTGGTACTTTTCTGATAACTTTCATAGTTTGATGAATAGTGAAAAATACTATGTTTTAATTGACAATAACTTTTTTAATCAGAATAATTTATAGTGTCCAGTTATAAATTTTATTGTTTTGAAATTATAACTAGATTATATTTTTACCATTTAGTCCAATTTTGGGCATTTTAATTAATTTCACTTTGAAATTATATATAAACGTGTTTCAGTCTTTTGAAAGTTATTGTTTCTCAAAAGCACGATATTTGTTTTGAAAACGAGAATTAATTTTAAATTAATTAATAACTTATATGTTTTGAATTTGGTAAAATAGAAATAATTTTTGAATTTGTAATATCAAATATATCTTAGTCTGAATTTTTGGTATTTTTTCTGAAAACATCAATTTTTGATAAATAGTAAAACAACTTAGTAGTAGTTAAAAAATGGAATTTTTCATTTAAATGATATTTTACCACTTCTGTGAATTGAATTTCAATAATCTGAAATTCATGGTTTTTATTAGTATTTAAAATTTGGTTCAATAAGATAAAAATATTTTTTGGTCAATAGTAACTTTTGACTTTTATTTACCGCGGTTAAAGGTAAATATTTTAATTCAAGGTAAAAAGAATATCATAATAATACAAAATTACCTTATCAATTATCCTAACATAATTGGATAAGTCATGGCCGACTATGGTAATATTTGGGTCGACTTTGGGACCTCATGGAGCCACATAAGAGTTATAATGACACTTTATTTTAATTAACTTAAAGTAAAGACAAAAATGACAGAAACACATATCTTTTGGTAAATTAATTTTTACATGGGGTTATATAAGTTATATTTTCGACTATAAATATTATTTGGAAAGATAAAAAGTTTTACTACATCATGGTATTTTTTATAATATTTAGACATCAAATAAATTAAATTATTTTTGAACGAAAAATGATGCAATATTTATCTCATTAATAAATGATTTCAATAAATAAGGTAATAACTATTAATATAACATCCAAAACCTATACAATTATTATTTTATGAATTTATTTCGACCATGAGTCATCTTATCGTTTATCTTAATGTGTTTTTGACCTTTAGAAACCGAAAATCATTATATAATAAAAAAATATTTTCACACTTTCCTAAAAAACCCTTCCTCACCTTTAAAAAAAGCCCCCATTATAACCCATTCCTCACACCTCTCAAGCCCATTGGCTCATCCAAACCCTTCCCAAATAATCCCTCAATATCACTATCTTCCTCATAGAAGCCTTACATTAGGTAGAAGGCCCTTCAAGTAGTCCTTTTGGTTCAAACCAATTGGATTTACCCGAATTAAAGGTAAAAATTTATCTTAAATTCTTCTCTTTAATTTTACTTCTCCAACCCATAAAATATTTTCATTCCTTTATTTTAAAAATAAAACAGTATCCTAAATATAATAGGATGTTGTTATGAGATGTATTCTAACTACACTTACACACAACTCCATCTAATGGGTAAAGAACATACTGTTTCTGTGGATAAAAAACTAACGCCTCACGAAACGATGATTGTTCAATTATCTCCTACCAACTCTTATGGTGGAAATTATGATGAAACTGTATTTTTATATGATATATATTATTTTTATGTTTTCTTTATTCTTATTTATTTTTAATTTATATCATACCTTTACGATTTCTATTATGAGTAAACGCGATAATTACATTTGAGGAAGTGCGGACTACCGCCCCCTCAAAGTAATATTACTCATTAATGCCTTATGTGTGATGTATAAAGGATGGTGTTAATGATATTATATATTATATTACAATGTAATTATAATATACCTATGTATAATTATGTTTTAATTCCATAAAAATACAAAATAGAAATGAAAGTTGCGTTCATGCGTACGTACGACTTACCGTCTCCATGAACGCTGCATTTCATTTGTTATCCCCAAATGTTATGTATTATTATAAAAAAATATATATACTGAATATATAATATATATATGATATATAAATCATTTATATCATTCTGGAGATAATTTAATTTTGACCACATGGAGAAATTGTAATTATAACAAGTTCATTTTTGACTCAAGTTCCGAACATTGATAAAATATCCAATATGAAATCAAATAATTAACTAATTTTTATAGTAAGGTAATAAGTGATATAAAAGGAATAATAAAATTTAAAATTTTTCTTAATAAATTATAAATTAACTTAATTTTATTATTCATAAAGAAAAATGAACAAACAAGATAAGTCGGACTTGTGGTAAGTGGTTTCTTATCTCACATTTAATTCTGTGATATTTCCATTGTTCGCCACTTATTTATTGCATGTGGTGTATTGTGTACTACCATTTGGTATATATTATCATGATTATATTTATATTCATGGTATTATATGAATGATTTTGTGGTTATTAACTTTTGTTCACACAACTTGATTGATTACAACGTGGCAAGGGGATTTCATCTCACTTCTTATTCCCGTGAGATTCACGCTGTATTGACATCATTTACTTTTGTGTTGTGTATGTATTGGACATGATTATATTCCTTGTATAATATAATTTAATCTATGTGTATTTAAAACTTAATTTAATAATCCTTCTTTCTTGGGGTTTATGTTTCGTGAGTTACCAAATCGGTAATGGTTATTTCCTCAATCTCGTTATTATCTGAGATTGTTCATGTGTATGTATTTTCTGGGACATACTTATCATAGATACCCATATTTAATAAAAATTATTTAAAAATTAATATTTTAAGGTTTAATGGGAGGTTTTATTTTTCTATATCATCATTTTAAATGTTTTAAATATTTATCTTTCTAAACCCTTTTAACTAATGTCCACGTTTTCAAAATGAGGCTAACTTTACAAGGTTAGCAGGGCATGCATCAGATTATATATGTAACCCAAGGATTAATATTGATCTATTTTTTGATGGGTTAAAACCTTTTCTCTGGCGAGCATTATTCTCACAATCCTTTTTATCATACGAAGATATTTTCTCATGTGCTATCAAGACAAAAAATAATTCTCTAAATCATATGACAATAAAGTAAAGAAAGAGAAGAAGAGAACTGTGCATCAAGAGATAGATAAAGGTAAAAAGGGAAAGAATTATTTTATATTATGTGATAATTGTGGGAAGAACGACCCTGGTATTTTCCTAAAAGGAATGTGAGTATGTTAAAAGTGTGGTGAAAAAGGCCACCAAGTTGTGATTGCAAGGGAATGAAAGTTTTTGTCAATGTTGAATGCTATAATTATAAAGAGATAGGGTATTATGAAAATGAATGTCATAATATCCAAGGAAACTTACCTTAGAAAATTCCAAGGGAGAAAGGCCAAGATTTTGCTGATACTACAGTTGAAGTGGAATAATTAATGTATTTGTGTTTTCGGACTCTAAAAATTATATTCTGGTTATAAGAATAATGTGATATATATAAGTATTGTACTGTAGTACTTTTTGTTTTCATTGCGGTTTTAATATTAGGAAGGTAATCATATTTCTAGTATGTGACAACAAGAGAAACATTACTTTGTTTGGGGAATCTGATGATACAATTGATTTTGGACTTTAGAGACCTTTTAGAGAGAGTCTGGACAGAGGTATTTTGGATAACTATAAAGGTTGGAATGGATTATGTCGAACTTTGGATAGTATTATTTAAGGTTAAAACATTTCTTAAGATTATTTTTGGAATATTATAATATTATAGTTTTAGGAAAAGGACAACCAGTAGGTCGGGCAATAACCCGAAGCGTCAGAAAAATCTATAGGAATCGAACCCACAAGCAAAGTGCGACAAGGATTTATTACCTAACACGAGACTACAAGAAATACATGGTTATTAAAATATAGTTTTCTTCATTTAAATGGTATATGTTAATAGTTGGTACCTTATAAAATAAGGATAAATAGAATATTTTTGAGTTCTATTATCTTTTGGAGTAAAAGATGAGTTTGTAGTAGAAATTAGTTGAAGGATGAAAATATACTTGTCAAGTATATATATATATATGTGTGTATATATATATATTCCTCTTATTCTATGAAGAAATTAATTCTTAATATTTAGGTAAGGGATATTAAAACCAAAAATTTGTTATCCTAATACCTTATGTTTTGTTGAACTGATGATATTTTAAATCATCATAGATTGATTGCTTTGAGGCCCTCAATTTTACACTTGTTTGTAATTGATGACCACAGTATCTCCCTATAAATTTTTAGGTTTTTACTCCAATTATTTGTTTCTAATTTCCCTAAGTGTTCTTCTAATTGAGATCATAATTTGGTGGTAACTTTTTAATTATTTTCCCTCTTATTAAGAATAAATTTTATTAACCCTATTTCCGATGTGGGTTTTCCACATAGGTATTTTCTGTTTTCAACCTCTTATTTTAGAAGAATAATTTCAAATTGTGAGGATGCAATTTATTGAAGGATGGGAGAATGTAACCCCCCAAGATTTCATAGTATGTTATCTCTTCAAAGTAATTCAATAACTTGTGCTACACGCAACACCGAGTTCGAGCGCACCATGGCTTACCAAACTAGCCATTCAAAAGATGGGTATGGATATTATTAACTGAATATTTAATTTTATATGCTGCATATAATTTTAACATTCATATTATTTTTTTCCTAGACAAAGTATCAGAACAAACTCATTTTTTCTGATAAAAGAAGTGTTTTTGAAGAAATGCAATTTTACCTCCATTTAATGGAGAACCTTTTTTAAAAACAATATTTGAAACTTTTATATATTAAATTTAATTAAATTAAATTCTTCTTTAGAATCGGGATATAAAAATTTAGAATGGTGAATTTTTTGGTACTTTTCTGATAACTTTCATATTTTGATGAATAGTTAAAAATACAATGTTTTAATTGAAAACAAGTTTTTTAATTAGAATAATTTATAGTGTTAAATTATAAATTTGAATGGTTTATAAGTATAATTATATTATAATTTTACCATTTAATCTAATTTTGGTCATTGGAATTAATTTCACTTTTAAATTATACATAAACAAGTGTCAATATTTTGATAGTTATTGTTTCTTAAAAACAAACTATTTGTTTTGATAGCTAGAATTAATTTAAAATTAATTAATAAAAAATATATGTTTTTAATTTGGTAAAATAGAGATCATTTTTGAATTCTGATAATCAAATATATATTAGGCTGAATGTTTTGTATTTTTCTGAAAAACTTTAATTTTTGATGAATTGTAAAACCACTTAGTAGTAGTTAAAAAGCTGTCTTTTCCATTTAAATTAAATTTTTCTGATTCTGGGAATTTAATTTCTAAAATATTACATACATGGTTTTTATTAGTAAATAAAATGTGGTTCAATAAGATAAAAATAATTTTGTGAATAGTAACTTTTGACTTTTCTTTACTGGAGTTAAAGATAAATAGTGTAATTCAAGGTAAAAAGAATACCATAATAATAAAAAATTAATTTAATACTTTTTCTAACCTTATTGGATGAGTCATGGATGACCATGTGTATCTTTGGGTCAATTTTGTGACCACATGGTGCCACTTACGAGTGATAATGACACTTTATTTTAATTAACTTAAAGTACAGACAAAAATATCATAAACAAATATCTTTTAGTAAATTAATTATTACATGTGGTTATATAAGTTATCTTTTAACTATAAATATTATTTGGAAAGCTAAAATGTTTCCCTACATCTTGGTAATTTTTTTTTTAATTTTTAGACATCAAATAAATTAAATTATTTATAACACAAAAATGATGTTGTATTTACCTCATCAATAAATGATTTAAATAAATAAGATTATAAATATTAATATAACATTAAAAAACTATCCAATTATTATTGGATGAATTTATTTCGTCTATGAGTCATCGGATATTTGACCTTAATGAGTTTTGTACCTCTAGAAACCGAAAATAATTATATAATAATATAATATTTTCACACTTTCCTAAAAAACCCCACCTCCCCCTTATAAAAAGCCCTCACTTATAACCCATTACTCAAACCTCTCGAGCCCCTTGTCTCATCCAAACCCTGCCGAAATAAGCTCGTATATCCCTCTATTCCTCTTAGAAGCCTTACCTTAGGTATAATGCCCTTCAAAAATTCCTTTTAATTCAAACTAAAGGGAGTTACCCCAATTAAAGGTAACCATTTCTATTAAATTCTTTTCTTTTATTTTACATCTCCAACCCCTAAAATATTTTAATTCCATTATTTTATTACAACACCAGTATCCTAAATATGATAATATGTTGTGACAAGAAGTATTTGAACTACACTGACACACATCGTGATCTAATGGTTAAAGAACATATTGTTTCTGTGGATGGCAAACTAACGCCTCACAAAAAAATGATTGTTCAATTATCTCCAACCACCTCTTACGGTGGACATTATGATGACACTTTATTTATATATGATATATATTATGTTTATTTTTTCTTTATAATTATTTATTTTTAATTTATATCATAACTTTATGATTTCCATTATGAATAAATGTGATAATTACATTTGAGGAAGTGCGGACTACCGCCCCCTCAAAGTGATATGACTCATTAATGGCTTATGCAGCACATATAAAGGATGGCGTTAATGATATTATATATTATATTATACTAGAATTATAATATACCTATGTATAATTATGTTTTAATTCCATTAAAATAAAAAATAGAAATGAAAGTAGAGTTCAAGCGTACGTACGGCTTACCGTCTCCATGGAAGGTGCATTTCATTTCTGATATTCAAATGTTATGTATTATTATAAATACATATTTTAACATCCCAGGTAAATAAATAATAATATATTTTAATATTTATTAATATTTGAGAATTTAATATTAATTTTACTTTAAAGGGGTTGCTATGTTCGATAGCGTACCCGATACGCAACAAAGAGTTTCTTTGAAATCTTACGTTTCCCACTAGTAATAAAACAATATTATTTTAAATGGTAGTTAACACGTAGTCGTTGTATTGGTGGGAATGAATATAAATAACTAAAATATGATTATATATGTTTGTGAAATGTTTTTACATTTATCCAATAAAAGATAAAGGCTTAAAATACGAAAAGAATTCAATTTTAGGCATATATACTCTAATTTTCACTAAAGGTCCACTTCTCGCCTTTTAATGGAGAAACGTCATTAAATATAGTTTTTGTCACTCTTATACTTTCTATTGGACTAAATAAAGTTCTTCTTTAGAATTGGGACATCAAAATTTACTTTGTGTAAATTTTTGGTATTTTTCCGATAAAGATCATTTTTTAATAAATAGTGAAAATGTTGTATTTTAATTCAAAAACTCTTTTTAATATAATTTATTTATATGATTAGATTATATTTTGAATTGGTTTTAGAGAGGAATTAGAATATATTTTTACCATTTAATCCAATAGTTGTCGTTGAAATTAATTTCACTTTGAAATTGGACTCAAACTAGTGTTAATCTTTTGATACTTATTGTTTCATAAAAACACGCTATTTGCTCTTATAGCGGGAATTAATTATTGAATTAATTAATTCAAATTATATGTTTTTAATTTTTTAAAATAGACATCATTTTTGAATTCAGAATATCAAATATATCTTAGGGTGAAGTTTTGGCATTTTTCTAAAAAACATCAATTTTTGATGAATAGTGAAACCACTAAGTGGTACTTAAAAAACTGATTTTTCGTTTAAATGAAACTTTACCACTTCTGTGTTTTGAATTTCAAAAATCAGACATACATGATTGTCATTAAGAAGTAAATTGTGGTTCAATGGGATTAAAATAATTTTTTTTTGGTGAATAGTAACTTTTATGTTTATTAATCGCGATTAGAGGTAATTAGTGTGGTTTAAGGTAAACGTAATGTTTTAATAATATGAAATGACCTAGACAGATGTCATACCCTTATTGGATGTGTCATGGCCGACCAAGAAAATCCATGGGTCAACTTGGGGACCCCATGGAGCCACTTTGGTAGGAAAATGACATTAATAACTTTTTATTTATTGTTAAAATAAAAATGTCACAAACATGAGTTGTTTAACTAAAATAATTTTTAAATGGGGTTATACAAGTCAGTTTTTGACTATAAATATTCATTAGAAAGATAAAAATATTTCCTACATCATGATAGTTTTTTTATAATTTTTAGACATTAAATAAATTAAATTATTTATGAAACCATGATGATACAGTGATTACCTCATTATTTAAAGATTTAAATAAAATAAAAAGATAATATAAAATTTAAGACCTACACACGTCAAAAACCTATTTTATGGGTGGATTTCGATCCATTATCACCTTACCCTCTAAATATATAATTGTGGGACAATTTTTATCTGAAAAATAATTTTATAATAATGTATTTTTTCTTAACTTTCCAAGAGTGCCCCTCCTCTCCTCTTATAAAAGGCCCCCACCTCTACCTCCTTACCCACACCTCTCAAGACTTTGGTTCTGCCAAGATCTTCTCTTTTTGTCTCCCGGCATCCCTCTATTACTCCTAGAAGCCTCAATTTGGGAAGAATCCTTTCCAAGGAAGCCTTTGAGCTTAAATAAAATAGAGTTACCCGTTTTAAAGGTAGTCTTTTCTCTTGTGTTCTTATGTTTTATTTTGCTTCTCCAATCCCCTAAACTCTTTTTATTATTTTATTTTGTAACAAAACCAGTATCTTCAATATACTAGGATGTTGTTATGTGAAGGATTCTAGCTACACTTACACACACCTTCGTCTAATGGTTAAAGAACATATTGTTTCTGTGGTTGGTTATTTTCTGCCTCACGAAACGATGATTGTTCAATATTATTTTAACACCTTTAAAGGAGGCCATTATGATGTCACTATATTTTATATATGATATATATGGTATTTATGTTTCCTATATGCTTCTTTATTTTATTTTTAAAACATCCCTTTACTCTTTTCATGTTGTGCAAATGCGATAATTTCATATGAGGAAGTGTGGACTACCGCCCCCTCAAGTGATGTGACTCGTTAATGCAATACATGGAATGTATAAAGAATTAAATTAGTGAACATATGTGAACTATATAAAATATATATTATAATGGAATTATAATATATATATATATGTCTCTCATTTATTTTTAATTCCATTAATATGGAAAAAAATGAAAGTAGTGTTCATGCGTACATACGGCCTACCGTCTCCATGAACGGTGCTTTTCATTTTTTATATCCAAATGTTATGGAATAGTATAAAATGAATATGTACTGGATATATATTTTATTTTAATCATTAATACTATTCTTTAAATGATTTACTTATAACTACACGAGAAATCATTTTCAAACAAGTTCATTTTTTACTCATGTACTAAACATCGGCAAAAACATCTGATATGAACTAACATTATTAAAAAATTATTCTAACATTATAATATGTGATATTAACTGAATAATAATATATAAAGTATGTCCTTAATCAATTATAAATTGACCAAAGTTTATTATTCATGAATATAAAGAAACGAACAAGACAAGTCGGACTTGAGGTAAGGGATCCGACCTCTCGCTTTCTTTTCAAGTACCCTCTTTTATGTCATTTCATTTATGCTCTATGTTCCTATGTTGGGGGATATTATTTTATATTAACCATACTGTAATTTTTATTTTTATATGATGAGATACCCCCTCTTACTCTCATCAATTATTTTTTTTATAATTTTTAAGTGGCGTCGTTAGGCTGCCAAGTTTCCGTAAGGGATTTTTCATCTCCCTTTTATTCCCTTGAGATTTATGCTATATTTGCCACCATTTCCTTTGAGTGGTATATTTACTGCCCATTATTATACTCTTTGTGTAATATACTTTCGTTTATGAGTATTTATATCAATGTTGTATTGTCCTTCTTTCATGGGGTGTATGTTTTGAAAGATACCCAAGTCGGTAAGGGAACCTTTCACCCTCCTCTTTTTAAAAGACTTCTTTTGTTATGTATTTTAATTCACATACTATTAAGTTCGGATATGTTCTTATATATCCTTATTAATGTAAATTTTATGTCCAAGTGATGAGATACCCTTTTTATCTCTGTTCAACTCTTTTTCTGAATTTTGAAGTGACGTCGTTAGGCTGTCGAATTTTTGCTAGGGAACTTCTTAACCCAATTTTGATTCTTTGGGATAAACTTATACTCCGTGAATATGTCATTCTATGAATATGTGATAATAACCTGTGATTGTTTTACACTTAATATCCACTCATATTTGGTGTATTCATTTGTCAGACATAATTATGTAATTGATTTATCCTTAATCCAAGGATACCGTCTTTGTAAGGGACTTCGTCTCAATCTCTTTTCATTAAGGCATGTTTCGTTTTATACATAACTTTATTTTATACGGTGTATAAACCCCTTTGAATTTTACTTTTATACAAAAGGAATCATTTTCTATGAATCGTTTAACTAAACAACAAAAAGGAATGATTCTTTTAACGTACACGGTGACAATGACCTTTTGCGCCTCTGCGAGTATTATTTAGTCTTTGGCTTCCTCAACAAGCCGTAATGTTTTTAAAAATTAAATAAATATCATATAGTCATTTATGTATTTTGGTATTGAAAATGGTTTTTATAATGGATTTGTTATGTCAATATATTTAAGTGATATATTGTGATCAAAGTGTGGAAATGTTTTTTTTCCATTATATTTGTTTTATGTCTTATGATTTTATAATGGTACTTAGACAATTGACGGGTGGTTATGTGATAAACCATATGACGAGTGGTGCCGTGAATATCAGGATGGGTGGTTACGTTATAAACTCCAATTCATTGGGTATGGAAGTCGGCCGTATGGCTATTCCATTAAGTGATATGTGTGTAAGTCAACCGTATGGTTATTCCATTTAAGTATGTTTATGTCCCAAGTTACCTTAATATGTATGTGTTCTTTATATGGGTTTTATGGTAATATTTTGGTTACAAAAGGGTAAGTAATGATATTTTATTCATTGAAGAGTTTTTACTACTTCCTAAAGGTGAAAGGTATTACTTTGATAAAGTATACATGGTTTACTTGTTGTTTTGAAAAACTAATAGTTTTCATTCATTGTGTATCCCTTACTGAGCTTTTTATGCTCACCCCAAGTTTTTTTTGAAATGTTTTTCACAGGACTTAATGTGCAATAGGGTCAAGGATGGGATCAAGGGAAAGTTGTGCTATCTAAAACATGGAAGTAGACATTTTTCTTTTTAAGAGTTTTTTATGGAAATTTAGTAGAAGTGACTACTTTTTAATCTTTTGAGATGTAATAGTTTTGTCCTAATTCTCTGAAACACTAAACCTGAAAAGATCCTCAATGTAAATTATTCATTAAATTCAATATTAAGTAAGGTTTAAGGCCGGGGCCTTATAGTTGGTATCAATGGTCGGTTTAGATAACTTTAGGAGTTATAATTCTATTAAATGATTATCCAAAAATAGTTTTTTGAAATGATATAGCATTTGAAGATTACCGTGTTGCTTCATCTGAGACATGTTTGTTAAGAATGGTTTTTCATAGAGGAAACAGAACAGCTTTTATGGGAAGGCATACAGAGAGAAATGACCTTTCAAATCAGTATCTTGAGATAGTCAGAATCAGAACTAAACAGTTTGCTGCAATGATGGCTCAGTTGAATCAGGTGAAAAATGTTGGTTTTTTTATTGATGATATTGTGGTGTTTTCTAAAAGTCAAGAGGAGCATGAAAGAAATTTAAGGGTTATTTTGAAAACCTTAAAAGAAAAGAAATTTTATGGAAAATTCAGCATGTGTGAGTTTTGGTTGCAACAAATTTCTTTCCTTGGTCACATTGTTTCAAAAGATGGCATAACTGTTGATCCTGCTAAAACAAAAGTTGTTGAAGAGTGGCCAAGACCCAAAAATGTAACTGAGATCCTTAGTTTCCTTTGTTTGGCAGGTTACTACTGAAGGTTTGTTGAAAAATTTTCACAGTTATCTAGTCCAATTACTAAGCTAACTCGGATGGGTGTTAAGTTTATATGGACAAAAGAATGTGATGATTGTTTTCAGGAGTTTAAAATAATATTGGTGATTGCTCTAGTTTTGGAACTTCCATCTAGGAATGGTGTGTTTTTTATATACAATGATGCTTCGTTGAAGGGACTTGGCTGTGTCCTTATGAAGAATGATCAGGTAATTGCTTATGCTTCACGACAGTTGAAAACACACAAGGTAAATTGTCCTACACATGATTTGGAATTAGCTGCTATTGTTTTCACTTTGAAAATTTGGAGGCATCATTTGTATGGAGTAAAGTATGAAATATATACTGATCACAAAAGTTTAATGTATATATTTACTCAGAATGAATTGAACATGAGACATAGGAGATGGCTGGAATTAATCAAGGATTATGATTGTACAATTCATTACCATCTGGGAAAAGAAAATAAAGTGGCTGATGCATTGAGTCGAAAAAGTAATTCTTCATTAACCATGCTATGTTTGGAATGAGGTCCTTTGGTTTTTTATATGATGAACATTGGCATGGAAGTTGTTTGTGCAGGAAGTTCTTCTGTTTTGTTTCAGGTATCAGTGAAATCTTCTCTGTCAGACAGAATCAAGCAAGCACAGAAGCAAGATAGCGAGTTTTAGAAAATGGTAGAGCTGGTTCAGAAGGGTACGTTTCCTAAATCCAACATTGATAATGATTGTGTTTTGAGATTTTGGAAGAGATTTCATGTGCCTTGTGATTCACAGTTGAAGAGAGAGTTGTTATGTGAAGCTCATAGTTCTCTGTATTCAGTTCATCCAGGAAGTACTAAGATGTATAGAGATCTTCAGGAGTATTACTGGTGGGATGGAATGAAAAGGGATATTGCTGATTTTACTGTGAAGTGTTTGACTTGTCAGCAGGTTAAAGTAGAGCGGCAGTTTCCGAAAGGGATGCTTCAGGCTTTACCGGTGCCATACTGGAAATGGGAAAATGTATCCATGGACTTTGTTGTGGGATTAACGAGGACATCTTGAGGTAATAATGCAATCTGGGTTATTGTTGATCGCTTAAATAAATCTGCTCATTTCCTTCCTATTCGAGATACATTCTCCCTAGATCAAATTTCTCGATTGTATCTTAAAGAGATAGTCAGGTTGCATGGAGTTCCCCTCTCCATTGTATCTGATCGTGATCCTAGGTTTACTTCTAACTTTTTGAAAGGCCTTCAGAGGTCATTAGGTACTGAATTAAATTTTAGTACATCTTTTCATCCGCAATCAGATGGGAAGTCAGAACGAACAATTCAGACCTTGGAGGATATGCTACGAGCTTGCTCTATGGATTATCAGGGAAGTTGGGAGCACCATATTTCTTTGGTTGAATTTTCT
Organism: Viscum album; assembly: GCA_963277665.1. NCBI lineage: Eukaryota > Viridiplantae > Streptophyta > Magnoliopsida > Santalales > Viscaceae > Viscum > Viscum album. The sequence goes on along the minus strand of OY728120.1, from coordinate 1,080,253,725 downwards.
TATAATAACAGTTTTCATTCCAGTATACAGATGGAACCATTTGAGGCATTATTTGGGAAGCGGTGTCGAACTCCAGCTTTTTGGGATGAAGTGGGTGAAAGGAAGCTAATGGGACCAGAATTGGTAGAAGATATGGAAGAAAAAGTTCAGTTGATTCAGAAACACATGAGAACAACTCAGAGCAGACAGAAAAGTTATGCGGATAACTGGAGGAAGGATCTATCTTTCGAGGTAGGTGATCATGTTTTTCTCAAAGTTTCACCGTGGAAAAGTGTGATGCGATTTAGTAAGAAAGGAAAGATGAGTCCAAGGTTCATTGGACCATATGAAATTTTGGAGAGAGTTGGATCAGTTCCATACCGAGTGGCTTCACCTCCGAGTTTATCTCAGGAACACAATTTTTTTCATGTTTCGATGTTGAGAAAGTATATGCCAGATCCATCTCATGTTTTGAGCCCAGAGGTAGTTCAGTTGGAAGAGAATCTCTCTTATGAAGAACAACCAGTCTAGATTCTTGACCAAAAGGAGATAGTGTTGAGAAATAAGGTGATTCATTAGGTAAAGGTTTTGTGAAAAACCCATATGGTTGAAGAGGAAACGTGGGAATCTGAAAATGCTATGAGGGATAAATACCCCCACTTATTTTGATAGGTGAATAAAATTGCGAGGATGCAATTCCCAGAAGGGGAGAAGGATGTAGCATACCAGGTAAATAAAGAATAATACATTTTCATATTTTTTAATATTTGATAATTGAATATTAAATTTACTTTAAAGGGGTTGCTATGTTCGATAGCGTACCCGATACACAACAAAGAGTTTCTTTGAAATCTTACGTTGCACACTAGTAATAAAACAATATTATTTTAAATGGTGGTTAACACGTAGCCGTTATATTGGTGGTAATTAATAGAAGTAACTAAAATATGATTATATATGTTTGTTAAATGTTTTTACATTTATCCAATAAAGGATAAAGGCTTAAATTATGAAAAGAATTCAATTTTAGGCATATATACTCTAATTTTCACCAAAGGTCCACTAATCGCCTTTTAATGGAGACCCGTCATTAAATATATTTTTTGTCACTATTATACATTATATTGGACCAAATAAATTTTTTTTTAGAATCGGGACATCAAAATTTACTTTGTGTAAATTTTTGGTATTTTTCCGATAAAGATCATTTTTTAATGAATAGTGAAAACTGTTGTATTTTAATTCAAAACCTCTTTTTAATATAATTTATTTATATGATTAGATTATCTTTTGAATTGGTTTTAGAGAGGAATTAGAATATATTTTTACCATTTAATCCAATAGTGGTCATTGGAATTATTTTCACTTTGAAATTAGACTTAAACTAGTGTCAATCTTTTGATACTTATTGTTTCATAAAAACACGCTATTTGCTCTGACTGCAGGAATTAATTAATGAATTAATTAATGAAACTTATATGTTTTGAATTTTTTAAAATAGACATCATTTTTGAATTTGGAATATCAAATACATCTTAAGGTAGAGTTTTGGAATTTTTCTGAAAAACTTCAATTTTTGATGAATAGTGAAACCACTAAGTGGTACTTAAAAAACTGATTTTTCGTTTAAATAAAACTTTACCACTTCTGTGTTTTGAATTTCAAAAATCCAACATACATGGTTGTCATTAAGAAGTAAATTGTGGTTCAATGGGATTAAAATAATTATTTGGTGAATAGTAACTTTTATGTTTATTAATAACGATTAGAGGTAATTAGAGTAGTTTAAGGTAAAAGAAATTTTTTAATAATATGAAATGATCTAGACACATGTCCTACCCTTATTGGATGTGTCATGTCCGACAAAGACAATCCATGTGTCAACTTGGGGACCCCATGGAGCCACTTTGGTAGGAAAATGACATTAATATCTTTTTATTTAAAGTTAAAATAAAAATGTCACAAACATGAGTTGTTTTACTAAGAAAATTTTTAAATGGGGTTATACAAGTCATATTTTATACTATAAATATTCATTATAAAGCTAAAAAATTTAATACATCATGATATTTTTTTTATAATTTTTAGACATTAAATAAATTAAATTATTTATGACACCATGATGACGCAGTGATTGCCTCATTATTTAACGATTTAAATAAAATGAAAAGATAATGTAAAATATAAGACCTACACATGTGAAAAACCTATTGTATGGGTGTATTTCGAACCCTTATCACCTTATCCTCCAAATATATAATTTTTGGACCCTTTTTATCCGATAATCATTTTATAATAAAGTATCTTTTCTTAACTTTCGAAGAGTGCCCCTCCACTCCTCTTATAAAAGGACCACACCTCTACCTCCTTACACACACCTCTCAAGCCTTTGGTTCGGCCATGATCTACTCTTTTTGTCTCTCCACATCCCTCTCTTACTCCTAGAAGCCTCACTTTGGGCATAATCCTTTCCAAGGAAGCCTTTGATCTTAAATAAAAGAGAGTTACCCGATTTAAAGGTAGTGTTTTCTCTTGTGTTCTTATGTTTTATTTTGCTTCACCAACCCCCTAAACTATTTTTATTCTTTTCTTTTGTAAGAAAAACAGTATCTTCAATATACTAGGATGTTGTTATGTGAAGTATTAGAGCTAAACTTACACACATCTTCATCTAATGGTTAAAGAAAATAGTGTTTCTGTGGTTGGCGATTTTCTGCCCCACGAAACGATGATTGTTCAATATTCTTTTAACACATTTAAAGGTGTCCATTATGATGTCACTGTATTTTATATATGATATATATGGTATTTATGTTTACTATATTCCTCTGTATTTTATATTTAAAACATTCCATTATTCTTTTCATGTTGTGAAAATGCGATAATTTCATATGAGGAAGTGTGGACTACCGCCCCTCAAGTGATGTGACTCGTTAATGCAATACATGGAATGTATAAAGAATGAAATCAATAAACATATGTGACCTATATAACATATATATTATAATGGAATTATAATATATATATATATCTCATTTATTTTTAATTCCATTAATATGACGAAAAAAATGAAAGTAGTGTTAATGTGTATGTACGACCTACCGTCTCCATGAACGGTGATTTTCTTTTTTTATCTCCAAATGTTATGGAATATTATAAAATGAATATGTACTGGATATATATGATATTTTAATCATTAATAATATTCTGTAAATGGTTTACTTAAAAATACATGGGAAATCATTTTCAAACAAGTTCATTTTTTTACTCATGTACCAAACATCGGCAAAAACATCTGATATGAACTAACATTATTAAACAATTATTATAACATTATAATATGTGATATTAACCGAATAATAATATTTAAAGTAGGTCCTTAAGAAATTATAAATTGACTAAAGTTTATTATTCATGAATATAAAGAAACGAACAAGACAAGTTGGACTTGAGGTAAGGGATCCGACCTCTTGTTTCTTTTCAAGTACCCTCTTTTATGTCATTTCATTTATGTTCCATGTTATTATGTTGGAGGATGTTATTTTATATTAACCATAATGTAATTTTTATTTTTATATGATGAGATACCCCCTCTTACTTTCATCAATTCTTTTTGTTTAGAATTTTTAAGTGGCGCTGTTAGGCTGCCGAGTTTTCGTAAGGGATTTTTCATCTCCCTTTTATTATCGGGAGATTTATGCTACATTTTCCACCATTTCCTTTTAGTGGTATATATACTGCCCATTATTCTACTCTTTGTGTAATATAATTTCGTTTATGAGTATTTACATCAATGTTGTATTTTCCTTCTTTCATGGGGTGTATGTTTTGAAAGATACCCAAGTCGGTAAGAAAACCTTTCACCCTCCTCTTTTTAAAAGACTTCTTTTGTTATGTATTGTAATTCACATACTATTAAGTTGGGATATGTTATTCTATATCCTTATTAATATAAATTTTATTTCCAAGTGATGAGATACCATTTTTATCTCTCTTCAACTCTTTTTCTGAATTTTGAGGTGACGCCGTTAGGCTGTCGAATTTTTGCAAGGGAACTTCTTAACCCAATTTTGATTCTTTGGGATAAAGTTGTACTCCTTGAATATGTCGTTCTCTGAATATGTGTGAATAACCTGTGATTGTTTTACACTTAATATCCACTTATATTTGGTGTATTCTTCTGTCACAGATAATTATGTAATTGATTTATCCTTAATCCAAGGATACCGTCTTTCTAAGGGACTTCGTCTCAATATCTTTTCATTAAGGAATGTTTCGTTTTATACACAACTTTCTTTTATACGGTGTATAAACCCCTTTTACTTTTACTTTTATACAAAAGGAATCTCTTTCTACGAAGCGTTTTACTAAACGAAAAAAATTAATGATTCTTTTAACGTACACGGTGACAATGACCTTTCCCGCCGCCGCGAGTATTATTTGGTCTTTGCCTTCCTCAACAAGCTGTAATGTTTTTAAAAATGAAATAAATACCATATACACTTTTATGTCTTTTGGAATTGAAAATGGTTTTTAAAATGGATTTTTTATGTCAATATATTTAAGTGATATATTGTGATCAAAGTGTGGAAATTTTTTCTTTCCATTATATTTTTTTTATGTCTTATGATTTTATAATGGTACTTGGAAATTTGACTGGTGGTTACGTGATAAACCATATGACGGGTGGTGCCGTGAATACCAGGACGGGTGGTTATGTTATAACCCCAAATGCATTGGCTATGGAAGTCGGCCGTATGGCAATTCCATTAAGTTATATGTTTGGAAGTCAACCATATGGTTTTTCCATTTAAGTATGTTTATGTTCCAAGATACCTTTATATGTATGTGTTCTTTATGTGGGTTTTATGGTAATCTTTTGGTTACAAAAGGGTAAGTAATGATATTTTATTCAGTGAAGAGTTTTTACTACTTTCTAAAGGTTAAAGGTATTACTTTGATAAAGTATACATGGTTTACTTGTTGTTTTGAAAAAATAACAGTTTTTATTCGTTGTGTATCCCTTACTGAGCTTTTTATGCTCACCCCAAGTTTTTTTGAAATGTTTTTCACAGGACATAATGTGGAATAGGGTCAAGGATGGGATCAAGGGAAAGTCATTCTATCTATAACATGGAACTATACATGTTTCTTTTTAAGAGTTTCTATTTTATGGAAATTTAGTAGAAGTGACTACTTTTTAATCTTTTGAGATCCAATAATTATGTCCTAATTCTCTAAAAAAATAAACCTAAAAAGATCCTCAATGTGAATTATTCATTTAATTCAATATTAAGTAAGGTTTAAGGCTGGGGCCTTATACATATATATACTGGATACATAATATATATAATATATCTAAATCATTTATATCATTCTTATGATAATGTACTTTTTATCACATGGAAAAATTATAATTATAACAAGTTCATTTTTTACTCAAGTTCCAAACATCGATAAAATATCCAATATGAACTCAAATAATTAACTAATTTTTATAGCTAGGTAATAAGTAATATAAAAGTAATAATAAACATTAAAAAATTTCTTAATCAAGGAGAAATTAACTTAAGTTTATTATTCAGAAAGAACAAGGAACATACAAGACAAGTCGGACTTGAGGTAAAGAGTTTCTTATCTCACATTTAATTCCGTGATATTTCCATTGTTTGCCACTTATTTATTGCATGTGGTGTATTGTGTAATACCATTTGATATATATTATTATGATTCTCTTTATATTCATGGTATTCTATAAATTATTTGGTGGTTTTTATCTTTTGGTCATACGACTCGATTGATTACAACATGGTAAGGGGATTTCATATCACTTCGTATTCCCATGAGATTCACAGTGTATTGCCACTATTTACTTTTGTGTTATGTATATACTATAAAAGATTTTATTTATTGTATAATATAATTTAATATATGGGTATGTACAACTTCATTGAATAATCCTTCTTTCATGGGGTGTATGTTTCACGAGTTACCAAATCGATAAGGGTTATTTCCTCATTCTCATTATTATCTAAGATTGCTCATGTGTAAGTATTTTATGGGACATAATTATCATAGATACCCATATTTCATAAAAATTATTTGAAAAGGAATCTTTTAAGGTTTTATGGGAGGGTTTATTTAACTAGATCATCATTTTAAATGTTTTAAAGATTTATCTTTCTAAACCCCTTTAATTAATGTCCATTTTTTCAAAATTATTTTACCAATTTATTTATATTAACATGAATGTTTTGAAATGATAATTCTTTGAAAAAGTTTCAAAGTTTTATGGGACACTTTGATTTAAAGAACTATTTTAAATGACTTCCTTTATAAATTTTGAGAATTTTAAATGGTTTCATGAAAAGGGTTATTTCTTTTAAATCATGTTATTGATAATTTTCATCTATGTAAACATCCTTTAATGGATTTTAAACTTGTTTGAAGTTGATTTATTATCATAAAAATCTTCCATAATGTATTGAATTTCTAGTGATATGTTTGACTGTGGATGTGTTATTTTTATACCATTCATGGTTTATGGATAAAGTATTGACATTTCATTTTCTAGTTTTAATACAAATGTTTATGTTATATTTCAACATTTTATTATGTTGAATGTGTTAGACTATTATGTTCCGGGTTGAGGACGGTTAAAAGTAAGCCCTCCGGGTTGGGGTCCAGTTACAGTAGACCCTCTGGATTGGAGTCTGGTTACAGAGGCTCTCTGGGTTAGAGTCTGGTTACAGAGGCTCTCCGGGTTGGGGTCCGGTTACAGTTGGCCCCTAGGTCCTGGCATGAGGCCTTGACACATAAATTAACATCTATAATTATGCATTCCTTCATTATGAAGTTGGATATTGATATTGCATGTGATTATTCGTCTAGTATAGTATCAATGTGAACAAGTAAATGGAATTATTCTTTTCCATATTATGCTGAATTTCAAGTTTAAAAGGCAATTGTTTTTGTCTTATACATTGCCTTAAATGTTTATTCTTATTTATGAAAGTTTACTCAATATTTTTATCCTTACTGAGAATTTGAGATCACCCCTTTCTATGTTTTGTTTTTCCTAGGATTGAAGAAGAATTTTATGGTTCTCCTATATGGATTGGCTGAGGGATATAAATGTGTTCAAAAGGGGATAATGTTGTTGTTGTTGTTAGTCATTTTATAATGTAATGTAACGTTTTTGTATGTAATCTATTTTCCAAGACTGGTAAACTGATCAGTATTTTGGGACTTGATTCCTTGTAATCATGCCAATGTTATGTAATAATGCACCGACTCTGGGCTTCTGGGTTCGGGGTAGTACAGTTGGTATCAGATGAAGTTTAGTAAAAATCATGGAAACTAGATTTAGGTAAACTCTAATTAGAGAACATTACCCTAAGATCGGATTAGAGGATAAATATAAAATAACATATTAGAATTTTGGTATTGTAGTTATTTTGTGAGTTTTCCAAAAATAAATCACCGTCTAGATACTAACAGGTAGAGGCGGCTCTGGCACAGATGTACCTAGGGTTAAAACCCGAAATCACTGCATTGAGCTTGACTCAAACGAGAACTGGTGCACGACAACGGGCCTTGCTGCACTCTTGGTTACGACCTCCCATGGGATATTCTTAGGATAACTCTAATTTTCCTTACGAACCATTATAATGAATTTATGATTATATACCTCCTCAAAGAATTTTTTTTTATGATTATGGATTATATCCATAAACTGCTCTATTTATGTTAAGTGATTAACAAGTTTGGAATTTTGTATTTCAATTCATAAACTAATCTAGCGTATTCCATTATTTAAATATGGAGCATAGTAGAATGAATGTAAACCGTATCAATTCACATAATCCATGTAGGGATTTATGAGAAATTGAGAAGTTTCTTAGAGAAAATTTTCATTCTTTGGGGTGTAGAAAAAGAAAAAATGTCATCATGGAAGTTTATCGCCTCATTGGAGATGTTGATCGATGGTGTTCATTGATTCAAAACACAAAAGGAATATTAATAAGTATCATGTATGGAATGGAGGGAGTTTAATTAGATTTTCTTATAAAAATACTCTCCTTGTAGCCATCGAGCGGATATGGAAAGTCAATTTAAGAGTATGAGGAAAAAAGACGATGAGAATGTCACAATGTATGAGGCTAAATTTACAAGGTTAGAAAGGCATGCAGTGAATTATATACATAACCCAAGGAGTAAGATTGATCGATTCTTTGATGGGTTAAAACCATTTCTCTGGTGAGCATTAGTCTCACGATCCATTTTATCATACGAAGATATTGTCTCACGTGCTATCGAGACAAAAAAGTAATTCTCTAAATTTTATGAAAATAAAGTAAAGCAAGAGAAGAAGAGAACAGTGGATCAAGAGATAAATAAAGGGAAAAAGGGAAAGAATAATTTTCTATTATGTGATAATTGTGGGAAGAAACACCCCGGTATTTTTATAAAAGGAATGGGAGTCTGTTACAAGTGTGGTGAAAAAGGCCACTAAGCTCGTGATTGCAAGGGAAATAAAGTTGATGTCAATATTGAATGTTATAATTGTAGAGATTTGGGGAATTATGAAAATGAATATCCTTATCACCAAGGAAACTTAACTTAGAAAATTCCAAGGGAGCAAGGCCAAGATTATGCTATTACTACAGATTAAGTGAAATAATTAATGTATTTGTGTTTTTGGACTCAAAAATTATATTCTGGTTATAAGAATAATGTAATATATATAAGGATTGTACTGTAGTAATTGTTGTTTTCATTGATGTTTTAATATGATTAAGGAAATCATATTTCCATTATGTGACAACATGATAAACTTTACTTTGGGGAATATGATGTTACAATTGATTTTGGAATTTAGAGACCTTTTAGAGAGAGCCTGGATATAGGTATTTTGGATAACTATAAAGGATGGAATGGATTATGTTGAATTTTGGATAGTATTATTTATGTTTAAAACTTTTCTTAATATTTTTTGGAATATTATTATACCATACTTTTAGGAAAAGTACAACCAGCAGGTCGGGTAATAACCCGTCACGTCGGAAAAAGCTGCAGGAATCGAACCCACAACCTAAGTGCGACAAGGATTTATTATCTACCACTAGCCTATAGGAAATCCCTGGTTATTACAAAATATTTTTCTTCATTTAAATGGTATATTTTAACATTTTTAACCTTATATGATTAGGATAAATAGAATATTTTTGAGTTTTATTATCTTTTGGAGTGAAAGATGAGTTTGTGGTAAAAATTAGTTGAAATATGAAGCTATACATGTCAAGTATATATATATATATATATTTCTTTTATTATATGAATAAATTAATTCTTAAACTTTAGGTAAGGGATAATAAAACCAAAAATGTGTTATCTTAATACCTTATGTTTTGTTGAACTCATGATATTTTAAATCATCATAGATTGACGGCTTTGAGGCCCTCAATTTTACACATATTTGTGATTGATGACCACAATCAATTTTTATAAATATTTAAGTTTTTCTTACAATTATGTGTCTCTAATTCCCAGCAATGTTCTCCTAATCTAGATCATAATTTGGTGGTAACTTTTTCATTCCTTTTCCCTCTTATTAAGAATATATTTTATTATCCCTATTTCTAATGTTGGTTTTCCACAAAGGTATTTTCTATTTTCAACCACTTATTTTAGAAGAATAATTTCAAATTTAGAGGATTCAATTTATTGAAGGAGGTTTGAATTTAACACCCCAAGAATTCATAGTATGTTATCACTTCAAAGTAATTCAATAACGTGCACTAAATGCAATACCGAGTTTGAGCACACCACGACTTACCAAACTAGCCTTTAAAAAATGGTTATTGATAGTATTAACTGAATTTTTAATTTTATATACTCCATATAATTTTAACATTCATACTATGTGTTTCTTATAAATAGTATCTGAACATATTCATTTTTTCAGATAAAAGAAGTATTTTCAAAAAAATGAAATTTCACCTCCTTTTAATGGAGAATTTTTTTTGAAACAAATATTTGACACTATTATATATTACTTTTAATGAAAATAAATTATTTTTTAGAATAGGGACATAAAAATTTAGTTCGGAAATTTTTTTGGTACTTTTCTGATAACTTTCATATTTTGATGAATAGTGAAAAATAATATGTTTTAATTGAAACAATATTTTTTAATCAGAATAATTTATAGTGTTAAATTATAAATTTTAATGGTTTTAAAGTATAATTATATTATATTTTTACCATTTAACCCAATTTTGGTAATTGTAATTAATTTAAATTTGAAATTTTACATAAACATGTGTCAATCTTTTGGGAGTTATTATTTCTTAAAAACACGCTATTTGTTTTGACAACGAGAATTAATTTTAAATTAATTTGTACAACTTCTATGTTTTGAATTTGGTAAAATAGACATAATTTTTTTTATTTGGAATATAAAATATAGATTCAGATCAATTTTTAGTATTTTTCTGAAAAACATCAATTTTTGATGAATAGTAAAACCACTTAGTAGTAGTTAAAAAACTGACTTTTTCATTTAAATGAAATTTTACCTCTTCTATTAATTGAATTTCAAAAATCCTACTAACATGGTTGTTATTATTAAGTAAAATTTGGTTCAATAATATAAAAATAATTTTTGGTGAATAGTAACTTTTGACTTTTATTTACCGCGGTTAAAGGTAAATATGGTAATTCAAGGTAAAAATAATATCATAATAATAAAAATTAAACCTAAAACTTTTCCTAACCTTATTGGTTGAGACATTCCTGACCATGGTCATTTTTTGGGTCGATTTTGGGACCTCATAGAGCCACTTACGAGTGATAATGACACTTTATTTTATTTAACTTAATGTAAAGACAAAAATGACATAAACAAATATATTTTTGTAAATTAATTTTTACATGGGGTTATATAAGTTATATTTTAGTCTATAAATATTATTTTTAAATATAAAAAGTTTTCCTACATCATTATATTTGTTTTTTAATTTTTAGACATCAAATAAATTAAATTATTTATGACCCAAAAATGATGCAGTATTTACCTCATTAATAAATGATTTAAATAAATAAGATTATATATATTACTGTAACCTAAAAAACCCATAAAATTGTTATTGGGTGAATTTATTTATGTTATGAGTCATCTTATAATTGACATTAATGAGTTTTGGACCTTTAAAAACCGAAAAGCATTATATAATATAATAATATTTTCACACTTTCCTAAAGAACCCCTCCACCCCTTATAAAAATACCTCACTTATAACTCATTCCTCGAACCTCTCAATACCCTTGGATTGTCCAACCACTTCCCAAATAATCTCTAAATATCCCTCTTTTCCTCCTAAAATCCTTACCATAGGCAGAAGGCCTTTTAAGAAGTCTTTTTGGTTAAAACCAAAGAGAACTACTCGAATTAAAGGTAACAATTTCTCTTAAATTCATTTCTTTTATTCTACTTCTACAACCCCTAAAATATTTTCATTCCATTATTTTATAACAAAACCAATATCCTCAATATACATCGATGTTTTTTGAGAAGGATTCAGATTACAATTACACATACCTCCATCTAATGGGTAAAGAACATACTGCTTCTGTGGATGACAAACTAATGCCTCGTGAAACAATGATTGTTCAATTATCTCCCACCACATCTTATAGTGGTCATTATGATGAAACTATATTTATATATGATATATATTATGTTTATACTTTTTTATTCTTCTTTATTTTTAATTTATATCATACCTTTATGATTTCAATTATGATTAAACAAGATAATTTCATTTAAGGAAGTGTGGACTACCGCCCCTACAAAGTGATATGACTCGTTAATGCCTTATGTGGGATGTATAAAGGATGGATTTACTGATATTATATATGATATTATACTGTAATTATAATATAACTATGTATCATTTTGTTTTAATTCCATTAAAATATAAAATAGAAATGAAAGTAGCGTTCTTGATTACGTACGGCTTACCGTCTCCATGAACGGTGAATTTCATTTCTTATCTCCAAATGTTATGTATTGTTATAAATACATATATATATTCTTTATATATAATATATATATATATATATATATATGATATCTAAATCATTTATATCATTCTAGAGATAATGGAATTTTTACCACATGGAAAAATTGTAATTATAGCAAGATCATTTTTGACTCAAGTTCCAAACATCGATAAAATATCCAATATGAACTCAAATAATTAACTAATTGTTATAGAAATGTAATAAGTGATATAAATGTAATAATAAACTTTATAAATTTTCTTAATAAATTATAAATTAACTTATGTTTATTATTCATAATGAACTAGTAACATACAAGACAAGTCAGACTTGAGGTAAGGGGTTTCTTATCTCACATTTAATTCCATGAGATTTCCATTATTTTCCACTTATTTATTTCATGTGGTGTATTTTTTACTTACATTTGATATATATTATCATGACTATATTTATATTCATGGTATTATATGTATTTTTTAGTGGTTATTACTTTTGGTCATATGACTTGATTGATTACAACGTAGTAAGGTGATTTCATCTCACTTCTTCTTCCCGTGAGATTCACACTGTATTGCCACTATTTACTTTTGTGTTGTGTATGTACTGGACAGGATTGTGTTCCTTGTATAATATAATTTAATCTATTTGTATTTACAACTTCATTGAATAATCCTTCTTTCATGGGGTGTATGTTTTGTGAGTTGCCAAATCGGTAAGGGTTATTTCCTCAATCTCATTATTATTCGAGATTGTTCATGTGTAAGTATTTTTTGGGACATAATTATCATGGATACCCATATTTCATAAAAATTATTTAAAAAGTAATATTTTATGGATTTATGGTATGGTCTATATAACTAGATCAACATTTTAAATTTTTAAAAGATTTATCTTTCTAAAACCTTTTAATTAATGTCCATGTTTTCAAAATGATTTTAAGGATTTATTTATATGGACATGAATGTTTTGAAATTACAGTTCTTTTAAAAAGTTTCAAAGTGGTATGGGAAATTTTGATTCAAAAGTCTCTTTTAAATTACTTACATTATAAATTGCGAGAATTTTAAACGATTTCATGAAAAGGGGTATTTCTCTTAAAGCATTTTACTGATCATTTTCATCTATGTCAACATCCTTTAATTGATTTTAAACATGTTTGAAATTGAATTATTATGATACAAATCTTCCATATAGTATTGAATTTTTTGGGATATGTTTGATTGTGGATGTGTTATTTTTATACCATTCATGGTTTATGGATAAAGTATTGACATTTCATATGATAATTTTAATACGAATGTTTATGTTATATTTAAACATTTTCTTATGATGAATTTATTAGACTAGTATGTTCCGGGTTGGGGACTAGTATAATTAAGCCCTCTGGGTTGGGTTCCGGTCACAACAGACCATCCGGGTTGGAGTCCGGTTACAGAGGCTCTCCGGGTAGTAGTTCGGTTATATAGGCTCTTCGGGTTGGAGTCTGGTTACATATGCTCCTTGAATTGGGGTCCAATTACAGTTAGCCCATAGGTCCAAGCACGAGGCCTTAACATAGAAATTAAAGTCTGTCATTATGAATTCTATCATTATTTAAGTGGCTATTGATATTTCATGTGATTATTTGACTAGTATAATATCTATGTGAACAAGTAAATGGAATTATTTGATTTTTTTCTTTTCCATATTATGCTGAATTTTAAGTTTAAAAGGATTTTTTTAGTCTTATACATTACATTAAATATTTATGCATATTTTTGAAAGTTTCCTCTATATTCTTATCCTTACTGAGCAACTGATATCACCCCTTTCTATGTTTTATTTTTTCCTATGATTGAAGAAGTATTTTATGGTTGTCTTATAGGGATAGGCTAAGGGATATAAATGTGTTCAAAAGGGGATAATGGTGTTGTTGTTATTATTCATTTTATAATGTAATGTAACATTTGTGTATGTAATCTATTTTCCAAGACTGCTAAACTAATCGGTCTTTCCGGACTTGATTCCTTATAATCATGACAATGTTATGTAAAAATGCACCGACTATGGGCTTCTAGGGTAGGGGCATTACATGTTATGTTTATGTGATCCATAATTTGTCATTTTTTTACCCTTACTAAGTATCTCCATTAACCCTTTCTTATATTTCCAGTCCATAGGTTATGAATAAATGTATTAATTATGATATGTCTAAAAAGGGTTATAATATTGAATAAATATATATTTATCTATCCATGTTTCCAATGTCACTTTTCCTATATGATTCTATCATGGATCATTATGTTATATAATGAATATTCATCTACTAAGATGTGAAATCTATGCATGAAAATTATGTGTCACTAGAGTTGGTCTCAAAGTAGGGTTTAGTCACCTTTATAAACTAGGATGAAAAAACATTAGTAAGAACCCTGAAGATAAATCTATGTATAAGAAAAAATACTAATCTTTTGGTAATGGTAACATATTTCCTATATTAAACATTAGTTTTTATAGATTTAGAAGAATGCATCTTGATTTATACATCCTATAAATGATTTTTGTGTTTTCACATTATGATTATTATTTCTCACACTATGCCTTTTAGTTTCAGTTTGTGGATGGAACCCAAAGAATTATGTTTATGCTGAATATGATACAAAATGCAATGATTATCCTCCAGAGAAACCAAATGTTATGGAAATTGGAATGAAAATACTATTTCTATGATCAAGTAATGTTTTTAAGATATAAATCATCCTGAACTTCTAAATGAGAAAATGGTGGAATAATGTTCTATTGATACCTTCATGAGGAAATGTCTACCATTTTTCAGTGGGTTCATGGATCCTTTATTTTATGATAAATGGATGAGTACCATTGAAATTATTTTTTTAAAATATCTAGTTCTTCAAACAGGAAAAAACCATTTTTGTGGATTATCATTTGGACGGTGAAGTAGATCAATGGTTCACTCTTATCAAGAATATTAGGAAACTTGAATAAATTAAATCAATGGTGTAGGATGAGTTTATGAGCATATTTTTCAATAAGTACTTTCCTCATATTCATTTTGTGATAATAGATAAGAAAATCATTGAGTTAAAGTATAAGGATAATGAATCCATTAGTACCTATGTGTAAAATATTATAATACTTTCAAGGTACACTTATGATATGATCATCCAACCTTAAAGTAAGTTTTATCAATACTTTTGTGGATTAAAACCAAGTCTCCAAATTCCGTTATCCATAAGAGACTTAAGTAGCTATGTAGAAATCATTTGATATTCTGTCATGGTGTAAATGGGGATTGTAGTTACTCATTAATCTCATGGTTTTGATAAGAAAAGATAAAATTAAAAGGAAACTCTAAAAAAATAAATATAAAACCATTATCTTTCCTTTATTCTTGGTGTGTGGAAGGAAACATGGATTAAATTTCATTAAGGATGTTAGTAAATCAAGTGTGGAATGGAAGGTTATCGTGTAATAAAATAATAAAGTGATTGGAAGATTTTATTGTTTATATGAATAGAGAGAATGACCTATAGAATTCACCACCCATTATATACTGTTTTAAATTCAAGGATTATGTGAATTATGAAAACTAGTGCTTGAATTAGAAGATAAATGGTGATGATCGACATCAATAATGAGAAAAAGGAAAATATCATGTGATCACTATTCTGATGAGGGTTAAGATAAATGCATGGAGAAATTTACACTTATCATCCAATATAGAACTTAAAATTTCTTATTTGACTATAAATATACCCACTCTTTTATATATGGTGAATTTTATAGGGGTATGACACTACCACCTAAATGATTTTATATTTAATTATAAGTGAAAACCCTAATTAAATGATGACCTCTTATCAAGTATATGATTCTTATCTGGTTGATGTTTTTTGGGATATGCTTCTTGTAAATATTGTTATTCTATATTTGGTTAAATTGTATGTTATCTTAGGCATAGATTATATTTATCTACATAAATCACACAAAACGTTTCATGGAAGGGAAATTATGTTTGATAATACAAACAAACCTATTATCTTTTATCAATGTATTGATAAATATTAACATCCATTGGAAATTGAATCCATAGTATGGGTATGGATTCCTATCCAAAATGGGTGTTTAACTTAGATTTTTGGGAAGAAAATCAACATAAATTATATACCTATTACATAGGAATTTTTTGATGTCTTTTTAGAAGAGTTTACTTGTATTCCATTGAACTATGAAGTTGAGTTTTCATTAGAACTCATATATGGTACAACAAATATTTCAAAGAATCCTTATAGAATGGTATAGATTTAGTTATAAGAAATAAATAAGAGTCTCTAAGAGAATATTTATAAGGGAGTTATTTATACAAGTGTTTCCCCTTGATATGAAACTATTTTTTTATCAATAAGTAATATGTATCATTGTGATTTTTTATTAATTATCAAAAAATGAACAAGATCAAAATTAAGAACCAGTATCCACTACATCGTATTGATGAATTATCTAATCAACTACTCATAAATCAATACTTTTCCAATATTGAACTTTTTTTTTCTTATATTATCATTTAATGGTCAATAAGGTAGGTATGCCCAAGAAAACATTCCATAAAATACATGTACATTATGAATATATAGTTATTCCATTTTTTCTTCAAAATCCCCCAAATTTATTCTTTGATTTAATGAACTGAGTATTTAGAGTTTACCTTGATCAAATTGTAGTATTTTTGATATAAAATATTTAAAATATATTAGAAGAGAAAGGAAGAGCATGAAGATGACATAATATTTTTCTTAAGACCCCAAGGAAAGAGAAGTTATATAAAAAAATACCAATTGTTAATTTTGGATAAAAAAGGTTTCATTTTTGGGTTATTTAATCTCATGAGAGGGTATACCTATAGATATACCAGAGAATGAAGTTACTAAACATTGGATTAGAAAAACCATTGTGACTAAGATAAATAGTTTTTTTGTTTTTTTTAATATTATTGTTTTTTTGTAGAAAATTTCTCATAGATGTCCAATCAACTAACCATGTTAACTTAAAAGGTATCCAAGCTCATTTAAGAAAATGAGTGTGAATAAAATTTCATGGAATTAAATGGAATTATAGTAAGCACACTTATGATTTCACATACCTACAATTGAGATGGGTTTGTGATATTTAGTAATGAATTAAAGAAGATATGGGAATTTTTTCACATGCATAATGATATGTTGATAGCTTATGCCTCGACATAATTGATGTTTCATAAGAAAATTTACCCAACTCATGATTTGGAGTAAGAATAAGTAATTTTTTCATTAAATATACGTAGAAATTTTCTTTATATATAAATATGTGATATATATACTCATTATAATTATTTAAAGTATATATTCACAGAAAAAGAGTTGAATATGAACCAAATAATATGGTTAGAACTGATTAAATATTATAACTACTCAATACATTACTACCCTAGGAAAGAAAAAATGGTGGGTGATACTTTAAGCCAAAATTATTATGTTATCTTATCTATTAATATGATCAAAAATATATAATATTTATGGATTTTCAAGGCATACATATGGAAATATTGAAGGAATGTGAAAAATATTGTCTTTCATAAATGAGTGTTCAACTATCTATCCAATTAAAGATTGAAGAGACACATTAGGATGATGTAGAGTTGCCTATATGGTTAGAGATATTCTGGAGTTTAAACATGATTTTTATGGAATGATAATGTACATTAATTTTTCATGCATTCCATCCATATGAGATTTGAAGAAGGATCCTTTAGTTGAAGCTCATAGGTCATTGTACTCTATTAATTAGAAATTAAAAAGATATATAAGGATATTTAAGAGTATTTCTAGTGGGATGGAATGAAGATTGATATTACAAAGTTTGTATATTTTTTCTTTGTATGTTAGTAATTTAGGTCTGATAAAAAAATTTAAAGGGTATGTTATAATCATTACCCATACTAGAATGGAAATGGGAAAAAATAATCCCAGATTTTGTCGTCAGAATATCCAAAACATATAAAGGGTATAATGATATTTGGGTTGTAGTCGATAGAATTAAGAGTTCAGAACACTTCATTATTATCATAGAATAATTAAACCTTGATCATATTTCCAAAATATACATTATATAATTTTTTAAGAATCATGGATTACGACATTTTATGGTATTTGATCCTAATATGAGGTTTACCTCAATGTTCTTGTGATGTCTTTGCCAGGATGTAGAGATAGAGTTGAGTTGCAACACTAAGTATCATCCTAAGATATATGGTCTTTCTGGGAAAATTATTCAAACTCTGTATTTTATTCTATGATCCTATTCTATTTATTTAAAAGGTGGTTTGGATCACCACATTCCTATAGTAGAATTTTCTTAAAACAATATCTTTGACTCAAGTATTTAGATTTACCCTTATAAAGACATCCATGGAAAGATGTTTCAAACATAAAAATATTAGAATGAATTTGGAGAGGGAAGATATTGGGACTTTATCCAGTTGAAAAAAATTTAGATAGTGTTAGAGCCATTAAACAATACATAAGGGTAGAATAAAGGTGTTAGAAATGTTATGCTGATAATCATCGGTGTAATCTGAAATTTGAAGTTAGTGAGAATTTTTTTATGTAAACCTTAATATTGAAAAATATTATGTGGTTTGGAAACAAGTTAAATATGATTCATAGGAATATTTTACCTTTTATATTCTTGATTGAGTAGGGATGATATATTTTCATTTGACACTACCACTATACCACTCACAAGTTCAGGATGTATTCTATATATCTATCCAAAGGAAGTACATACCTAACCCTTAACATGTACTAAAATATGTGGTCATAAAAATATATAAATATATATCTTATGAGTAACAACTGGTGGAGATTCTGGATCTTAGAGAGAAAGATATATGAAACATGACTAGCCTCCCAATCAAAGTTTTGTGGTGAAACCACCAATTTGAGGAAGTAATATGGGAACCTAAGGATATGACGATGCAGAAGCATCCTCAAGTTATTATATTAAAGTAATAAAATTATAAGGGATACATTATTTTTAATGGGGATAGAATGTTACACTGTAATATTTTATGAAATATATTTTTTCAAATAAATATAATTTCTTCGATAGTGTGTGTTACATAGAACGCATAGTTCAAATGAATTGTGATGTACTATTAAAATATTATTATTTAATTTGACTATTATAAACTAACTATTTAATTTGATGGTCTTAATAGAACAATATAAATTATCAATATAATATGGGTTACATATAAATCAAATAAATTCATTGGTTATAAATTATTAGAAATGAAAACATTATTTTGAAAGTAAAAAAACGTTTATCTAAAAAATAATGTTTATGATCATAATGTGTTTTTATGTTAATAAATTAAATTAATCACTAGTGGTGAATTATATTAATGAAATTTATATATTATATAATAACTTAAAATTTTTATTTTCATCTAATATTTTTCTAAGAATGGGAGAAGAATAAATCCAGTTTTATGCCAAAAACCATTTTTTCCAAAAAACGGTTTCACTGAATTTTGTGCACATATTTTTAATTTATTTTTTAAACTTATATATGTTGTATTTTAAAAAATTAAATTTATTTTTAAAATAACCATGTCAAAACTATAGTAGAGTGAATTTTTTAAATTTTCTAAAAATTTAATATTTCGATGAATAGTGAAAATAATAATTTTTATTTAAAAAATGATTTTTTGTTTAATGAATTTATATAGTTAATATTATTTAAAAATGTTTTAAAATAATTATTATTTCAGTGATATTATTATTAACCCTATTTATTCCATTGGAATCAATTTCTTGTTGAATTTGGATAAAAAAATATTTTATACTTATGAAAACACTAATTTGGAAAACCAATTTTTTCATCTCTTCTACAGGTTTAATTTTAAATTAAATTCTCCTAGTTCAATTAATTGAATTTAGTAAAATGTATTATATTTTTTTAATCATAATAAATAATAATATTTAATAAGTACAGATTTTTTTGGTCATAATGAATCGTAAAAACATATTTTTTTTATTAAAGTGGTTAAGGTTAAATCGTGTTTACCATGGGGGTGGGGGGGGTTAACTAAAATATAAGGGTATTTTTTCCAATTAATATTTTATATATCCTATCATAATTCCATATTTTTACATTATCTTATCCCAAATTATAATATATGTCCATTTGGAAGAATGTTTCTTATGAATGACTATCATTTTTTATTCTTATAGTAAATTTCAATGTGGGTTCCCTCCACCACTTCTAAAATTAAAAAACTGCTCATATCCTCTCTTATAAACAACTCAAGATTCTTTTGGTTTGGATAATCCTTGAATAAAAAACTTCCTTATATCCATCCCCATGACATATCTCCCTTGTTTTTCTAAGAAAACCATCCGATTAAGGATTTAAGTATAGACCAAAAGAGATTTTCCAAAGAAAAAGAATAGTTATTAACCTTGTGTTTTCATTTTATTTCTTCTACTACCTCATTAAAATATTATTTGATCACATTGATTTAATAAAATAAATATTCACCACATAATGATATGTTATTATTATAATTTCATTAACTATATCTATCTCATATTCCATAAAATGGGAAACAAAACTATTAATTCCACAGATCGGGAGCCACTAAGTATGTTCCATGAGCCAATTATACACATATCTTTTGGTGAACCTCTTTATATACCACAAGCTACTGACTAGTAGTGAGGGAATAATGAGACTCATGGGTAGACTGTATCCTCTTTATCAATGTAAGTGACAATAGATGAAATAAGAAATTATGAAAACAATATCAATAATAAAAAATCATCACAAATAAATTTACCAAAACTAGGTACAAGTCCAAAACCAAACAATAAATATTTAATGTCATGTCTTACAGTGCCAAGTATAAAGGAAAACCTAAGATAAATACAAGCTGAGAATTTCCCAAAATGGGTCCTAACACCAATTCCATTTCCCTCATGCATACACATCATTGAGTTCCAATTAAACCCTCTAGTAGAAGGACTTTTCCTTTGTCCTGACCTACAACCAAGAAGTCTACTTAAGTACCCAATAACATCATAAGAAGGGATTGATTAAAACTCAATATCCCACTATGAACGATAGCTATAAAATATATAGTATAAAATAGTGTATGCAAGAAGTATGGTGAACTGAAAAATATACAAAAAATAAACTATCTTCTGTCAACTAATATGATTTACATTAGCCACTTACAACATTAGTTCCATGTAGTACCAATATTAATCAAACATGCTTCATCCTATGCTCATAAACTAAACAATATACAAGGGTAGTTAATTTATCTATATAACATGAACATTTATTTAACAAAACAATGTATGTAAACTTACCTTAGAGACTCAGTATATTTAGTCATGTCACATGTATTATTAAGGATAATAGAGCCTTAGTATGACCTCCTAAACCATGAAATATGAGGGTGGTCCTAGAACCATAGTCTATCCTGATCCATATGAGCATATCCTTAGTATAATACCCTAATCATACCACTTATTCACATTAATATTCTTCATTAACAATTTAATATTTTTACCATTTACATTCAATAACTCATTTTACAAATTAAAGTTAGCCCAAACATCCCCTTATACCATGTTCACAAGATAAACACAACTATTATTGGTTTTATCTCACAAACCCTTTAATTTAACATTTAGAAATTCAATTTCAAGTTCTAGGATGAGTTACACCACAAGGTTGTCCCTAGGCCCAATTTAATCATACTCAAAAGATCCCATAAGAATCATGAGGGGTTTAACACGCCATTCGCACACCAAATTTATCATTTCTTACAAAAAGTTAATATGAAAAACATAATAAGACCCACTCACAACTACATACACATTAGTTTAACATCAATAGTATGGTATATAACTTCTTGACATCCTACCTCATGTTTGTAGATAAATTATCACTTAATGTTTTCCCTTTATTCAAACTCAATTTACCTTAAAATCCCCAACTTATAATATGATATAAAAAAAGTTTTTTAGAAACATTGGAAGAAGAAGTATGATTAGAAACTCCTCATCTAGAAAATAATGGAATGAGGGGTGTTAGACTCATCCAGATCTTTGATTCACACCCAACCACACTCTAAACTACTATTAATTGAAGGAGATCAACACTTGGGTATCTTGGTAGGAATAACTCCATAACCTAGCTATTATAGGGTGAAATGAGGGAGAAAATAGGTTAGAAACCTTAAAGATAGAGGAAAAACATGTATTTTCCCACTCTTTAAAGGGCACACAATTTGTCTTCTTTCTCTCTCTTTTGCATCCCGAAACCCCAGGGAACCACCAAGGACCCTCATATTCTTTGAGATCACATTATTAACCATGTTAAAGGAATTTAATCCAATATTTAAACAAGTACATACCTCCTTAAAATATCAGGATCTTACAACCTCCCCACCTTATAACAACTCTTCCTTGAGGTGCTCTCTTAAACATCACTAGGCATTCAAGAAACAAATTTCTGGACAATGGGACCAAAAATACACCTCCCTCTCCCATGTTTCATCCCAAATGCCTCCATGCTTGTAGAAAACTCGGACAGACAACATGATCTTACCCCACAAAACCTTATCACTGTGATCCACAATCTAAGCCAAATGCTTCTCAACAGGTGTATTAGTCTCAAGCTCAACATCATCAAAATCGATCATATGAGAATGGTTGGTGTAGTTATTTCAAAGAAAATATATAGAAAAAACCTCATGCATTACATCGTACTAGTGTGGAAGGGTTAATGGGTAAACTATTGATCTGATTCTCTCCAAAATCTCAAATGATCCCACATACTCTGGTGCTTACTTTCCCGGTTTTCAAATCCATCGGTGACCTAAACATGGAAACAACCGAAGGAATAGTTGATCACACAGTATAAAAACAAGTGGTAAATGATGTTGATGAATATAAAACTTATTCTTCATTTAATCTATATCCATGTATTTTTGAATCAAATGAACCTTCTCTGACATAACCTTCACGAGACTCAGTCCCAACAACTCTTACTCACCAGTTTCCATCCAACACAACAATGATCTAAATGAAATACCATAGTTCACCTCATATGGTTCCATATGAATAGTCACATGCTAACTATTTTTGTAGGAGAACTCAAAAAGTGCCCAGTGACTTTATTATGATCCACCAAATTCTAGGAAAAATTCCATTAACATTTCCTCTAGCACTTAGATATAATGTTCTAATTTGTTGTCCTTCTATGGGTGAAAAGATGTGAGCAAAATACCTGAGTACCGATAACCTTCTATAACCCTTCCCATAATAATGAATTAAAACATAGATCATGATATGTAATAATACTCTAAGGTACCCCATGAAAATGTAATACCATTTAGAAACACCTTCCACCCAACTGGTTAATAGTAAAAGTATCTATAATCAGTAAAAATGGACTACCTTGGAAAAATGATCCCCAACCACCAATATGACATCATTTTTATGATTCCTCCTAAGATGAATTACCACAAAATCCATGGGGACATCATCCCAATTCCATTATAGAGTGGTAAATGCATTTACAAAAACACTCAATCACTTATGCTCGACCTTAACCTAGAGATATGTATAGCATTGTGTCACAAAACCCACAATATCCTTTCTCATTCCTGACAACTAATATTATCTATGAAAATCATGAGACATATTATTCAAAAAAGGGTACAACACCCACTTTAAATTATTAAAATCATTCAAGAGATCTACCTTCTTAAAAGTAGTTACAATAACGTGACCAAAATCAAAAATTATTTTATAATCATCGATAATCTTATTGGAAGGTGACTCACCACCTTTAAGGATTTATATCAATCCAAAAACACTGGATCCTCATTCTATCTCTCCTTGATCTAGATCAAAAGTGTGTACTCAACTAAAAAAGATATGAGGGTCATATGTCCCTAGATATCATTAACCTCTATATGTTTCTCTACAAACAAGGCCATAATCTTCCACTCAAAACTAGACTCATTGACTACCTAAGTCTACGTTTTTTATCTTAAAGCATCTACAACTTTGTTACATTTTCTTGACATATGGGCTAGCTCAAAATTGAAGGATTTCATAAACTCAACCCATTTTCACTTGCACAGGTTAAAATCCTGTTGAGAAAATATTTATTTAATTATTTTTGTGTCATTATTCATAATAAAATTTTCTCCGAATAGATAATGCTGCTAACACATTAGATCATAAATCACCAAGACTAACTAAAGAACATTCATAGTGTAATTTTATTCATACAACCTCCTCTTTCATGATCCATATTCCATGACTCGTTTTATCTACATCGACAATGCCCCATGTTTCACCACAAAGACATAATAAAACAAGATATAATCCTCACCTTACTCGGGTAGGATCAAAATTAGTTTAGTAGTGAAACACTTCTTTAAATCCTAGAAGGCGTCCTCACATGCCCCAGTCTATTAAAACATGATACCCTTCTTGATCAATCCCAATAGAGTTGCTCCCAAATAAGAAAATTCCTTGACGATCCTTCTATAGTAGCCCACCAAAACAAAAAATCTTCTAATATCAAAAAACATCTTAGGCGACTCCTTAGATACAACTACTTGAAACTTTTCTAGATCCATCGATACAGCTTATATAGAATCTATATGACCTAAGAAATGTACCTTGTTGATCCATAATTGACAATTAGATAGTTTTCCTTATTTTATATGATTTATTAGTGATCTCGGGATGATTTAATGGTTTTGGGCATTATCATTATGAGTCTGGGTGTACACCAAGATATCATCCACAAAACAACTACTAAAAATGATCCAGGTATGGATAGAATATTTGGTTCATAAGGGTTTTAAACACAACAAGATCATTTATCAACAAAAAATGCCTCGCAATAAACTCATACTACCCACACCTACTCCTAAAAGTAGTTCACTTTATATCAGAAGGTATAACCCTCGACTGATGAAAACCTATCAAAAAATAAATTTTAGAGAACATAGATACGCCTTTACATTATTCAAAAATATCATCAATACATTGAAGATGATATAAATTATTAACTATCATCCAATTAAAATTATGATAATTAATGAAAAATCACAACAACCCTTCATCCTTCTTAGGAAACAAAACTGGAGATCCATAAGGTGACATAATTGGATGAATGAACACTTTATTATCCAATTCCTCAATCTAATTATAATGTTACTGTTTTTTATGAAGCCATTCTATATGGTATAATAAAAATGGGGTCTTATTGAAGAATAATCCTAATCATGAATCTTAGGTGGAAGCCTAAGAAGTCCTCTTGAAACACATCCTATAACTAATTCATCACAATAGTAAAGACAACCTACTCCACTCCCTGATTATTCAGCACCAGACTCCCCACTTAGTCTATGATACCACCTAAATGCTGATGAACCATCCATACACGACCTGCATGAATATCCCATTCCCCATAGTAAACATATGTGTCACTATTATGATACGTGAAACTCACTCTCCAATAGTAACAATCAGTATGTTATTGGTATGTAACTAACCCCTACATCCCCAATATTAGGTAAAAACCTAACATATTGACCAAAAACAAGTCCCAAAGGAAGCGAAACCTACCAACCTCGTGGAAAAACTCCTTATATTATTGTAAATTTTCTTCTTATACTTCTAATGATGTGTCAATTGACATAAACCCACACATATATTCCACTTATAAACCCAACACATTCAAAAACTGAGTATGTATACAAGAATTTGATGCCCCTATATCAAATAAAGCATCAGTTACTTTGGGTCTACATGAAACATACCAAGAATATTCTATGGTTCAATCTCAACACCTCCTAGTGAAGGTTTAACTACCGGAAGCTTACCTACCCCTCTACCCTAGGCTTTGGTTAGATTTACTAATATTGCACTAAGATGTTAATAAGGATGCTCTAGTCTTGAAGCACCACATATGCCACCCTAACTTGTACGACTAATATAACTCCAACTACATACCAATTATGGGTAAGGGATCCCCTTAATACACTCTATATTAGTGTTGAACCTCCTTCAATGCCCATTTACCAATGGTTCTTGTCAAACCTATATTGATGTCTCATCCTACCACACAATTTTCACTCAATAGGTTGTTAGGTAAATTGACCACGCTTGTGTCTATACCCACCACACTGATAATAAAAACATGATCACAAACCTTATAAGTCAATCCTCTTACCTATCTACTATTTCAATAACATTCCTAAGTAAAACCCTCAAAATGATGCTTTCTATTATCAGAAGTCATACCACAAGACATACCAAATGAAACCAGATGTACACCACCAGAATCTTCCTTTAGATATCCTTTTGAAATGTTATCATAATCCACCACCTCAAAAAATCTATTTAAATTTAATATATTTACATGTGGCTGGATCTCATATTTACATTTGTTTGGAAAATGTATATCCATACTTTCTTCATACACTATCAATGAAGGAAAAAAGTGTTTCAAGTTAGTGAAAAATCCAGCATAATCTGTAAAAAACATAGTCACATGAGTCAACCTCATAAAATTCATAGATTTCTCTTATGTTAGAGTCTTTAGATAAAATTGTTTCAGAAACACTTTCGGGAAATATTTCCACAATATACCATTTGTTTTCTTGTTCTGAATCTAGATATCCCACCAATGCTTTTCTGGTCCTCGCAACATATAATCGTCCAACATGGCTCTATTATTAGAAGAAGTTTCTAAGTGATACATAATCATATGGAAGGATTCTATCCAGAACTCATTTTTCTCTGGTCCACCCTTTATGGAAAATGTTTTAGGGTGCTAGAGCTGAAAGTATCTAGTATGTTCAAACATATTAGGCACACCCCATCTTAGAAAACACTCTATAAACTCAATAAAATGAGAAAATTTCTCACGAAACTAACCTTCTCCTCTATTACCCTGAACCAATGGGTTCTCTTGTTCCACAATTCGAGGATAATTATCAGTGATTGCCTAATATTTCTAAACCGTTAGATGTAATCATGGTTAAATCTATCTAAAATTCCAAATAGATATCTCGAAACACATAACATATTGTTTCTATAGTTTAAAAAATGAGGGATCACTACTAGACATAAAAACCACACTCTTCATACATTTTCACAACAATCATGATCACAGCTTTTTCACTATCCACAACCATCCCTATAATGGGTCATGGCTAACATAGGTAACCATACTTTAAAATTTCAACTTTAAGGTAAACATCATATTAATAACTTCATTTTACATCCTATATTTATTTAATCCTTTGAAATTTTTTTGTTAGTAAAAATTTTAAATCATTCAATTCATTCCCTTCCATTTAACTGATTTCATCATATTTTTTAGAATATAATTTCTTCAAAATTTTAGGGAAACTAAAAATAAATTTTCCTCCATATCCTACATGATTTTACCCATGTGTTACAATCATGATTAATTTCACATAACTTAATAAATTCCTATAATGTTCATGTATGCACAATCTCATTCCATTCTGGTCAATCAGAAAAATTATATAAAATATTAACATTACACATAAAGTGCATCATCCAAGGTGAAATAACATTCAAATGTTACAACAAATATCAAGAACAATAATACCACCATAGGTACTTAGGTTTTACCCTATACATGGGTTAACTAAACCAATGCATGATCTCATTGACAAGGATTGACACAACCTAATCTCTCAAATACCATTCCAAAATGTAAGAAGTCCAAATATAGAAATAACTCCCATTATACTTTATAACACGATGTCCTAGGATCTAATAAAAATGTTCCTCGAGCAAGTTTACCACATGACCTAAGAAATTCCTCCTCATACACTAGAGGCTATCGACTATTAGTGATGGTCTAATTAGACACATGGAGAAACTATTCACTCTTTATTATAGTATTCCATAATAGATAAAATAATAAATAATGAACATAATATTGATAATAAAAACACATCACAAATAAATTTATGAAAAAATAGGTACTTGACCACAATCAAATAGTAATTATTCCATGTAATGTATTACAATAGTTCCACATGTAAAGGAAAATGAAAAAGAAATACAAGCTAAAAAATCCCCAAAATAGGTCATGAATCCAATTCTGGTTCCCTTATCCATGAACATACTTGAGTCTTGATTCAATCCTCTAGAATATGGTCTTTACCCATGTACTTACATGAAACTATGGAGTTTGCTCAGGAACCCAATGATATTTGGAGAAAGGTTTGAGTAAAACTCATTTAGCCTCCACCAATAGCGTCTACAAAATTTCTTGTCCAAAAAAGTTCATGTAGAATTATGGGGATCAAAATAATAAAAAAATAAAAACTAGGTCCAATCAATAAATATGATTTACATTATCCACTTTCATCATTAGTTCCATGTGTTACCATATTCACCAAACATGAATTATCCTATGCTGGTAAACTAAACAACATATAGAGGGTCATCTTCCCTACATCATTGGGACATTAATTTCACAAAAAATGTATAGAAACTTACCTCAAAGCCTCAATCCAGGTTATAATATCACATGAATTATTTAGGATCAAATATCCTTAGTCCAACCTCATAAACCGTTAAATACCAGGGTGGTCCTAGAACCTTCATCTATCCAGACCCATGGGAGTATGACCTCAGTCTCATATCCCACTCATACCATTTATTCACTTTATCATGCCTCTTTAATCATTTAACAAAATAATTATTTATGTTCCATAACTCATCTAACATATTCAATATAGGTCAAAAAACACCTTATTCCATGTTAACATGATAAACACAATTATCATTGGTTATATCTCATAAACACTTTAATTTAACATTTAGAAACTCAATTCCATGTTCAATGAAGAGGGACACCTCGTGGGGGTGCGTAGGCCCATTCTACAAATCCTCAATAGATCCCATGGGGATCATGATGGGTTCAACACACCATTAATGCACCCAATTTATTATTTCTTACCAATAGTTAAAATTACTAGTGTAAAAACACCTAATCACAACCATATACACATAAAGTAAACAACTAGACTATGGAATACACCTTATAGACCACCTACTTTAAGTTTATAGATAAACGCTCACTTAACCTTATCCCTTGATTCGAAATAAACCAAAATTCAAATAACCAAATTAGAATATTCTAGAAAAACAGGGTTTTAGAGAATTAAGAATAATAATAATAATTAAACAATGATTATTATAGAAAATAGGGGGGGAAAGAGTGTTAGACTCACCCAGATCTTTGACTTGTATGCAGCCACCCTCCAAACTGATGAGAATCGATAGAGAATGACCCTTGAGAAGATTTGGGTGAAGAATTTCATAACCTAGATATTATAGGGTGACATGAGGGTGACATGAGGGTAAAAATAGGGTTAGTATAGTGGACCAGTCTTAGAATACATGGATTTTACATCATTTTAGATGAATATTTAGTATATTATAGAAATACATGCTTGATGACCTTAACAGATTTGCGTCTTTGGAAACAAGGAAGTGAAATATTCTATCGTGGTGAAAGATCATAGAAAACTCCCATAAAGATATACACATTAAGTAAATCTACAAAAAACCGTTCTTCATAACCTAGGGAAAGTAAACATAAGAAATTGGTGAGCTCGGATCCTCAATAAGGGAAAATAAAGGAAATGCATAAGCATAAAATGAAAAAAAATGGTATGGAACACGAGCATAACATTTGAAGATCATACCATGCATAATAGAAATCATAATAATGATTGGAAGTTCACATGACATGACTCATAATATAATTAATAGAATAATTCAAGAAATCATAACATAATAATGAGACATGGAATTTGTGGCAGGGACATTTGTTTATAACATTGCGAACATGTATAAGTATAAACAGGTTCACACATTATGTTAAGGGCATGAAATAAGGTCCCCACATCAACTTATGAACATGCAACTTGGTCCATGTATAACATTGTGAACATGTAATCAGGTTCACACATAACCTTATGTACATGAAACAGGGTCCATTAATAACATTGTGAACATTTAATTATGTTCGTGCATAACATTGTGAACATGAAATCAGGTTCACACATAACATTTCGAAGATGTAATCGGGTTTATGCACTAATTTATGTAAAAACAACCTAGTACATTCTTAACATTATGAACATGTAACCAAGTTCATGTATAACATTATAAGCATGAAATCCGGTTCATAGTTAACATTGTGAACATTTAATCAAGTTCACGCATAAACTTATGGACATGCAACAAGGTCCATTCGTTACATTATGAACATGTAATGTGGTTCACTCATAAAATTTTGAACTTGTAATCATGTTCATGAATAAATTTATGAACATGCAACCATTTCTATGAAAAATATTGTGAACATGTCATAACATTCACACATAACATTGTGAACATTAAATTAGGTTCACTCATAACATATATACTCATGAGTCATCTATCATTACCCAATTCATTGGAGGGAGATATATCTCTAACCCAAGACTTAACAAAATCATCCATAAAAATGCCAAAATATTATAAAAAATAATCATATCTTAGACAATGAAATCATATATGCATCATAAACATTTAACTATATCATTACCTATAGAAAAAAGGTAGGTCTCATAATCACCCCCATGAAAATAAGTGGGTTTTAAAACCATATAACCCATGAAATATAAATGGGTTTCATAATCATTAACCATTCATATAAAAAAGATTAATGCTAGAATTAAATAATTTCCCTATAAAGGAATGATTTACACCATAAGATGTTATCTTAAATGGGAAATAATATTGAAAGATATTTTTAAGACACTTCATGATGAAAATATCATTTCTTATTTAGAAAATTATTTTTCAAAATAAAATTGAAATCCATTTTCATTGAAAAATTACAAAAAAATATTGAAATCATTTTAAAAATTATTTATTTGAAAATACTTTGAAAACATATTAATGAAGCTCGAAAACTTTTTGGAAACCTTTTACTGGAAAAGTAATTAAGGAAGATTGAAAAAATTTTAAACCATTTTATTTAAAAACACTTTGATGAATTATAAATAAATCTTGAAAATAATGAAACATTTTATAATAATTTTTACTTGAAAATTATTTCACAAATCATTTGAAAACATTTTTTAAAACAAGGTTTTTGAAATAAAATAGATTTTTGACTGAAGAAAGAAATACGATCAGAATTTCTAATTTTTCTAATTAATTATATAACATAAAAAAGAGTAAAAAATGGTATTAATACATAGATATATATTGAATAAACAGATTATAAGGAAACTCATGTGTTTTATTGAGATATTTATCATATTATTTATTAAAATAAGCATAATAATTGACAATATTGAAAAGCGCTTTTATTGTTTCAATAAAATCATATCACTTGATAACTAGGGATAATACTATACATGTATGAAAATTAAATTAAATAAAGATTACAATATCATTAAAAGAACTATATTTATGATATAACTTGTAAAATTTATTTATATAAACCTTGAAAAAAAATTTAGGTGCATAACAAAACAAGAGTCTTAAAGAAGGAAAATTGAGAAAAAACTATTTTACTAATTTGGAAACTTTTGAAACTTAAACTCCATGAAAGAAGTATCATAAAATGGATATTAAAATACAAAAAATATTAATTATAATAGACATATGATTTATTAATGGTAAGTATATACACCACAAAAAATAAGTGATTTGTAAATAAGGTATTTATATCACATAAATAAAAGTGAGATGAAATTCCCTTACCTTGTGTCTTGAATATCTTTGTACCCATACATGTTTCTTATATAATAAATTAAAGTTTATTATACATATTTCACATAACAATTTTATTATATCTAACACCATATATGGTTTTATTAAGACTATATATTACCCCTTGTTGACAATCCTATGTTAAGGTTTCACTTTGGGTAATATGAGTTTCGTTCTTTACATGTATATTAATTTTTTATATATTTGGTCCTTATAGTTATATTATGATTTACAGAATTTAAAACAAGACAAAAATATCATTTATATATATTATATTTTTATTATAATAATCTATTGAATATATAAGTATGAAATGTAATACACTGTTCAGGGGGATGGTATGCCATACATACGCATGAATGTTGTTTCCGTTTTTATTGTCATAATGAAAGAAAGAAAGAAAATGACATATAAGTATATATATCATTATTTCAGAATAATTATTATATCATATATATTATATATTTTCACTGAACCCACCCTTAATACATTCTATGTAGTGTGTGAACAAATCATATCACTTTGAGGGGGCGGTAGTCCACAATTCCTCAAATGAATTTATCGTATTTACACCAAGTGAAATGTAAAAAAGGAATGCATTGTAAAAATGAATAAATAAGTTTAAATAATTAATAAATATATTATATTAAATATATATACATATTTCTCATCATAATTTCCACCATTAAAGGCATTAAAGGAAAAAACAATCAACGTTTAGTGAGGCGAAAGATCGATGTACACATAAACCACAAGTTCGTTACCCATTAGATGGATGTGAGTATAAGGGTAGGAAGAACAATTACCATAAAATATATTAGTATATTTAATATAATTTTGTTATTATAAAATCATGTAATAATGAGAGTGTTGTTTGTGGATGAAGGAAATAAAGGAAAGTAGCTTGAGGGAAGGCGTTGGGTCTTCATTGGGTAACTCTTTTTGGCCAGCGACAGAAGGATTACTTGGATTGATTTATTCCAAAAGGGAGTCTTAAAATATAACGTTATGTATGTTGGAATGTTTATTGGGCATATATTTAATGAAAATAAGTTTTTTGATAGGTGTAATGAAGAGGGAGAGATGGTGGCCTTTTATAGGGAAGGGAAAAGGCACACTTGGAATTTTTGAAAACAAGTGAGGTGTACCCATGTTTTTACTTAACAAAAGTCACAAAAAAAGAACTAAACTAAATAATTAAAGGTTATTGGATGAATAATCTCTATAAAATGGGAGTTGTAAATGTGTATAGGTATTTTTGGGTCTTAAATGTACGGTTTAGTACTTTATTAACCTAATTTTTCTCTTAACCATTGTAATTAATTTTAATCACTTTCATTAATTTTATGATAAAAAACTAAGTAGAAATTATTATTAATTATAAATTATGATGATTCAGAATATTTAATCCATTTTTCTAAATTGTAATTACATAAGTGGACTAAATTAATTTAAAAATAATCCCACTGATGGGACGACACTATAAGTTTTTAAAGTAAATGCGTCTAAAATTTTGTTATGTTTTTATGCCCAATTTGAAAGGGAAATTAATTTCAATGAACTAAATTAGATTAATTTCTAAAAAAAGATTTGATTAAAATTTTAAACCAAATTAATATATAATATAATGGTATAAATAAATTATACATAAAGACAATTTTGAATTAAAATCGGTATTTTTCACTATTCATCCAAAAGTGATGTTTCTCAGAAAAATACAGAACATTATCCATGACATAATTTTGACATTATATATTCATAAGTAAAGTATATTATATAAAATTAAATTTCAAAATATATCTAAATTAGATTTATTATTTTTTATAGAAGGACATTAAAAGGAGTTTATTTGAGAAATTAGTATATTAAAAAATATAAATATATTACAAAAAAATTATATCCTTCATTATAAATAAAAAAATTATAAAAAATATTTGAGAAGTAGTTATTACAATTCATATTTCTATGTTTAATGTCTAGATTATAATTATCTAATTTAAATAATTATAACAATAAAATTATATTATGTAGAAACTCAGTGTTGAGTGTACGTATTCCAATTCGATGTTTCGTGTAACATATACCATGTCAGTGCTATGTGAAATGAGTTTTTTACATAGTTATTTAAAAGAATAAAAACAATTTTTAGTGTTGTGTGAGATGTAAAATATCAAAATATTTAATTAATTCAAAAAATATATTTCACAAAATCTTAGTGTATTACATTCTACCCCCCTTAAAATGAATTTTTCCCTCAAAATTTTTCTTGGTTTTCAAAAGATTAATACATGAATGTTTCCTTCATATAAAACAACATCATAAAATTTAATACTAAAACATCCTTTAAAAATGGAAATTTAGAAATATAATGGTTTCCCAAATTGATATATAATTAGGTTTCCACCTAGTAGAACATAGGTGGGAAGTGAAAACATGGATATGGAAGAGAGATATAACTATCATGGTCTGATGGAGAGTGATAGAGAACATGGTGTGGGGAAATTTAATAATCATAAATCCATAATTCTATGATTATCTAAGGAACCATTTGATTCATTGGAAAATAATGTACTAGGATAACCTTTTCAGTTTCAAAATCCTTCCCAAAGGTTAAATAATTTTCATGAGAAGTTATAATTATGTTATTTCATTTTCTTTTATAAGTAAAACTTATCCTTTCGTTATGTCAGGACCAATTTCCACATAATCTATTTCTCCAAAAATAAAGGTGAAATTTTCATTCTTAATGCACTAAAAATAATGAGATACATGATAAGTAATATCAACTCTCTTCAGTTACTATCAACACAAAATTATTAGAGTAGGTTATCCGATATACATAAATACCTATGTGGTGAGATAAAACTTTAAAATAAAAAATTTCATCTGATGTTTAACTTAAACATCCCATAAACTGTTAAACTTATAACTTTTCTGAATGATGAAAATTCAATGCTTTGGAAAGAATGTCATGAAATTGTATTAACATTGATCCCCTATATATCACAAAGTACAAATTGGTTGTCATATTCCAAACATGTGAATACCATCATCATATATTCCCTTGAAACATGGTAACAACCTTAATTAACATACTTAATTTTGGAAAAAATTCATGATTCATTATTCCAATTATTAATGGATATATTATTTAAATCCAAGAATATGTAAAATTTATCCTTGATGACATTGAACACCTTTTCCATAATCAGTTCCAAGGTAATATGTATTGTCCTATTTTATTATTCATATCCAGCATATCTTTATCTGAACATCATTATATCAACATCATGAATTAATTAATTATTATGTTCCCCTAATAAAAATATCAACTTTCCATGAAATCACATTTCAATTTCTTCATCACCATTCAAAATATCTTTTTCAGTCCTTAATGAAAAAGTATACTAAAAATACTCATATCTTTCATGATTCATATAACATAATCTTTGAATTACAAAACCTAAAGACTTCATTCACTCTTAAACCATTACACAGACTTAATTAACTTATTCTTTAATACGTTTTCCGAGAATATATGAAATATGAATCATGTCTTAATTTTCCTCAACCACAATCTAATCATGCTTATTCTTATTAATGTAAACAATACTCTTAGAACATCACATACCTTTCACATGTGGTTTGTGTTCTGTTTATCTTTAAAAGTATAACCAATACTCATACCACCTTCCTTACCCTTTTATTATATTTCCACTTGCGAAGTTGATTTTCATAATACCAATACATTCCATATATGAAAATTATAATTATAACCATGTTCCTTCTAGTTCTATTCTTTTAATAAACCTAAAATCACAGGGTAAGAAACATATATCATAGAAGAAAACTATATAATCATGAAAACTTTATTTGAGGATGTCTAAATACTGAAACCTTTCTTAATATAAGACACCTGAGGTTCATTTTAGGTTATTTATAGAAAACCTATATCTAAATCCATCATTATGTATTGTGAAGTGTATTTTGAATTCCCAATGCATATCCCTTGGGAGTGTCAAACCAGGTGTGAAACAAAGCACATTGTCGTGTACCAGAT
Source organism: Viscum album (assembly GCA_963277665.1). NCBI lineage: Eukaryota > Viridiplantae > Streptophyta > Magnoliopsida > Santalales > Viscaceae > Viscum > Viscum album. The sequence continues at coordinate 1,080,217,719 of OY728120.1, read as the reverse complement.
TACCCTAAGTCAGGTCCTAAACATCTTATTGGATTTGTTATACCTAGGTATATATATTCCAAATTTACATCCACATACAGTATCCAAACAAGGAATTGTTTATAGGAAACCACTCACTATATCCTTTACCAAAATTATAGTTCAATTTCCTAAATTTTATCTCATCCTTATACTTATCCTTGGATATATCCCTCAAAATATCCTTACAAATATACCTAGGTATCTCACTAAAGATTTATCATCATATTTTACAAAGGTTGACTAAACCTTTCCTATGATACCAACTATAGGGAACCAAGATTAAAATACATGGATTTTACATCATTTTAGATGAATATTAAATAAATTAAAAAAATACATGCACAAGGACTGCAATATTTTAGTGTCTTTAAAAAATTGGAAACAAAATACTCTATGCTGATGAAAGATCTTCAAAAACTCCCATAAAGATCTCAAACATTTATACATATACCTAAAACCATTCTTCATAACCCGGGGAATGAAAACATAAGAAAGGTATGAGCTTAGATGCTTATTAAGGGTAAATAATGAAATGCGTAAGTATAACATGGAAAAAAGGGTATGGAACTTGATCATAACATTTTTGGATCTTACCATGAATATTATAGATCATAATAAATATTTTTAGTTCATAATACATGGATCATAATAGAATTCAAAGCATAATTCATGAAATAATAACATAGGAATAAGACATGAAATTTGTGGCATGCACATTTGATTATAAAATTGTGAACATATATAAGTAGAAACAGGTTAACTCATTAAGTTAAGGGAATTAAATCAGGCCCCCCCATGAAATTATGGACATTAAACCAGGTCCTTGTATAACATTTTGAATGGGTAATTAGGTTCATACATAAACTTATGGACATGAAAATAGGTCCATGTATAACATTGTGAACATATAATTAGGTTCACGCATAACATTATGAACATGAAATCAGGCTCACACATAACATTGTGAACATTTCATCAAGTTCACACATAAACTTATGGACATGAAACCAGGTCCATGATTAATATTTTGATCATGTAATTAGGTTCATGCATAATATCATGAACATGAAATGAAGTTCACTCATAACATTGTGAACATGTAATCAGGTTCATGTATAAACTTATGGACGTACAACTAGGTCCATTCTTAACATTTTGAACACTTAATAAGGTTTACTCATAACACTGTGAACATGTAATTGGGTTCAAGAAAAAAATTCATGGACATGAAACCAGATCTATGAATAATAATTTGAACATGTAATCAGTTTCACGCATAACATTATGAACATGAAATTTGGTTCACACATAAAATATAAACTCATGATTCATCCATCATTAGAAAATACCTTGAAGGGAGATATAGATCTAACCCAAGACTTAACAAAATAATTCATACAACTTCCACATGATAATAAGAAATAGTCATATCATTTCATAACCCATAAAATGATATAGTCATCATGAAAATTTAATCATATCATTACCTATGAAAGATAAATGGGTTTCATAAAAATTAACCATTAATAAGAATAATATAAATGGAATAATTTAATAATTTCCCCAAAAAGTCATGAGTAATACCAGTAGATTTCATCGTAGATGGGAAATAATTTAGAAAGATCTTTTAAAAACACTTCTTAATGAAAATATATTTCCTTCTATGAAAAACTATTTTTTAAAACATAAAATCTTTTTAAACTATTTTCCTTGACAATTTATAAAACAATATTAAAAAAGTTTTGAAAACTATTTATTTGGAAATACTTTGAAAACATATAAATAACTCTTTGAATCATTTTTAAAAGATTTTATTTGAAAACTTTTCAAAGAAGCTTGATAATATTTTGAAAACCATTTTATTTGAAAATAGATTGAGACCTTATAAATAAAACATAAACTATGAATTTTTTTTTAAAATAACTTATCACTTAAAATGATTTACAAGGATCATTTTCAATCATTTTTAATTTTATTTGTGAAAACATGGTTTTTGAAATAAAACAGATTTATGACTAAAGAAAGAAATACAATCAGATATTGTTAAAAATATTTTCTTAATTATCTTAAGTACCAAAGAGTGGAATAATGGTACCAAAACATGGATATATCTTGAAAAAACATTGGATAAAGAAACTCAGAAGTGTTCTTGAGATATCTATCATAATATTTCATCAAATAATAATAATCATTGACAATCTTGGAAAGTGATTATATTGTTTCAATAAACTCATATCACTTGATAAATTGGGATCATACACTCCATGTAAGTAATGTAAATTACATGAAGACTAAAACATAATTAAAATAAGTATATTTAATATATAACATTCAAAATGTATCTATATACACCTTGAAAAGTAATTTTTGTTTATAACCAAACATGTGTCTTAATTAAGGCAAATTGAGGAAAACCTATTTTACCGATTCAGTGACTTTTGGAACTCAAACCCCATAAAAAGAGATCATAAAACGAATATGTAAATAAAAATAAAAATAATATAAATATAAATATAATGAATTAATGGTAATTAAATACACCAAAAAATTAATTGAGTGGTGAATAAGTTATATCTCTCACAGAAATAAAAGTGAGATGAAATTCCCTCACCTTGTTTCTTGACTATTTTTGTTCTCATACAAGATTTTTTTATAATAAATGTATGTTTATTTTAAATATTTTACAGAATAATATTATTATATCTAATACCATATATGGTTTTCTTAACACCTAATATTACCCGTTTTTTAACAATCCTTTATTAAGGTTTCACTTTGGGAAATATTCTCTTTGTTCATCACTTGTATCTCAATTTCTTATATTTTTGGTTCTTATAGTTATATCATGATTTCAAAAATGTAAAACATGATATAAATATCATGTATAAATATTATATTTGTATTATAATAATATATTAAATATTTATGTATGAAATGGAATATACCGTTCATGGAGATGGTAAGTCGTACATACGCATGAACACTATTTCTGTTTTTATTATCATATTGAAAGATATAAATAAAATTACATATAAGTATCTATATATGTATATATATAATTATTATATTAGAAATATTATATCATATATATCGTATAAGTTCAATAAACCTATCTTTAATACATTTAATGTAGTGTGTGAATGAATCACATCTCTTTGACGGGGTAGTAGTACACACTTCCTTAAACAAAATTATCGTATTTACACCAAATAGAATGTATAAAAGGTATATAATGTAAAAAGTAATAAATATATTAAATAAATAATAAATAATATATGAAATAAATAAACATAGTTTCCATCAAAATTTTTGAAATGATAGGTTGTAAACGAAAAAGGAATAATCATCATTTTGTGAGGTGATAGTTCATCGTACACAAAAACATAAAGTTTGTTACCCACTAGATGGATGTCTGTGTAAGTGTAGGTAGAACCCTCAGCATAAAAAATCCTATAATATTTAAGATACCTGTGTTTTTATACGATCATGGAATAAATAGAGTGGAGGAGGTGGAGAAGGGAAATAATTGAAAGGAGTTTGAGAGAAGGCATTGCCTCTTAATAATGTAACTCCTTTTGGTTTGTGCCAAAAATGCTTCCTTGGAATAAATTATACCCAAAGGGAGGATTAAATTAGGAAGGGAGGTATGTTAATAATTTTATTGGGAATATATTTTATGAACCTATGTGCTTTGAGATGTGAAATGAAGAGGTAGAGTTGGTGGCCTTTTATACGGAAGGGAAAGGAGGCACTGGAATTTTTGAAAACAAGTGTGGTGTACCCTTATTTTTATCTAAAACAAGACATACCAAAAATATAAAAAATAAATAATTAAAGTTTAATATCCTAATAATTTCCAAAAAATGGATGTTGAAAATGTTTATTTGTCTTTTAGGGTCTTAAATTTATGACCTAGTACTTTATTAACCTAATTTTTCTCTTAACCATTTTAATTAATTTTAATCACTTTCACTAATATTTTTGGTCAAAAACTAAGTTGAAATTTTTATAAATTTTAATGTATACTTATTAAAAATAATGAATCTATATTTTCATATTCAAATCACATAATTTGTTGAAATTAACTTAAAAATAATCCTACTGACAAGACGACACTGCATGTTTTTAAAGAAATAACATCCAAAAGCTTGTTAAGTTTTCATACCCAATTTCAAAGTGAAATTGATTCTAATAAACTAAGTTGGATTAATTGATAAAACTAAGATATAATTAAACTTTTAAATAAATCAAAAATATAATTTATACTTATAAATAAATTAGGCAAAAATGTTGTGTGGAATTAAAATATGATAATTTTCATTATTCATCCCGAAATGATGTTTCCCTGAAAAATCCCAAAAATTCACCCTGGGATAATTTTAAAATTATAAATTTAAAAATTGAAGTTTATTTTATAAAATTAAATTTCCAAATTCTTCTAAAATTAAATTTATTATTTTTTATAGAAGGACATAAAAAGCATTTTTTTGAGAAATTAGTATTCTAAAACATATAATGACTTTACCAAAAAATTATATCATTCAATATCAATAAAACCATTATAAAAAATATTTAAAAAGAAGTTATTACTATTCATGTTTCTATGTTTAATTTAGTGGTTAAAAATATATCATTTAAATAAATATAATAATAAAATGATGTTTCGTAGAAACTTAGTGCTGCATGTAATGTATGCCAAGTCGATGTTCCATGCAATGTACGCCAAGTCAGTCTCATGTGAAAGGAATGTTTTACTTAGTGATTTAATATAAAAAATATATTTTTAGTGTTGTGTGAAATTAATTCTATCAAAATATTAAATTAATTCAAAAAAATATTTCACAAAATCTTCGGGTGTTACTATTAGAACCCTTAAATCCTGAGAGGGGAAATGTGAGTTTTTTCACTTTTTAAAGGGTGCACGGTTTAGCTTTTTTCTCCCTATTTTGCATCTCACCCCCATAGAACACCCCTAAAACCCCTAATATACTCAGATAGAACTTTATTTACTATGTTAAAGGAATTTAAACCATAATTTATTCATGTATGTACCTGCTCAAAAGGTCAGGATCTTACAAAATTGTCGACCATGTCTACAAAGAACTACTGCCCCACGAACTGATGTAATTAATTTTCCATCAAAACCTCACATTACTAAATATAATTATGTATTTAATGTATATATATATAACTTATTAAATAATTATACTTCTATATTTTTAATATAAAATATACCTTCTTACCTTTCAATCCATTGAAAAGTTATTGTGTCGCTCGCGCATATCAGTAGACTGTGGCCTCATGAATGGATGTAATACATTTTTCATTTTAATTTAACATAGATGGTAGTAATGATACATTTAATTAATATATATGATATAATTTATATAATAAATATTCTGGAAATTTATTTATCAAATACCTTTCATTCATTCCATCCATCAAAAAATCAAATCAATGTTCATGCGTACGTATTGCCTACCATCTCCATAAATGCTTCAATTTATTTTCCTATTTATAGAATTTAGGGACTAATATAAATATGTATTGAATGAATATGTATGATAATTATATCATGATTATAATTACGGAATTTATGGAACCATAATAAAATTACAAGGACTAAAACTACGAAACAAAAATATACTTGAAAAACGATGTAGTTATCACACCAAATATTGATTTAATAATGAATTGTTATAAAAAGGGTGGTAAAATTTTATAAGTAAATATATATGAATATGTTTCTATAATATATTTATAATAAATCTATATTTATTTTATATGAGGTTCTAATACATACAAAAGATTTCATAACATTGGTAATGATTTTTCATCTCACTTTTAACTCTATGGGACACATGTCGTGTTCACTACTTGTTTATTTTGTGTAGTTAATAAAATACCCATAAATGTATTTTATTATAGTTAAATTGAAAATTATTTTATATATATATCCATATAATTTTATTTATTTCATGGGGATACAATTGAAAATTTATCGAAGTGGTATTGGTTTACATTACAATCACATTATTTATCATGATTGTTTATGATTATGTTTTCAATGATGAAAAATTAGAATATAAATCTCTTGAATATAATGAACATTATTCTCCTCTATTTATTTCTTGAGAATACATTTCTTACATATACTTGAGAGACTAAAATAATATTTTTAAGAAAAAATGAATTTATTTCTTTCTTCAACTGTATATATTTTTTCTTCCTCATCCAAGTTCTCTAAAAATTCTTTCAAGAATGATTTAATATTAATCAGTGAATTTTTAAAGTCATTTTTTTCATTTTTTAATTTTTTAAAAATATTTTAAATTTAATATTATTCTTATTTTCTAAAGGTGGTACCTTTTACATTTTTTCCAAATTTGAAAAATAAATAATTGTTTTTATATATAGGGAATGAATGGAATTTTATTACACATCAAACACTCAATTATTTGAAAATTCCTTTAATAGATTCCATGTTTTTATTAAATGAAAATGTTTTATTTAATATTTGGTAATATGTTATAGTTTAAATTAATAATTTCAAATAGGAAACAGTATTTTCCTTATGAAATGTTTCATGTGTTCATTAAAAATAACATTCCATCTAAAATAACATCCCTTGATGTTTATATTACTTAATGGGAATATGATACAATGAAACCATACTTGTTCATTCCATAGAAGTGTTTTTATTATAATGATAAGAGTTTCATGAAACCCATTCCTTTTTCCATGGGTTATGTTATGAAAAATTGATGTAATGATTTTGAAATCCATTTATTTTCGATAGGTTATGCAATGATAAAATTTTTATGGAACCCATTTACTTTCTTGGGGATATGATATGATGATTGTTTTATGATTTTGTGTAACATAAATGTATGATATTAATTATGAGATAGGTGGTCCCAAATTATATATCCCTCCAATTCATTTGGTAAATATTGATATCTCATCAGATAAACATGAATTATATAGGTAGTGAACACAATTTTGTAAGGGACTTTGTACACTATTATAGTCATGGTAGTGGACCTCAAATACTATTATAGTTTGGGGGAGTGAACCTAATACACAATAATTATATTGTAATTGAGCCTTGAATACTATGGAAATTATTTTCTATGCTTATGTGTATGCCACAAACTTATTTCTTATGATAATGATATGTTCTCGTGGATCTTGTTATTTTATTCCATTATGTTTCATGCCTTATAGACTAAAAATATTTATTCCATGACTTAATATTATGATGTATGATATGTAGGTAATGTTTTTAAAATTTTCTAATCATGTTATCATACCATTATTCTAATGTTATATTTTTTTTATCATTGATACATCCATTTTTTACCTTCACTTAGAATCTGAGATCACCCTTTCTTATGTTTCCTCTCCCTAGGTTATAAATAAAGGTATTATATATGATATTTCACATAATGGTGAAATTTAGGAATAACCAATTATTGATATATCAAAGTATCTAAATTCACTAGTCTTATACGATTATGGAATAGATCATTATGTTATGTAATTAATATTAATCTATTAATATGTGATGTATATGTATGAAAATTATGAATTACTATAGGTACCCTAAAATTTGGGATCTAGTTTGACAGATTATACTCTTTTAATTTCTCAATTCCACCCTCAATAATGATTTTGGTGTTATAAATAATTTTATTCATCTATATTTTCCAAGATTTTAATTTTTTCCAACACATACAGATAAAAGGTTTATCATACATAGTTCTATACAGGCAATGAGATCCCATATTCTATATAGATTAGGTGGTTGATTCTCTATATTTTATCAAACTCTTTTTTCTACAAAGTTGAATCTATTATGAGGGAAAACTGAAATCTAATAATTTAGTGTAAACACATATTTTCTCAATTCTATAGAAAGGTACATATTGTATCAATTCTAGATTCTTTAGTTTTACCTCCATATATAAAAACGTCAAACTAATTGTATTCTTATAAGTCACAAATAATTTCAATCTATAATCCCCATAATTATTCCAATTATGAATATTTTCTTATTTCATCTTACTTTCTTCTATTAAGGAACATTACATTCCCTTTACTCTATTGTATTTCACATATAGCTAGGATTCATTGAAATTATTATATATTATATTCATCCTCTAAAATGCACATATCACTTTTTCAATAACAACTTTCTCACAGTAATCACTTTTTACTATTTATTTATAAAGAAAATTCTTTCATTATAAAGTGTTACTAATTTTTCCATTACTTTAACAAGTCTTGAGAGAGTTTTGTTTTTTCTAACATGATTATCCATTGCATCTTCTATTACATTATCCTATTATTACACTTGTGAATTTTTATCCAATAACCCCTTAATATGTGAAAAAATGTATACAAAAACTTCTATATGTACCATTTAACATTACTACTTAATTTTAGAATAAATATCAACAAGTGATTTATTATTTTCATTCTCTAAAACTTGATATAGATTAAACAAGATTCACCAGATGTATCTTTCCCACTGAGTTTAATTTGAATCTTACCACTATGGGTTTCTTTAAAAAATGGTGGTACTTCTTTCATTATTGATATTTTTATTAGTTTCACGGAATATTTATTTAATTTTTTCTAGTCTTGGGTGAGGCTTCCATATTAGTAACAAAATGAGTAGATTATGATCTATCAATCTGAGGCTCTTCAAACATTTGAAATATAAAAATCATTAAAGTATATGAAAGTAAATGGTTCCTTAACATAAATACAATCAAAGAAAACCTTTACTCTGATACTAATTGAAATTTCTGATATGATATATATAGACACCAGGGGGAGTGAATGAGGTGTTGACTAGATTTTAAAAATACCAAATTCTTCTTTCAAACATCAAACACCTTTTTTAATTTTATCCTATGTTACCAATTATTAAAAAAAAGATAATTTTTTATTTTAAAATAAAAAGTAATATATATTTTTTATATATTATGTAATGTAAATGCAAGACACAAAATTTACAATATTTAGTATAAATACCCACTACATGTCATACATGGAAGTTCAAAGGCATGAATTAAACCTTATAAACATATCATTAGTATAAGTGAAGTGGGGGAAGTTATCAACCTAACTCACTATTGTAACCCACAATAGTACAACATCCAATTGTTTTTACAACTAGAAACATCCCATAATAATTCTTGACAACTACACTTTGTTCTCACAACTTCACCCAATAATCTTCCAACATACCATGAATTCCATGGGTTCTATGGAATCCCACAATGTATATGAAAGTGTTTTTTTAGATCCTCATTGAACTATATCACATTTTTAGTATATGATTCATTTTCATCCACACGATAATATATCCTTCAACTCATAAAAATGTCTCTAAATGACAATAGTTCTTCAAGAACATAGCTTACAACTTGGTCATTACTTATTGTGTAGTTTTATAGGTCTTCTTCAAAACATCTTCACTGGATTCAATAACTCAATATTATCTTATTATCTTGAAAACAATTATCACCTCATTATATAAATGGATCAACACATATGAATAGTCATAAGAATGTCATGTTGGACTCTCCCATTGTCACTCCCAACCTCAATTTTTTTTATTTAATTAATTTTTAACCCTTTCCTTGGGTTTCAATCCAAAACAATTTAAAATTTTATTTTTTTAATTCAATCATAGGTTCATGATTCATAAAAACTATAAAAAACCATTTCGATGCCTTTGTATATTGACAGTGAAAATTAGTGGTTGGTGTAAAGTTTCTTAACCATGTGGGTTTCCAAGTATGAAGTGATCCAAGCCCTATATTTGGAGGTGCGTAGTTTCACCAAAAATAAGAATAAATCATAAATAGTATCCAAAACATTAAAAAGTGAAATTACCATAATACCCCTCCCTTATTTTAAATTACATGAGACACTCCCCCACCCTTATCAAACACCCATAACACACCACCCCAGGGGATAACTAGTCACATGTTACCTCCTCTCATCTCCATCTTGTCATAATTTGGGGGGGGGGTTGCATGATTCGAGCTTGGTTATTTAAGGTTAGGACTCCTCCTCCTCCCTCAACCTCTTATTATCACTTTTACTTCTATCCTCTCATTGCGCTCAAAATATGCAAAAAACATAATATGAAGAGGTGTTTATTTTTTAAAATTTTTATATCAATATTTTGTCAGGTGTGATTTACGACCTATTATAGTGACCTCCATCAATGGTTTTGAGTTTCAATCTTTTTTTATCTGGTTTCCCCTTATTTCTATCATTACATTCTATATATGTAACTTATTGTTTATTAAATATATGTTTTAGGAGTCTAAGGATAATAATAAAAGTATCTATGAATTTATTAGAAAGGGGAAACTTGGTTTCACTTGGTTTCTATTGAATAAATGGTACTTGTTTCTCTATAATGTTTGTTTTAATGTTATTTGGGATCCAATTTTCACACCAAGTACTTGATGCATTTCTTGAATGACCATTACTAATGTATTTTAAAATTTCAAATTTTATTATATTTTTCAATGTAAAATCATATTTGAATATATATGATTTTCTTTTAATTTTATATAAAGAATTATTTTTAATAAAAATGTGGGTTTTGAAAAATTATTTTCATATAGTTGGGGGTTACACACACACACATCGGTACACATAAATAAATAAATAAATATTTATTTATGTATATGTAAAAATTCGCAATAAAATATATGAAATTTTGTAATGGGATACATATATATATATATATATGTTTGTTTGTGTGTGTGTGTGAAAAGTTACAAGAGTATAATGATCAAATGAAACTTTTTGAATTGAAATTTTAAGTTCAAAATTGTTTTCAAAAATATAATATAGCTGAATTTACAAATTATAAGTCCACTTTGGATCCTTCCAAATAAATTTTTAAGCCTTTGACTGATTTCTAATGAAAATTAAATTGGATATTCTTCAATAAAAATAAATGTGTTTTTTCATATAATCTTAGATCGGTATTGATTATATATAAATTCTAATTTGTGGTTATTTATACTATTAAAAATTCATGGGAACCTTGGGTGATTGGGTATCAGGGCCTTGATTGGGGTGAGATCCCTTTGTACTAAATAAGATAATGATGTATGTTTTTTCCACTTTCCAGTGATATGTTACTAGTTTCTATTAAATTATTTAGGGCCTCCATAATTAGTAATGTTAGTTAGAGGTTTCCCAGAAACATGGTATCCTTATGGTATTTATCTTATGTTTCTTGTTTTAAATTATTCATTTTATCGCTTACTCTTTCACTTTACTTAATTCATTATTCTCTTGAATTATATCCTTTTTATTATTTATTTACATTGTTCATTTTTGGAAAATTTGTATTCTAAAGTTCATCAGATATAATATTAAAAAATTGGTTAAAAAGGTAATTTTAATGGGGTTTTTATTTAAAGAGGATTTTGTCATGATAAATTATTTTCAAGGTGATTTTTTATATTAAAGTAAATAAAAAATGAAACTTTCGTACAATAATGTTAGATTATATGTGAATACTCATGGGAAACCTATTTTTAAAACTATGTGTGGGGTATGGTTTCAATTTAGAATGCCTAATAAGAGCTTTACTCTAGAATATTATATAATTTTAGTACAAACTATAGTTCATGCATCTTATTACTCATGGTCAATGTTTGGTTATAGGTGTATGATGACTTAAGGAGACTCATAAAGGTATATATGTTATTTTATTTTTTGAATCATTCTTTATTACATCAATATAATAGGAATTTAATACTTTAATTATGGTTATTAGTGGAAACATTATATTTTGGGTGTTATTTTGGGATATAGAGTTAGTTCTAGGAGAGGGCATTGGGGGTTGAGTGAAGGGTTGATATATTTAATTATTTTTACTACTTTTATAATAATATTTTTTTGTTTCTTATTGGTGAATATGAATCTAATGTATAAAGTGGTTATTCTACTTGTTTGATGATTCTTTTAATTATTTTATGGGCTAAATCATCCCCAAAAAATTTATTTGATGCTAATGATGCTTTTAATCAGTCAGAGGGGATTGGGGATTTCCCTCATGTATCTCACATGCCTATCTGAATGTTCGATAGAAGGACATATCGGGATAATATATGAAAAATGGAATCAAATTATAGATTATTTAGAGGTAATGGGTTTTATAAAACTCTTTATTTTTAGGGATTAGTTGTATATTGGGGATATGGATTTCATAATTCAAAAGGTATAAGTTAGAAGAGTTTCGCAAGCACTTTCCCTTTCTAAACCTGATGTTTCCAAGGGAAGTTGGGTTTTGTGTTTTGGATTTTAATTTTATTATTTATTTATTTTTTGTATATCTTATGTTTTTTGGGGGGATGATTTAGGGAGTTAACTGGTGGTTTCAGGAGATCTTGAAGGTCTAGGAAAGCCATGTGGAGCTAGAGTATGTAGTTTGATGTGACTCTATGTGGAAGATGGGTGGTTGAACATGGTCTTCCAATCCATGTGTTTATGCTTCACACATGAACTAGTCACCATTTGAATCATATATTGGACATATTTTTCTTTTAATTAATTTTTGATCATGTCATGTCTATGTTGATTGGGTAAAACATGAGTTTTAATTTTAGGGGATTATTTTTAAAATAATTAGGTTTTGGTTTAAAATATACTATATACTTTTTTATAAATTAATATTAGGATAAAATTGGTATTTAGATTTATAACTAAATAGTTTTTACAAAAATATATTTGGTTTCATAGGAACTTTATCTTATATTTGAAATGTTTTGAAGTTTTAAATGTTATTTAGTGTGAAATGTTTTAAAACATTTCTGATATGATTTATAATGATATTTTTTAATAAATATTTTTAATTTTTAAGCATAGCGTTTTAAACCATAATAGTTGTTTCTTTGGGGGTGAATAGTTTTTCTAGAAGAGTTTTTTACATCTACTAAATACATGTTTTTCATGATGTTTGAAAAAAAATTAATGCAAGTTGAGGCAATTTAAAATATTGATTTGGATCATGTTATAAATGGTAATTAACTTTTTTTAAATTCTAAATGGTTTTATACATTTTTTAATAAATGTATTTGGGTTTTGTTTCTAAATGGGATATATAGATTTTATATTATAAAAAGGGGGATATGTATTTCTAGTTTATATAACTCTAGGAAGAATGTTTTATACCCATGATTTGAAATTATTAGGATTTAAAGGGAAAAGTAATTTTTTTAAAAGGTTGATTTTAAAATGGGAAAATATTATTTTTTTGTATGTACCCTGACATTATTAGAATTTTTCTATTTTCAATTATTATATATGGATTTATTGTGCCAATATCTGATGTTATTTTTCTTCTTCCTCACAGAATGGTCTGATGAAATGGGTTGGAATCTTCTATTTTGTTGTCAAGTTGTAATCACCATTTAAAATAGCGATGGTTCTCTATTTTAAACTTATTATTTATAATCATAGAGTTATTGGGGGTACCCTTATGTTGTGCTTTATTGGTGCATCTCCTCAGCTTCTCCCAAAGTTTATTTTTATGTAATGTGATTCATTTGGGAAATGAATCTACCTTAGTTTTTCATTGACCAACTTTTGGATTAAATTTTTTGCTAACCTAGTGATATTGTTCTGCCTTTTAAGGAATGTATATAGATATATTTGGGAGATCATTTTGGTAGCTAGGATGAGTGCTATAATTTATTTGATCAGTAGGGTTCACTAAGAGTCTGTGTTCTAGAAGAAAAGTCTCAGGTTACTCTTTATATCTCTCAACCCATGTGTAAGAATATCTTTTTAAGGTTTTTCTATCTGTTCCTGGTATTTTTCCATCTGAACTACCTTGATTTTAATTTTTTATGTGACATTATTCTTATTCTCTTAAAGAAAACATCTATTTATGGCACCTCTATATTTTTGGTAGTGTCCCTTGTGATCCTTCCTCCTATTGTTGGATTTTTCTTTCACGTATGGTCTTGATCTATCTTGATTTTAGGAGTAAAAAATAATTTTATATTGATAGTTTATTAATGGAATTTTATTATGGTGGGGAGGCCACCACAAGTGGACCTTTTAAGATTATATTCCCCTTTAGAGTTAAGTGTGCCTCTTTTTTATGGTTAAATTGTGTCATTGGGTTGGGGACCCTTTCTATTATTCTTTCCCAACAAGTTGCACTAGAAGGTAGTTGTATTGATGAATAGTCTGATATTTTTCCTTGGGATATCTCTTTGGGACCAATGTTTGAGTTTTTTATTCTTTTCATTATAACCCATCATATTTATAGTGTTATTTGATTTTAAATTTGTGTTTTTTAAATTCAACCATTCACTTTATTTGATATTCCTTTATTTTATTTTTTGAGTCCTTAATGGTTTATTTGGGATCCTATTTGACTTATTATGATGGTGAAATTATAAAACGCTGATAGATACTATTTACATATTGAGGATTAAGTCATTAGTCATATGTTATTATTCTAGTCGGCCTTCATGTTTCATTGGTCACATTCTTAATATAAGGTTTGGGCCCTATTCTTTTATATTTAATTAAACATTTCATCAAAATGTTTTTTGGGGTTTAAATTGATATACTATGGATTATTGTGACACCTCAGCCATTTACTACCTTTTTATTTTATTTTTCTAATTTTTTTAAACTTTTTTTTTGGGTTTTAGGCTAAATTAATTTAAAATTTAGATTTTTTTGAATTTTGGAAGAGGCACTTAATTTGAAAAAACCATGTGAAAATTTGTGAATGTGGCTAAAACATGGTTAAAAAAATTCATAATTGAGACATGGATTTTCTAACTATATGCCTTATGCATGTATGGTACTCTAGGACTTCTAGTAGGAGGTACTGTATTAGAATATAGTTTTTAAAACCATGCATCCAAATAATGAATAGGGTTACAAACATACAAAAGGGTAAATTAACCTAATACCCTTCCCTATTTTACCATAAATGATCTCCTTCCTCCTCCCATCTCCCAAACCCATCATACATAATCCTAGGGGATCCCTAGTTGCACGTTCCCTCCGCCCCACTCCCTCTCATCATAATTTCATTAGGGGGGGATTCATGATTTGACTCTGGTTCTTTATGATTTAGCATCTACCTCCTTCCTTATTTTCTTCTTCCTGATTTTAATTCTATTTCCTCACTATGTGCATTCCATATAAATCCTTAATTCTAAGGGGTGTTTTATTTGGTTGTTTTTTTGTGTTTAGGGTATATAATGCTTGATTTAAGTCCATTTGAAGCGTTGTTCATAAAGGGTAATGAGTTTTGCGTGATTTGTGGTTGGTTTCCCCTTTTTTTCTTAAAATTATGGAACCCTTACTTTTTTTCTTTAAATATTTGTTTTAGGTATTTCTAGACAACAATAAATTTACCTATGAATTAATTAGAGAGGGGAAACAAAATTTCTCTTGGTATTTATTGAATACAAGGGACTTTTTACATAGAAATTTGAGTTTAAAAATTATTTTCATATTAATTATAATATAAATTTTTAGTGGAATTTACTCATGTGTTTTAGTATTTTAAATGTTGTTTGGATACTCAATGAAAATTATCATTTAACATAATTTTCCTTTCTTCATGCTTCAAGTAATACTTGAACTAGGAAGTATTATTAAAATAAATTAATTTTTTTATTTAAAAAATACGGGGTTTACACACAAATTATTATGTACATAGTGGTTACACACATATTTGTGGGTATATAAATACACACACACACACATGTATATATACAAATTCACATGAGAATATGTGATTTATTGTGATGAGAGACATATTCATTTTTGTTTGTATCAATCTCTCTATGCGTAAATGTATATGAGAATAATGATAAAAGAATACTTTGGGAATTTAAATATGATGTTAAAACATGGTTTGCAAAGGATAATTTATGTTCATTTTAAAATAGATTATACGAATCCATTAGAACATTCGAACTAAAAGATTAATTATTTGCTTTATTTCTAATAAAAACTCCCATGGGTCTTTCTTGAGGAACATGGATGTGTAGTTTAGGTATTATCCTAGTTGGATAATGATTTTATATATATTATGCTTTGTGGCTATTATTACTATTGAAACATTACAGGAACCGAGGTTACTTGTGTAAGATGGATTGAATTAGGTCCGACTCCATTTACACTATTCAATATAGTGAATTATTTTTTTTTCACTATCCAGTTATGTGTTGGAGGTTTTTTTTTCACAAATTGAGTTTCTCCATAATTCATGATATCGATTATATATTTACCCGAGCTTCATAGGCCTTAAAGTGTTTATCAAATGATTATTGTTTTAAATTATTCATTGAATGGTTTAATCTTACACTTACCTTAACTTATACTATTATTGATTTATATTATTTTAATTATTTCTTGATATTTCTTCATTTTTATAAAAATGGTATCTTAAAGTATATTACAAATAATATATCAAAAGTGGTTAAAAAGTTAGTTTCAAATGGATGTTTTATTAAAATAGTGTTTATTCTTATTAAATAGTTTTCAAATTGATTTATTTCATTTAAAGTAGATAAAAACTAAGTGTTAATAAAATGATACTGGATACTATGTGATTATACATGGAAATACTATTTTTTAAAAATATATTTAAAACTAGAATGAAATGTATCCATCATTTAAAGAATATGAATGAATTATGGTTTCTATTTTGAATGCATACTATTCCATTTATTCACTTCTATCATATCATTTCAATATAGGTTCTAGTTTATTTTATTGATTTCTCATGCAGTATGTATATTTGTAGTTAGATGGTGACTTATGGAGGAACATGGAGGAGAATAAGTTTTTTTTTATTTTGATTTTTTTATCTCACAAACCATGTAGGATTTATCAATTTAAATTATGGTTATTTGTGGATGTGTTATATTTGTAGAGGTAATTTTTGGACTTGGAATTAGTAATAGGAGAGGGAATTTGTTATTCCCTAGGGCCACACTCCCATATTAAGTTATGAAAAAACATATTTTATATACTATATTTGATAAAAACTATATATTAAAAGATATAACCATCCTAAATTGCATGTCTTTAAAAATATATTTCATTAGATACATTCCCATTACATTTTTGATTATATATTTAGATAATTAAGATAAAAAATTAGTTGATAAATCCCATGTATATATCAAATAATTATCATTTTCCCCACTATATATGAAACTAATTAATCTATAATAATGCTTAAAAATCTTTAAAATATTATCTAAAAATTATATTTTATTCTAGAAATATCATTCTTAATACGTTTTTTATAATTGATGGAAATGAGAACATAAGAAGTGTGGGATCAAATGATCAGTAACTAAAAATTTCTATTAAAACCTATCCTGGAAAGAATAATATTGTAGGAATAAATATCAGTAAAATAGTGGAAAAAAACTAACACATGAGATAAAAATAAACCATGAATTAAATGATAATATAAATAATGACATGGATAATAATAATTGAATTCTTGGTGTTAGAAGGAATCATGTTAAGAATATTTTACCATCAAGGCCTCAATAAAGACATCATTCTTACCATCAATGCAACAACTAGAACATAATTCCTTATGTCAAGGTCAAAAATAAGACATCATACCTACATTGGGTATACATACACCAAATACCCAAACTTTTTATCTCCTGATTCCAACTGATTCATCGAGGGGATATATAATACCTGGCCCCACCCATCACTTCTTTAAGTTCAATGAATTTACAATATGAAAGATATGAATAAAAATACCATGTATAATCAAATTTACTCTATAAAAATAGTTATTTAAATAATAACATAGGTAACATTAATACTATTACCCATATCAATAAAATGGATAACATGATCATAATCCATCTATATAAATAAAAGGGATGGTCAAATAATGTATAATCTACTTGCACGAGTAGTCAACAAACAACCATATCAGAATAAAAAATATATATAATTTCAATATTTACCAATGAATATATGCAATGGATTTATATGTATTAATCCCTTAACTAACACTATGTAAAAAAATATGAATATAATTAATTCAATTATTTTCACAATCAATCAATTTATAGAATATAGGTAAACACTCATCAATCCAAGAAAGTAAATATCGAGTGTTCCAAGGGGAAATTCATTGGAAGAAAAACCATTCCTATAATAGAGGATGATTTGAAAAGACAAAGGAAGTGATTTATTTTTTAGAGTTAAATCCACTAAAGGAAAATAGTATTTGTGGATTTATAAGGTAATTTATTGCTGTTATAAACACCACTAAAAAGTAAAAAAGTTATGAATACAATTCATATATCAATGAAGAAAAATTGAGATGTCAACACCCTTACAATAATAGTAAAATAATAATACAAATAACATTATAGGGATACCATGAAATAAAAATATAATTAAATAAAATATATTAATTATAGTTAAAGTAAATATGTAATTCAATACACCTTATAAAAATAAAATATGGTGTACAATATCAAACATGTCTCATGGAATTCAAAATAGAGGCAAATAAAACTTATAGTTTCAAAAACATTTGAATCAACACCTATTGTAGGATATTATTTTAAATTAAAAATTAAATCTCATAAATAATTATAAGGGGGAATATATACACCATACAAACAAAAACATGGTGTATAATAAGAAACATGTATCAAGGGGTGAAAATTTAGAAAATAAACCCATACCTTGTTTCTCAAAATAATCTATAGATATTTAATCTATTATAAAACAAAAATAAATATATTTACCATCTATTTTATAACCTTATTAATATATATAAACTTTTATAAGAAATTTCTACAGTTATTCTCTATATGTATATTATTTTGGTATTATACATTTTTTATATCAGGTGTGAGTAATCTTGATCATTTTGGATTGGATTTGTTATAATGATGTTATTATTTATTTTTTTCCCAAATTTCACAATTCCTAGATCAAAAAAACATATTAATTTATGTTTTATAATTATTTGTAATCATATAATTCCACTCTATTGGAGTTTTGGTTTTGATATTTAAATCTTAAAAAGTTAATGAGTTTGTTTCAATAATTTTCCATGAATGAACATTGATAACTTAATTAATGAGTTTAAAATAAATGTTATCATTATATATAAAAAAATAATATATTTATTTTATTATTTATATCATATCATATTAGTAATTAATTTATCATAATCATCCATGATATTATTTTAGATCATTATTCAATTGTTCAATAAGATTGAACCAAACATGAACTCACCAAAATTAATGGTTGATTGTGATTATTGAAGTCGTTTTTTGGTAATAATATAATTATTATACTAGAATAATGATATTATTAAGATAATTTTACGTTGGAGAATTATATTTTAAGTTATTTTAATAAATAAGAATAAAAATCTATGAAAAATAAGATGCATTACTTCATGGAGGTGGTAGTCCGCATGACGCCTAATTAATGTTTTCATTTCTAGAACAATATGAGGGAAAGAGGGTGGATTATAATTTATAAAATCATAATAATAATTTTATCATATAACTCAAACTAAGTCTTAAATTTTACCCTTGAAACTATATAATATAGGTGTTATTGAAAAGCAAAAGTAATGGAATCATAGAGGCAGTAGTCCATACAATGCCCCAATGACAGTTTCGTTTTTCTTAAAAAAAATGGGGAAATGTGGTTAACTAATATTCCATCGGAATAATAAAGTTTGGTATAATAATAATAATAATTTAATTATATAGGAATTATAAATTTAGTTTTGGGAAATTAATAATGAAATGAAAAGAGGTTATAAAAAAATTACTCACATTAAAGACTTGGGTTTATCCTTGGAGGACTCATTTGAAATAGAGGTCCTAGACCAATATCTTTGACTGTAGGTTCAATAAAAAGGAATATTATTATTGGGGAATAAAAAAGGAATATTTTAAATAGTATACCAAATTTTTTGAGTGGTATTGAAGGGGTGATGAGAGGCCCCTTTTATAAGTGGTCAGAATAATTTATTTTGTAAATATTTTAAATTAATATAGAGAGAGAACATGTTTTACACATCAATTAGAATTCAAAATTGATAATGATGGTGTAGGGGAATATATAAGGCTAATAATTCCTCCAAAATTCATTTTAAAATATGATTATACGTCCTTTACACTTATAATTTTCACTTTTATCAATTTTGGTTATACTGTAGTAACTAGTTTTTACCTAAGAAAATCCTTTTTATTCCAAAAGATTTGGAAATTGTTAAACAATTCAGACTTAATGATTCAAAATATGGAATTCATTTTATCATATAAATTCTCTTTCTGTATCTAAATCAAGTTCAACATCAATACATGTAACGTGTAAAAATCTATTTTTGGAAGAAGAGTATTTTTAAGTTTAATGTTTATGTGTTTTTTATAATTATCAATGAATATAATTTTCTAGTTATAAATTAGTCTATTATAAAATAATCTTAAGTTATATCTATTTGAAATAAATCAAAAATTCTAGTTCTTTCTTAATAATTTATAAAATTTACACAATTCTAGGTATTTCTTAAAAAAACAATAAACTAAAAGGTTTATACAATTCTAGGTCTTCCTTCATAATCTATTAAATTTACACTTTTTGTAAAATAACTATATTTTTCCCTATTCACTTGAAAATCAATTATTTATGAAAATACCAAAAATCATAGTTAGATAATATTGACACACCTAATTTTAAAATGAATTTAATTTCATCAAATTAAAATTCCAACATTTAGTAATATAGATTTTAAATATGAAATATAAATAAAAAATTTTATAAAAAAGGTAAATTTCGTTTTCTTTAATAGAAAAGAAACAAAATATATAAAATAAGTGTGATAAATAATTTATTTCATTAATAATCACCATATTAAATCATATTAATTTTTAGTTTCATAACACATCATTATCTCTACGTAATATATAAGGATATAATAAGATTTGGTGGTAGTCAAGGGAGGATATTCTTCTAGCAAATATCTCAAGAATATTTTCACAAGATTGAATTTATCTTAGATATGATTTTACTCATATTGTAATTATTCGTGTTCACATCACGATTTGTCTATATAAAAACATTTTGAAGTTAATTAATTTCAAATATTATATAATTTAGCATCATAATGGATACTTCTACCACCTGATGCTATTTCATTACATTTTTATTATAATTTTGATGATGTGTTTGCTTCATTTTATAACTGCTAATTTAAAAGATATAATATATTAATCAATTTTTTTAACATTTCACATTTTCATTTTAGTTAAATTCCACATGTAAATAAATATATTTAATACATTAGGATTTAAAGTAAAATATTTATAATCTATCTTCTTAGGGTGCACATTACACCCTTAAATAAATTGAATCCTTACAATTATAATTATCACTCACTAATAATATTAGTTAAGGGTATCTAAAACTTAGGCATAAATCATGATATATTTTATAATGAGTTTCCAAACTAAATATGATATCCATGACTAGGAAATACATATTTTCACTTCATTGTGTTAGTTGATAGATTCATACTTCTTTTGAAATTTTTTCTTTTATTCCCTCTTTTTCCACACCTGAAGCATCTTTATGTTCCATTATGATATTCTTATAGGTGTTTCTTATAATCCTTTTGACATATAGGTTATTAAATTTTATTTCCTAAATAATATTTTTCACCCAAAATCCAATGATATGCAATCATTATCTTCTTTGGAATGTTTGGGAATTCAAATATGTTTATGTTGTTAATTATAATTTGTGATAACTGGTTGGGTGTAATCAAAAGGTTTTCACTTTAGTTATTATATAGTTTGGTTTCTCATTAGGATAATCTCTACATTTGTTATAGAATATATTTTTAACTTTATTACCTTGTTATTTATCCATATATAAAACAAAATGGATTTAATATGAGCGTTGAACACCAAAATAGAATTATTTTTAGATAATTACATGAAAAAATCAACTTCAAAATGATTTATTTTTAAAATTTGTTACATTATCTTTTAGTTCAACCTAAACAAGTCCTTTTTTAATGTATGTTTTTTATGATGGGTTCTCTCTTATTATATAACATAATTCATTAACATAAATCAATTTTAATTTATTATAAAAAGAATGTGATTAACCAAATAATATCCCCTAGGAGTGTAGAAATGTGTGCAATATTATTCTCACTCATCATGCACCAGAGTAAATATTGTTTTGATACTCAACCAAGATTTTTCAAAGGAATTACTCACAGGTTTATTTTCCCAAAATCACATCCACATGATAAAATCCCGACAAGGATGAAATTTTTTGGAGAACCACACATTCATTACTTTAGAAAAACATCTGGATGTTATCATATACATACACTTAATCCCTATGATTTTCCTTTTTTTACAAAAGTTATCATATTATAATCCTTATAATATTCAATATTACCTAAAATAACCTAAAGGGTTACCTATAACTTTGAAAGAATGACTAACCTTAACTTATCAACCCTTAAATTATCCTCAATTAATATCATAACATCTAAGTTATCTAAACAGTAATCTGATGCTAAATTTTGATCCCCAAACTCCTACTCTATGATTTTGTGAATAAAACACATACTTTTAATATTGGATTTGATACTGAAAATACATTTCTAGACATAACTATCCAATAATTACACGTATTTAAGAAAATATTTCATTTAATACATTCTAATAAAATTTTAGGTTAGAAACTTTAGAGAATTATGAAAAAATATTAACTCATAAAACCCATATCTTTTTCAACTAATGGAAATTTTACAACTATATAATATACTACTAAATCCATAATAGTTTTTAAATATCTCCCATAAATTATCCCTATATGATATTTTATTCTCGACATATCATTTATAATAATTTTCTTTATAACCTGAGGAAATGGTAACATAAGAAGCCTGATATCAAATGCACAGTAAGGAAAAATTTATATTAGAATATATAATGGCCTGAATATTCTAAAAAAAGTAATTAAGAGTCAAATAATTCCATTTAACTAAACACAAGTTCATGAAATAAATCCATGGATGACATATTAATATAAACAGGGACATGGATAATAATATTTGAATTCATTGTGATATAATGCCTAATGCCCGACAAATTTTATATCAAGACCTTAACCAAAACATCATTCTTTCCATCAAGGATTCATCCAAGATATCATTATTTCCATTAAGGTTGAAACCAAGACATCAAGCTTGTTTTGGGTAGGCATACACCAAATAAATAAATTTTTTTTCTCATGAGACCAACCATTACACTGATGGGATATATTATATTAGGCCCCACCCATCACTTATTTCTATCAATTACATTCAATATATGAAAAATATAAATAATAACACAATGCTTAATCAACCTACCTTCCAAAATATTTTTATTGGAACAAAACATATGGAACATAAATAATTATCCAAATATCAATAAAAGATATATCATGATCATAACCCATCCATAAAAAGAATTTGGGTAGTTAAACAATACATAATCAACATGTATGAGAAATAAATAAACGTCTATATAAGAATTAAAAATATATTAATTGTCAATATTTCCTTAACCAAAAAATAAAATATATTTATATATAATAATCCCTTAAACAAACACCATATTGATAAAGGGTTATATATTTAAGTCAATAATTTTAATATACAATAAATTTATGGAATCTAGGTGAATGTTATTCAATCAATGTAATGAAATTTATAGTGTTTACAGAGGAATGGAAGTGGAACAAAAATCATGTGTATAATAGAGGATGATGTTGAAAGACAAAGGTAGTGATGGATTACCCTGTGTTTAATCCCATAATGGAAAATAGTAGGATAGAATTTATAAAGTAATCAATGTAAAATATATACTTCTTCATAAATTAAAAGATTGGTGGATTTGATTTATATATTAATAATGTAAAATTGAGATGCAAAGACTCTCACAGTAATGGTAACGTAAGAATCAAAAGATCATAAAAAGGATAAAATAAAATTAAAATTTAATTAAATGAAATATTTTCATTAAAAAATAATTTAATAAGGTATTAAATAATCCACATAAAATAAAATATGGTTTAAAATATAAAACAAGTCTCATGAAATTAAAAACCAAAGAAAATAAGAATTACGACTTTAGAAAATGTCCAATCAAAACCTATTAAAGCATATATTTTCTAATTAAAAATTAAATAAAATAAATAACGAGAGGATACTGATTAAAAATATTAAATGTAAATTATATAAACCATAGAAAATAAAAAATGGTGTATAATAATAAATATTCCCAATGGGGTAAAAATATAGACAAGAAACTCTTACGTTAATCCCATACTTCCACTAAAGCACTTGAATCTAATGTAAAGAAAAATAACGCCTGAACAATATATTTTAGAACATTATTAATATTTATAAACTTATATAAACATAATTTATAATTATTATCAACATGTATAATTTCTATTTATTATCTATTTTTTATAACAGTTGTGAGTAATATTGACCGTATTGAACTAGTTTTATAATAACATTGTTGTTCCTCATTCTTCAAAAAAATTATTAGTAACATATAATAAAAAGAACAAGAATTTATGTTTTATAATTATTTATAATTGTATAATTTCATTCTATGGATTTTTTTATTCTGTTTCTTAAATATTAAATCAATGATTATCATGTTTCTGTGACTTTTCACAAAGATACGATGGTATCTTAATTAATGAATTTAAATTTATTATTGAAAATAAAAAAACCAAAATAAAATTTCTATTTTATTGTTTATATAATATATTATGGGTAATTAATTTATCATTTTCAACTTTTATATTATTTTATAGTATTTTTCAAGTAATTGGTTAGAGTGAACCAAACATGAACATACCATAATTAATGGAAGATTATGACTATGAAAGTGGTTTATTTTTTAAATAATATCATTATTAAAAATGAATCAGGATATTATTTATATTCATTTGAGTTGTTAAATAATATTTTAAGAGGTTTTCATAAATAATAAAGATAGATAAAAATGAGATACACTACTTTATAGAGGTAGTAGTATGAAAAACACAAAATTAACATTTTCATTTCTTAAAGAATGAGGGGAGAAAGATGGAAGACGAATTTTTTTGTCAGAATAATATTAATAATATTAAATATGTTAAATTTATTCTTAAAATTTATGCTTATAACTAGCTAAGGTAGGTATTGGTGAAAAAATAAATTCATCACTTCATGGATGTGGTAGTCCGCACAACACACGAATGATGGTTTCTTTTTTAATAATAAAATGGGGGAAATATGGTTAATATTTATTACCTTATAATAATAAAATTTTGTATATAAAAAATAATGATGTTTTTCTATAGTAATTATGAATTAAATTTTGGAAAATAGTAATTAAAATAAAATAAGTTAGAAAAAATACCCATGTTGAAGATTTGGTATTTCCATTAGATGACTCCTTGGTGATAGTGGTCTTAGAAAAATACATTATTATCATAGGTTCAAGAAAAAATGATATTATTTTAGTTAAATTTAAAAGGGAATGGGTTCAAGGGTATATATAATTTGTGGAGTGTTCTTGAGGCTGTGGTGAGAGGCCCCATTAATATGAAGTTAGAATGACATTTTTGTAAATATTTCTACTTAAAATAAATAGAGAACATGTTTCACATTTCAAGAATACTAAAAAAATGGGTAATAATATATTATGAGAATATATAATTATTATAATCCTTTAATAATTCATTTTAAAATATCTTTTAACCAATTTGACAATCTCTAATCAAAAAAAAATTTACTTTATCAATTTTAATTTTTCCATTGTAACTATTTAACTAAGTAAATAATTTCCATGAAACAAAATTAATGAAATTAGATAATTTTAACATAATGATTAAAAATAATAAATTAATTTTATTCGATAAAATTTTTATGTGCTGGAAAATCTAATTTTAACAATTATGCATGTAATACATAAAAACCCATATTTAGAATGTGTATCTCTAAGGATTAAATTTATGTGTAGAGTGAAATTATCTATATATTTTGTTTTAATGATATTAATCAGTTTATTATATAAAAAATTAATTTTATGTGGATTTAAAATAAATCCAAAACAATATTTTAACAAAATATTATTTATTTAAAATAAATGGCCAAAAATAGTTTGGTGTTGGAAAATATTACTTATATTCCTTAAATATAAATAATATGTTTTCTCAATTCAAAATAATATTTTCTAATTGTACAATTTTACACATTAAAAACATTTATACTGATTAAAATATTTTATAATCTTCTAGATTTAGATTATAATGCAATAAAATTTAATGTTTATATAGAATAACAATATTTGTCACTTTTCACCTAAAAATAAATTATATAAGAAAAATACCAAAGGAATATAATAAGATAAAATTATTCTTATTTATTTCTAAATTAAGCTAGTTTCATAAAATTTAAATTATAAAATTTATAATTTTATCTTATAAATAAATTATTTTAAGAAAAATGTACATTATAGAAAAATGTAATTTATGTTTCATTAAAATTAAAAAAATGAAATTTGAAAATAAATGTGATAAATAACTGATTATATTAATAATTAATTGATTATATCATCCAAATTTATAGTTATATATCCCCTTAATATCTCTATGTAATATCTACACATAAGGTAAGCTTTTGTGGGAGTCGAGAGTTGGGAATCCACGACTGTATATCTCATGGAAAGTTCCACGAGCTTTAATTTCTCTCATATACAATTTAACTCATACCATAATTGTTCAAATTTTTCTCTATTCTCCTTAGTCTTAGATAAACTAACTATTTAATATCCTCTATCATTTTTCCATTTTATATATAAGTCTGCAAGAATTATTATTTTCTTTTTTGAATTTCAAATATCCCCATATAATTGACTACATATGATCCTACTTAATTTATAAATTTTTTTCATACTTGAGACTTCACTATGATCTCATATTTCATTCGTTATCAATGGTTGTCTCCATGTAAATTCCAGGAGTACCCTCACATTTTCCTTTTTTAGAAAATTTATAATTTTCTTTTCTTTTTTCTCTATCAAGAAAAACTATTCTAGAGTCTTTAATCTTCTTTAGTGGGCCTAGAATCTTCCTCATCTTATCTTAATTATTTTTATTGAAATGAAAAACCTGAATCATCTAATATTAATGAATTTAAATCCTAAAAAAATTATCTCATAGTACAACACATGTTTTTGTGGTGTGGAATATTTGACATTTAAATTTATTCTCTATCATATTTCTGGAATAACTGATCAATGACCTAAAACTAAAAAACTCACTTCATTTTAATCTCCATAGTTGAATAGTAGTTGTAAATCATTTTTGTTACTCCTAAAATCATTATTTTTTATATTAATAGATTAAATGATTACTATTATAGAAATTAAGATGATATATACATTTTGAAAGAAACTCATCTTACCACTACTCAATATTCATTTAAAAATTGAATCCAAGTCTCTTTATGATTTATAGATCAATACATCCCAACACAAGTACCTTTAGATTCACTTCAATTATAATTCCATAAAACCTGAAACAATAAATTATGGAATAACTAATTTCCCATTAATTAAAACCAATCCTTTATTCTCTTAAAACTGAATTAGATCTTGGTTTATAGGAGCATCATGATGTTTAGATCAAGTTACTGCTGTTGTAGCATCAATAAAAATTTAGTTCCTTCATTTCTGAAGTTTAATCTTTCTGCATTCTAAATGTTCTAGAACTTATATTAGTTTAATTTTCCCTAAATCACCAGGAATATTAATACACAACAATTACACACACGAAACAATATTTCACTTGATATTTTGAACACTGAAAACCTTCCCAAAAATCATCTCAATAAATTTATTCCTCATATTATAAATATGGGAATATTCAATTTTAGTATGTAGTTTTTTAATTTTTCTCTAATAATGAGATCAATTTTTTTCTAAGGTTGACAAGTGACCATTAGTTTTATCGACCATATCACCATTCAGATCTATTTTAAGGGATAAGTACTGATGTAACAACCGATTAATAACTCATATGTTTAAATGGATGAATGTGTTAATTGATCACACATATCGCCAACATGAATAAAAATAACTATGGATGGATTGATCACATAAAAAAACTGGATATTTTTTAGATCAACCACAAGAAATGTAATTGGCTATATTAATTTTTGTATGTTTCATCAGCCATGAATTCCAGACTTATCCAAAAACTATAATTTATTCAGTAAACTACAGGGATCCTTGGAATTACATCTAAAAATTCTTATCAAATTATTATCACCCCAAAATACCTTCGTGGATTTTATTAAAATTGCTCAATATCTTAAGTACTATTCCCAAGAACTCAAAACATAAATAATCAAACATGAGTATTAATCAGTTTCCATTGGACTTAAAACTTTATCCACCTTTCAGATTATTCAAACATTCATCCAAGCCATAGAGACACTGATTTAAATAATTAAATTCTGTAACACACTAAGATAAAATTCTTCTATCCCATGGGTATTTAAAACCTATCGGCAAATTGAATTTTTACAATGGTTATATAAACCATTCAAGTTTCTCAATGTAGCTAGCATTTCCTCTATTTTAAACAATTAGAGACAACATTGGAACTCCTCCTTCAGAATAGTTCATGTTATTCTATAATGTACTACACATTCAATCATTTTATTTTGGGATATTAAGTTATAACTTTTAATGATAAATATTCCAGGGAATCATCTTCAATCCTTATTTACCCATAACTTCTAAGAAGAACCCAAAATCTTATTATAAGGAGTGGGTTATTGAATCCATCACATAAATTATTCTCTCATATATTAACTTCCACATCATACATTAAAATT
This sequence comes from Viscum album, assembly GCA_963277665.1. NCBI lineage: Eukaryota > Viridiplantae > Streptophyta > Magnoliopsida > Santalales > Viscaceae > Viscum > Viscum album. The sequence goes on along the minus strand of OY728120.1, from coordinate 1,080,188,678 downwards.
TAACAACAAATTAAAAATTAACAACATACAATCCAGAAGGGGACTTCAGTTAACTTGTAAGTAAAGGTCAAATATGATTCATATGTTTGGTTTTAATATTATAAGGGAATTGAACTCACTATTGAGTATTGATTTATAGATAGATGGAATTTAGGTTAAAAATCTCAATATCCTAGTGGATTAGTCTCTTTTTAAAAATGTGAGGGTTAGATACCCACCATACCATGCTTGCACTTTTATGAATTGTGAGTTCATATTACTCCAAACCTTTACATTAAAGTGTTTTATATACCTTATTCCAAGGATACAATGGGATACGTGTAAATATATTGGGATTTTTTATCATGTAACATGAATCATGATTTTTTAAAAGATTTATGAATTAATATAACTTATATATATTAATTTAGTAGAATTTATAATATAAAATAATTTACATTTCTAGAAGCATCGATACATTAATGTAATACATGATATAAGATGGTGAGATTTATAAAAACCCTTAAAAATTAAAAAATACTATATTCCTTCCAAATAGAAAAATGTTCAATATATCGATCATCTAAATTGGTAGGTTATGCTAAATATATGTGACCAAGTATTGTATTGTGTAAGGCAAGAATGTTATAAGTGACCTTAATGGTTATGTGTTTATTTCTAGTGTGAGATAATTGGTAAACCCAAATGGTTAGGATATTGGATGAATAAAGATTAGAAAATTAATATGATATATTAGGTAAAGATTTTTCAAATAATCCATAAAAATGATATATAATATAATTTACATGATTTTTTACAATATATATCTATGGATATTGATATGAGTTTAGCTGAAATGATCTACAATGCAATATGGGTCTTGGAATACTTATAAATATGATGCATCTAAAAGTGGTTATCATTTTATCTTAACTACATTTAATAAGATTTCACATCAGTTTGTTATTAAACATAATTCTCAATTGATAAAATTTCTTTTATATAAAAATGGCATTATCATAATCCAATATAACCTTGAGATAAATGTTATACATAAAGAGTTTAAATAGAAAAAAAATCTTAGACCACTATATAAATTTCAGAATCATTCTTAAAAAAGAAGGAATGTTCAATGTGTTGCTGAAACACATTATTAATAAGTATTCTACTGTATGTATTAAATATGAATATATAGTTAATTATGGGAAGAATAAAAAAATCAATATTTTGTATTGAAATATAATATAAGAAACTCTAGTCTCTACCAATTTCCTTAATGTAATTGAGTATATTAATTTATTAGTGACTCTAGGTTTTCTTTAGAGCTTTATCTATATATGAAATTAATTTTTAAATCAATCATAAAGGTTACAACTAAATGGATGAGTATAATAAAAGTTTATGTGATTTACTCAATATATTGAGTATGACTAAGTAGGAAATGGGATGTCAAATATATAGTGTTTTATTGAACATAATGAGTGGTTGGAGATTAAATTGGAATAATAATATTGGATAGTAATATTATTAGAATAGTTTATTAAAACCTAATTAATGTTTTATGAAGTATGGTTATATCTTTGATCAATGTAAACCTATCTACTTGCGGTGGAATTACTCTAAATATCCAAAGATTCACAAGAATCATTATGGAGAGTCTTTTTATGCTATTATTATTATTTAATTTAACTAATTTATTTTGAAATGTATATGATGATGACTCTAAATTATATTTTTTTGTTACTATATATATATTTCTAGAATTTAATAAGTATTTGGTTAGAGATTTTGGAATGAATTCAAGTGATAATGAAATACTTCAAAGATATGAATTCAAACAAAATGCTTCAGGATCTAATGGTTACCAATAAAGGATATCTATTTCCATCATATTTAAATTATACTTTAAGAGAATTTGTTTTAAATAAAACATAGTTTTAAAATATATGAGATAATTATTTTTATAGAAAAGATTTATAATATTATAATATTCTTCAACAGGTTTGAAAGTGAGATAAAAATATATATATTTAATCATTGATAAAACATTCTATCCATAAAATTTAATAAAATATGAGGGAAGGAGTTACTATAGCCCACAAATTTTATATTTTAAAGAATAAAATCATCTTTTTATAATATTACTCTTAACACATATAAAATTATGTTAGATGCATTTTTAATTGTTTTTTATATATTTACATAATGAAAATAAGTGCTATTTTATAATTCCTTAGAAATATTTTAAGCCTAAATATAATTTCTAAGAGGTTCGAGAGAGAATGTTGGAACATAAATAATTCTTAATTATAATAAATAATATATTATTCTAATTTAATTCAAAGTAAAATTTTATTTATATCTAAATATTTTTCGGTTGTATTGGTATAAAATAATTTTAATATGGGAAGATACATTTATCTTTTATATCAAAATGATTTCAAAATAAATTTTAAGTGTAAAGGTTCAAGATAATGATGATAATATTTGAAAAAGTATTGAGTAGGAAAAATATATTAACATCAAAAAATTATATGTTGTGATGTAATAGAGTTTGAATATTTTGTTTAAAGAGTTGAACATGATGATTATGAATGTTTGTATCTCAATTATTCACACATGATATTTTTAAATATTTTAAGAATTAAAATATTTTAGTATGAGGATTTATTTGATGGGAACATAGTGATTTTTTAAGAATTACATAGATATATGATGAGTTTACGAACGCCCTCCAAGTATAGTAAACATAAATCCACAATTGTTATCATTCATATAAGATATGATTTGATGAGTGTTTATGTATAGTATTGTTATAATTTCTAAATATGTTTAAGAATATTAAATATATCATTTTATACCAAAAAAATTATCCAATTTATCATTATCTCATGTTGGATACATATATTCCTGAACTTAAATGGCAATTGATCTCTCATAGTGATAATATGAGTTATCCCTAATAGATTCTCACTATAGTGTTTCATCGTATATTATTACGTGTGAATATTAGTGTTGTTTGGGTTTCATAGAAACACATTACATTCACGCATGAATAAATAAAATAATTTTGTTCACTAGGTGATCCACTTATTATACAACTTAGAGTGTCACACACTATGTATTTTCTATAGTAGGGGTATATGTTTCATTTCAAAACATATTACCTATGGTTTAAAAGAAACATATAATGAAAACCATACTAATTATATAATTTTATTAGAGAATCATTTATGATGTTTTAATCAGGGAGAAGTTTTATATACTACTGATCATATCATTAATTGGTGTCTAAATAATATGTTATTTTTCCTCAAATATAATGAGTATGAAATTTGGTGACTCAATTCATATAGACATAGGATGTGAATTTTCGTGCATATTCAATGAATATATGATCTAAATATGTATTTGGATGAGGGTAATATGATGTACTTATCTATCTATGTGAATTAAAGGTGATATATTATTTCATTTGGTTAGTTTTTTACTTAGATAATGCTAAATGTATGAGTTTTATATATAGTGTTGAAAAACTCCATGTCCCATGGTCACTAAATATCTTATAAAAAATGACTATATGTCTATGAATACTAGTATATGATATTGTTGATTGAAACATGGTTGAAGATAAAAGAGTTTGATAATGGTCACGTCAAATCCAGTTGTAAATTTAGTATCATTCTGGATTTTCTAAAGGCCACTATTTTCTTATAATTATAGATTATAAAATTGAAAATAAAATCAATAATATAAAGACCTATATTTTTACACTTTTTTCTTTTGTAAATGTATGTTATTTTTTGTAATAATTTTTTATGAAACTTTGAGAGATATCCCTTTGTTTCTAATTAAATCAAAGAGATGTCTTGGATGAATTCTCATAGGTTGTAACATATGATGTAACATATAATGATAATGAATCATAGAATTTAAAAAATAGTTTTTAGAACTTTTCCAAAATTTGATTTGGTTATGGTTTAAAAATTTGTTATATATGTTGTGGAATATGGCTAATGTGTTAAAAATATATGAATATTTAGTTAAGGGGGTAGACTATAAAAAATATGCACTAAATCTAAAAACACAGCATGGTGCTTTAAACCATGTTTTGGGTTGATCTAATATAAACCATAATGTTTATAAGGTTACTATAATATGGTTTAGTGCTCGAAAGTTCACAAATTATGTGATGAAGGTTCCTTAACTTTTTTCTCTTACTATAATCCACCATATTTGGTTTGATTATCATGTGAGGATTATTAGATATGTTTGAACATATAAATATATTTTTTAAATGATAAATAATCATTTAGTTGGATTGAATCAATAGTTAAACATAATTATAAATATTTTAAATGTGTGAGAAAATTTTCATCAATAGGATGAAAATTTATAAAATGTTTAGAATTGAAAAAAATAATCCATTTCAGCTCTAATTTTTTTCATATATATTTTATAGAACTCTACAAAGTTGAATATTTTTCTCTCTCCCTATATCTCTAAAAAAAGGTTTTAATTTTACTTGGGGTCGATGTGTTCCTTCAAAAGAGTTTAGATATTTATATATTCTAGACATACCCCTAGAGGAAGGAGTCTATTAACTACTTCACAGTGATCCTTATCAAGCTCTAGTTAATGAATATTGGGAGTATCTAAAAATTACAAAAATGTTTGTGTTATATAAATTTTTATTCATTTTAAATAAATTGATAAAATGGTGGTTTTTATAGATATTTCCCATTTTGTTTTTAGAAGTGTTTATCTACCAAAAACTCAGCAGTTACTTGGGACAAAGGAAAAGGATATGGTGGTGATCTACATTGAAATATATGTGTATCATCCAAAGGTAGAAATGGATCAAAATATAAATATGAAGGGAGAATATATTTTATTTCATGAATACTACATTCAGTAACATAATTCTATTTATGTAATGATTACATAGTTGTTAGTGTGGAATCATGATTAGGTAAGATTAGTGTTTTTAATATTAAAACTTCAAAAAGCGTGTCTTAGAATACCTTTTTATAATGTTATTTGGTCTAATGATGTGGAGGTAAATATCACTAATATAAAAGAAAATTAATTACATGATTTAAATTTGATGGTTAATGGATGTGACCAGTGACTAGTAAGTCCTGGATGAGAAAATAAATAGGGATGTCCTGGGTGAGTCTTGAGGACGTTGAGGGGATATAAGATTATAAAAGTTATGTGGTTTTATTTAATTTTAATTTAATAAGGAAAATTATTATTTTTTATTATTATTATATGTGTATCTCCACTTATATATATATATATATTTATGTATACACGTAAATATATACCAATAAATATAGATGTTTTTGTAATTGAAGAAAAATGAAACTTTTCAACTTAGAGGCTCATTACGTTAAGTGAATATTGTATTTTTTTATTTTTTTTAAAACATCTTGATGAAAATAACCTCATTTATAATGGGAATAATTAGTGGGAAATATTTTAATTTTAAATATTAAGCATGGATATTTTAAGAAAAGTAATCCATTTTTTTTATAAAATATATTTTTATACATTTTCACGAGTATATCTCTATGGTGCCCTCTGTTTGGTGAATTGAATATCCTATTATAAATAAATAACTAAAATAATATATGCATGTAGGAATCCATATGAACTATAGAGAAATTATTACATTGATCATGATTTTAAAGGATCTTCTTCTGGGATCTACGATCACAAGAATAATTATTATGATTCATATTGGTCAATAAATCAACACCATATGAGGGGTCAATAATTTTATTTCATGATAGTGAAAATTGATTAATATTTAATAGGTATTAATGATTGATAGAATATTTTATGAAATTAATGTGGTCAATATGACCTAGCATGTTAATTGATTGTGTGAAAATTTATTTCAATGTGGAATATGATATTGGATTTTGTGATGCCATGTAATAGTAGACACTATGATATTCCTCTCTCACTATTTATTATTGGAGGGTAGTATATGATAAGTGTGTTTCTTTTATCAGTGGGGGATTTTACAGGGATTTTATTTCTAATGGTGATTGGATGATTTTTTTGATACTAGTTAAATGTGACATTAAAAAAACAACTTTAATAATAGAGTATTGACCTAGAGAGCTGCACTCATGACAAATCATTATGATTTTGATGTGGATTACAAATAAAGATGATGTTTAGATAGATCTCTATATATTTCCCCTTATCTGGAGGATAGTGTAGTAATTTTCTATATGAGTAACTTGACCTCTTTATGTACATGCATTGGAGGATGATGTAATAATCCTTATTTTATAGGTCATTAATTTCTTATATATTTAATTCTTATAGTGTCAAATTTTTGTATTCTTAAGGGTGAAAATGAATTATGGTTAATAGAGGTAATGGAATTAATATATTTAACTTCGTTTCTCTTCAGATTTATTATTTTAATATCCTGATTAGTTTTATTTTTTACTTTAGGAGAATTATAGAGATTTTAAAGAAAATTTGAAGGTGGAGATAGGGAATAGGTAAAGTAGATGCATTGAATACCCAGTGTCATGGGACTACGTACCCAATGTGGATCTGGTGGAAGCATGACTTTTATCGAAGCCATCGGGTACCCAGTGGCCTTATACCAAGTACCCAGATGACTCGAGGGTAAAATCCTCTAAAAGATGGATATTTTTTCATTAAAAATATTATATTATTTTTCCTTAAAAACCATGTGGCTTAAGATTTTGCATAATTTTATTTCATCTCCATTTCCCATAGTTCTATAATTCCCTTTCCAAATTATATGAGAAAATACATCTTTCACCCATGTATGGATCAAACTCAAGATATTGTAATTAACATACACAAAACCATACAATCAGATATATTTATAAAATAAAATATTTTATGTTTTAGTTTTTATACTTATAGACATGACCTACATTTAAAACTTTTAAAAAAATAAAAAAAATTGAAATATTGGATCACTAACATACCCAAGGTCAATTTAGGTTTTAAGTTTTATATAACGATAACAAACTATTACATAAAAAATTGGATGCATAAACAACGGGTTCAAAAAAATCTACAGCATCGCCTACTAATTTCTTCACATATAGTAACCTTATTAGGAATACCATAATTAAAACCTTTCTTCATAACCTGGGAAAAAGGAAACATAATAAGGGTGGCCTCAAAAACTCAGTAAGGATAAACATAGGCATTAGTGGTCAGATATTTTCAGTGTGAATATAATGAGAATGAGAGTATGATGATACAATCAAAATGTATAGTAATAACATAAGATAATCCATACCTATCCAAACCAAGATCACAAAACATGATACATTTCATAAATATTTAACATAAGACAAGATTCATATATGTCAACAATCATGATCCATGTTAAAATAGTCCTCGAGTAAAGGATGCCTTATAATTTAATTAAATCATAATGAAAACATGTTGGTAACTTGGAATATATTTTTAATATAACTCTTATAATTAATCTTACAAATGGAATAATCTAGTCTATAAATTCCAATAATACATTATTAGACATCTACAACCAGCTAAATATATCCCTTTACTAAATCCATTGGAGAGCTATATCGGGATCACCCATCATTATGTGCCATATTTGGCTCACACACAATCATAAAAAAAGGTTCAAGAGCTATAACAAAAACATAACACATGAAAGATTTAATTTAATAAAAACAATAACCAATGTTATTTCATAGCTTGATTTACTCCTGGAAATGAAATTGGTTACCCAGTAATCTCTTTAGAACATATCATAATCTTTATAGAGAAAAAATAAAGATGTTACTATTATAACATGTCCCCAATGAAGCATATGAAAAATCAAAGGATATTGTTTTTTATGTATAGAAATACCATAAAATGAACATTAATTTTTTTTAGTAAAATTCCCATCCAACATTAAAAATCACGTTTACGAACTAAAAATTAAGAAAATATTGTGAAAGTAATTTTCTTTAAAATTTTTTTTTGAAAGATATAAAGGAAAATTGAATTAAAATAATGGTCATGATGATGGTAAAATTAGTTCATATCATAAATTTTAAATGAATAGATATTCTTTTCAAACTTTTGTAGAGAGATTCAAAAGTGTCCCAAGAGGAAAATATTAATAAATTTAATTTTAAATCCTTTTTAGAGAAGTTCAAAGACCATGTAACATAAATTTAGAAAATAATTTTTTTTTATAAAAAAAACTTTCAGGAACAATCTTTATAAAACATGGTTATGGAAGATAAATATTCCTGATATAAAAGAATATATAAGATTAGTATCGCTTACAAATAACATTTTTAATGCTTATTTAATCAATAGGGTATGAAATAGAAAATAAAAATGTAAAACACATTCATAACTAGAGGATAATTAAATATATGTGGTTCAAGAAAATAATAGAAAATGATTTCTCATAAGGTAACCTTTAACATAATGAATCTAAAAAAGAATGCAGACTATAAAATAAATCCTTTACTAATTCGGTAACTTTTGAAACCAAAGTAATTAGAAAAAAAATGACATGGATATATAAATCCCATCAATTTTATTAATTTATATTTTAAAATTAATTCAAGAGGTATTAATTGAACCATATATGGAAATCATGGTTCATGACATGAAACATGTATAAAAACAATTAGTATGAGTCAGAGAAAATTCATGCAATGATCTTAAATTTTGAAGTGATAAATAATAAATGAAGTATTTATGTGAACATATTTAATTCCAAATAGAAAATTGTATCAAAAAATTATAAAAAAAGATAAATTCACACATAATTATGGAATAACAATGTAAATAAAGTATAAGTATAACCCAATAAATGGGTATTGAGTTAGTAAACCCCTTACCACTTAGTAACATTCAATTCAAATACCCTTGGATTAAATAATTTGAATTAAAACTTAAAATAAAATTAAATATGAAAGATTCATGATATAACACATAAAATGGAAATAAAAACACTATTTTAAAGAAATAAAGTGTATAACATTAAAATTAGACTTGATAAAGGGAAATTATAACAAAATTCCTTACCTCGATCCTAGACATTCCAAGTATGTCCTTTAACTAATCTATAATAAAATTATAGGAATTATATAATTTACTAAGAAATTTATTTAGGTTTATTAATTTATCACTAATAAATTTTTTTCATTTATTAAAATGAACTATTTAATTAATTCATTGGTTAATTTTACATTGGATTTTTTTTATTATGTTCAGTTCATAATTTCAAAATGACTTCGGTATATTGAACGTGGTAAAGAAGGTGATTTTTTCATCATATTCTGAATAACAATAATGATATAATTACAATTATTAAAAATTAATTATTCTTTGAAAACAAAATATGGGTTATGGTTATGAAAAATGAATTCTGTTACAATCATGGAGACCGTAAGAAGTACATAAGCATCAGTTAAGTATTCTTTTTTAAATGAGCATGAGGGAAAGAAGGTATGTATCATTTTATCATTATAGAAATATGATTATATAAAAAATATAATATTTTCTATTTAAATAAAATTATATATATATATATATAATCCATGTGATTTTGTGATGAAAAATGAATCACACCACTTTGTGGAGGTGGTAATCCACATGTATGCATGAACAATGTTATCATTTTTTAACAGATAAAAAGGTAATAACAACTCAATATATCTATGATGGTAGATGAGATGGACATAGGTTATTCCATTAACATAATAACATATCAATATATATATATTATGTTGATGTTATTATTTCATAATTTTCTAAGAATATTTGATGGGGTTATAATTATAAATAAAATAGAAATGCTTGGTTAATAACTATACATTTTCATTGGACAACCTTTTTTAGCTTTATAACTAAATCCTTTATTGGTAAGTTTTATGATAAAACCATGGACTCTAAGTTGTTGATAATGATGTTAGTATGGGTTTTGGGTTGGGTTTTTTTGAACAAAAAAGTATTTAGCTGTGCGGAGAGCATAGGATAGTGAGTATCCTTTTATAACTGGGGGAGAAGACAAACTAGGAATGTTTTAAAATATTGATATATATAAATATTTTACTCAAGAAAAATTAATAAAAAATAGAATAATTAAAAATATAAGATGATATAGGGTTGCAATATAGTCATATAAATATGTTCTAGAGAACATTTTAGACCATTTTAACCATTATTTTTTTAGATTAATCCCCTAAGAAAACTTGTTTTACTTTAACCATGGTAAAATATTTTTACTATTTTTACTATTAATTTTGTCAAAAAAATAATTTTCCCATATTAAATAAAATAATTTATTATAATTCAAAATATTAAATCAATATTATCAAATTTAATTCATACTATTATAATAATTTATCTTAAAATTAAACACACAAAACACAATAAAAATGATTTTTTGGGGAAAATGACTTTTTAAGAATAATAATGTTTTTATATAAAATTAATGTAAAATTTTTATCTGAATAAAATTTATTATATTATTATTAATAAAATGAATCTAATTAAATTTTAAAACAAATAAAAAATAGAATATTAATTTTTAAATCATTGAAAGGAAAAGGAAGTTTTCAATAAAAATCATTATTTTGACTATTCAATTAAGAATAAAACTTTTCATAAAATCAATGAAAATTCATCCTAAGATAAATTTTACATGGTGAATTAAAAAATTATGTTCTTTTATTGAAATTAAAATTTTACTATTTGGAAAAAATATATTTTTAATAAACCCATATATTTCATGATAATCCAATTTGTTGGGAAATAAAGCCCATTCCTTTGCATGAAAATTTACATAATATTTTTATAATGAATATAAATCTATAAAATATTGTTAATTAACATTAATAATTCAAGAAAATTATTTATCTTACCATCACATGTGCTGTTAATTGTTTTACCCATTTGGAAATTAGTTCCATGTAATTTAACTTATTCCCAATATAAAGGGTTTAAAACATTTTCAAAATCAGTTACAATGAGTATAAAATAAAGAATATGAACATAAAAGGGGATGTTTTCTTATATTTTTAAAAAAAATTGAAAAATAAAATAATAAAATGTTTTAATGAAACATCCTCTTAAACATAGTGAAAGAAAAATTTAAAATCTATTTGGAATAACCCATAACTAGGTGTCTAAATAGGAGAAAATTAGTGGGAAGTGACATAAAGGAAATAAAGTAATGTATAAATAATGTTGGATAATGATAGAGAAAATTTATCATAATAAATCAATTTTTTGTGAGATGGTAAATAACCACAATACCCTAAATCAATTTGGTGTAAAAATAACCATCAATTCATTAGAAATTAAGGTAATGGGGTAACATTATTATTCCAAGCTTTTTATCCTAGAGTTGATGAATTAATTTACCATATATACTAAGAACATAAATAAATATACTTAGTTGAAAAGTATATTCCCATCCTTTAATAATTTATCCACTATAATATCATATTTTCTCCAAAACAATACAATTGAAGATGAATTTTTCATGCTTGAAGCTCTACGATCAATTTCTAACTGATCACATAATCCATAAAATAATAACAAGTTATTACTCATATATTTAGATGTTAAACAAAAATAAAGTGGAAAAAAGGTAAGATAATATACAAAATGTTTAAACCTTCATGAAAATAAATAATACATTAAACATCAAAATTTCCTCAATAACAGCAAAGGTTCAGCTTAGATCATTAAATAAATAAATAACCTAATTTTCTAAATAACCACAACATTAAATAATGTTTTAAACACAAATTTTATCACATAAATTTAATTATACATACCAAAAAATATATAATTGTATTCTTTTGATATTATCCTTCAAATAAAACCTAGTGATTTCATATAACCTAACCAAATAAAACATCTCCCCTACATATCATTAATTACCTCCAAATCACATCACTTATAAACAAAAAAGTGGTTTATATCAAATTGGACTAATGATAAAATTGAAAATTATAAATTCATGATGGTATCCATAACTCGTAAGTTAACCTCACATGAAAACATCAAAATCTCCAAATTTATATAATCCTTTCCTCTAATACCAACTATAAAAACCCCTCACTTGCACACATGGATCTAGTGATCCGACATAATATTTACATTAATAAATTTGATACCAAAAAATGTGATACAGATTTAAACCTTATAAATATACAACATCAAACTAAAATATTAGATTAATCACATAAATTTGGTTATTTTAGGTTTAGAGTTTTATAGAATAAGGAAAAACACAAAAATAAAAACATGGATAAATAAAAATTTTTTTAATAAAATCTATGTCATCTTAAACTAAGTTATTATTATATTTAATCCTTATTAAGTATTACATACTTCAAAAAATATTCACAACCTAGGAAAAATGAAACATAAGAGGGGTGACATCAAACCCATTTTAAGGGCAAACATTAGCATTACTAATTAGATATCATGAGTGAGAATAAGATGAGTACAAGGTTATGATGAATTGATCAATGTTCATGAGAATTATATAAGAGAATTCATATCCATCAAAACATGTATCTTAAAACCTGATACATGGAATAAATGTTTAACATAGGAAAAAATTAATATAAGTCAACAATCTTGATCCTTTCGAAAATAAAAATCCTTAATAAAAGGAAAATTATAATTTGACGAAATTATAAAGAAATCATGTTGTTAAATTGGAATATAATTTTCTTTACACTCTTACAATCACTCCTAAAAGTGGAATAATCTACCCAGTCAATTTCCAAAACATCTTAGGATATACCTATAACTGGTAAACTCTGTCCCTTTACCCAATGAATTAGAGAGACATATCATGATCACCCATCATCATGAGTTATATCAGGCTCACCCTTCATTATAAAGATTGTCCAAGAACTCTAACATAAACTTAAAACATGAAATATTTCATTTTAAAACATAAAAATATCCATTGTTTTTTTGTTACATGATTTAACTATGGGAAAGAAGCAGTTTCCCTAATAATATATTTTGAACAATCATATTTCATCCAGAGATAAATATGGATGTTATCATTATAATATATTCCTAGTGAATCATAAATAAAATTAAGGGTTGTTTTCATTGATGAATTAATTGACTATAAAAATTATCATTAAAATCATTCTTGACGAAAATATCCATTCTACTTTGGAAATCAATTTTAAAAACAAAAAAAATTGTGAAAATAATTTTTTTTGAAATTTACCTTGAAAGACTATAAAGGAATATAAAAATAAAATTTTCATGACCCATCCCTCGGGTCTTATATCGTGACTATCCCAAGCCCACCCCCAATAGGCCAGGGGAAAGCGACTAACACCAAGTAGGCATATCCCACAAATGGGAGGAGTTTTACTAAGTACCTGTACACATGAACATATTTCAAAGAAAAAGTATTGAACTAAAAAAACTATGGTAACATGCATGCATACCACCAAAAAACTCACACACAGTAACATTACAAAACTAGTAAGTAAATAGGGTCAGAATAAAATCCCAACAAAATAAGAAAGTACAAGCTCTTGAAACTCATCCACATAAAACCCTACCTGAAGGGTATGTACCGAAATACCTATCTGAAGTCACTAAAGTACACCACATCTATAGGGCCTCTATATAAGCACCACCTAGTCCTCATCCACCAAGGACTCCATCAAAGCATCAATATTATACACAAGAAATGATACATGCGGGAATATTCCATGCATGGTTGGGTAAAATAATACTCATTATGGACCTCAAAACCAAAAAAAATTGCACTGTGGATTACATGAATTATACTAGAAATGACACACACGAAGTACACCATAAATAAAACACATGAAGTACAGTCAATATTGTCAGTTCACATAGGTATAAGTGTAAGGCACGAAGAGAAGGATTTCTAGTTTTAGTCCATAGATCTCCAAATATCCATGAAACTATAATTGTCTATGGTGCATGTAAAATCGATGGCATGTGGAATGTTAGTGGAACACAATGCATCAGTGGTGCACAGAGCGTTGGTGGCACATGGAGAATTAGTGGTGTATGGAGTGTCGGGGGACCATAGAGCATTGATTACAAACAAAGAGTTGATGGTGCATGAAGCATTGATGGTGTCTGGGATATCGAAGGCACACAGAGCATCAATCGAATACGAAGTGTTGATGGTAGACATAGTATTGATGGGTCACACAGCCCCCAAGTCACATAGTCACCAAGATCATATTGTCACAATCAGTTGTAGGATTACACTCATATAGTTCTTATTCTGCGATAACCAACTCCTCAAGACATTAGTTCATAAACAAACATCCACAAAAAATTAATTAGTATCTCAAAGGACCATCTCATCTCAATTGTTCTAAAGATGCATACGGCTTATCAAATGGACACACGGCTTGAAAGATATGGTCAATTTACTAAAAATGGGTATGGTCTGAGTTTGACCCAACCCGGCTAAGCCCGCTGGGTGCAGCCCACTAGGCTCGACCTGAAGGGCTACTAGATTATCATAACTTCTCTTTCTATCCCAACACATGTAGTCCAGTGTGTGTGTGCCTAATTTAGCCCACCCTGGCCACATCTATCTGGTCTACACAGTGCCGAACCAAATTTCACAAATCCAAACTGCCTTTCCCACTTATACTGGCGGCTCTATTGCAGTTCCCTCCTCACACTCAGCTTGGAACTGCCTCTCTTCTCTACTCTGAACTATTAATGTGGCCCTTCAGTCACCGCCCACATCTACTACCACTGGGGAGCCTACACGGTCCGACCACCATAGCTTCTGCGGTCACCACCATGGTGACAATCATCCTCTTCTGCACTGGCACGCAACTATCACCCTTTGCCTCCGAAGGCCCCCGTTTCTCATATCTCCATTGTTTCTCTAGTGTTTCGTTTTTTGAAACAGATCCACTTTCATGATCCTCGAGCCGCAACCTTCACTTACATGGGCCTTTATCCATTTTATTAGCACTCTGGGGGTCAAATCACATTCGAAGCCTCTCGGAAAATTGCATCGTGACCATGATGGTCCAATAGTGATGAACACCGAGAAATTGGGTATAAGTGTCACATAGAACACTTGAAGAATGGATCTTATCCTTGTTAATATTTTCCTTAATCCATTCTTGTTATTAGAACAGGAAAAAGCCCAAAAATAATAAACACCAAAATCTATTAACTGTCCCACAATAATTATCCCTCCCATAAGAATGATCAAACCACAGATTGAGCTTTTCATGGCTTGGTTTGTGTTCTTCATTTTATTCCAAGAAGGGGAAAAGAAATCAAAATGAAATTGACACCCTAACTCGATTATTGGATTAGTCATTTATGAATAATGGAGGACTATGTTGTCGTTGATCCTTGATCCGCCGATGTTCATCATTGGGAGAGAGATTTCTTCTTCTTGCCTCATGGGAATTATAGGGTTATGGTGATAACCCTAAATTCATCTGACAAGGCTTATTAAAAATGAAAAAATCCAATGTGTTAACATGTAACATTCAATAAAATTTTTTGTGAAATATTTTAACGACATTCATGTCCAAAAATTAACTTTCACCCTCAACCCATACCTGTAGAGGGTAGGCCCTGCCTAACGAAAAGTCGCTATTTTGAATGCAACGATTCCCATAGATTTCTAATTCGAGCACCCATTTATAAGTTATTTGAGTTCAAAAATTATCTTTCCACGCATTTTAATTAAAACATATGCTTTATTCAATGAATCATTCTCGATATACTAGGCCTCATAATCTCACACTGTCTTAGAGCCTGGTCTCTTAATTGTCCCAATTAATTTATAAAAATAAATTTGGGAAAATCATAGTCATTATATTCTCTCCAATTTAGGGATTTATATCCCAGAAATCCAAAAAAAGGGCTACTCAAAAAAAATATGTTGGTACTATGTACAAATATGAGCTCCTTCTCCCAAGTGCTCTCTAAGAAATTCCCTTATAGCCACTGAACGTGCACCGAAGGAATCAACCACCCAAAAAGTATACACTCTTGTATATCCTTAATCAATATCAAGTATTTTGAAAAACAAACCCATCATAAATGTCCAGACCACCATAGTTGATGACGTTCTATAGATCATGAATGTACCTCCTCAGTTGTGACACATAGAAGACATCATGCACCCTGTACAACTACGGGGGTAAAGGAAGGTGGTATTCCCCCTCACCAAATACACTCAGAATCTAAAAATGTGTGATGTATCTCAGAGATAACTTGACACCTGAGCCAATTTATGCAATCCCCATCGAGGTGAGACCTAAAGGAATACATAGTCTCTCTAATAAAACTTTAGAGGCTTCTACCTTCTATGAACATATGTTTTCTTCCAGATCTGTGAAGTCCTCTTCCACTTCTCGATGGTAGTCTGTTCCAACTCTGAAACCATGAGATATGACTCTCCTAGTTCTTTACAGGGCAGTGGTGACCTACATGGCCAATAGTACAGGGCCTATAATGGTTCCATAATAGTTGTGAACTGTTATCTTTTGTTATATGAAAACTCCACTAGAGGTAGTTGGTCTTCCCAATTGTGGCCAAAGTCTAGGATTCAATAAATTAGCATGTACTCTAGAACCTAGATGGTCCTCTCCGTCTATCCATCCGTCTAGGGATAAAATTCCATGATCAAGCACAATTGATTCCCAAAAGTCTCCATGAGTCCCTTCCATAACTAGGATGTGAAATGAGTATTACGATCTGAGACGATTGTTGATGGAACTCCATGAAGCCAAACTATTTGTTTCATGTAGAGGCATCCCAAGATCTCTACTAAGCACTGCTCGGGGATTGGTAGGAAGTGATTTGACTTGTTTAGTCATTCAATGATCACCCAAATGGTATTGTCTCCCCTGGATTTATGTGTTAATTCCATCATAATGTCTATCGATACCCACACCACTTCCACTCTAGCACCTCAAGTGGTTGTGTCAATCCCACCAGAACCTGGTGCTCATCTTTCACTTACTAGAAAGTGAGGCATCTAGAAAAGAACTATTCCACTGCCTTCCTCATACCTAGCCACCAGAACTGATCTCGGAGGTCATGATACATCTTTTCCACTCCTATATTTACCGCCAATGGGGAATTATATAACTCCCTCAAAACCTACTCCTACAATGTCACTGTCACTACTGTGCACCCTCTGCAAAGAGCGACGTGATCCCCACCTTTCGAATTTCCAACAGGGGCATGAAATTTGAACATCAGAGCATGTAAAGCGTCATAGTCGGTGTCTCTAAGTTGTTCCTATCTAACTCACTGTAATAGTGGAGGGGTAACTACTATCGACTAGAGATAGATTTATACATCTTTATCCAAAAAGGATATATGTAACGTGGTCAACTACTTTTATGCCTCACTCAGCAACTGCTAGCTGGATCTCTTATTGAGAATGTCTACCCCTATATTCCCCTTCTTTGGAGTATAAAAAATATCAAAGTTATAGTCCTGGTGGAAATATTTCCATTGTCTCTCTCTCTCTCATGTTTGGATCCTTATGATAGACAATACACTTGAGACTCTTGTGGTCATAGTAGATAGTGAACCACTCACCTATCAGTTAGTGTCACTACATCTTTAATGAAAAGACTACCACTACACGCTCAAGATCATGGGTCACATAGTTCTTCACATGCTAACTCAACTAGATTGAACCATAAGCAATCACCACTTTCCCTTTCATGATGAAAGAACCATGCTCGGTCCCTGATGCATCATATAACATGACATACGCAACACCCACCTATGGTAACCTCAAGATAGGTGTGCTCATTAATCTCTACCTCAGAACCAAAAATCACTGATGAAACTTCTCAATAAACAGAAAAGGTTATCCCTTCTATATTAAGGACTTCAAGGGTGCTGATACCTTGAAAAATTCTGGTAAAAACTTTTGATAGTATCTGACCAACCCTAGGAAACACCGCACCTTATTAACACTATTTAGAGGCTCCCAAGCATGTACAACCTCTATATTTGCTGGATCTACTACAAATCTATCCAATGAAATGATATTTTACCAGAAAGTGGACCTCATAAATATATAACTGACACTTTGAGAGATTCCCATAAAGTTGGTTCTCTCAGAGTGTGTCTGAAACCATCTTTAAACATATTGTGTGCTCCTCCTCAAATGCAGAATCTACAAGGATGTCATCAATGATGACTATGATGAACTAGTCTATGTAAGGCTCAAAGATCCTATTCCTGAATCCCATAAACACTACTAGGGTGTTCTTCAGGCCAAAAAGAATCACTAGATACTCATAGTGGTCGGACCTACAACTGAAGATTATCTTAGGTACATCCTCATCCCATATATGTAGACAGTGATAGCCAGATCCGTGGTCTATCTTCAAGAAATACCTCGCTCCATTCAACTGATCGAAGAGGTCATAAATCCTCTCTAGTGGATAATTATTCTTCACGATCACCTGGTTCAGGCGTCGGAAGTCCACACATAACCTCAAGTCCCTATATGACTTCTTGGTAAAAAGATACTAGGGATTCCCAAGGTGAAACACTAGGTCTTACGAAGCCCATCATCTATAAATCCTTTAGTAGTACCCTCAACTCATGAAGCTCCATGGGACCCATCTGATATGCAGGTGTAGATATTAGTGTCATACATGGGAACAGATCAATTAATAAGTCTACCTCCCTACGAGGAGGTATTCTTGGAACATCATCCAGAAAGTCATCCTCATACTCATCCACCACTATAGAAAACTGAGGACTCATATCATCTACTGCACCAAGGGTCGTTCTAGCCAACTAGTGTATAACCGGATGCACCCTCTTATGTTTGATTACATCCTACCCTTCATGGGAGTCATTTTCTCTATTAAGGGAATATGTGGTCGCATCTCTGTTGACACACCACGCTCTCCACCTAAAATAATAAATCTGAGTATGAACTGATGATAACCCTTCCGTACCAAGAATGATGTTGTAAGGCCTCGATGCTACCACCAAGAGATTCAAATAAAAAATATCTCCCCAAAGATTAAAGACACACTATTAGAACTAGTGTGTGATCATCAAATCTACTCCCAAAGGAATCTATAAGTGTAGGGATAGAGTCAATGGTTCCACAAGAATATTTGAGTCTTGGACAAGGGTCGTGGTGAGAAAAGAGTTACTGAAACCGATGTCTATTAAAACTGATGCTAAGGTGAAAAATTCATAGATCATACCTCTAATCTTCTATGGAGAACCGGGGTCATAAGCCTCCAGTACCGGATAATGCACTCATCCATGGGCACCAGCTCTATAAGCACTTCGTGGACCACCTGTAGGTGGTGGTGGTAGTACGTCAAACCTTTTCTCACCGCCTACTACCAGTCCATCTCCTCTGCACATCTTCCCTCAAGAGTATGGCCATGTTCATACCTTCTCATCTGTCTTGTTGTTCCCTCAAACATATCCTGTATTATTTTATAACTATTCGGACAATCTCTAGCTAGATGTCCACGAACGCCACATGAGTAACACAACCTATCCTTTGGCTGACTCGCTCTGCCCTAGGAGACTTGCACCGTTGACCTAGTGTCTTGAGATTTTCACCTAAATCATCTGATATTTTTGGATCCCTATATTAGTTATTGGCTACCATCTTCTAAAGATTCATCTACCTAATTCCCAGTGTTATCTTCCACTATCGGTGTCTACTACACAAAAAATCTCTATAAGATCAGGCCTTGCTAAAATATCGTAGAATATGTAGGGATTCTAAGGGATATCATGGATGCCCAGATCTCCCAAGGTAGTCCCATATTAATGGATCAGGCCCTAAATAATGAGTCTTGTACCATATTTGTGTAGTAGAAGGAAAGATCCGTAAATCTCCCTAAGTACTCTGCTACTGTCAACTACCCTGCGGCAGATGTAGAAGCTCCAGTATATGCATGTAGCATAACATCACAAGATATAAATCCTCCATAATGAGACTCTTAATGTCTATACAAGTGAGGGTCATATTCTCATACTTCTAGATCACTAAGCTCCCCGATCTCCCCATTAATCCATATAGAAGATTTTCAGCTTGGACTACCATTTGTTCGAGAGGCATCCTCACTAGGAGAAAGACACATGTAACCACCTCCATCCAATGCACAGCTACCAAGGGGTATGGTTCACCCCTAAACCTGGTAGGTCAGTGCCTCTGAAACTCATTCATTATACTCAGCGTGCGTACATACTCTTCCAATAACACTAGTAGTAACTACTGCTCTCCGAGCATTGGTATCACTGGTACAAATATCGAGGGTTCTATCTCTAGTACCAGTCCCTATACTGATGCCTCTTCACTTGGAGGATCATCATCATGATCACACATCATAATCTTGGGTGGAATTCCACATGGAGGCATCCTAAAATAGATCAAGATGTACCATATTCAATAGAGTGTACATGGTGAGATGAATCTGACTTATAAAGGATATGAGAATACACTCAATAGTCTATGACACATGTACCAATTCTTTTTTTCCTGCAACAATTTTCTTCATGTACTGAGTTGAAAAGAATAATTTAGAGTTCTGGTGTATGGATATGTCATCTGCTTCATCAACATTAATGTTTCTGGTCTGAAATCCAAACTTGAAATAAAAAATACTGTTTCTCCAAACCAATATCATAGAATCTGGGTTTGTTAGGTAGAACTGAAAACCTCTAATACCACTCTTTCATGAACTGTATCCCAACACCCATAAAGTGGTTACCCCAAACCCACCTCCAATAAGACAGGGGTTGGAAACTAGCACCTAGTAGTCATATCCCACAAATTGGAGACATTTTCCTAAGTACACGTACACAGGAAAATGTCTCTAAGAAAGGGTGATGAACTGAAAACACTAAGTAAACATGCATCCATACCGCTAAAACACCCACATAGAGTAACAATAAAAAACTAAAAAGTAAATAGGTCTAGAATATAAGCCCAAAAAAAAGGGAAAAACCAATCTCCTAAAACTTATCCATAGAAACCCTACCTAAAGGGAAGGTATAGAAATAACTGTCTAAAGTCACTGAATTACATATCATCTGTCGAGCCTCTTTCTAAGAACCACCTATCCCCGGTCTTCCAAGGACTCCGTCAAAGTGTCAATCATCTTCAAATGAAATGAAACTTGTGGGAATAACCCATGACGGGTGAGTAAAACAATACTCAGTGGGGACCCCAAAACCAAAAAGGAAAAATACCACTAAAGATTACAAGAAGTATACCAAAAACGTAACACATTATGTACACCACAAAGGGAACACATGAAGTACTCTACAAAGGAAACACAAGAATTACACCACAAAGGAAACACACTATGTATAGTCAATATGGTCATCTCACACATGTATGAGCCTAAAGTGTGAAGAGAAGCATTCCCCATTGTAGTCTAAGGATCTCCAAATCTCTATGAAACTAGAAGTGTCAATGGTTCAATGAGTATTGAGGTCCCACGAAGTGTCAATAGAGCATAGAGCATTGGGGGGACATTGAGTGTTGATGGAACATGAATCATCAATGGTACAGGAATCATCGATGGTGCATGGAGTGGCGATGGCACCCGGGACGTTAATGGAGAACAGATCATTGATGGAACATAGAGTGTCGATGGTGAAAGAAGTTTAAATGTAACCTGAAGCATTGATGGCATATGTAGTTTCGATGGGTCATGTATCCCTATGTCATATAGTCACTAAGATATCATAGTCACAGTCAGCCATATGACTCTTCTCGTAGTGCACTTTTTCCGGGAGAACCTTCTCCTCAAGCCATTAGTTTGTAAAAAAATCCCACAAAAACACACTTAGTGTATCTAAAAAGGACCACCTAATCACAAGGTTCCCAAATACAAAAATTTCTTGTCAAATGGACACACAGTTTGAAATACATGTCCAATTTAGTAAAAATCATCTAGTCCGATCTGCATCCAACCCGAGCCATTTCTGTTTGGCGCAGCCCAAACAGGCTCAAACAAGTGGGCTCAGCCCACTGGAGAGGCCTAGATACCTCGATCCAGCCCATCGCATGCAGTCTAGTGTGTGCACACCAGATATGGCCCACCATGGTCATGTCTATCCAGTCAAAGCAATGCCAGACTATGTTTGACATAGCTGGAACACATTCCTCACACTCACTCGCAGCTCTGTCGTGGGTCCCTCCTCTGACGTGACTTCAATATCCTTCCTTGATCTACCGTGGCCAGCTTATGCATCCCTCTAATTTCCACCTTGTGATCCCACGGAAACGGTCCCTAAGTGGTCTGGACACGCCACATGTGTGGTCTGGTCTCCGCTACTTCAATGGTTATCGTCAGGGTAACCGCCGCCTTTGTCATACCCACACATCGTCGCTGCCACGTGCCATTGGGCACTACCCTCTACCACTACCGACACTAACCATGGGTGTCCCTAGGCCTTGATCCTTCTTAATAGCACTCAAAGGGTCCAATTGCTTTCGGATCCTCCAGAAAAATTGTGTCATGACCATGAGGGTCTAATGATGAGGAATTCCAAGAACAGGGATATAAGGGCCACATAAAACACACGAATAACATATCTTGGCCCTGTTCATGTAGACATTGATATATTATTGTTATAAAAACATGAAGAAGCCAAAAATAGAATAATCACCAATATCTATTCACTTTAATCCTTCAATAATTAACCCTTCCATAAGAATGATCAAACTATGGGTCAAACAATTTATGGGTTAGTCCATGTTCATCATTTTATTCTAAGAAGGGGGAAATAAATCACAACGAGATAGAAACCCTACCCTAATTATTGGATCTGTCGTTGATGAAGAACGAAGGTCTATGTTGTCGTCGATCCTCAATCTGCTGACATTCATCATCGGGGGAGAGCATCATTCTCCATGGCTCAAGGAAATTCCCAGGTTATGGTGATAACCCTAAATTCCTCTAAAATGGCTTATTAAAAATGAAAACCACCACTTCTTCAACAGGTAACATTCAACAAAATATTTTTATTAAATATTTTAATGATATTAATGTCCAAAAAATAAATTTTATCCTTGACCTACACCGGTTGAGGTTGGACCATTCCTATGGTAAAGTCACTATTCTGGATGCAATAGTTCCCTCAATGTTTTGATCTGGGGATCCCTTTAGAAGTTATTCCAATTAAAATATAAACCACCCACATGTTTCTATTAAAAACTAAACTGTATTCAATATATCGTTCCAGGAATACCAGGCCTCAGAATCTCACACCGTCTCAGTGTCTTGCCTCAAAATTTTCTCATTTAATTTATAAAAATAAATTCAGGATAATCCAAGCCATTAAAAAATAGTAATGATGGCTGAAAAATCCATTCATGTCATACAAATTATAAAAAATAATACTCTTTTCAACATTTTATAAAGAGATTCAAAAGTTACCCAATAAAGAAACATTAATAATTTTCTTTTTAGGCGTTTTAAAATAATATCGGGGGATCATGTAAAATTACTTTACAAAATCATTTATGTTTAGAAAGGTAAATTCTCAATTTTTTTAGAAACAATGTATGTGAAAGTCAAATATTCTATATCTTAAATAAGATATAAGACCAGTATTAGTTAAAAAACATTATTGGTATTTATTTAATTTATATTTCAAATTATTTGATCCAAGAAGATATTAATTAAATGTTACCATGAAATAAGGTATCTCATAACTCAATTTCATTTCATATGGTTATATTACTTCTACATTATCTTTATTATGAAAAGATTATGTGTGTAATGACATTTGATTTTTTATATTATATTTACACTTGTTTTATGTGGGTTCATATTTGTTACAAATAATTCCCATTATTTAATTATTAATTCAATTACAAGATCATTGTATGAGGTTTCATCTCCCTTTTGTTTTTGTGATTCATATTATATATTCATCAGTTATATTCTTTTTGTGGTGTATATACTTATTATGAATGTATTTTATGATTCCTCTCAAGAAATATATGGGGATTAAAAAATCAATATAAGGCTATCTATTTCATGACATATTCATTATATTATTACCAAATTAGTAATATATTTTCATCTCAATATATTTTCATTCAGACATGTTTGATGTTATGAACCTATTTATGTTTAAGAGGTTTTTACACTACCCCTTTGACATGTTCTATCATAAATATAGATATTTTCAGGATATTTGAAGTTACATCTGAAGTTATTATTTTTTATCTACAAATTCTTTTATTATGAATTTCCAATTATTTTATATGGATTTACTTGTTTAGAAATAATCAATTCATTGACTAATTATTAATTAAAATGTTATGATATTTTCAAGAGGTTAATTTAATCTAACTTCACATTATTGAGACATATTGCATGTCATTGACCATGATTTACTTGTATGGTGTAAAAACTATCTCATGAATGAATTTTGATATATTAAATCATGAAATTATAAATATTTACATAACAATATCATACTATTGATTTCAATGACTTTTTTAGTGGGAAATTACCATTTTGGTAAAGCATTTATGTTATAATTTCCATTATTTTGTTATTTTTCATGAGCCACATATATTTTCTTATCCTCTAGTTATTAATGTTTTTTCATTAATAAATACCATTTCCTCCCTTATTGAATAAATAATCACTAATAATGTTGTTTGTGATAATAATTTTGTATCTCATTTTGTATCAAGAATCAATACGTTGATGTATATGTCTTATAATTTTTTTAAGAATTTCATTATTTACCTGTCATTGATTTATCAAGTTCATTTTCAACTCTCTTTGACTTTATTTACAAATTTTAAAAAATGGAATATTTTTAACATTTTCTATTTGACACATTTTGAATTTTTTTATTAATGTATGAAAGGGATATTTTATTTTTTTATATAATGATTAACCACATTTTGTACCCCTAAAATATTTTTATTTTGAATTATTCTTTATAAGATCCCAAATTTATTTTTAAAGAAAATTATTTCCACAATATTTTGTTAATTTTTCGTTTTTATAAGTAAATTTTAAAATGGAATGAATATTTTCCTTAGGAGTGTTTTTAATCATCTTTTAATGTTACTTATATTCATCATAAAAAAACAACCCTTAATTTTACTTATACTCTACTAAGTATATGTTGTAATGATAACATCTTTATTCATTCTAAGGAAGGATTTTTATTATTTCCATGATATTGTCATGTAAGACATTTCTTTTCAACAAGTAAATCATTCAATGAAAGAAACATAGTTGTTATTATGTTAATAAAATATAATAATTGATGTGTTATGATTATTTCATGGTTTTTGGAGTTTATAAAGTATGTATAATTCCTTATGTTCTCAATCTTGATGGTAAATGAATTCCTAAAATCTATAAAAAGTATCTTGAAACAAAAATGTTATCCTATTAGATCAAATTTTGATGAATAAATAGAAATTTTAACACCACATTGATTTATGTTTTTTGGTCATCGACTTTATCATTATCATTCAATTTCTTATGATCAATTATCTATATAATTATCCAATATTATTTTGAAATTATATTGGTTTATTTATACATATTTTTACCTATAAATAATTTTCTCCTATTTAGAAACCTAGTTATGTGTTATTCTAAACAACCTTTGTATTTAAATTTCCCTATTTTCAAAACAAATTTTTATTATACCTTTTTATGATGTGGGTTTTCAAAAAATTTATTTTTAAATAATAAAATTTTTCCTTCAATTTTAGTATGTTTTATCATGAACTCATTGGAATTTATTTTATAAAATGTTTTAAACACTTTCTATCAAGCACGAGGTAATATTGATAGGACATAATTTCTAAAAGGGGAGAATAATGTAAAACCCCGGTTAATGTTTACATAAGTCATTTTAATTTCTTATTAATATTAATTAATTATATTTTATATACTTATATTTCTTATAATATTATTAGGTAATATTTGGTCAAAATGAAAAGGATTTATTACTTACCGAATAGAGTTTTAATGCATTATATGGGTTTTTAAAAATATTAATTTTTGAATTATATAATATTAATTTGAGAAAATATACTTAATTTTCAAATATATACTTTTAAATTTATTTTAGGATGAGTTGTTGAAAATTTTCGAAAAAATATGATTTTTAATAAATAGTGAAAAATAATGATTTTTGTTGAAAACTGTATTTTATGTTCATGTATTTAAAAATATAAATTCTATTTTATATTATTTAAAAAAAATTATTAGTCTTTATTAGAAATAATCCAATAATTATTATTTTATTCAATATTAAACTTGAATTTGGAATAAAAAAAATTTATACTTAAAGGGAATTTTTTTAAGACCCATTTTTTCATCGCGTTTTCTGGGTTCAATTTTAAATTAAATTAATCCAACCCTATGTATTGAATTTGAAAAAATGTTATTAATAGTAAAAAATATAGAAATTAATAATATTTAATATGGTAACCTTAATTTTTTATCATAATGAATTATAAAAATATTAAAAATCTGTTACCTCTTTTAAGGTTAAATCAAGTTTACCATGGGGTCATACTAAAGTGATAAGGGATAAAAGGACATGAAAAATTCCCCAAAACTGATTTTATTGATATATTTAGACCTTATATCATCTGATATTTATAAATGTTCCCTTTTAAATCCATTTTTATTGAGTAATCATTAACATATTTTGATATTTTCAAAAATTCCATCGGTGTCCTATCCCCCACTTATAAAAGGACACCATTTATCCTCTCCTCATCATAGTTAAAGAGATGTTTCATTTATTAAATAACTTCACAAAGACCTTTCTAAAATTCCTTACCATGTTATAAAGGTCTTATTTTGGGCAGAATACCATTCTTAAAGGGAATAATATGAAAAGTAAAGGAAGCTGTGTAAATAAGAGGTGTAACTTTTAACCGTATGTTTTAGTTTTATTTCTACCTCTACCACCTTAATATATTTTCAACCATGATTAAATAATAAAATAGGTATATTACTTATATTGATATATTATTTTTTTAATTACATAACCTAAATTCATCTCCTCTTCCATCCAATGGGAAATGAAACCATCAATCCTGTATCTTGTGAACTACCACCATTACGAACTGATGTAATTATTTTTCCATCATTGAATATGATGTATAATTATAATGATGGGTTTAATGAATATATATTACTTTAATTAAATAATTATAATTCCATAAAAAATATATAATGAATTTTATTACCTTTCTGTCTATTGAAAAAGGATAATGTCGTTCATTGGTATGTGTGGATTACCACCTCCATGAAACGTTGTGATTCATTTTTCATCGCCACAACACATAACATGTTAATAATAGTTTATTTAAAGTTATAATATGATATTTTTTTATATAATAATAATTATTTAAATATAAAATATTAATTTCTTTATTTTTCTCACGTTCATTGAAAAATTTAAATGTTGCTCATTAATTTGTAGAACCTACCATCTCTATGATTTTAATGTAATTCATTTTTATAATCATTGTTAAAATTTGGTTTTAAAAAAATTTATTTATAAAATTTATAATTATATTTTTATTTTTATTTTTTATATGATGAAATAATTACCTTTTAGACCATGGTCAACATACCGATTTTGTTTTGAAATTATGAACCGAACATCTAAAAACTTCCTCCATAAACACAACCAGTTAAGTGATTAAATATATAATTTTAATAAATGAAAAAAAAAATTTCAAATTAAGAAACCTTAAAAAATTTCTCAATCATGTAAATAATTGATATAATTTTATTATAAAATATTTAGAGGATATACATGGCAATTAAGGGCTCACGGTATGGGATTGTGTCTCAATTTTATTTCATTGAGGTATGATTAAATGTTAAACTCATAATTTTTTATGGAATTTAAAATTATATTTTAAATTTTATATAAATTATTGTTCATACATTATGGTATTTTAATTTTTAATTCATGTTAGTCCATCCAATGTGATTTGAATTTAAATTTACTAAGTGTTATGGGTTTTGGTCTCAATTTTCCTTAATTGAGGAATATTTTAATGTTATACACGTACATTATTTAATATGCTGTATAAAATTAACTTTTACAAGTAATATAATGAATACATCATACATCATGTAAATTTAATTTATAAAGATTATATCATCCAAGGGGAATTGAATTTAATGTTACCAAATGGTAAAGGGTTTCTTAAAACAATTTTCTTTCAATGGGATATATAACTTATATCTTGTTGATATTATGTCAAGATTATTTAGGAAATGAAAATTTTTTATTTATGTTTTCTTTTCACTTTTTTCATTGGATTTAGATTTGTAACACATGATCAATCCATTAATAAATTTTTAATAAACTGAAATGATCCTTATAAGGTTTTTTCATTTAAAATTTCATTCTTTGGGATATATATTTATGTTATGAACATATGTTATTTAATGATATATATATATATATATAATATTCCTTTGGTATGTTATATCATCGATATTATTATTTTCATGATATTAATTATTCATTTGAATTTATTCTTCCATCGGTCTTACAAATTAATTATCACTTCAGAAGATATGAACTTTGCAAGGGTTTTATTTATTTTATATCATTTTCTTGAGATATGTTTCGTGTTGTGAAAAATTATTTACTTATATGGTGAAATTACAACCTCAAGAATAGATTTTTATATATTTTTTTTTAAATCCATGTGTTTTATAAATCCATATAATACTATTTGTTTTTATAAATTTTCGTTCGAAAGATAATAAAGTGATAAATCCTTTATGTTAAATTTTCTATTCTATTTTATATTTTTTATGTTCATGGTTTATTTGTGAAAAATAATTTGATATTATTTTCTTGAAAAATATATATTTTCATATATTATGGTTATAATTTAGTCTACATGTTCAACTTCTATTTCTTCTCTTATTTATTATAGAAACATAAAAAAAGTTTTTTGTAAGTGATATCATTCTTGTATCTTATTTTAGATATAGAATCTTTGTCTTACATATCTATGTATTATAAAAAAAATTAAATAATGTTATTTTTTAAAAATAAATTATTTAATAAATATACTTTAAATAATCTTTAATCATTTTTTAAAACTATTTTAAAATTTATTTCTTAACATTTTCTATATGAAATACTTTTAAATTTCTTTACAAAAAATTTAAAAGAATGTTTATTTTTAAAATTTAGATCATGAATGATTTTTCCCACCATGAGTAACATTATTTTATTTTAATATTCCTTTATAAGTTTTAATTTTTTTTAAATAAATGTATTCCCAAAATATAGTGTGATTTTTTAGTTTTTAAAATAGATTTACTATGTAGAAAATGGAATTTTTCTCTAGATTATTTTAATGATATTCTAGTTATAATTATTTTCATTGACGAAAAAACACTTGATTTTAATTATGTTAACTGGGGATATAATGTAATGATACTATACTTTTTTTTAAATTGTAATTATTATGACTATTTCAAATAGGTTTTCATTGAATTCAGTTCTTTTCATTTAGTAAATTAATTTATGAAAAAAAATGTTTATTGTTATGTTAAAAATTTAAATATTTCATGTGTTATTTTTATGTTATGGTTCTTGGAAAATTTTTATGATGATGGATGAGAATAATAAATATCATAATGATGGGAGATCCAAATATATCTCTCCAATGAATATATTAAATGAATTTAGTGGGTAGGTTATTCCATTTGTAATAGTGATTTTAAGAGTGATATGAACATGATATTCTAAGTTACAATTTTTATTTTATTTTATCTTGCATCAAGTTATAATGTATCCTTTCCTTAAGTATTTTTTTCACATAGATCATTATAGTTGACTTATAAGACACATGTCTTAGTTTAAAGCTTTATATTTTGTCTAATGTTTTATGATCCATGTTTTTAGGGGTATGAATCCCTTATTATTATGCACATAAAATTTTATAATTTTCGGATAAACTTATGATCATAATATTATCATTGATGAAATAATCAAATTCCATGATCATAACATAATATAATTCATACCCATCAAAACCTGGATAAAAAACATGGCACATGGAATCAAGATTTAATGTATAACAAAGTCATATAAGTCAAAAATATATCACCGTGTGAAAAAAAATAATTGAGTAAGGGATACATTAGAAATTTATTAAAGGAAAAATAAATCATGTTGGTAATTTATAACATCAGTTTTATATCACCCTTATAATAAATCATATAAATTGAAAAAACTACATAGAAAATTCCAATAATCTCTTAGGATAAACCTATAACTAGTTAACTCTATCCCTATAATGAATGAATTAGAGATATATATCAGTATCACCCATAATAATTAGTTATATTAGTCTTATAAATAATTATATACAATTTCCAATATTCATAACATAAACATAACACATGAAGGATTATATTTTTAACATAACAATAACCAGTGTTCAATCATAGGTTGATTTAACCATAGAAATGAAAGAGTTTCATGAATCTATATTTGAAAAAATCATAATCCATCAATATAAATAATAAGTATGGTATCATTAAAACATATCCCTAGTGGATAATAAATAAAACCAAGGGTTGTTGTTATTATTAAATATAAATTACATAAAAATTTCATTCAAAACATTCTTGATGAAAATTCTATTTCCACATTAAAAATATGTTTTAAAAACTAAATATTCACAAAACATTCTGAAATCCCT